>SRSE01001068.1:0-600000 GCA_005024645.1 Planiliza haematocheilus
AAGTCGTGACGTGACAGCTCCGCGTTGCCAGATACCTGTAGGCTCCTGACGAATGTGTTTGTGACAGCAAAGTTGGCCTCCCTCCCCTGAAGCCATCGCTGTTCCTTGGCACGCTAATGAGAAGGCAGCGCTGTTTGAGGATGAGGCTTCAGTGCCGCGCCGTACCTGGTCCAGCGCCAGGATGACAAAGGAGCTAGAGGCAAGACGTGGAACGGGAGGTCACCTCCTCCACCTGCCTCCGTGACCCTTCTGAGAATATATAAATAGACAGCTGTACACATGTCTTTTTCATACGTACGTGCACACTCATGTGGGTCTGGATCTACGACGGTGTCAATGATGCAGTTTGTTTAATATTAGAATTGAAGGTTTGTGGTGGAGCTGCTGTTCCGGCACATTGGAGTAACGAGAAAAATAACTGGATTAGATGAAGATGGTGATCATGGTCGTAGATGGAAGTCCTCTGGAAGCTTGAATCATTAGTGTACGGGTTCTGTTTCATGGCATTTCCACACAGCGTACCTGTGAAGCCATGGTGGTTAGTACTGATACCTTACAGCAAGAAGGTTCCTGGTTTGAATTCATGGGGCGACTGGACCTTTTGTTTTTGTTTTCATGTTCTGTGTCTGCGTGTGTTCTCTACAGGTACTCCGGCTTCCTCCCACCATTCAAAAACATGCTGGTTAGGTTCGTTGGTGATTGTAAACTGGCTGTAGGTGTGAGTGTGAATAGTTGTCTGTGTTAGCCCTGCGATAGACTCTTGCCCCATGACAGCTGGGATAAGCGGTTACAGAATAATGAATGAATGAAGTGTACCTGTAGAACTGTTGCTTACAAATGAACAGATAACATACTTAGCTTACTATAGCTTTTATCTCTAATCATAATCCTGTTTTCTCAAGCACGCTCCGCTGCACACGGCGCTGCAGATTCGCCGAGGCGTAATAGGTTGCGCATTGGTGGGGTCACTCTAACAATGACATTTCTACTTTTAGATTATGATATGCAATATAATAACAACTCTTGATTGTTAGGTGCGAAGAAGTCAAACAGCAGGGTGACTTTTAAAGAGTATAATGAATGGTTTGTAAGAGTGTTAGGAAATGGTTCACCACTGTGTCACAGAGGAATTGTACTGCGAGGCAACGCTGACTGAATATGAGTTTCACCTGGATTAATTGCACCGGAAGGTTGTATGACCTGAGGTGTGTCTTGAAAGTTTGTTCTCTGAACGCTGTAATTGTTCATCTCTTGTAGGAGTTGCATAGACGAGTTGGCGAGTCAGTGTTGACTTCACTAGTGTGCAGTGATGCTTTAAGCATCATGTCGCTGATCACGTGACAGCAACAACACAGACGGATGAGGAGCTCAGTGGGTCGTTGCAGCAAACTAGCAGGGGTTCATCAAGTGTGTGGAAATAATTCTACCGTGACATGTCAGTCCTGAAATACAACATATGTACTACTGTTGACGCCACACTCGTCTGAAAAAGCATCCGCTAACGCTAGCAGAGGAACGGTCCAAATCCTCTCGACAGGAGTCAGTTAACACTTCACCGGTGGTAACAGAGAGAAGGAGGCTCCAAACCAACAACTGTCTGGTTATTAGACCTGTAGCTGCAGTACACGGAGATGATTGTCTATTAATGATCGATGGTGCTGACGTGCTGCCTGTTTTTATACAGGCTATACATATCAACAGCATATGTATTCAGGTCAATAATATAGATTTCATTGTTGCAGAGCATTACTTTCTACTACGGTTTTATTAGTGACGTCATCAGAGACTAGTCGGTGTCGACTTTCATCACAAAACGGTCGACTTGTGCAACCTCTAGTCCAGTGGTTCCCAAACTTTCTGTGCTGGGACCCTCTTTGGTACATAAGAAAATCTTAATGCCACCGCCCTCCAAACTTTACTGTGTAATTATGTTCAGTGTAACAGGTTTGCATTTGTCCATCTCATTGCTAGCAGTGTCCTTTATTGATTCATTCATTCCATCTATCTGGAGGGTGACACGGGAATCAATTGATGCTCCCACACCATCCCGAACCCACAAAAATACTCCTGTCATATACCCGATCGCATCTCTGTCCTGAAGTCTTCATGAAGACCATAAGGAGAACTTGTTTGAAACCCTTTTTAAAATGTCCAAAGATCTTCATAACAGAAATCACAGCACTAACTGACTAACTTGATGAAGAGAGGTCGATCCGGTAGCTGGGTTTTTACGGCTTGCAATCAAACACCAATCTTTTCGCCTTCTCCCACTGTGTTATCTGTTCCTTTTCAGGGCTTATTTTAATCAATTATTAGCTGTGATATACTTACATCAACAGGACTCTGATGGTTAATAGCGGGCCACGTTGAGGAGCACATTTTAACACCATATGTGACAATTCAAATGTTTTGTCAAGCGTTAACAATGTGCTAATTTGTCGAGGGCGGTAATTATGTGTTGTCTCTGTTGGTAGGGATTAGAAAATACAGGCTTTATTTACATCTGCGACACACAATGTTCCTATTGTCTCCGTTTTAAACGAGGAGCGCCGTTGAGCTGAGGTGCAACACCTTTTCTCTCATTAGGCTCACTAAACAGGATAATGGTCCCCCTGAGAATCTGCCTGCATGCCCTGTCACTCCCTGCACCACCATCACCATGGTGATCAAAGCCAGATGTTCCTACTGCTGTTGCCGCCGACAAAGCACAACTGTACGGAGTGTTTTTACAGTTGTCACTCTGCTCAGAGCCGCAGCCCTCTGGGATTCTGCTGCATGACGTTAGACAAACCTAAAAAAGTTCAAACGCGTATTCTTGAACTGAAATGATTAAAATAAGCTAAATTTAATGTGTGAAAGTCTGTTATAAATCTGTGTGTGTGTAGCTACACCGATGAGCCACAACATTATGCAACCTTTTAGGTGAAGTGAATAACATTGACCAGCTTGTGACATTACAATTTTCTACTGGCAGTCTTTTGTTCCTGGCATTCATGGGTGTGGATGTTACTTAGACACGTAGAACCCACCTAGACCAGACCAGGCACCCCGCCCCCATGATGGCAACAACTAAAAAAAAACATGAAGAACAGCACACGGTGTTGACCTGTCCTCCAAATTCACTAGATCCCAAATTGATCAAGTATCTGTATCCCTTAAATCATAGGATCCAAAGGTCCTTCACCAACAAACTTTTCTTCCCAGACACCCAGAGGTGGACAGAGTACACACCTTCACTACTTGAGTAAAAGTACAGATACTCCTTGTCAAATATTACTCCAAGTAAAAGTAGCTTAGTCAAAGATTTACTTAAGTAAAGTATTAAAGTACTTGCTTAAAAAAATACTTAAGTAAAAGTATTTAAAAAGTATTTCAGGAAATACAGGAAAGGAGAGTAGCTTTATTGTCATTATACAATCCACAGCCTCGCTCTTTCTCTTGCAGACAGCTTTTCTCTCTACAAGCTCATACAAATACGTTTAAAATGTTCATCAGCAATTTAACAAACATTAAGCTAGCTAACGTTAGTAGCTACTTACATACCGCGACGTGCTTTTTCATATTGGAAGATGAGTTCTTGTAGGCAGTGATATCATTTGTTGGCAGTAAGCACAACAAACATTTAAACTGAAACGAATCAGGTTTGTGGCAAAAATCTCAAACATGGCTTTGAGAAGGCCACAGGTGCTTGGTGGGAGTTTCTCCAGTTTCCTCCTGCATTGTATGGATTGTATAGATTGTATGGCATGACGTAGTGAATCGGCGAATCGGCAGAATCAGTTTCTCAGAATTTTGAAAAAAAATAAAATGAAATGAAAAAATAATCAGCTGACATAAGCGCAAAAGTAGCGAGTAACGAGAGCATCAACAGAAATGTAGTGGAGTAAAAAGTACAATATTTGTCTTTCAAATGTATCAAAGTAAAAGTATCCCTCAAAAATAATACTCAAAGTACAGATACTCAAAAACTGTACTTAAGTACAGTACTCAAGTAAATTTACTTTGTTACTGTCCACCACTGCAGACACCACAGGACACCCTCAGAAGGCCCATGTCCATTCTCTGATGAGTCACCACTGTTTTGGAGGCACAAGGGAGACCTACACAATTTTGGGAAGGTGGTCATAATGTTATGCCTGATCAGTGTAGACTGTAAAAATTCTCTTTGTTGGGGATGTGAAACCTATAATTAAATAACGGCCGCTTCCACTGGAGAAACAGCTTTCATCCCTGATCTTGTTCCCAATTTATCATAATTCTGCTTTTTCAAACTCAGTCGACGCTTCCTCTCCTCCTCGACTGGAAGCCAAACTTATTAAACTATTAAGAAACCGACCAATGAAGATCGGCTGCCACCGACAAAAGAAAACAACAGCCAACCCAAACTCGCTAATTTGCCGCGACTATGCATGAATGAAAATGCCGAGCGCTCAGACCGCAGGATACCATTCAGCCGTTTGAAGAGGAAACAAATCAGCGCACTGGGACAGATAGCGAGGTATTCAATATCTGCCGTGGTGTTTTGCATGATTGCCAAATATGTGCTATTTGTTTGAAAGGCGGCGAGAGATGAATTCTCTGTCTTTCATCGCTTCGACAACAAAAACATCAACAAACATCTCGGCGCGACGGAACAAAGACAGAGAACTGAAAAAGGGCAGAAATTTACACTGGCGTAATGCAGCAGTGATCAAAGAAATACAGACGAGAAACACAAAAACACACCTGCAGTGACAGATGGAGGCAGCCCCAGAAAAGAAAGGAGAGGGCAACACGGCACAACGAGAACCGCTGCTACGATGGAGGAATGAGGGAGGAATAATAAGGAGGACGGGAAGAGTTTTCTGCCGGTTTAAGTGCTGGAACGTCAAACGCCGCTCTGCACAGGCGTGTGAAACATTTCATCTGTGACAAGTGTGGTTTGATCAATAAACAGGGAGGAACAGCGAGCGCCCGACACGTCCCCGGATGACGCTGCGAGGGCGTTGGTTCGCCACCGTAACTGTCTCCTCCTGGATCTGAGCCCGGCAACAAGGTGACTCTGAGCTGCACGGTGATTAGTCGGGTCCTGCCGCACAGTGATGTTCTGTGGTGCAGCTTGACAGTTCAGAAGAACAAAAAAGAGAAAGAAAAGAAAAGAAAGCTCCATCTTTGTGGTGGTGAGAGACGGAGAGGAGGAAGCACATGCTAAAGACACAAAGTCACTGTCTCGGCACTTTAGTTTACTAGAAGAGGAGAGCAAGAGCTGGAGGACAGCCTTCTGAGAAAGAGAGCAATTACGACTAATTTGCACTCAGACAAGCACCGATCAGCCACAACATTACATATGTGATGATTCATCGTTCTGCTGGGAAGTTTCTGGACCTGCCATTCATTCATTCACGTGGATGTTACTCAGACATGTAGCACCCACAGACATATACAGTGAGAGTAAAAAGTATTTGATCCCTTGCTGATTTTGTTGGTTTGCCCACTAATAAAGACATGATCATTCTATACTTTTAATGGTAGATGTATTTAAACATGGAGAGACAGAATATCAAAATGAAAATCCAGAAAATAACTTTCAAGAATATATTTTAATTCATTTGTATTTCATTGAGGGAAATAAGTATTTGATCCCTGTAGCCAAAAGCAGTTAATACTTGGTGGCAAAGCCTTTGTTTGCAAGCACAGCGGTCAGACGTTTGTGGTAGTTAACCACAAGGTTAGCACACATATCAGGGGGAATTTTGGCCCACTCTTCTTTGCAGATCCTCTCTAAATCATTCAGGTTGGTGGGCCGTTGCTTGGCAACTCGGACCTTCAGCTCCCCCCATAGATTTTCAATAGGATTGAGGTCCGGAGACTGTCTGGGCCACTCCATGACCTTAATATGGTTCTTCTTGAGCCACTCCTTTGTTGCCTTTGCTGTATGCTTGGGATCGTTGTCATGTTGGAAGACCCAACCACAGCCCATTTTCAGCTTCCTGGCAGAGGGGAGGAGGTTGTCCCTCAAGACTGCACGGTACATGGCTCCATCCATCTTCCCACTGATGCGGTGTAGTAGTCCTGTGCCCTTGGCAGAGAAACACCCCCAAAACATAATGCTTCCACCTCCATGCTTGATGGTGGGCACAGTGTTCTTTGGGTCATAGGCAGCATTTTCCTCTCTCCACACACGACGTGTAGAGTTTAGGCCAAATAGTTCAATTTTGGTCTCGTCTGACCACAGAACCTTCTCCCAATCACTTTGTGCATCTTTGAGGTGATCATTGGCATACTTTAGGCGGGCCTTCACATGTGTCTTCTTAAGCAGGGGTACCTTTCGGGCACTGCAGGATTTTAACCCATTGCGTCACAAAGTGTTGCCAACTGTTTTCCTGGTTACTGTGGTCCCAGCTGCCTTGAGGTCATTCACTAACTCCTGCTGAGTGGTTGCAGGACGTTTTCTAACAGTTCTTATTATCATTGCCACCCCACGAGGTGAAATCTTCTGTGGAGCACCAGATCGAGGTCTGTTGATGGTCATGTTATAATTTTTAAATTTTCTGACAGTTGCACCAATGGTTGTTTCTTTAATTCCCAGCATCTTGCTAATGTTTTTGTAGCCCATTCCAGATTTGTGCAGGTCAACAATCCTGTCTCTGAGGTCCTGAGAAAGTTCTTTTGTCTTACCCATGTTGGAGAGCTTGGAGTCTGTCTGATTCACTGATCAGGTGTCTTTTATACAGGTGATTAGTTAGAACAGGTGTCTTCAATTCAGGTAACAAGTTGATTGGGAGTGTCTAACTGCTCTGTGAAAGCCAGAACTCCTAATGCATACTAGGGGATCAAATACTTTTTTCCCTCAATGTAATACAGATCAATTAAAATATATTCCTTAAAGTTATTTTCTGGATTTTCTTTTTGATATTCCATCTCACCATGTTTAAATACATCTACCATTAAAAGTATAGAATGCTCATGTCTTTATTAGTGGGCAAACCAACAAAATCAGCAAGGGATCAAATACTTTTTACTCTCACTGTATACATAGACGCCTCATTGAGGGGGTTGGCCCGTTCTGTCCCGCAAAGCCAATACGAGCCAATGGAGTGAACGTTAACGTTGTTTTTGGTTGCTATCGGTTGCCTGAATATATCCGTTTGTGTGTGAATGTGTAAATGCTTATACTACTTTGTAGAAAACGTTTAATAAAGCTCATTCCATTGACTCGTATTGGTTCGTGGGAAAGAGCTGCCTCCTCCAATATGGCGGTGATGCTGACTTACGGTCAGCATCACCGTAAGTCCCCCCCCCCCCCCCCCCCCCCACTGACAACACTCTGTTCCCAGACACCACAGGACACCCTTAGAAGGTCCATGTCCATTCTCTGATGAGTCCCAACTGTTTTAGAGGTCATAATGTTATGCCTGATCGGTGTATATGAAGATGGACCAGCCCTCCTGTGATGTCACCCACAGAGCTCTTTCCGAGCTCGGCGCAGCAGCTCCAGTTGTACCCAATTTGTCGGCGCCTGACCTGGCTTGAAAAAAAGGGCACACAGGTGGAGCGCGAGTGGAGCTGAGGTGGGCGGGTGACATCTAAGCAGACAGCTAGGGGGACCTGTGAATGCACCCATCTGTTACTCACAGAGGCCTCATTCTTAATAATGCATCACACCTAACAAGACTTAATACTATGTAAATAAGGTGGGTTACATAACGATCCACCACCAACGCTATTACAATGATCAGGCATAACATTATGTCCACCTTCCTAATATTGTGTAGGTCTCCCTTGTGCCTCTAATTCTCACTTGATCAGTTTGGGGTCTAGTGAAGTTGGAGGCCAGGTCACCACCCTGTGCTGTTCTTCATGTGTTTTGAGTCTGCAGTCAGGCTGCATCCTACCATCGAGGAGTGTCATTGCTATGGGGTGGGGGTGCCTGGTCTGGTCTAGGTGGGTGCTACATGTCTAAGGAACATCCACACGAATGAATGAATGAATCCCAGGTCCAGAAGTTTCCCAGCAGACCTCTGAATTGTCACAAGATGGTCAACGTTATTCACTTCTCCTGGTCGTAATGTTACGCCTGATCAAAGCAAAATAAAGCATCTTCACGTCTATCTGCCTCGGTCTCACTACAGAGCGCTCTAGATCCTGACAGGAGGCTGAAGCTGCTGACTTTCCGCTTTGACTCCATCACTTGCCGTGTAAAAAAAAAAAAAAAGAAAGGCGCAAGAACCTCATACTTTCTAGAGCGTAATAACCACTGACAGTAAGAGTAATCCAGGCAGCAATTACACCGCCACCAAAACTTATCCGGCAAGGGCGAATTAGCGGCACGACATATTTTGTGGAAGACAGGGATGAATGGCCACATCCTTCCTAACTCCTCTCCACAGCTGTGACTGACGCCGTCAACGGTAGATTATAAAACGATTCCGCCCAGCAACCTGGAAATGGAAAGCAATTTTGGCGCACCCCCGAAAAAAATCCACATGCAGTTATAAATAAATGCACCCAGTTCTCCCTCTTTTCACTCCTGGGGAAGAGAAATGGTGACAAATCTGTTGCTCTGCTTTGTACTCGCCCCTCCTCTGCTAATCCTCAGACACATTTTTAACTTCATCTCCAATCAAAGAAGCCCAGATTGCAATCTGCTACACAATATGTTTTGCTCCACTTTATTAGGCCCATAGACAAACCTCGTGGATGGAGCACGGGCTTGTGAGTAACGAAGCCTCCCTCAGCATAACAGGATCCTACCCCTCCTTATGCTCTCCTTCTCCTCTCAATTTGAGTTTAGCTGGTCATTTTTTCCCCATTTGCTTTCAGTGGAACATGCCTGCACAGATGCCGCAGCGAAATGTAATCATCCTTTAGATCTTGAGAGGGGACAGCTGCATGCAGAAGTTTGAACTTCACTGTTCTGTTTGCATTCACCCACTTCTCTCTTTGCTTATCGCTTAACCAGTCTGAGACGTTTTATCTTGCACCCGGCGTGTTTAAGCTCTACCTATAGATTTTCCACTGATGTTCACGTCAGGGTGTGACTGCTGAGGGTAATTCCAAAAGCTTCACGGTGGATTTTGAGGTCTGCTCCGGTTCATTGTTCTCTTGTAGAGGCCGATTCTTGGGGTTTCAGGTACTAGCCCGACTACGCGACATTTGCATCCAGAATCGGCTCATATTTAATTGAATCCATTCTTCCCTCCATCTGTGCAGTGTGTGCCGTGCCACCGGCTGCCACCAAACCCCACAACGGAATATGTCCCACCCCATGAATAACAGTTGGCGCGGTGTCCTTTTATTTATTTATCTATTTTCTCTTTTCTCCAAGCAGAACTTCAGCGATTGTGGACAAAGAGCTCAATATTCACTTCATCTGTCAACAGCATTCGTTTCCAAATTGACTCGGGCTTTCGCGATGGGGCCTCAGGTTAGGATTCCTCCCCGATGACGCTCCCGTGTAGACCATTGTGTGTGTGTGCACCAGCTTCCTGCAGCTCCCTGCAATTAAAGGGAGTTTTTTTGTTGTTTTTTTTGCTTCCTGCCCTGCGGATGTTCAGTTTTATTTCGAAAGTGTCGTTAAGATCTCGCCTCGACTTCCAGTTTCCCTTTTAATGTCGTTTTCAAACAGTGGAAATTTCCAGCTGGAAGCGCCGTGGTTTGTTTGTGCGGTCTTTGTCTGGATTGTAGACATCATTTAGCTTCAATTTGGATCCACTTCCTTATGAAGAACTGCTGCAAAATTGCAAGACAGAACTTTTTGTGCACTGGAATCAGGGCTTACCTTACAAGGAACGTTAACCTTTTGAATGCGTTTATATTTATGCATTAGCCTTTGATGAACAGCTCGTTTTAACAGGTTTTGCTGCAGGGGGTTGTATTTACTCTTTGATTCTAAATATGGGAAGATGTGGACTTCACCCCAAACCGCCTTAAAAAACTAAATCAGTTAATAAAATAATACTAAATTAATAAAGTGTTAGTTTAAGCATCCTTTTCTTTGGTGTGTGGGAACTAGAATGAGAAGCAGGCTGCAGAGCGCATAACCTCCCTGATCAAAATATAACTTCTGCAACACAAAAAAATACAGGTACTTAACTCTGCTTCGAAGCTTTTTACAAAAACCTGGCATATTGAAAGGGACTGTTGTTACATGTGTGCAGAGATCTATAAGAGACCTTGGTTTGACTTTAAGCTGCTTGGTAAAAAAAGAAAAAAAAAAAAGCACGCCACAACCTGCTCAAACTAAATCAAGGCCACAGGAGGAGCTCGGTTAGCAACTGCTTTGCTCTCCCAAGAAGCCGATTGCATCACCGGGGAGATGTTTGTCTCTGGCTCCGCTCCAGATGGGGACAGTTTGGCCGCTCCCCCCGCTGAAGATATTCGCCAGCTGCCAGGCTTCAGCAAGCAGACCCTGTCAGATAGCGGGTTAACTGGTCAGCAGATCTCTCCCTCTCGCTTCACTTCTCAGTTCTGTCCCTGTCCAGGTTATATGGGACCTGTGCATTTAATCTACTGTGTGTATAAGGAAGCATATGTTCTCTTGTTCAATTATCAAAAGGTAGTGGTTAAAGTTCACACGTGCTCTTACACAAGCTACAATCTTATTTTATTTAGATTTAAAAACCCAAATGCACAGAAATCGTCTTGACTCTGTATTTTTATCATTCGCACGTACGATCAAGTACCCCTCCTTTTTTTTTTCTTTTCATGAGCGAGAGCATTTATGAAGGATATGAAAACTGTTCTCATCACGTAGCCGATTCCAAGGACACTGCACACTGTAGCCTCGTCACATAACGCACTGTTTCAACAAAACGCGCAACCTTTTAGGAGAAAGGTTCACATTGTAGATGTGGAAAGAAAAGGGAAAATGAAATAGGGGAAGGTACAGGACAAAAGGTCAAAAAGGGTACGTCTATGGTCCAGTTTATTTCTTTATTTATTTGCACTTCAGTGGGTTTATATGTTAGTCACGTTCAACTGCAGAGATAAATCTGATCAGAGGAAGTAGAGGGTAAATATTTGTTCAGGTTTCTTTTTTTTTTTAAAGCAGACAAGTGCTGCTCACTAGTATTTAGCCTCCTGTAGCACACTGATCAGGCATAACATTAAGACCATCTTCCTAATATTGTGTACCTGCAAAACAGTTGTGACTCATCAGAGAATGGACATGGGCCTTCTGAGGGTGTCCTGTGGTGTCTGGGGACAGAGTGTTGTTAGTGGGGAGCCTTTTGGGTCCTATGGGTTGAGGGTCCTCTGTGGATCATCCCACAGATACTTGATCAGTTTGGGATCTAGTGACTTTGGAGGCCAGGTCAACACCTTGTGCTGTTCTTAATGTTGTTCCTATAGCGTTTTGTGTGTGTGTGTGTGTCTATGTCAGGCTGCATCCTGCTGCCATCACGTAGTGTCATTGCTATGGGGTGGGGGTGCCTGGTCTGGTCTAGGTGGGTGCTACATGTCTAAGTATCAGCCACATGAATGAATGCCAGGTCCAAAAATTGAATTGTCACACGATGGTCAATGTTGTTCACTACTCCTGTCAGTGGTCATTATGTTGTGGCTGATCGGTGTATGTACTTGAGTTTAGGTTACCGTTATATTGTCAGGGTGGCGGTGATTACAAAAAACTACCTAACAGAAACACTAACAGACACTGAGCAGCTCACTTTTGTCACAAACACAATTCAAAGACGTGTTTTTGCTTCATTTTATTGTAAATGTGTCTATAAAAGTGAATAAAGATACAGCAGATATGATGAAGAATCATTTCAGCTGGAATGTTGAAGAGAAACGGCACGGGCCACGTTTTGGAATATATCTTGTTTTTTTTTAGCTTTTTAGCTGCGTATGAATGTCGTCTCAAACAACATCAGAGTCAAATGACATGTAAGTGAAAGGGAGGAAAACATAATTAAAAGCTAAATATGCTTAAAGAATGTAAAGTACGTGACTAACACCACGGAGAGGAAAGTAACTAACGTGTAAATAAAAACAAAACATGTGGGACAAGATAATACGATGAACATGTAAAAATGAAAGAAAATGTTTTGCATACTTATCGATTACAAAAAAAAAGTGCTTAGCAACATCGTCTCTTTTACTTTTAGATAAAAATCTCTTCGTATCTCTGCGTGGAGCACATAAAGGAGAGCCAAATGTTTTTTGGCAGTGCACTTTGCAGTGTTGTGATGTACTTTTTTCTTTTTTAAACTATAACATGACACTAATATGCTGAATTTCTGAAAACTCCTGCGTCTCCTTCAGGACCGTATTCATAATTTCTCTGGGTTAAATCGTGCCCAGCAGTCTGTGCCGACTTTAGATAATGAGTTTTACGTCAGTACCATCAAGCGTTAAAAAGCATGGTTCTCAAATATTTTAATATTTTTATACAAATGTATATTTTTATAAAGCTTTAAAATAGTTTATATTCCACTATTCTGTTATTATTTAATTGCTAAGCTAATTTTTAACGATACATTCAGATACAGGGCAGAAACATACTGTACATGTTCAGTATATTTCAGATAAGACATGAACCTCACAAGGCTCTGAGTTTGGCTAAAAGAGCCTCCACGTCTGACTCTCCGTTGGTGCCATAGCTGCCGAGCACAGGACCAGAGGAGGAGGAGGAGGAGGAGGAGGAGGAGGATGGCTGGAAGGCTGGAGCGTCTGCTTCAACCTCCATCACTTTTTCAGCCGGCTTAACCGTCTCCACGGCCCTCTCTCTGTCCAGCCCGTAGCTCTGACCCGGGACGTTCCTGTACCTGCGGCCTGGCACGGAGCACGCAGGAGCCCTGGCCCTGGCGGTGGACGGGTGGCCATCGGACTCGTTATGGGCCTCCTTGGCAGGGGGAGCTTTCGCCGCCGCCGCCGCTGCAGCCATCGATGAACTCGGATTTATATTCTGCCGAGAGCGAGACCTTTGTAAAGGGGCCTTGTTGTTTTCTGTGAGTGGGAAACACAGACAAAGCAGTGAGTACGGCTGTGAGAACGAGGGGAGAGGAGTGAGAAGGAAAGCGCTGCGTGACTGACTCGTTAAACGAAGGGAAGCAAGAAGGTTAATCAGATTACAGATTAAATTACAAGCACGGCAGAAGAGTGAAGGAGAAAAGGAGCAAGAGAGCGAGTGACTAGAAAACGAAGCGTCAGTCTTAGAAGTCATCAGAAAGTAATAAGGAGCACTTTGGTACGCGCATGCTAAACAGATGCACATGTATGAACACATCAGGTGAGTGTACACACGGTTAGTCTGGAGGGAAAGACACAAACGGCGTGGCAGAGGACAGATTTTCTGCAGCACTCTGTGGCATGCAGCCAGCTCAGTATGATGAAATGGATATGGCCGATCAGCCGCAACAGAAACTCAATAACATTGTATGTTGCCCTTTTCCAATCTTCAAGTCTCGCCCCTCTCTCTTTTTTTCTTCTTACGAGACACTCTCCGAGCCAGCTCCACCTCCCCTGATTCCACTGTCATCATCATCCATTCTCCTTTCTCTGCTCTTCATCTGGGCTCTCTGCGCCTACAGTAGCCCTCTTCATCTTTCTTATTCCTTAACACACATTGCCAGACAGACAGTGGAACAGAGAGACGCCCAGATGCCAGGATCAGACCTACGTTCTGAATTATAATCCCTCTGAGTAGATCTTAGACTTCATCATCAGTATGTGCGCGCTGGAAGGGAGAGGGTAAATCCATATTCATGTGACCTTGAGCGCGAGGCTGAGAGGAGTGGCGCGAGGAAAGACACCGCCGCATTTAAAGTTTCCTGAGCCCGAAATGTCTGGCAAACAGGAGTCAAACACAGCGGAGCAGAACAGAGCGACCCGCTCTGTCAGCCAATCGGTAATGAGTTTGGAGCGTGGCCAGTCAGTCATGACAGTGTGTTTTATGGGCCGCGCTGACGAATGACAAGGAACGTCCCTGAACACAACCTCTGACAAATAAATAAGGATAAAGGGGAGGAAAGAGAGCAGACAAGAAGGAACCAACTGCAAAATTAAGCAAAGGAAGCCGACAGTCGCACAGTGGCACATTCACACGCGCACACACACACAAAAAAACTCGTTAGGCAAACAGGAGGCAGAGGAGGGATTTTAAAAGGGTGAAATGAGTAGTGTGTCGCCTCGCTGCTGTGACTGAACGTTTATTCCACAGCTGAAAAACCAAGTCTCCTCTCGTTATCCAGCCCTTTTCGCTGTCTCTCCCAGTCTCAGTTATAACAGATGACAATTATTCCCCCGTTTGCTCCACAATTTCCTTATCATGTCCCAGTCCTTTGTCGTGCCTCTAAAAACCTGCCATCAATCCCGCTCCTTTCCGCTTAGCGATGGCCCACAAACACAAATTTCCTTTACAAATAACACACTCACAGTCTCAGACTCAATTGTGTTATCAGCCATCTGCTGTCGAAATAATAAACCGATGCCACTTCTGTCGTCTTCTGGGGGTTTGGTGCGGGGTGGGCGTACATGCGAGCGGGTGTTATCAGACATCAGCCCAGACAGAATTCAAACATTTTTGGAATTACGTTCATTTTAGCATTTATTAGCATTCATTATCATTTCATTATTCTCAGCTCTGCGCGAGTCCTTAACAAGTATTTATGAAACGGAAAACACGCGCAGCATCAGTTCGTATGCATTCACACTTCAAAAAGAAACGGAAGAAAAAAACACAATTGAATAAGACCTCTTATCCAAAAGTGCATTTCTTTTCTCCCTAAAAGAGCCCCAGCCTTTAGTGGGGAGCATGATCAAAGTGCTGGCAAGTTGAGTTTTTTCTCACTCTACCTGCCTGTGACACAGAGCTGCCCCTTCCTTTGAAGCCTCGCTAGCTTCTCAACATATACCTTCATCCGAGCTGTAAAACACGTCAGAGAGATGTAAAACACGTCTCATCTCGCAGGTCGTACTCCTTTTAACCAGCACCTGACAAAAGATTGTATAGGAGAAGGAGCCATGTTGAATTTTAATCAAACAGCTGCTCCTGATGGTCAGGAATACGAAGGCTTTCTTATTGAACCCACGCTGTGATCAACGGGGTGTGAATTTATCCCGCTCTGACGATTCGAAATGGATTTAGATACGCAGGATCATGGAAGAGCAAAGATATCTTTTTATTCCACATTTACGTCTCCTTGTGAAGACCCACTGAATACGTTCCTCACAATACAACTCAACCGCTGCCCGTTCACTTTACGAATTCTGGGTGAGCGTAGCCGCTATTGAAGCAGCCTGACCCCTAACCTCGACCCCGAGCATCGAGCTACGGAGGTCGCACGCTTAAAATCATCTCTCATTAGAGACGAGAATACGCGGCAGACCTGTAAACACACTTTCAGAAATATTCGGGACAAAAGAAGGATGCACTTTTCGCTTAAATCTCGGCAATTGGGTTTTGTTTACCGCAATTTCAGGATCAGTGTCATCCATCTAAATCAAACAGTTTGAACGTTAAATGGGCTCATGTCCTTGTAAATGAAACAGATTACTGCTTCAGTTATTGCCTCTGACCAGGAGCAGTGAGGGCAGCAATAGTTGCTTTGTTGTTTTCGTAAAAGAGTAAACTGATGCCGTTCTGATGTTTGATTTTACCATCTCTGAAAGAACCGGATCAATTTTTGCATTTTTTATTTATTTTTTTCATAGAATTTGTGTTCTACCAACATCGTATCTCTCAATCTCACATCTCTCCTTATTTTTTCAGTTTTGCAGCAGTTAATGTTCCTTCACCTCCAGGTGAAAGAAGTTCACGGGGAAACATTCCCTGTCCGTTATTAGGAGACGTTTTCCTTTACTCCATCTGCAAATAGCAGCAGAAAGGAGTTCACATTTCCCCATGTAAGATCATTTGCTCCATTTACATTTGCAGCATTGAGTGATGCAGATAAGCCTTTACTCATTTCTCCCCCTCCACCCATCGTCTGCTCTCTTGATGTTTGGGAAAGTTGGTAGACAGGCAGGAAGGCAGGCTGAGGCAGGGAGCCTCGGCACAGAGGCAGAAAATAAAGCCCCTTTCTTTCTGTGTCTGTTACAGCTACACTGCACTATTGTGGTGACAATAAAGCTCATCTACATGAGGAGCTGTTAAGAAGTTAAGGCAAAACAATCTACACATGAGACAGCCTGGAGACTGGTATTTTCCAGCACGTAAACCAAGAACACAGCGCAATCGTGCTGAACAACCAATCTATCACAGTCCTCAGTCCAACTGTCCTTTACTTAGCTGGAAGGGAAACTGGAGAAGAGAAACAGTTGAAAAACAATGATAAAAGAGCTGGCAGAGCGAGCTTGTTGTGTCTCTTCTGGCTCTCAGCTTTGCTGTAAAATGTGTCTTTAAATTGTGAGTCTCAAAGCCCACAGCCTTTTACCCAGCTACTGACACTGGCACTTGTGCAGCGTAAGACAAGTGGAATCTCAAATAAAACAGACTAATCCCTGCTCTGAATGTTGTCAGAATATCATCTGTAATTTCAATATGGAAGCCGCAGTGGTTTATTACACGTCTGATAGGATGGCATTTTATAGAAATGTTAAAGGGCCTGTCCAATAGTGAAAAGGCAGCACTTCTTTTTTATTTATTTATTTATTTTTTGATCTGCAAATAGCTGCAGAGAGGAATTCACATTTTCCTCTCGTCAGATCATTTGGTCCATTTGCATTTGCCACTTCAAATACAGATGCAGATGAGCCTTTCCTCTCATCTCTCACTCCCTCCCCCTCTCCTCCACACTTATGAAGTTTGCTGCATTTGATCACTTTAAGAACAGAGTAGTCACGCAGACGCACAAAAATACAGTCAGTGAAGTGACTTTTTCTCTCCGTGGAGTGACTGACACAACAAGTCCAAGTTAGCGAGATCAAACGCGCGCTCCTACGCCCGCCACAAATCAAAACGCAGCAAGATGGATCGTCAGCGCGCCGCGTGTTCTGTCTAATGGTGACTGTTTGCCCCGTTTTGTTGCATCTACAAGTGGAGTGTTTAGGGTCAGCTCACTGCATAACACACGAGCCACATAACGCAATTCAATTTACATTTTGTTCAATTTGCAAATGTGAAAAATAAAAAGAAACTGTGATATGACCACTGACAGGAGAAGTAAATAATAATAATAATGTTACCAGACCAGACCTGACGAGGCAACCCCACCCCACAGCAATGACACTCCTTGATGGTTTTTAAATATACCAATTAGCCATAATATTACGACCACCTTTCTAATATTGTGTAGGTCTCCCTTGTGCCTCCAAAACAGTTGTGACTCCTTCTGAGGGTGTCCTGTGGTGTCTGGCAACAAGAATTGAGCTGACACAAGAGTGTCACTGCTATGGGGAAGGGGTGTCTGGTCTGGTCTAGGTGGGCGCCACATGTCTAGGTGACACCCGCATGAAAGAATGAATGCCAGGTCTGAAAGCTTCCCAGCAGAACAATGAACTGTCACAAGATGGTCAATGTTATTTACTTCTCCTGTCAGTGGTCATAATGTTATGCCTGATCGGTGTAAGTAGACGCACTAATTAATCATTTCACCTTTTCATGGCAGACTTTCCTCAACTGTGCAGCGGTAAATCTCCCAAAACTTGCCAACTTGTCATATTAAAAGGATGCGACAGGAGACGAGAGCATGGAAGTGTTTGATTGTGTGTCAGGCAGCAATTAGCCAAGTGGAGGTGTTAAAGTACAGACGCCGCGATTCATGGTGCAAATGAAACAGATGAAAAGACTTCATGACTGACATTTCTTCCCCCCTTCAGAATGGAATCACTGATTGAAAGGAGTGAGGAAGGTGAAAAGGAAAAATCCAGATCGCCAAACAACCTTCAGAACTTCCTGCCCGCTAATGGACGGTGGTGCATTGTCACTGAGGTCGGACTTTTGATGTGAAAAGAAGCTTATCGTGCGGTCTGTGTGCACGAGACTGATTGTGTACACAGAGAAAGAAGGCATTCAGAGAAGAGCTACATTTAGGTTTACGCTGTCATAATTGTGTGCCATGTGCTGGAGTCTTCTTAAAAGTTAAAGCTAATGGACAGCTTGTTAGCTTGCCTGTGTATATTAGGCTGGCGGTAATTAAAGATCATTACCTGGCAAAACACCAGCCACTGAAGGTTTGTCGCTTGTTTGTTTGTTGTGGTTAGCTCTGTGTGTGTGTGTGTGTGTGTGTGTGTGTGTGCAGGCTGCTCTGTCTACCTCCTCTGTCACAGGGACGGAAAAAAAACAAAACATTGATTAAAAAGTGAGCAAAGGCAACGAAGAAAGGGAAAGGAGTGGAGGAAGAACAATACTAGAATAAATGGGATGATGAAGACGAAGATGCCAAAATAAACAGCCGCGCAACAGCGGTGTAATTTGGAGGCAAGGATTGTAATTTGGACACGACTCAAATAGAGCGGGAATAAAAAAATCAGGGTGATATAAGACGAGAGAGGAAGAGAAAATAGAGGAGGCGCAAGAGAGGACTGCTGAAAGAGCACCATAACAATCCCTATACGTAATGTGAAAACTAGCAGTGTTATAGGTAACAGAGGCCCGTCCTACTCTAATGCACATGGATGTGTTGTCTTTTGTTCAGCTGTGATTTGACTCCTCCATTTTCTGTTTCTCCTTTCCCACATTAAACTATGTCTTCGCTGAAATACAGGAAAACACATTACAGTGTTAGCAGAAAAGAAACATAATTTAGAAGCCTTGTTTAGGAAGATGTGAGTCAGTGTGTATTCATTTCATTTCCTCTCTCCCTCCCCCCCTGCAATATTATCTGCCTCAACGGGGCATTCATTTTGGGGCTTTGGTTGTAGAGACGGAGGCAAACAGTGCTGAAACATTCAACGGAAATTTGTTTCATCTTAAAAATCTATTTATCAGGCAGGAAAAAGAAAGAATTAGACTGCTGGCATTCTCTGATTCCAGATTGTGAGAATCTCCTTGCTTAATTTGTTAAAAGAAACTAACCAAACAGTTTGGCGGTGTCACTTTGATGTCTGGGAACGTGCAGTGGAATTTGTCACTGTTTTCACATGAAGCAAATAACAACAGATTAGTAGATAATGAACATGATTATTAGCTAAAGCCCCTGTGGGCATGTGTTCTCTTTTTCCTCATCTTTCTTATTTAGATACAATGACGCTCCGGCCAAAAAGACGACGTAACCTACGCACATAGCCGACGCCGGTAAGAGACATTTATACTTGTGCGCTCATCGGTCTGGCTCGCTCTGCAACAACACCACCCAAACACTAGTTGGCGCTGTCTTTTTTGCCAGTCGTGTTAATTTTAGTAACCCAAACATACTGAAAGCTGTTGAACCTTCTCAGTTAAACTTTCCTCAACGTTTTCCATCTTTATTGATCCAAAACAATCAATTCGATAATGGCGAAGCTACCGGAAATACTAACGCGGAAACACACTACTACCAAACGGACCAATCACAGCTCTTGTGGTGGTGCGAGTCAGTTACGGTGCTAGCGTCTGCGTATTCTCTGTTGCCGTAGCTTCTGCATCAGCTAAACGCAGAAGTCTAAGCCGCCTGTTAATCTGAAAAGGCTCGAAACTAATTCCAAAATCATTCTACTCATGTGCTCTTTGGAATTGAGCTGACACAAGTAGACTCATTATATTTACTTTATAGTATCTTAATAGAGACTGAATGTGAAGTGTGCATGTTAAATATAGCAGCAGCGATTACCCTCAACACAATGAAGAAATATGTAAAAGAAGAAGCAGGAAGAGGAATCTGGATAAATGGTTCAAAAGAGAGAATAGGGGCAGTTTCTTGACATTTATAGGTCACCATCTATAACTACATCCTTGTAAGTATTCTTAACTGGGCATGGCAGTGGCCTTTGCACAAGCATGGATGTGTACATAAGGGACACTCTCATATAGACGTGTCGGCACTTTTCACCTGCAATGCCGAAGCAAACATGACATATTGAAATCAAGTGCACCTGACAAAGTGAGCAGGGTGTCGGGGGCGTTTTATAAAAAAAGAGAGAGAGAGAGAGTGACGTGAAGGATATGAAAGAGCTGAGCAGTATGTCCCTCAAGTCCTCTGCCCCTCAGTGTGAACCCAAACCTCTGTGAGCGGCAGCCAAGCATGACATTGCGTTAGCACGCCTTGGTGCGTCGCACAATGGCCCAAAAGTGAGCCTGGTTCCCTTCCACTAGCCGGGCTACGTACATACACAGACACTACCGGCTCATGCTGCACAAGATGCTGCAACAGATGATCAATGATCAATCTCCTCTGTATCAGCCTCTAGGGACACGACGCTTCCCAGTAACATTGTTCACATGTCGATTGCATCCATAGTGGCCTTTTCAAAA
This sequence comes from Planiliza haematocheilus, assembly GCA_005024645.1. NCBI lineage: Eukaryota > Metazoa > Chordata > Actinopteri > Mugiliformes > Mugilidae > Planiliza > Planiliza haematocheilus. Next base: position 20,315 of record SRSE01001068.1, read on the forward strand.
AGTGATGGTTTGACAGACCCCCCTCCACCCTAACTGAAATCAACGTGACAAAGAAACACAGCTATTTAAAGGCTTAAACACATACACACATTTAGCAGACTGTTACTGTATTGTATGTGTAATGGCCAGTACCATAGACTGTAAATAAAGATGGACTGCAAAACAGCTCCTCTAAAGTGAAGCCAAAACTAACAGAGCTCCCCCTGGTGGCTGACTGCAGTATAGGTCAAAAGCCCCCCCCCCCTCCTTGTTAGTGGATGAGCCAAACTGAAACACTAAAAAGCTAAAACAATAATAATAATAATATAATTTAATGTAGATGCATGCTCAAGTATCAATTTTAAATTTTGTTCTAGACTCTGGCTCCAAACTCGCAGGATGGCGCCGCCCGTATCGCCCGGAAAAATAGCGTCAGCTTGGCCAATACAAGGAAGTGGGGACGCATTGTCCATATTTATAGACAGTCCATGGCCAGTATGCACAACATAAAACCAGATATAATCACATTTGTACTCTGAGCTGTTCTGTTGAGGGAAAGCAAAATAAAAGCTAAATTGATGTTTACCGGGTCCAGAATACCATTGTCTAGAAATAATGACAGTGAATAACCCATCCCAAGTGAGTCTTATATCTCTGCAAGTTGCAAGCCACAGTCAGCGATAATACGAATTTGTAATTTGGACTAAAAATAGGGTAAAAAGAGGTACAGTTTCTCATAATATGAACAAATTTGTTCACGTGTATTACAAAGGGGAAATGTACCTAGCAGATGGTTGTTGCAACCTGGACTCTTACTCCTGCTTTACACTAATTATATCTATGTGCAGGGTAATGGACTGGGGATGTTTTCCTCATACAGGGACAGGATCACTTCCTGGGGTCTCTCTCTCTCTCCCTCCCTCTCTCTGTTTGTCTCCCACACACAGAAACATCAGACACAGACACACATCACTGCATAAAAGCAAACACAAACGCACACTCAGTCCTTTCCCAATAAGCGCAGACTATTTCACCGATACGGGCGTATAACCAAGTGTTGTCCGCTGCATTAGGCATGAATTAAACATGCCTTAGTTTCAGGCTCCGCTACCTGTTGTTGTTGTTTGTGTGGTTACTGCTGGTAAATATCCCCAGCAGCCGTATTCTAATGCATATGTATTTCCCCTCAGTGACTTCACACTAACTAAGGGCTTCTATCGGACGCTCTCTCCAGCAGTGTACACCTGTCACACTGGGAGAGGAGAATATTGATCCCTCGCAAGCCTCTAGACACAAAGTTGAAACACACTTGCAAATGTATCCTCAGACACGCAGGCAGGAAGAAGCGCACATTACTCTGCTGGCTTTCAAACTGTCTTTCACGTGGACTAATGAATTAGCTAACTGAGAAGTTTATATGACACAAACTCTGAAAATGAGATTGAGCGTGATGGCGAGCACAAGTTATTTTTCTTTATCTTTTAAAACAAAACGCAGCGTGTGTGGAGAACATTTAAGAGTGATCTTTGATTAATAGCAACGCTGAGGTAATGAATTAAAGATATAGGGCAGGAACATTTCAGCTACAACCAAGCCTTCTATGCAAATGGTAATTTAACACCATTTTATCTACGTGGCATTATTTATTCATACCCACAAATGCAACATAAGGCAGACTCATCCTCTGTCTTAACATTAAAAGCTTATTAATGACTACTTCCACCTCCAACAGAAGTCTTCCCCTCTTTGTCTCTTTTGTATTTCCTCTAAGGTGTTTCTTTTTTCTGCCATTGTTTCCTGCTGCCAGCTGAAGGCTCGTGTTTAACACTCATGCCGACTCTGACAGCTCTCAATATGCAGGGCCAGTCCTGCCAAACAGACTTATGAATTCCAAACAGCCTGGAGTCATGCTCCATATTTCATTGAAGTTGAATATTTAAAAAGATCAACCCACTCAAAACCCTATAAAACCTATCGTTCTGGGGCCTTGTGTCCTAAAAATAAAATCGCATCTGCCATATCGCATTACAGACAGCCACATCAGCCTCCATCTCCTAACCATTTCCCTCTCTCTGTTCCTTTCTCTCTCGCTGACAAAACCCATCTGGTAACCAGCCTGTCCCCATCAACACAGGTTTTGCTCTTTCAAACAACTGTACACTTCTTCCTGCCTTCTTTATCTCATTCGCTTCCCTTTTCTCCCTCGCTGTCTGGGTATCACTTTTCCTTTTTTTTCTGTGTTGGTGCTGCAACTCTCACCCCACAGCTGTCGTTCGACCTCAGCTCTTCTTAGAGAATCACAGAGAGGACCAAGTAGAAAACTTAGTTCTTCATATCCTTTCTGCTGCAAAATAAAACAGGTTTCTTGATACAGAAAGCGAGAAAAAAACACGAGATTCGTCAGAATGAATTAAATTAGTTGGAATAGTCTGCAATCCACCCTGCCTCTGACACCACAGTCTCAGTCGGAACAAAGTGCTTGAGTCAAAAAAAACAAACCAAACACTACAACCCCTTTGTTATGCCCAGTCTACAGCCTTGTATAGGGGTTTGTGTGAGTGTAAAACAATGATAAGATACTGACACGTCACCTCAAAACGTCTGTTAGAAACATGACGAGAAAGAGAAAACAGCTTGTTTCTACCAGAGAGCATATGTCGCCATGTTAAACCAGCCCAAATTAAATAAACAGCCTGACTTGTATTGACTGAAGTCAGTACATGTAGTTCAGTCATTAAGATGGTAAGCTAGAGTAGTGATTTCTCTTTAATACATTATAATGGTGGTTAAACTGTCAGATACATGTGAATTGACAAACACAATGTAAATATTTGGGCTGGGTTAAAAAAAAAAAAATATCTATTTTAATATTAATAAAATCCTTGGATACATTTATTTATTTTAAATATATGCTATTTTCTACATCTTCTCGTTAATAATTTTGCAGGAAGAGAGGGCAGCTAGATTTGTCCACCTAAGAGGAGATGACACCCCCACCCCATACCAATGACACTCTTTGATGGGAGCAGCCATCCCCAGCAGCATGCAGACAAAAACGCTTCAGGAACAACTAAAAAAAACACACGAAGAATAGCACAAGGTGTTGACCTGGCCTCCATTCACTAGATCCCAAACTGATCACGCATCCCTGAGATGATCCACAGAGGGCCCTCCTCTCAACCCAGAGGCCCCTCCTCTCAACGCAAAGACCCCTCCCCTCAAAGACCCCAACTAACAACATTCTGTTATCAGACACCCTCAGAAGAACCATGTTCATTGTCTGTTTTGGAGGCACAAGGGAGACCTACACTATATTAGGAATGTTATCATAATGTTACGGCTGATCGGCGTATTATCATATAATCACTTCAATATTTTTGTGGAGGTAAAATATTATGAAGCACATTCAATACTAACAATAATGTTTATTTTATGAAAATCTTTCTCATAACTAGTTTCTAAACAGAAATATCTGGAAATGCATTCATATTAAATTGACGTGAAATACATAGAGAACTTGTGAATCAAATAGATTCAGGAAGCCAGTGGTGATACTCAGCTCTAGTAAATATCTAAGCAAGCAGCTCAAACTATGTTTATCTCCAAACCATAATTCTCATGTTTAGGAAATTATTGTTTTTTTTTTTTTTTAAAAAAGGTGTTCAAAAGCATTTTTAAGCAGTACTATGCTTAACGCTCTGATCAATCTTATTATTCTTTCAGTACTACATAGTAAACAATCTTAGCCAGATGCTCAGTACTGAATAAAAATCACTTAAATGTGCACCAGAATATGCCAAAACATTCTACTGTGAATATACTGATGTAACAATTGTTAAATATGACTCCTAAAACAAAATGACTGTATTCATCAATTCAACTTGTATACAGTATATGCTGACATTGAAATATTAAATAACATCAATGTTTTATCCCATTTAAGCCTAATTGTATTCAATGTATGTATTACACAGAGATGGAGATTTAATTCCAAATAAATCTGTAACATTGATGAGGACTCTTTCCAGACTTACGAATACAGAGCAGAGAAATGGCTTTTTATCTACTGACTAAAAATTACAATATGCAAATTCTATGCTTCCACTTGATTTCAGATATAATCTTTGATGAATAAACATGACACAGACATGCAAAAGCCTGTGGGCAGAAGCCTGTGCATACACCCACCCACCAGTTGGCAGAGAAAAAATGAGATCAAATCTTCCCATTGCAGAATTAAAACTAGGAAACAGGCAAAGCATCAAGCAAAGCCGCTGCAAACAGGGTGACTGTGTCATCGCATAGCATTAACACAAAACTGCTAGATCTTTACACTGAGTGACGCTTTTAATGTAGCACTCTGGAACAATTAAAGCCAAATAAATATAATATAAATAAATATCCCCACAGTATGTGTGCTAATGAATAAGTATAAACAAAAGCATGGGGCATGCATAACCTGCAATTTAAACTTTTTAATGCTTGCTCTTTAATGTTTATGCAAAGCAAACACTTTCTGCAGCTGCCTCCGCAGACTTGACTGTGGCATTTGCTGTGAAACACTACTGAACCAGTGGAGAGCGGAGACAAATTTGGATTTTCTGGCTTCGCTAATTAGAAAAAAATGGCACCAAGCGGTGAAGTCTCATCCAGGCTTCAAAACAACTCATCACAAACCTATGGGTCACACCACGGGCGCTACATATTTTTCTGTGATCTACTGTACGGTTCATGAGCTTTGAGTGGTTTTAGTGCCTTACACAAATGGTTACAAAGTTGGGCAATGCCTTAGCATCATGGTGAGAGTAAATCCTGAAGTGTGTGAGCAAGCACCGGCTTCCCTCTTCCTTTTCCCGTCAGCCAAAGGAAAGCAAAATTCACATGGAATTACCGCGGTGCTTTGGGGTAGTATTGCTATGCTCTCCTGCAACCACTGGAGCTCACTGACATATCAATGCAATTAGAGTCATGGCTGTGTCCCAGTGAAGGTCAGCTAGCACCACTCAGACTAACAGAGAGGGGGAGAAACACAGAGACGGCGAGAGAGTGAGTGAGGAAGGCAGTCTGAGAGGAAACAAATTAAGTGACAGGCCAGCATGGCTGAGTTTAGTTCAGCGCCTGTCCAGGGGCCCCTTTCCTCCAACTCTCACACTGGCCTGGCAATTAAAAATACATGCATCAATGGTCCATGCAACTCTCTGAAGAGCATATAATCAAACATTTACACACATGTAAATGGGCAAAACCCACGAGCACAGTGTGTGCAAACGAAGTGCATTTCTATTTCATATTCCCCGTGCGCTTAGGACCGATGGCCAGCCAAGCTTTGTTGCATTCAATGAACCTTTAATCAATGCAGCAGACAAACGGTGCCGTGAAATAGGAGGTTGTACATATCCCGGCCCAGGGGAACGTGTTAACCCAATCACCTCGAAAGGTATAGATCTGCCCAAAGAAAGCTGTGGTTCAGACAGACATCAGTAAGCCAAGGACAGGTGTTGATGAGATTGGACCATATTGATTTTAATCAATAGAGGGCTGAGCAGAAGTGTCTGCCCTCTTCAGATGAGGAAACACATTTAAATTGTGAAAGCTAGCTAGTTGTTAGCAAACACACCGGGGATAACTTTCAAGCAGAGTGGGACCTGTAACAGTGACCTCAGTGTATACGGCTGGATAAGAGTGTGTGTGTGTGTGGACAATAAATGATTATTTTAGTTAAGTTCAATGCGTGTACAAAAATCCCATCACTGCAATATAGCGCACAGGTGTAATATCTGTGCATGTATTGATGGTTTTAACACAAAAGCATCCTTAGCAGATCTTGCCAGAGGGAAAAGTGCAGCGGGTTACTGTAAGTGTGTCATCCATCTCATTTCTTTTGAAAGCTCCCATGGGGCCCATAGAAAGCCATGCTCTCCTCAGACATGTTCTATGTCTCAATAGCCCATGGAGTGTGGACAACAGAATGGGTTAATATTGTAAATGGCTGGCAGAGAGGCACTGCCAATAAGGATACAACGAGTTTAAAGCTTTGGCTATAAGAAAAGAAGCTATGCACCATACATGACTGCATCAACAATCTGACAAGTACTTGCCCTGCACTCAAATAAATAGTTTTGCTAGTTCGGTGCTCATGCTAGCCTTGACCTACAGAGACATGCAGAGCAGATGTGGTGTAGGCGGCGGTTGTTGTACAGGGTAATCTTCTTCTTTGTACATGGTCATGCTTAAAAAAAAAAAAAGAAACACACACACACACACAAAAAAAAAAAAACATTTGCAGGCTTTTTGAAGATAAAAACCTTGAAAGAAACCAAGCAAACACACAAACACACGCACACATACACTCAGAGGGTGTCACGATTCACCAAGTGGGATCGATGTGCTGGGCTTAATGTTGAAGATACAGCTGCATTGATTCAAACTGGTTGAATCAGGGCAAAGATTGGAGGGAATCGCAGCCAAATCGATGCCAGTATTTCTATACCAGAAAAGCCTGATATGACAAGCATAGGGTTTTTTTTTTCTTCCTCTCCATCAGCTAATCCTGTCTGTTATTCTGTGTGTTTCCCACTCTTGCATCTTGTGAAATCTGTGAAAATTCAGTTCATTACTACCAAATTTGGAATCTTCTGCCCTTTGAGCCTTTTATTTTATCAAGGAGTTTTGGTGAAAGCCCCAAAAACAATGGCACGGTCGCATTTAACATCTTAAATCACAGCCTGCAATTGCAAATGAGCGGCTTCAGTAAGAAGTTTAATAGGACTCACAGTTTATACAGTTTGCAGACAGTTAGTTTCTCTTCACGCATCATTAGAGGTATCCCCTAAACTCTATTAGTGCATTAAATCAGTGTCAGACGACACACACACCTGTATTATAGACCTGCACAGCTGTGCCATTTTATTCAGCACATTCAAATGTAAAAGAAAAAATAACTCCTAGATGTGTGTTTGTTTTATTTAATCCGACAATAAAGAGAACAATAGCTCAGTGTGAGACATCAGAGCATACAGGAGCGCCTGCAGCACAATCCTAGTTGTAATTATCACAACACCAATCAGCGAACACACACAAGACAAACACAGGAACAAAGAAGAAATCGAGGGGGGAAACGAACAGTAAATAACTTCTGAAAAAAAAAAAAAAAAAAAGACAAAGCACCATGACAGCATGTAACACCCTCTGTCTGGGAACAATCAGGGAAGCTTTGGTGCTGTTGTCTGCTGCTAGCATTGATCACACAGGAGACATAAAACAGAGGGCAAGAGCGGGGCTATGTGGGCAAGTGCACGCGTGTCTCTTGGCTGCTTTGAAAAGTTAGTTAAACAACAGCAACTTCCAGCTATAACCGTCTGATTATATGATTTAGGAGAAAGAAACAGTCCAGCCGGAAAATATTCACCACATACCAACAACACCACCAGCAATAAGCCCTCTACATTCACGCTGCAGCGCTCACAAAACAAACATCAAAAAGTTAGGGTTTTTTTCCGTGTGGCGAGAAATGTGTTTAGCATAAAGTAAAGGCACAAACGTATAATGAATGGAGCAACTTGGGTAAGATGGTACAGGACAGAGACGTGAAGGAAGGTATTTATTACTGAGCCCAGCCCAGTGTGAGAGTCTCGTCTTGGTAGGAAACATGTCACATTAGTTACTGGAACCATACACCCTAGCAGAAGCAATTATGCAGACAAAATGCATAGAAATTCAACTGGTTATACTTTTCCTGTCACATGGAGAAAAAGCAAGCTTTGCATTCCAAGTTTGGCAGCAACAAGGAACAAATATATATGGAAGGAAAGAAATATAATGTGACTACTGCTTTTCAAATGAAAGTACTTGTAATAAACACCAGAAATTTAAACGGTCTCACTATACGGTGCAGGATTTCCTTTATGGCTTCAACTAGGCGGGATTCAGGAGGACTGGGTGTAATCATGCAGACAGACTTTACGTTGAACTAAACAGTCGGTTGCTTCTACAAATCTGTCGGTTTCTCAGAGGGAAGATGCGGCGACGAGCGGTATCTGTCTGCTGGTGGGAGTGCGCTGACCTGCGTGTGTGCACACCTGTCTTGTATTTGCGCATTTCTCCCCAGGAGAAAAGTTGTAAAAGTTCGACCGCATGCCGCCGTGTAAATAACATAAATAACATACGGCTATTTCATTTGTTTAATAAAAGAACTTATAGTTATAGATGTAAAAGGAACTTTAAATTATTTCTGTTGTGATTAAATGTATAGAAAATACAGTTAAATACCATGACCTCCATGGGGGGCGGGGGACTGTGTAGATTAAGTCTCTGAGACACCAGCAGACACCACTCAACACTAATCCAGTAAAATACGTCCTGATGGTTAGATTCTCATAATCAATACTGTATCCCACAGATTCGAATGAATACAAGTCCCGTGAGTGTTTAAGTGGAAAGACATAAAGAGTACATTAGATTTAGAAACAAAATATAGGCAAAACATGTCCTGAAACATTGCTTGTAATGCATCCATGGCTACAATTACAGTAGTCACTTCAGTAATGCTAGGATGTAGCTCTGGGCATGCACAAATCAGATTTTGTTTGCACTGATTTCATATCTGCCAAACCACTTGGCGAGGAGGCCAAGCTTACATTGTTATTGGAATTGCTTGAGTCTGGACATAATCAGACATCTCCAAACCCAGAAGGAAGATAACAGGAAAAGAACCAGCTTATATCCGGTATGATCCCAGGGTATTATCCTGTTGTACAGCATGCACACATTCAGCACAGGTCTGCAGCAATAATCTCGCTCAGATGAAGATGGATGATGGCGAGACACATTTACATGTTGTTACTGAAGCTAATTATTTTTGCTGTATTTAACGTATTTAGGTGAAGCCTGAATTTCTGCGTTTTGATCCAAACGCTAAGAACTCAATTCACAATTATATTGACACAAATAAAGAGTAAGAGATGTACGGTATTTTAAACAGCATGTTGTAGGGGCTTGATTCAGTTAATAATAAGTCAGATAATAAGATAATGTAAGCATGCAAGCTGGTAGTTTTCTGTCGTGGCAGCTGTTGTTTGCGTTGTACGCCTTTAAAACGCACCGTGATAAAGGCTCGATCAGGGGAGTTGTAAATAGAAAAAATAATAAGTGCAGGTTCTCATTATGATATCGGGCGTTGGGAAAATTGGATTTAAGCCATCGAATGTTTTAGTTAAGGGGAAGCTCAGCTAGTTGAGTGTGTAGCTTAAGATCTGACATAGCTAACAAAACGTGGGTGTACATTAGACATCATGCAAATAATAATGCTCATATTGCATACGGTACATTAATTCCTGTGGTCCTGTGTACCAACCCACAATGATGTACCACTGTATATTGGATGCCTTTTGCTCCTTCTTAAAGAATATACACCAATCAGCCACAACATTAAAACCACTTACAGGAAAAGTAAATAACATTGTCCATTTTGTGACAATACAATGTTCCTCTGGGAAACGTTTGGGCCTTGACATTCGAGCAAACGTTACGTAGACGTGTACCACCCACCGAGACCAGACCTGGCACCCCCAACCTCATAGCAAATAACACTCCTGACACCACAGGACAACATCAAAAGGCCAGAGTCACAACTGTTTTGGAGGCACAAAGGATACCTACACAGTATTAGTGGTCATAATGTTATGCCTGATCAGTATATATCTTAAAGGCTAATAAATAATATATGGATGCAGTCACACTCCTTACCCTAATTTCTAAACATCACCGTGTCTGTTCATGAACATATGTTTAATCACTGATATTGACTGCATCTTCACATCTCTCCGTCTTTCTCCCTCCCTCTGTCATTACCAGATAAGCTGCAAACATCTATTTTTGAATGGCCTAAAGAGAATACTTGGCTGAGGTATACACACACAAATACATACAGGCACGGAGCCTTATAAAAACAGGTAGACCTGGAACAGAGCCAGCGCAATCAACACAGACACCTTCTGGAACAGGCTGCTGTGAGGCGCTGGTTGGTGGCTACTAATGGTTCATTGCCATAGGTGGGTGGAGGAGAAGAAAGAGAGAGATGATCTTTGTCGAGCTCATGTTTTTCCCCTCAGCATGCACACAGTCACCGCTGAGTGAGAAGCCGCAGAGGATACATAGGGAGAAGAAAAGAAAGCCAAAGAAAAAGGGGGACGTTTGGGAGAGAGCGGTGAGTTGTTTTTTCTTTCCTTTCCTCTTCTTCACGCGGCAGCAACAGGTGCGACATAGTTAAGGCCACTTTAATAGCACCGGTACACGTGAATGTATATCTGGCATGCATACACAAACTTCCCACTGTTTACACACTTATTTTTTTTTTCTGCTCACCATAGCAACCGAATGAAGACAACTTGGGCCATATACACAGCCCTGGCTAATAAATCCTTTATACCTGGCTCTCATTATAGTCTGATTAGATGACCTGTTTGGAAGTGCTGCACACATGCAGTATTGCAGCAGTGAAATGGCCCCCAGACACATACAAGCATGCACAGACACACATCATGCTAATGCCTCCTCCTCTGTGGCTCTTGCTGGTGGCATTTCATACAGGGGTACTATGACGCATCTTGACAGTATCTCCCCTGTTACCACTCCTCCTCCCACATTCCCTCACCCCTATACGTCATGCAGAGAGGGTGTTTCAGCGACAAATGGGCAAAATGCCGTTGGTGCACAGACTTTGGCATTTGTACATACTGAAAACGAGGACGACTGCAGATGTGATAGCAAATAAGAAACTGGTTGTTGGAGGTTTCTTTTAAGAAAATATACAAAAAAAGAGCTTTAAAATAACATGAAAGGTGATTTTGATGCCATTATAGAGGACGGAGGACATTGAGTTTATACAAAAGCAAGAGAAGGCATTGTAGAGTGTAGGAGGAGAGAGCAGGAAGACACAATGAGGATAAAATGAACGAGCAAAAGGCGATAGCGGGTTTGTAAGAATGATAAAAAACCGAGCGTGAGAGGAGAAGGGAAAGGTGCACAGCTTGAAAAAGCACAAGGAAGGTGGAAAGGGGAGTGGGATTTATTTTCACCTGTCAACAGCACTTAAGGCCATAAACACATACAAAGCTTCTGCTTCGGGGCAGTGGGACAATATTTGTCATGCTGTGGGTTTGTGTCTGATGGATGATTCTTCACATTTATGTAGTCTGTCATCAGGGTGTTGACCATGTCAGAACCTGGGTTGAGTCTAATCCTCCTTGAGAAATCACAAACGTACGGCCACCTGTTCACTGCTTGTCCCCGTGACATTAGTGCAACGGTAACCGTTTCTGGTGTCAGAGCATGGAGCCCGTTTCACAAACAACAGAGTAAAACGTGACTAAAACAACACTCAACCTCGCTTTTAAATTCTGATCTACTACCGAGAACGGCACAGTCAGTTCATATCATATCATTTTTTAAAGAAATATCCAGCAAATTACAGCTCAATGAGAACATTTCCTAATAAACCGCCTCTTATCACCTTGTTGCAGCATCTTGAACACAGAGAATGATGCAAACCTTGAAGAGAACGAATGACGAAGGCTGAATGAAAGGTAAAATGAACCTTTTTTTTTTTTCTTTCTTTAACCGTGGATCAAAGGAAACAGAGGAAAACAACATGACAAAATGGCTTAATTCATCACTTTCATGAAAATCTTTGTGTCTAAACTGGGCTCAGGCGAATCAGATACCAACGCTCAAGTATGCACCGAACAGCGTCTGTGTGGGCTGTGAGACCTAGACAGAAAAAAGTGATGACTGCAGGATGTCTCGAGGTCTCTCCGGCCTCCTGTTTTGTGCTTTCTACTGCTGGACTCTACACAAAAATGGCCACGAACATTTTTCAAACTGCAACGTTGTCGTCCCTGCACAATGAGGCCAATTAAGGGTGGCATGGAAACATGAAATTATCTGTCAAGAGAGCCATAAGTGTGTTTTTGTGTGCGGGACTGAGAAAGAAAAACACAAAGAGAGAAAGTGAAAGAGAAAGAGAGAGAGAAAGAGAGAGAGAGAGAATTTGACGATTACAAGCACGCTTGAGAAAATGAATCTAAAACTGCAGGTGATTTATATCATTTGTCATCACAGTTGCAAGTAAAACATGCATTTGTGCTGTGTGTAATGAAGAATATGCAAATCCCGAGTCAGTTTCCAGTTACTCTCTCTGATTGGAATGAAAGCTGCTGTTAAGCAGTGATAAATTGAGACTCCAAATTTACCCAAGAAAAGAATTCTTCCTGCCCACCATGACGTCTGTAATAGCCACAAAAAAGACTAAACGGCTATTTTTATTATCGCTGAATTAGTTTCTCGTTTAATTTCCTTGAAAATTCCCATTCTGATGTACGGCAAAAACATTACTTTCATCTGACCAACAGCCTGTGGTCTCCATAGCTTTAAAAAAAAAATCAGTTTACGGGGGAAAAAAACAAAGCCATAAATCTTTCTATTTAAAAAGCTGGAACCAGAGGACCAAAGAAAAATGACAGCGCGGTAGAAATGAGCATGTTTTCATTTGTCATCCGCCCGATCTACGGTGCATTAAATAATGTATTTTAATGCTTTTTATGTACTGTATAATAATTGATCATTTTCATGTCCCAGTGAACCTGCGCGTGGTCGGCTGCATGTATTGTATGTCCAACTGATTGACTGAGTGACCGAAGCAGAAGGAGAAAGACGCAGCACAAGGGGAGAGAGTGAGAGAGCAATGCCTCAGATGCATATAGCCTGCCAGTTTGGCTCTAGCAGACAGTGACCTTGTTAGCATGATTAGTAGAACCACTGAGGCGTGATTGGCCCTGTTACATTATTCTTCCTCTCTCCTCTTCCTTCCTGTCATCTCTTATTTATCAATCTTACTCTTCTTCAATCCCCTTTTCCTCTTTTGGCCTTTGTTTGAAAGCAGAATGACCAAGGGTTCAGTTTATTTAAATATGAAAAGATGTTTCTCCCTTTCTTAAGGAAATGTGTTTCTATTAGTCAGTAATCCATTGTAGCAAGAAGTCTTGATAATATGTTTTAGACATTTTGGGGCATCGTGAAAAAAAAAGCAATGTCCGCACTTGTCATTTTATGAATGCTGAAAAAAATAAAAGCCAATGAGACAAAGAAAGGCAAAAGCAAGGAGCAAGGTGGATGAACAAAAGGAAGTCAAACAAGAATGAAGCCAGATGAACATTGAGTGTAGCTACACGGGGATAACACTGTCTGGAACAGACTTTGATTATACCCTGAACAACATTTTTTTTCTACAGTATGTCTCTGTTTGCTACTTTAACAAGTTAGGTGATGTTATGGCAGTCTTTGAAAGACATGTTTTCTTGCCGCTTACAATAAACAACAAAATACAAACTACCTATGTCTACGTACACCAATCAGACATAACATTATGTCCCTATATTGTGTAGGTTTCCCTTGTGCCTCCAATACAGCTCTGACTCATCAGAGAATGGACATTGGCCTTCTGAGGGCGTCCTGTGGTGTCTGGCAACACAATGTTGTTAGTGGGGGTCTTTGGTTTGGGATCTAGTGAATTTGGAGGCCAGATCAACACCTTGAGCTGTTTTTTTGAGGTGTTCCTAAAGCGTTTTTGTGTGTGTCTGTGTCAGGCTGCATCCTGCTGCCATCAAGGAGTGTCATTGTTATGGGGTGGGGGTGCCTGGTCTGGTCTAGGTGGGTGCTACATGTCTAAGTAACATCCACATGAAGGTCCAGAAGTTTCCCAGCAGAACACTGTATTGTCACAAGATGGTCAATGTTATTTACTTCTCCCGTCAGTGGTCATAATGTTGTGGCTGACCCGTGTATTTCACCATATGTGGGTATTCACTTAATTTCTACATAGCTTTATGAAATATTTTCTTAATATTACAACTTCATTCTCAAAATGCAACAACCGTCTCAAAACTGATTTTGCGTTTCCTTAATATTTGATGATCTATTTCCATTTACTGCATGAGAGCAAAGAACATATGTTTCTTTTAAATCTTGCATCAGGAACATCTCGTCATGTATTCTGACTCACTGCATATTGAGGTTTCTTCTAAATTATTATTATTATTATTTTTTTTCCATAACGCACACAGACATCCTGAGATTGAAACGGAACATCTGTGACCTTGAAGTAATGATTTGCGATGGCTTGACACAGACGGGAGTCAGGTGAAGACATTTGAATGACACGGGCAAAATGGTGCTTGACGGCCAACCGGTTAGGGGGTGGTTTCAACTGTCATCTCTGTCGACATGGGAATAGGAGCTGGATCAAGGAAAACCGTGTGTGCGCGTGTGTGTGTGAGAGTGTTTGAATGAAAGAAAGGAAATACAATGGATGAGCGACAGAGAGACAGAGAGGGGGAAAAAAAACAAAATAAGACACCATGGTTTTAGTGAACAACAGCAGTCGGCGGTTCGTGTTCCTGAGCCCACGCTGCACATCATGAGAGTTAAGATGGAGAAGGAACAAGCTGTGAAATGTATCACGCTATAAGGTAAGAAGCGGCAGATTCAATTTGGATGGACAGTGCAGTTCTACAGAAACATCACAGGGAAGCGTTTCTTTTAAATTGTAGAAATGTATAGGAAGGCAGTGCTTTGTACTGTCTTGTTAGCCTCTAGCATCATATTATTATCAACTCACACTAGGGGTTGTACCGACTAGCCGACTTTACTGCTGTGCCGTGATGCTTGAAGCAGGAAGTCGACTAGTAGCAGATCAGGTGACAGTAACAGCACGGACGCCTGCAAGAAGACAGGTGAGGAGCTCAGCGGGTCATTGCAGTAAACTAGCAGCGGCTCATCGTGTGGAAATACTTCACTAAAGATGAAGCTCATTCTAATATGTAAGTCCGTCCTGAAATACAACAAAAGTACTACTGCAGAGGAACGGTCCACATCCTCTCAGCGGCGGCAGTCAATTAACAACTTCACCTGCGCTAACAGAAAGAAGGAGGATGGTGAATTTCATTGTCTAGTTATTGAACATTTAGCTGCAAATCACGGAAAAGCATTCGAAGCTATACATTACATACATTATGCCATCCTACAACAGTCTGCGAAGTACTAATAAGCACGGTGACGGTGCCAATTTATATAAACTAAACACTGATAAGCTTGTGTGTTTATGTTCAGTTCTGTTGTGTTATATTAGTTGACATTGTTGCTGTGGTTGTAGAGTGTGTTTTTTTTTTTCCTTTCTTTTGGCCGAGCGAACGCCGCACATTAGAAGTGTCAGACTGATGGTGTTTATAGCGTTGGCGTGGGCTACGGCCGACAGTAGCCCGTGTTCAAGCTTCAATTACTTTGCAGAAAAGCCTCCGTAGCTTCCGTAGCTGTGTCAGACGCTGCAGTATGTATTCGGGGCGATACTATAGATTTAATCGGTGCAAAGCATCATCCACTAGTCGACATGGACTCGACTTTAACAAACCCTAAGTCCATCCATAGTACAAAATATTCAACAATGCATGCTCGCCTTTCACTGCTTGTTGAGAACTCATCCAAAAATATAAAAAATCATTATAAATCCTGTGAGAACTGAAAGATTTTTGTCAGTAGGAGCAGAACAAGCTGACAAAACATAACTTCCGTCATGCACAATGAACTGGTAGAGGTTCCACTTTTCACGAGAAGAACAAATATAAATAAAATAAATAAAAACAAAAAATGCAACCTACTGTAAATCTACAGAATAGCTCTGGTTAAGTTCCCCCTGAAACAAACTACATGCAAAGTACCTTGAAAACAAGATAAAGTTCTCACATCACATTCATTTCTATTTACTACACTTTGTAAAATAATTGACTTCATGCTAAAAATCCACGCAGGCCAACTTTTTTAGAGCCTAAAAGTTTTGCACAATATTGTACACACACATACACACAAACACAGAGTGACGCGGGTAGCTCCGTGTCCAGACAGCCAGCCGCGTGCCAAATGTTTAATGAACATCGGCTGGCAGACTATCATGAGCAAACTCTGGCCCACGCCACTGTTTGATGATTAGCTACAGCCCACGGGTATACACACACACGCACACGCGCACAAACACACTCAATCAATGGGTGTGCAGAAACGAGGCCCATTCAATGTATGCAGAGCTAATAATGGGCTCATTCCCAAAACACAGCAGGAAATAAAATATAATTGTCAATTTCTTTGTCTGTCTTGTTTCTACTTTAGAAACTAATTTAGTTAGACTTCTTTGTTTACCTCTTAACTTGTATTAATTTCTCATTACCGCCGTCTCTCATCTCGCAATTTTTGTCTTTCTCTTGATCGCCACAATTTCGCATTTCTTTTCATGATATTTTGCTTTCTGACTCTGAAGAATATTTCTGCTTTCTCAGTCCATCGTCATTATTTTTTTGTTGTTGTGACAGACAGCTACTAGTCAACCATGACAGCCAAACAAAGAAGCTTCATTTTTGCAGCAAAGGAAAAAGTAATCTGAATAAGCGGGATGGATTAGGGGATGGGGGGGGGTAACAATAAAAAGTAGCCAGGAAGAAAGTGACAGCAATCTGTTTACACACAACTTATCTATAGCATATACGCACAGAAATAATTAACCCATAATTAACCCAAGTATAGTTTTAACCTCAAACTATAAACTGAGACAACCAAAGTCATCCTACAGCGTAACATCAAAACATTTCCTCATATTCAATTAAGAACTGCAGAATTTGTAAGATACCAAACCATTCATAAAAGTCTGCATGGGTGATTGTATGTGAATTATGAGCGAGACAAAATCCTTGTCATAGGCTCTGACTGACTCCCTTAATACACCCATACACACTGATCAGACATAACATTATGACCACCTTCCTAATATTGTGCAGGTCTCCCTTATGCCTCCAAGTGATTCATCAGAAAATGGACATGGGCCTTCTGAGGATGTCCTGAGGTGTCTGGTAACAGGATGTTGTCAGTGGGGGGCCTTTGGACCATCCCACAGATACTTGATCAGTTTGGGATCTAGTGAATTTGGACGCCAGGTCAACACCTAAACTGTTTTTGTGTCAGGCTGCATCCTGCTGGGGTGGGGGAGCAGAACACTGAATTGTCACAAGATGGTCAGTATTTCCTTCCTATCAGTGGTTATAATGTTGTGGCTGACCAAGATGCATGAAGTTACTTAAGTGTCAAAAAGTGGGATTAAAGTACTTACTCATCATGAATAGTTAAGATGAATAAGCAGAGGTTATATATCGTGCTAGTCTCCCCAAATCTACCAATACTACACAGAGTCACACATTTCTCTACAAGGGTAAGGGTTTTAATACTTCAGAAGACCGCTAATGCCTTGAAATAAATAAACACGTCAGGGAACTCGTTCATTACAGCATGCAGCAGAAGAAATGTGCTTGCGGTTGCATCAGTTTTGCAGAGGATAAAAATAAAAGCAAGATGTGTGTAAAAAATTCAGATGAATTGATAACCTGTGCAGGATGACAGTAATTCCCATAACTACAGATGTAATTCATCCTTTTCCATCATGCATCAGTGTTCCTCATTCATTTTTGAACAGTGTGCTGGGGGAATTTCTCGTTTAAAAATAAAAAAATAAATAAAATAAAAGGGTACAACAAACAGCTCTGTGATTGTGTTACATATACAGATAGGTAAATGATGAAATGCTGTGTAAAATATCTTGAATGCACGCTCGCTTGCTTTGGTTCTTCTTGATTTATACTTGTGCTTGACTGTGACTTATTTATTTAAAACTGTGCAAAGCCTCCCTGAAATTTTAGTGTGGGAATCTTCGAGGGAAATATGGTTAACAAATGGAGGAACAAAGACTTTAGGAGGTTGCCAGCTGGGCAGAACAGATATTCCAGTAGTTAGATGTGGTGTGAATAAGGAACGATTAAATGGTGAGAGAGAGAGTCTGTGTTAGGTAAGTAAACCGTAGCAAC
Source organism: Planiliza haematocheilus (assembly GCA_005024645.1). Taxonomy (NCBI): domain Eukaryota; kingdom Metazoa; phylum Chordata; class Actinopteri; order Mugiliformes; family Mugilidae; genus Planiliza; species Planiliza haematocheilus. Next base: position 38,245 of record SRSE01001068.1, read on the forward strand.
AGGATGCCTTATGTTGTTCAATTTAGGCTGTGTGTGCTCCTTATTAAAGTTTTAACAGATTTTTATTATCCAGTGTATTCATTAGCAACTAAGAGAAGCAGGACTGGAATGAATTCACCAAGCAGTTGGGCCTTAACTTCATTTGGGATTTCTAATGCTCCCATTCTGACTGTAATTTTCTTACTCTTTCACATTATCTTTTCTTTCTTTCTTAACCCCACCACCTCTTACTGTGCACATGTGCTTAAAAAAAACCCTCAGTACTTGTGACAGAAAAATATCCGTGCTCAGCTATAGGGATCAAGCAGTCCTGAGAGTAGAATAACCACGGGAATGACACAGAAATATCTTCATTATCTTCACATCAACCTCACATTTCAGAGTAACGTTAAGCATTTTGATGGTACGCTGACCCGTAATAGGAAGAATGGCATCTCTTTCAAACCCCTCAACAACACCGGTGACTAAATAAATTACAGCACTACATCACACACTGTAAACTATGGGTTTTCATCTAGCTTCAAGAAGAAAACAAGCTCAGTATTCTCTGACATCGTGACAGAGGCGACGCAAGAGGATGTTGACAGAGGAAACCGCTAAGTGAAAAAGGAACGACAGAGAGAGACGCCGGACGAAGAGTAAACCTCGGAAGGGCTTTTGGTAATTGGCCAGAGTTTTGCAAAATAACAGGCTGCAAGCCAGACACCGACATGGCCTTCTTTCTGTTGGATTAGTGATTGTAGCAGCTTTGCAGTGTCGTGTACTGGTGCACTCACTTGATGTTTGGCTGCGTTAGCAAAGTTAACTCAGTGCTTTTCTGTCAAATGCCAAGTCAAGCCATTGAAAAAGATTTGTTTATTTGGACATGTTGACGGAAAAAGATCATATCCACTACATTCCACTTGTGATATATACAGATCAGCCACAACATTATGGCCACTGAAACATCACTTGCAATGCAAAGTTACTTCCAACTTTATTACATTATTATAACTGTTAATTGTGATCAGAAATTGCTGTAACTCAGTATGAGATCTCTCTTTCTCCACTTGCTGTACTGGAAATCTGCTATACGCCTGAGTGAGACTGATGTAGACATTTCCTGACAAATACACCAATCAGCCACAACATTAAAACCACTGACAGAAGTGAATAACACGCTTCAGGAACAAGGTCCTGAAGCGTGTTTGGGGCCCCTAAACTCAACACTTAGCACCCAAAGGCCCCCACTAATAACAACATGTTGCCAGACACCACAGGACGCCCTTAGAAGGCCCATGTCCATTCTCTGATGAGTCACAACTGTTTAGTACGGGAGTTGCATTTTTCTTTCATTTGCAGACGTGATGTAATATACTGGATAGAGGAGGGTAAAAAAAGTAAGTGGTAGACAGTAAACTAACAAGTTTTATTAAACTTAATAAAAAACTATACGACTGAGTTGCCTGTTGCTGTGCAAAGCAAAACTACTGGCTTGTATTGAGATATAACATATTTAAATTGAAAATTATCTCCGATGTCTGCTGCTTATATTGCACCAATTTTCAGATCCTCCGCCTTTTCGGAGTGGTGCGAGAACAAAGTTTAAGGACTTAATCAACTGATGCAAATCTCTAAAGTCTTGATTTTCACTCTTGGAATCAAACCGTTCATTTGTAATAAATTGTGAATACGCCTCAGCTTGTAAGGAAAGGATAACTGTTGGCGGAAAGACAAGCCAGAAAAATAAGAATAAGATGAGGCATCTGATCTCCTATGACCGAGACCATCTACCATAGCTGGAGCATTCAGTGACACAGGACATATGAAATACTGTAAGAATTCTCAGATCACGTCAGCATAATAATTTTATTATTCTCTAGGACTAAGCGTTTGAGAGTGACTGAACTAATCAGTGATGAATATAGTCGCTTCCTTCATGTGTTAAAAGCAGTTCATTTCTCACCCTGCAAATAAACAACATTAAAATAAACTACCTGTCTTATGCACTTAGCCAGAAGTGAAGGTAGAACGTGATTAAAATGGCTTCCAGATATTTTAGCCACAATTTGTCACTGTGCCATACACAAGCGGTATTCCTCTTTCATGTATGATAGATGCTACGTCATTTGATTTATCTTTTTTGATTTTGTTTTTGTTTTTTTTATTACACTTTCACTCTCTTTGTATTTAATAAGTCCCTGTGAGAGGTTTCTGCCCACACAGTCACTCAAACCATACACTGGCATGGAGACATAAAGTATGGAATAATCATAACAAAAACTGAGAAATGATTTAAAATAGCATCAGTTGCATGTACTAGAAAGTACAGTATGCACATTCTGAGACCCCTGACGATAGCGTTCTTATATCTAATACAAAAATCAATCAAAAAATTACATAAGTTAATATTCCAGTGTGTTTTAAATATATAAATAGAAAAAAATACAAATGAAATGAACAGTGGCAAGATCAGATCAGAATCAGAGACAACAATTAGAAGGTGTTGCTTAAGGACGCTTGTGCTTATGCATTGGGGCTATTTCAAATAGCTAATATGAGGCTAAAAGGGACAGTATTATCTTAAGAAAGTACAGCAGAATGGACAATCAACCTTGACAGAACCGGTAATTGTTGACGACAGGCAAGAGGAGTAACGGGAAAAGAAGGAAGCCATTATCCAATTAATCTGCTTTTAGAGAACATGGATGGACAAGGATACAGAGCAAATGTGCATAGTTGTCTGCTGGAACAGAGTGTGCAATGTGGTTATTTATTGTCTCTGTATAGCAATACACAGCACAGCAGTAGTGAAGTAATCAGCCTTGTTTTTTTCTGCTTTTTTTTTCTTTTTCCAGACCTATGCATTTGTGGATTTTCCAACTAAATCACAAAACATAATTAAGCACCCAGTGTCTCATCCTGCATCCTGCTGCAGAGCTGCGGTTGAAGCAGTTCAAGAGGTGAATTTCTAGGCAAACCAGTGCCATCTATCAGGAATAACAGAAATGGCAACTGTAGCCTTAGAGTTGCAAATGAGCCGATGTGTGTGTGTGTGTGTGTGTGCGTGTGTGTGTGTGTGTGTGCGTGTGTGTGTGTGTGTGTGTGTGTGTGGCGCCTAAGGACAAGGAGTAATGGCTCCAACAGTGTTAAGACCGAGGTCGCCTGCAGGCACCATGCTACAGTCACAGTATGTGTTTTTATCTTTTAATTTTACATTTGTTTGTGCAAGCTGTTTGCATACGTTTTATGTTTGCAGAATCAAATTTGTGCGATGGGCTGAATGTAATTACATGTTCTAGTGGTTAATCTGGAATGGGCCTCATAATCGGATTTGATTGGTACAAGGGAAGAAAAGGGAGGGATTGGACAAAGTTGGACAGATTAAATGGCATAATTAGTGTTTTTTTTAATTGTCATTTTCAATTAGGCAAGTGACTACTTCTCCTCGTTAGAGGAAACGTATCTGATGGTGTCGCTGTTAAATAAGACAATGGTGAATTTTATTTCTAATGTTTAGTTCCTTAAAAGCCACAAGGGGAACCATATATTCATTCATTCATTTTTTAGACAAAGCCATTGAAAGATGGGATATCACATGAATTAGCAGACCTTCTTTAGTAGTACTTCGAATGCGAAATGATGCACAGATGCATCAGCACAAGTTCAAAACGCTTCAGCCTGAGTGAAAAAAAAAACCCTGCACTATAACGTACAGCGACAGGGAAACGGAGCCAGACTTCAAAGAACAACGGGAAGAATTTGACGCTCAAATGCAGTAGTTTACCTGAAGACGGTTATCTGTATTCTGCTGAACGAAAACTTTCTATTGCTTCTCCAAAACAACAGTTGACAGCCTTTCATGGCTCAGGTCATTTGTTGCTGTTTGTGCAGGTTTACTCCGGCGGTGGAGACGAAATGACACCGACCTCGCCGACTGTCTTCCAACTGACAAAACGGTCTTACAAATTAGCTCCAGGCAAAGACCTTTAAAATACATCCGTAATTAAGCATCAAGACCTCATCATAAACTAACAACGGGGTATGAATTATGAACAGGGGAAAAAAAGTTAATGGTCGGTAAATGCAAAGTCAAGGGTTTGGAAATGATAGATAATTAAGGGTGGCATGAGGGTGGCTCTTCCTTACAAATCCTCAAATAATCAACACTGTTCAATTAGTTAGCATCACCGGCTGTGAATTCATGAGAGCAGAAAGGCGAGACTGCCTTTATGTAATATTATGAAAGGAAGCACCAGTCACCTGTGAAACCTGCTCATCTGTGAATTTGAAAATTAGAGGTAGCCTGGCAAGGTGAGATCTCGCTGTGTTTATCACAGTTACTCATCTCCAGAACTACCCGTCAGGAGAGGCAGCCTGGGAGCGGGGAGGGCGTGTGTTTTCATGTAGGCTGGATTAACAGGAGATGCTGTACAGGCACAAACAAAGCATTGTTCTCACCCAGCAATCTGTATATGAAACAGAAGGCTGCCATCAACACGGTGATACCTTGAAGGTTTCGTGTCACTTCCTGTCTCCCACACTTTATTTGCTGCCATATGGTGCAATCTCCATGACAACCATGGCGGTCCTGGGTTTTGGAGAGCTAGTGAACCAGTACGCTTTGTACTGAGTGGTGCTGGAGGAGAGGAGAGGAGTGAAGCGCTGATTGATAAGCAAAGCTGCCTACCTCAGGCTCTACTTGGCTCTGACAGGGACAAAACAGCAGTCTGCTGCGGCTGCCACTGACATTTGTTATAAATCACTGGCAATTTCATCATTCAAGAGCAAGAGAGAGGGGGAAGAGTGACAAAAAAAGAATTAGACACCTGTCTCATATCATTGTTTATTTCATTTGTTTCTACTTTGAGCTCAGCATCCCTGCCTATTTCCCTTCTCCTTTTCACTTTATGTTTTGTTCCTGTATGCCAACCAGGCAACAACTACCTGCTAAGCAGCAGAGAACCACAAGGTCTGGACATCTTTGCTCAAGGGAATTGTGCCGTAACTCACCTTGAAGGGTCAGTTCACTCAAATTAGAAAAAAAAAAAAGGCCATATTTTTTCATGTAGACCTTGTGCTGTCTAGCCGTGCAGACAGTTTCAGTTCTACGAGCCTAGATTAAAGAAATACGACTGAGATTTCTGCCGCCGCATCAATAAAATGGATGAAAGGTGTGGGATTTGGCTGAACTGACCCATTGACCAAAGAGGTCAGAATGAGCGAAAAGGAGTTTATTTCTGCTGAATGAGGCCTGCCAAGTTAGATTCAGGATGTTCAGACCACACAAGTCCACGAGAAAGTTTAAACTATTACCGTGGGTAATAGAGAAAGCAATACTGTCATGTAGACTGGATTCAGTTTCTGCTAGGCTGCAAACATCCACACCAAAGACAAAATCATCTCACAGTTATGAACTTCATTGGCCAGAATCAGTTTCTGTAACTTTATCTGTCCAAATTCATCTAATATTTGTCGTGCAGACTTGCAATAAAAGTGTTTTTGTAAAACATCAAAGGGAACATGAGCTGGGATTAGTCCTTGGTGAGAGTCCTTCAGTTTGTTTTGCCGTACTGATGATGATAATGAAGTTCACCTTTGGATATAAAATGTCACCACTGAATTATTATATTCTTTTTTTTTCTATTTGTAATTGTGACTAATGACACACAAATCCTTGAATTATGAGTTTTGGGAGGATAATGTAACAGTACATCAAAATGGAACAAACTGCCTCTACGCCGATCAGCCACAACATTAAAACCAGTGAGAAGAGGAGAAGTGAATAACATTGACCATCTTGTGAAAATTAAGTGTTCTGCTGGGAATCTTTTGGACCTGACATTCATTAGTGTAGCACCCACTTAGACCAGACCAGGCACCCCCACCCCATAGCAATAACACTCTTTGATGGCAGTAGCCATCACGGCACAGGTACACACACAAAAACGCTTTAGGAACAACTAAACAAAAGATGAAGAACAGCACAAGGTTTTGACCTGGCCTCCAAATTCACTAGATCCCAAACTGATCAAGCATCTGTGGGATGATCCACAGAGGCCCCTCCTCTCAAAGCCCCCCCCCCCCAGCCAGACTCCACAGGACACCCTCAGAAGACCCATGTCCATTCTCTGATGAGTCACGACTGTTTTGGAGGCACAAGGGAGACTTACACAATATTAGCAAGGTGGTCATAATGTTATGCCTGATCTGTGTACGTACCATCTCCAATCTCAAAGATCCACTGTATGTTAAATACCTCATCCATGAATGACCATACTCAGTATATTTGGATTAAGAGTCTGAATTACTGCTGTTCCTGTTGTTTGACTACATTTGTGTGTGTTCATACATGCGTTTGTGATGTATTAGGGAAATCTGGCAACAGCTGTAGCCGAATCTAATGGGGGATCCAGATGTTTAATGAAATCTGGCAGTAGCCACAGTAAGCTTTGAGGATTAGGCAATTGTATACACTAGGCTTAAGACCATTCTTGCAGCCAGTAGGTTAAAAACTCAAATTTATCCACTGCTCCCAAACGATTTGACAAATTAATAAAGCAGTTAGGGAATAAGTTGCATGCAGACACACATCGATGTTATTTCATTTCCACGCATCCCTCTCTCTGCCTCTGTCTCCATATCAGAGACGCCCGTCAACCACACTTGAAATTTTTTGAAATCTTAGCAGCAGAGGTGAGTTGGTCTGTAGTCATTGTTTGTTTGTGTTTATTTATCTCTATTTGGATCATCAAAGTGAATCATTTAAGCCTACAAAAGTGGATGTCACCTCCCCTACCCCCACTTTCATCGGAGTATGAATCGTTCACGGTCCTGGGAACGGAGACAAAACAAAAGATAATGACTTACATCTAATAAAAAAAAGACGGCAAAGTAAGATCCAAACCAGTCATCTACGGAGGCAATGTGAACTGTCAATGTGTGAAGTTGAATTTGCACATGAAAAGCACAGTGGTTTAACGTTAAGTGTTTCATTTTTGATTCCTCTGCACTGCCAGGAGAGGATCAGAGACTTTTCTCTTTCCCTGATCTATTTTGGTGCTCATCACTTTCTCCTCTCCAACACCTGAGACAGGTAATTATCCATTAAAAAGGGGAAAAGTGCCACATTTTGTCATTTCTCTCCCAGTAAGATGTTTTTAAATATGCCACAGCAGAGTGACAAGCAGGAAGGCCAGTGATTATAGTAATTATCTGGAAGATGACATCAAGTCATCAGGAACAGTTTCAGCTCTTGAGGGCTACTATGTATTGATTTGAACAGACAGAAACAGTCCCTTTTGAAGCTGAGCCTTTACTTTTTTCTTCTTTTTAACAATGTCCTCTACCTAAGCACACGCACAGTTCATTTATCTACAATGTCTTCATGTGGTAATTTTTCACGGGCAGCCATGGACTACTCTTTGCATGTTTCATGAAATGATATGGGATCATCTTTTAGTCCTCTCTGGCGCGTGCGTACGGAGGGCTTCGCATAATCACTCACCTCCCTGATAAATCATGTCCCCTCTGCTGTAGCCCAAACACCTTCCATTGTCAGAGCTCGGGCTCAACTCGCTGGAGAGGCTGACGGATGATTTACAAGCCGTCAGCCTCTTCTCTAAGACCTTCCAAGGTGGATAAGCTTGTTCATTAACCCTCTCACACTTCTGAGCTCACGCGGGGCTGGCCAGTCTTACACTTTGTCCGTGTGGTAATGCCAGAACAATAAGTACAGATGTTATCCAAGGGCCATTTAAAGTGTGTGTGTGTCAGAGTGTGTGTGTTAGCAGGGCAAATAGGAGGTTCTGGTATCATCTTAAAGCTTCCCATAGCAGTCTAGTCTAAATCACAAAGCTGAAAATCCAAGGCTTACTTTCAAAGACTTTGTGTAAGAAGCTCTCCCTCTTCACTTTCCCCCTTTCTTAAACAAACTAGAAGAGCCTCTTCTAGCAAAAGCTCAATGTTTTTTAAAAACTACTACTACTACTTGACTCTCAAAACCTCTTAAGGCTGCAGCAAAGCCAGGTTTCTACTACAAAACAATACACAGACAGATATTTTAGTTTTTGTAACAATTACCTGCATCTAGGAAGCAGTCTGCAGGATTTTAATGTTAATACAAAACGATAGAGAGCTTTTTACCTTTGGACAGTGAGAATTATTTGTCAGATACTAGGAAATAAATTCGGGGTAACACTACATGAGAGTAAAAACATATAAATTCTATTTGAACATGAAAAACAAAACACTGTGGAGAAGTGTTACGCATTAAAGTATTGGAAATACTTCTCTGCATGAGAGTCCTGAACAACCTTTACACTGAGATGGATAATTTTCCAAATACATTTTACGTGTTACAATACTTTTAAGGTTGTTTTTCTGTATCTGAATTCCAAGTTTAGTGTTGGGGGTGAAGAAAAAAATAATTTCTTTGAATAAATGCGAGATAAGATGCACTCTAAAAGGAAAACCATACAACCGGGTTAGTACTGTGTGAGAGCTTCAGCATCGCCTTCCCGCGTGTAACATTGTCAGACATAGTCATTACGAAAGGAACTCAAAGTGAGAATAATGAGGTACACAAAACAATAACGCTAATAGAGTCAAATACATCCCAACAACCCAGCTCTGCGTTTGCACCAGTAGCAGAAGATTTTATACTGAAGAGGCAAATAAGCAATTTTCCATTATTTTAGCTCGCAACTGTGAGGTTACATCAAAACAAATGTTATAAATAATTCTGTTTGTCTAAAGATGCTCCGGCATGCTGACTGGATATCTGTGCCGATGTGAGACTGTGCGAGCGTCTCCGCGCGGCAGCCTGTGTGGACGAACGCAGTACAGCACTATCTGTGAAAATACATTTAGACAGTGTCGTTCCCTCTTTGGTTGACATTGTGATTTCCATTCAAGCCAGCCAGACTAATTACCTCCCCGTTTGGAAAAATAATCAGGTCTGTACACAAATCAAAACTAGCCACAGACGCCGCAGCCGGGAAAAAAACAAAATAGTCCTCAAGTCTACTGGGCATGATTATTATGTTTTCTGTTTAATCAAAAATTGTATTATATAAAATTATCCATTATTCAGTCATTTCCAAAGACTAAATTCCTAAATTATTAATTTTACTTTAATTTTAAGTTTCCACTGAATTTGCTATTGTCTCAATGAGAATCACTTTTCATCCTGGGCTCTCATGTGATTAATTAAGGAGAATGAATGTAGTCTGTTAAAATAAGTTTTTACTTTTCCATACAGCTTTTACCTAATTAAAGTAAACTGCTTTGTAGGTTGGGAATAGACATTTAAGCAAAAGAAACGAATAAGGATCAGGTAGTTTACGTTTCAATCAACTGGAAAAAGCAAGTTTTGTATCAAACTGAATAAAAATACATGAGCTAACTTAGCTGAAATTTATGACAACAGAGTTTTGTCAACATATGAAAACAAGAGGGAAAAAAAAAAGGCAACAACTTGGACTGTTGAAGAAAAGTCAACACCCTGAGACCATTAAGGCAGATTTACAGTATGGTAACTTGATGTCAGGAAAACAGAAATGCAGAAGATGAAGAAAAAGAACTGCCCGGCTATACAGCACCGAGTGAGCGCTGGCAGTCTTTTTAAAGTAATCTTTTTTGTCCATGCCCTTTGCCAGCCAGCAGCCATTTCCTTTACTCCTCTGCCCTGTATCTGCTTTATTGTCATGCTAAACAGTGAATTTTGACATTCAGAAGGGCCCTGCCAAAGGACAGGCTAGTGGATGCAGCAGAGAAGAGACAGTCTTAATGGGTTCAACTGGAATGGAAAGCATCTCCTAGTCTCCACAGGCTGGAGGAGAGAGAAATGTCAAGTATGGTTATTATAGAGCAGGCAGCTCCAGGAATTTTCACCTGAATGAAAAACAGTCTCGGACAATGCACATGCACAGGCTACATCTCCACACATTAATGCCCCGACTGAGGCAGTGAATTAACTCATTCACACCCTGATGCACGTGCAAGAGTAATGTGACAGACTTGTTTACAAGCACAAAAACAAACACACGCTCAACGTGAATGCTATTCAAGTACATAATTATGTTTTATGACTGTATGTTCTTGGTGTGCCGATCCTTTTAACACTCTAATGGCTCCGTTTTCGCTTACCTGCCGGGAGAGTATTCCAACTAAAAATACTTGACAGAACTCGATTTAACTGTCATCTACTGACTGGCAAAGAAAATCACAAGCTTGTGAAGTGTTCATATATCTGCAGAAAGTCCCAAAGTGAGTATTTCTTCCCGGGATCACTTGAGCTTGTTTGCTAATTTGCCCCCCTGAGGATGCTAATCAAAGCTTGTGCAAGACTAATGAAGCTCTTTAGCCTAGAGGCCAGAGACGCATACATGGCCATGTGCCTCAAGGCTAAGTGTCGGCAAGGGGATATGTGTGTATGTGTGTGCACGTGCGCATGCCGCAGTGAATGCATGCGGCTGTATACAGCTAATTGTCTGAGTGAAGGAGTGAGCGTATGGACTTGAAAGTATAGCTCAGACCAGAAAAAGCCCAAATCCCGCTCTCTGAGGGGAATCCGACATCAAACAGGTCTTGCTGCCTGAGGGCTGGCCTTCCCGCTCTGTCGGCATGGAAACTCCTGTCGTTGCACTTAAGAGCTTCTGGATCAGTGAGGAGACACATAGCAGGTGGAGTGGCGGCAGAAATGACTGCCAGAGAGAGTGACGGGGAGATGAGGCAGTTTAGAAGAACGTGATCATTTTATCACCGCAGACTAAAGCGGTCCAGGGAATCATCTGCGGCAGGAGCCTTGGTATCTCCTCGTATTTTTATGAGAATACGGTGCACCAGAGAGCCATGCCGTGATATAGGACTGTTTACAGATTGGTTATAGCAGGAAGGTGAGTGGAATTTTAATTCATAACAATATATGCTTTTATCACCCCTCCTACTTTAATTCCCATCTCATCCTTTCACGCAGGACAGACGAGCAGCAACAATCGCAAAATGTGCAAACAAACATGTCGGCCTTTCTGCCAACGTCTACTGTGTTACCAGTTAACAAATGTTAGCCTGAAGCACAGGACCACAGCCAGCTTGCTGAAAAGATAAACAAATGAAGGAATGACAGAAATGTCTGACAAGACAGAGGCACCACTGTGAGCTCTCTGCAAAAAAAAAAAAAAAAAGAGAAATAAAAAAAAATGCTTATATACCACTTGTAACTCCACTACAAGGTACTATCAGAGAGATAGAACTCAAGCACCTCTCTTTGTAAAGTATATAGATATGAAAGGATGATAATGCTCATTTCCCTCCCATAACAACATAAGTTCCTATAATCATCTCCCTACCTCTTTCTCTCCCTGACGGCTATGTGATACGGCTGCTGGCATTGGCAAATGTGGGAGGACCAGGAATGTGTGTGGCTGGGGCGATAAGGCTGCTGTAAAATTTAATTAGCACAAAGCCATGGTGAAAATGACTTCATTTCTCACTGCATTATTAACTAGAGCACTATGTAAAAGTGAGTCTCAATCAATATAAATAACAGGTTCATGAGAAAGGCGGTGTAGAGGGGGAAAGACAAAGAAAATGGGAGGCAGAGGGAGAACAAAAAACAAACAGTGACATATTACAGAGACTCAAACGTCATCTGTAGAGTCCTAAAAAATGATTTGTATTTAAACTAAATCTCTGGTAAAGCATCACTCTTTTGTACTTCTCTCTCTCTCTCTCTCTGTCCCTTGTGCATAATGTACAGTGCATCAAATCAATCAGAAGTCGAGGCGGCATGCATGTGAAAAAGAAAAGGCTGCGAGGGTCACAACAGCCAGCTGAATAACAATCCTACATTAACAGCTTCACCTGCTGTTTGGGGCCTGAGCTGGTGTGAATGGGCTGATTACAAAACCTTGGCTCAACATGCTGAACAGCACTTTCCATTTCACGATTCACAGTCTTTATTACAGCCTGGTCCTCATAATCCAGCTAAAGGAGGATATCTGAGGGAGCCTGATCAGCTTAGGCTAAAAAAAAAAAAAAAAAATGTGGGACGTACAGTGGAGAGACATGGAGCAGAGTGCAGAGGTCTTAGTTATCAGCTGTTTTCTATTCAGGATGGAGCAGGAACAGTGGAGCTTGGTGTCTGTGTATGCGTGTGCATTCACTCTCCTCCCATCCTTTGCTCCAGCCGCTCTCACAAGTCAATCGACTGAATGTCAGGCTATTTTGAATTTTTATATTTTGACATTGGATGGATTGCAAGGCATGGACCACTCAGATTACATTTAATGAATAACAGTAACGGTGCTAGAGGTGCTTTAAGTTCGCGCTATTAGCATAAGTTTACAAAGTCATTACTAGTTTGAGCATAACTTGACGTGTGCGCATCAAAATTCAACACGTTTTCACTGAAAAATGCCTCTGAATATTCAGGAGGCAATACTCCCGACCGAATGGGGAGGCATTAAAAGCCATTTTTCATTATATACCCTTGCCTCTAAGGCAGCGCAAGGAGTAAACAGAGTCATGATCACATTAAGTGACATGCTGTATGGAAAACCATATTAATAACTGATAACTAATGGTGTTTTTTTTTTTTTTTTTTTTTTAAATAAAAGCCATTCAATTTTCTTGAGATATACATACTTGCTTCTGGCCTAAATGTTGGGAGAAGAGGGTTTTGTGTCCGAAGGCTGATGCTTTGATAGCCATGCCAGCAGAATAAATACCGAGCAATTTATCACTAGCAGCTCTAGAGGACATATCATACTGTGTTATAATGTGCAGCTTCAATGTGTGCACCGTGAGTAAGCATGCACCGGGACATTCCGACAAAAGAGAGCACTGTTTACAACAAAACGTGAATAAAGGTTAATAAAATTTCCTTTCCTTCATTGCGCTCTACAACCTTCCATTACTATTCTACAATTCTCACTGCGCTGGCTAGACCTAATTACACCGGCCACTTTGTTAAGGTGCCCTCTTGCTCCATCTGTTCAATGAATCTGTGCACAGACTGAAGCGTGCTTGTGCACATACACGCACCGGGAGCAGCACAAGAGCACACAGATACACAGAAAGACAGACAGACAAAGGCAGGTCAAGGTACATTTTCCCATCTGGATGTACCTTTGTCCACGAGAACGGTTAAAAAAATCTAAACCATCAATTTTCAACTGTGGCAATCAGGAAGACACCGCGGCTCCAAGCGGCGAGACGACTGTGGTCATGAATACAGAGAGCAGTACACCTGTCCAAGCCTTAGACACAGCTAATGTCTCCACCCCAGAATGGCCTTTAACCTTCTGGTTGCACATGATTACAACACAGGGTTTGAGCTGACATTTCTCTCTTTTTTTTTTTTTAATGCATATATGCATGAGTGTGCGTATATGTGTGAAAGTGAGGGAGCGGACAGGAACAGAAGCTCCTCTGCAATAATCTGTCACTTTAATGAAAAGCGCACAGGCTGCATGTGATGTGTGGATGATATATTATGACCAAATGTAGATAAATCAGCAACTTCCACGGTTATACTTTTGAAACAATGACGTGTTGCATCAATTGAAATAGATCTAGGGAAGAGAGAGAGGAGCACAGATCCTCTTTTTTTTTGTCTTGAGCCCACTGGAATGATTTAATAACCCCTCTTTTTATGCTTATGTCATGTCTGGGGAAAAGCGGAAAGATAAAGCGAAGACAAAACAAAGTCAAAAAGTGAAGACTAGACCGAGTAACTTTGGAGTGATGGGGAGTTTTCCGTATCTGACACTGATATGCCGAGACGTAAATGTTGTAAAAGGAGTGAAAAAGCACATATGCAATCTGCAGGATGCAGTTAGCCCTCAGTGGAGTCCACATATCACAGTCTATAAGAGGCTCAATCAAAAAGCCAAGCATCTAACGGCAGATTCCACTAGAGCATCCGAGCCTTGGGAAGCTGCAGTTACTGAATCTCACTGCTAGCGTTTTCATAAAACATCTCATATGTGAGCACAATGAACATATAGAGTTTTCATTTTTAATCCTACTTTTTTGACTTTGATTTCAACTTCGCACTCTCCCCGTATTCGTCTTAATGATTTTCTGCAGCACCACCTCTGAAAGAGACTGTGGGTTGAGTCTCAAATTAAGCCTATTAGTCATCTTCTACTACCATTTGCACCTACACCCGAGCCAGTTAATGTCTGCACTGAATAGCAGCACCGTACGAACCGAGGATCCAACATTATACACTGAAACATAAATTGAGCAAAAGGGGTCATAAAGTTGACTCGGCAAATACGCGGCACGCAACATCTCCTACGCCTAGAGGCTTGCTTTTAGGGTGAAGATGTTAATGCTTTCTACTGCGAGTGAGGAAAAATACCTCTCGTCTCCATTTGTAAAGGGGTTCACTGGCTATGTGAGGTGACCTTTACATCAATTTCAAGCTCTAGATCAGAACTATATCACACATGATAATTGTTAGGTCGGGTGTCACTAAAGACGTCTGGAGTAATTGCTCCTAAAGACAGAGGCATTTATCCTTCCTGAATACCACTTATCCCCACACTCTTTATAATAAGTAAATACAGGATGAAGGCAGAGTAGAGTTGTCGTGAAACTGGAAGTTTGACACCTTGGAAAAGAAGTAGAAGTGTTGTGATTGTGCAGTTTATTGTAAATGTGGAGGCGTTTCTATGAACAGCAGTGGAGTCCAACAGAAATGTCCCTGTGGGAACAATATATTAAAGTGAAGTACGCAAGTAAAAATTTATAAAACATTTTCAATATTAAGAAGAGTACTGTCATGACTTTCCATTCCGTGAAGGCAGAGCATACTTAATTCACACCAGGTTTCTCAGAAATATACCATCCTGTGATCTCTGCTACAGTCCTTTTCATTTTCTTAGCTTCATTTGAGTTTGTATTTTACTTTTAACAAACATCAGGAGTTTGAAAATAACCAAATTATCCAAGCAATCTTGGAAACGAAGTAAAAGTTCTAGAGCACAGCAGTACCCAAGTTAATTTACTTATTATCATAATCAAATCATATTCCTATCAACTGAAACTGACTATTGAGATTACTCAGGCTTGATAGCTCTGAGGAGGATTAGCCTAGCTTTGAGAATTAAAAATGGTTTGGGGCAATAATGAACACACTTAGCAACATGAGGAGCTGTCATGAAAGATTTTCAAAAATAGTTTTTACATGTCTCCATGTTGGTCCATAGGGTATTTTGCTAAATTAAATGAGTTAGCTTCTTTTGTTAGAACTGTTCCGTAGCAACACTTGCATATCAGCCTGGTCATGCACTGATGCTGTTTCTTTACGCCATGTTTCTAACACAATAATGACAAATAGAGAGCATGGGTGAGAAGGTTTTGTTGTATCAATACTTTTGGAAAATCACTACTGTACTATACATGTATTTAAAAGATCACTAGCAGGCATGTATACTCATAAATCACCTCTGGATTTGGCTGCACTCAACACAACAACAGTAAAAAGTGTTCGATTCCCCTCAACCTGTACATGCACACACCAGCTCAGGAGTCGGCGAGTCTGTGATGAGCGCTCGCAATGAAGGCTGAAATGACCACAGAGCGCCTGGAGAGATGTTTTCAGAAGGACATTGTTAAAAACCTATGGCTGCTTTATAGATTCAATAAGTATCTTACACCTGTGTGGCTAACCACCATCGATCCATCATTCTGTGGAGCCCAATCCAATTTAGAGTGTTGAGGCGCCCCAGAGCCCTACAGCCTTATCCTAACCCGGGCCACAGCCGCCGCAAAGCCTGCTTACCTTCATCCCCTAAAGTCTGCGGGTGTGTCAGTGTACTTTTATATATATGTGTGTGTGTGTGTGCGTGCTGCTGCAGACCAAACTAAACACCTTAGCTGCTGGCTCATGCTGAAGTGTGCTGAGCCAATTTATGGGTAGGGGGGAGAAGAAGATGAGAGACAGATGAAGCTGGGAAAAACGCAGGGAACCCAGGCCAGGACCTAGGCACCAAACGAGGAGTACGGAAAGGAGAGGGGAAAGAGAAAAATACAAAGGAACAATGTGCATCGCTTTAGGTGCAACAAACGTCGAGTAGACTGCAAGGTATCAATAGTTATTTCTATTGTGTGGGAATTAGAGGAAACACCAATATGAAAATGTTCAAATATTAGTTAAATGAGTAGCAGCTAACATTTCCCTTATATGCAATGACAAGAAAAAGGCCAAATATGCATTTCAAACTGACCAACTAAAATGGCACGCCAAGCATGACAACAGCAAATTTAGCGAACGCCTGTCGTGATTAAGTTGCTTTTATCCGATTACATGCTGTTGATTACTATCAAAGTGTTTTTTTTAAGGACAAAAAACATCATCATGACTACAAAGTACTATAGCCGTAATCAAAATACTCCACAGCCTCATCATAGCCTGATAGGGGGGCCCAGAGATATGGGCCAACTGATTTGTTTGGCACAGATACTAGACTTGTGCACTTGAGACTCCCTCGGTGCAAAAACCTAATGGCACCACACACGTTCAGATTGACCATTCAAATTTCTCCCCTTCATCGCTAATTACAGTATCTTCTGGCGCAGATGTTTCTGTTTCAATTCTCTTTGCTGCTCCACTGGAGTGTAGCAACACCCCTGAGATCAATTATTAAAGGGTATTTAAAACAGTGGGGAAAGGAGGTGGTAGGGTGGTGCGAAAGTGAAAGCAGCTGTTTAAGTGCCTGTGCCGCCAACTAAACTTCATCACCTCCCAGCAAAACAGAGAACATCCTGTGGGTTTCACTCACTCCGGTGACTAAACCCAGGGCAATTAAGGCCTGGATCTCTGTAGGAGTAAAGGGGGGAAAGGGAAATGGAGGAGAAGGAGTGAGGCAGGAGCAGTGGAGGCACTCCATACCAATAACAGGCAATTATGTATGGGGAGGGCCACTGCTTGGCCATGAGAGTATAGAAGAAGACAGCAGGGATATGGGATGGTAGGGAAATGAGGAGGAGTATTATTTAGGAGGCAGATGGCAGAGAGGGGGAAATTAAGATGAATGGGCACTGAGAGGGCTGAGCTGGTGCTGGGGCTGGGCAGAGAAAAGTAATTAGCTGTGTTTGCTCTGGGAGGCTGGCAGTGAGTATGATGCCTGCAGTGACAGGCTAAAGCCTTGAGCTTTATTAGTCAACAAGGCCATGTCTGAAGCTGCCGGCAGGGGGCACCTGGGTCAGCAACCTTACGGTATCTTCTTACCTGTATAACATCCTGTGAGGTCTTTTCAGCACCTACCTCAGTTTATGCCCTGTAGTTTTTTTTACTATAATCCCATTTTAATACCACATAATTTTGGTTTAATCTGCCAGCGACTCTCTCTTTCTCTCTCACACACACACACACACGGACAAATATAATTTTTTGTTCTTCCACTTTCTGCCTTAGCTTCACCTTTTCCTCCTCACCCCATTTCTCTCCATTTCTTATGTTACAGCCACATCTATCCATCTCTTTCCTCCCACCCTATATATATCCGTCCCCCTCGTCCCTTTCCAATCTAATTTCAGATAAGCCATAGCAGAACAACAGAACAAGGCCCTTTATCATTGCCATCAATGATGTGGGTGGATTGAGCGTGAATAATTTTATTCATGTGCGCTTGCACCCAGCCCATTGGGATTCCAATTACATGTAATAAGAGGTAATAGGGTTACAGCGTAATTTTTTAAGTGCCTCAGTAATGATTGTAGAAAACATTTGACAAAAGAAAGCTGTTGTTTATTTTATCAACAGCTAAAAGCGCAATATCGGCCCCACTATGAATTATACAGTATAATTTGATTTGGTAAAATGAATATTGCATACAATCTAAACTCTCAAGAAGGCGTGCAGGTATAACTCTTTATTTGCATTAAAATAATAATATTATTTTTTTAAGACCTGACCACAATGCTACAAGTGGATTATATTCAATCTGCAGTTAGTCTGCAGTCTGTACTCAATCCACAAGCTCTTCAAAAAAATAAATATAATAAAATAAAATTCAGCGTATGTTTCAGCAGTGTAAAATCAAAGACAAAAACGTGCTATTTTCTCTAAGATTTAAAGAATGTCAAAGATCCCGGCTGCATTTAAAAGCACAAGGCTGAACTTGAAAAGCTGCAGTTACCGAACAATTTAGGAAACTCATCAAACTGAGCCACAAAAACAGCCCACACACTACTTTCAGAGAATCTCAGAGCCTGCACACGGCATCGCCTCAAACCGTTTGAGTAATATTCCTCCATATTTTCAGAAGACACAAACACAAGGTCACAAAAAGGCGAAAGGGACGACTGAAAAGGTCGCTGGACACGCTGAGGGAAGACAGGACGTACAAACTGTCAAGGGGAATTTGAATCACAATAAATGGAAGAGTTGTGAGGCTGATTTCCGACAGCAGATAAGAGGCAGAGCAAAGCATGCACGAGGCTTAAGCAGTTTTTGCTTCTTAAGTTTCTTTTTGCTTTACCATGGTTAACAGGTCTGAGAACCTGGCGGAAGGAGCTGGGGCTGATCGTCTGCTGATGGGTATCTGTAAAAAGGGCAGTAAACAAATGATGCTAACACATACGGTTCAGAACTAAGACGACAAAGAGGGATGAAGATGATGACGAGGAGGCATTCACCTCCTCTCCTGAAGAACGGCTGTGGAGTAGAGTTCATTAACAAGAAATACAGTGTTTGAGGGCTCAGCTGTCAATTGCCCGCAATGTTTAATGGACAATCCATTCAAAACATGTGCAAATCCCATCTTGGATTCAGAGCATGTGTTTGTTCTTTCAAATTTTCAATTCCTGGATTTGGATTTAAGACTGCCAGAAAGAACACAAACACACACACAAATAAAAATCCAAACATCAAACAATTGTAGTAATATTGTCGGGCGGATGAATCTCTGGCATTGTGCTGCTAGCGAGCATGTGTACAAATAAAACGCCAGTTTATTTTGCAAGTGACTGTGAGAGTACACAAAGCCAAGGCATGGGAACCAGAGGATGCTTTTAAATCAATCCACTTTTAAACACAACAAGAATTAATTAAGATTTTTTTTTTTTTAAGATTTGACTGGAATAGGAATTTGTGTCCACAGTTTTACCAGACAATACAGTTACTGGGTTTACCGCGTGTGCATAAATATGGGATATTAGACTCACCTCTTGGTCGTGGCATTCTCTTCCTGCGGTCTCTGAATGCGGCGCCTGACTGTAGGGCTTCCAGCAAACTATCCATCACACCTGTCTCATCATTCTCTGCAAACCCAAAGAAAAAAAGGGGGATATTAGACATTGCATGACATGCAATGGCTACTGCATACACTGAATCCAGCACCTCCCCGCAGGCGTGTGTGTGAATGTCGGGGAGCATTTATTTTGGAGTTAGAACATAAAGGTAACAACCAAGCCGCTCCCTCTCTTCATTCACTTTCAGCTGTATCTATTCTCTGTCTCTCTTTTCTTGTCGTTTTAAAAATGAGTTGGGAAGCCGACAACAAAGTCTAGTTTTGTTTTATCAAGCTAAGAGAAATCTCCTTCACTTGTCCTAGAAAAGTCTTTGTGGTCCCGACAGGCAGGAAAGTACAGCTTCGCCCCGCACTGCAGATAGATTTAGTTTTCCCCCCATCAGCCTGCTCTCCTCACTCCTTGTGAATTCACTACCTCACATCAAATTAACTAACTTCCTGCAGTGATGGCCACAATACGCATGAACATTGTTATTTCCAAGCACTACAAATTCACAGTTTGCATGCATACATTATCCTGTTAGATGAAACCTGCACGCATGGGCCAGTCAGATGAAGATACAGCTAGCTTAATTGCTGTGGGTTTGTTTGCAAAGTAAGCTAGCATGATGGTTGAGGAGCAGGAGAGGAGCAAGGAAAATGTGGGCACAGGTGAATATTTGTGATATATGTCTGTGAAGATTCTGAGTCATCCACGTCATGGTATATCCAAAAAAGGTTCAAAGAAAGCAACTGGAGTTTTTTGAGAAGACGTTTCACAACTCATCCGAGGAGCTTCTTCAGTTCTAGGGGACTGGTGGGAAGTCTGAGGTTTAAATAGGAACTCCTCCTGAAACTTGCTTGTTATGATCTGGAAATTAGCTGCACCGGTTTCTGGTTGTTAACATAACAAGCAAGTTTCGGGGGGAGTTCCTATTTAAACCTAAGACTTCCCACCAGTCCCCTAGAACTGTAGAAGTACTACTTGGATGAGTGGTAAAACGTCCTCTCAAAAAACTCTACAAGTCCAGTTGCCTTCTTTTTTTGGATATTTGTGAAATAGCCATACTGAACATCGCTAACGTACATTAGCCGCAGGCCTAATATAAACAGTTTTCATTAGTATCGGCTTTTTCCATATTGACTATTTGCAACAAGTTCAATATGTAGCAGCAAGTTTAATATGTAATATGCATTTTCCTGTAGTCCTATCATAAAGTCACATGTGTAATATATGATAAAACTAGATCTAAGCAAATCCAGTAATGCACAAGGCTGCAAGCTATCCACCATCCAAATGTTCACTATGTTTATTATCTTTTGAATTATACTATAGTACCGTAGCTGACAAAAAAAAACTGCAAGCATTTAAGTGATACAGCTATAGATGACATATGCGTGTATGTGGATTGCACTGTCAAGCCGGAGCAGAACACTGAACCCCGACAATATTAAATACTCCCACCTCAACATATCAAATATTTGCTTTGTAGACGCAAAAGGAATGCAGATATACTGAAAGTGAAATGCTTCGCAGATATGACATTTATGCCATGCCTTGAGTTGGTAAAGCTAAAATCCTGGTCCTGACACCTGAGGCAAAATGATAGACATGCCCAGTAATATGGAGTGAAAACAGCCTCCAGTGGATGGGAAGAAAAACAGCCAGAAGGCAGACTATATGGGAATGATCAGGGGCCAGACTCACTGTCAATAAAAAGTTTATACTGTTGTTGTCATGCAAATGTGGATGTGTGTGCGTGGGCGTGTTCTTTTCAATGCTGCTCCCGTGTCGCCTGTAAAATTCTAAGTGTTTTTTTTTAGCTGCCTTGCCAGCGTGAAAAGCTGTTTGCCACTTAACACGGGTCACTTAGATTTAACCTAGGCAGGCATGATGGGCTATATGTTTAACCAAATGCAACTACAGTGTGTTTTTATGCACAAGAGAAAAGACAATAAATAAACACACAGTTCTTAGGGTTGCACAGCTAATTATGTAGTATTCATGAAGAAAAGTTGGGATCTGTATATAATAAAACTGAACTGTTAGTATTATAAATATTCAAATGGAATAAAACACATTATTCAGTACATGTGTGCTTCACCATGATGTGCTAGAAAAGTTGATACAACTCCAGTTGCTTCATAGCTTAGCCAAGCTGTATCATTAGCCACTGTGTGACTCCTGAGTCCCACCACTGATTTAGTGAAGGGTAGGAGGACATTGCTCTGATTAAGGTTGTGTGTGTTTTTCTCACTCCTTCATTTCGCCTGACAATTCCCCGCGGAACAATAACACCCACCGAATAAAAACATAAAATTCTACAACTAAAGCGAGGGCTTTGTGACGCTGCCAGGACATTCGGCGAGCCAAGAGGTCTTCACATTCAATAACAACACATGGGGCTTTTTTTCTTCTTTTATGTGAGACGACCCAAATTAATTCACATGTTGGTATGGTTGTATCGTTTTTGTTATTTTGGTGACTAAAGCCAACACTGCAGTCCAAAACCTCACCACGGTGAATGCATAGCAGATTCCCAAAAGGTTGTCCTTGTCTAGGGCAGACAGAGTCCCAAGGTGCAAATGAGCATCTTCCCCACTGACTTAAGTTTATTAGCTAATCCAATCTGATACAACAACTCCGCTGTAAATCTTTCCTTAGAGGAGCTTACAGTTTTTTATTGCGGTGTCAGAGAGGTGTAGCCACAGCAAAGTGCATGTAGATGTTGTGGGGGTAGCTGGGTGTCTGAGAAAACATTCTAAATCCATCAATAACGATCGAAGATTTAAGATGAGAAGTAGTTTTTCTGTTTATTAATTTATTTCTGTTATTCACTGGGAGCACCAGTCGGTCGCTAGTACGACCAAAATAAAACAAACAGCCTCTGCGCTGAGGAAAATACTATATGATAGCTTTCATTTACAGTCCACGTGGCTGTATTAAAGGGTAATATTGAGTGGACTGTATATCTTCAGGGGGCGGAGAAAGGAAAATGTCAGATATCATTTGAGGGTCAAAAAATCTCAGCTGAGGGCAAGAGCTGGTCTTCAAGCCACTCTGTGCTTCCCTATAGTAAAATAATGATGTCTCATAAGGTGCAGAAATAAATAGGTGTTTCTTAATAAAGTAGGGAAAAAATGGTTGGAGAAAATCAGCTATTGCAGCACGTAGGCATTTCTGGCCTGCGCACAGTGATTGATTTAGTCTGCTGCTCCGAGACTGACCAGCATTACAGATTATGACTGAATACACAATCTGTTTACCACAGAGCAGGCTACCACTCATAGAAAGTGTTGCTCTAGATAAAATATGTTATCCAGTTTGGAGACTTTAAGTATCTGCTTTAAGTCAATATGAGCAATTATTTAACATGAACACGGCAATTGTTATAGATTAACATTGATTTGACAATGAGCTACACACAGGATGTGACGAGTATTCTGATACTTGAGTAAAATCATGCTCCTCGCTCAAGTACATGTCTGAGGGAGTGATGTGTTTCACATATGTGGGCTATAAGAGCTATTAATGCGGACTTATCTCTTTCAGTCCAAGACTCGTTCATGAGAGTCTGTGACCACTTCACTGCGCAAAACTGGGCATGCAAACAGAAATGTTCATGCTCTTCCATGCATACAGCAAACCTACAGAAACTGTCAATCAGTTCTGCAGCACATAATCCCTTTACACGGAAGCTTTTGCATTGAGGGCGGAGGGTCCCTTCGGTCCTGGGCTGTGGCTGAACCTACAGTAAGAGCTACACCAAGCTGTAACTGTAAATACACACACACACATGGCTTGCTCCTATGTGAGCATTTGTTGTGCTTTCCATTTACAAAAGTTGCACTCCTCCTCTGGCTGATATGTGCCTAGTTCTTCATCATTACACGGAGCGGAGAGGCAGCTAAAATGTCGGAGCAAAAACCAACGCTCCTCGACGTCCAAATTCGTCTCCACTCCTGTGGCAATTCATCACAGGCTGCGAGCTTTACATTCACCACAACACACGCAGACACACACCGAAACACAGAAAGCACACGGAAAGCAAGCAGAAAGGAGCAGATCAATCTATCGCAACCTGAAGTGTGTGCCTTCATGTGTAGTACTCCGTTTGACTCCAACCCACAGGAACATGAAACGTTGTGTGCCTCGGGAGGCGAGGAAAAACGAAACCCACTCAGATCTCCTGCCTCAGGAATATATGGGCGCAAAAACAGTCCAATTTTACACATCAATCAGCAGCAAGTCAGACGGGCTGAGACAGAAAACTGCTTTATAGAATGTAGACAAGAGGTGCTTTCAGACATCCCAACACTGAAAACCATAACACATATTCATATACTCACACCTACATGCTCACAAACTTAGATCATGTCACATGGATAGTAATGGAGATGGAACACATGGCGGCAGAATATTTGTCAAGCTAGCAGCTGTGAAAATGGGTTTGAAACAGTCATTCAGCTCGTGAAAGGTGGTGTTGAGGAGGAGAACAAAGTCTGGTGAGAGGGACGGGATGGTGAAGAGTGGTAGACCAGCTCTAGCGGTGTAGCTGCTGAGCGGTGCTTTGATGTGCACAATTTGCCTGCCTTTTTCTATTCTCCTGAATTTGGTATCAGAGCTCTCGTGGCAGGCGTGCAACGTGCACAGAAACTTTACAAAAAATTAAACACAGAGTCTAGTTTTTGTTCAAATTCATCAGTGGTTTTGTAAGAAACGATCTAGTAAATGAGCTTTTAAGAGATGTGTTGAGCTTAACTGTCAATGTGGGAGAGATAGAAATGTGTGGAAAGACATTGTGTGGTTAGAGTTACACGTGTACAGGACAGATAAACAAGAAGACAAAGCAGAGAATTGACTCTACTACAAAACAAAAGAACAAACTAAGAAACAAGTCGAAGCCGAACCTCAGCCGCTAGGAAAAAAGCTCTAGTTGTCCTCCTGACGAAGTGAAACTTCAATCACCATCTATTTAATCAGAGCTTGTTCCGATTGGCGCTTTCCACTGTCTGGACAAGCAGCCTGCCTGTGTGTCGATGTCTACCCTGCATTCAGACCCGGACTAATGTCTCCTGCCACTTCACTCAACAGGATGTGGCACTTATCATCAGGACAATGACCCAGTTGTAGCGGTGTGCAGCAGAGGTGGGCCAGAGCAAGGCAAAGAAATAGGGTCAATTGGCAAGGGCTGGAAAAGCTAAGGAGAGAAAATGACATGCCTGAGTACAATGAATGCAGGTCCACCACTGTGTTCCCCTGGACACTTAGAAGACAAATGATGCAATAAGGCAGTGCAGCCCCCTCCCCCTCTATTGAGTATGCTCTGGTGCACCTTACTGATACTCTGAGTAATCAAACCACTCACTAGATGATGAAAACCTTACATCATAACCAGCTACTAAATATTGTAATAGGTCGGTGGGGTTCATCCTCTTAACAGGGTTAAAAAATAAAAATGAAAAACTGTGATGTTTTCTTGTTTTACCGGTTAATCAAAGAATTTCAATCCGATACAGGCAGTCATACTAAAATGACACCATTTATGATTTGGTAAATGTGAACAGAATAATGATGGGCAAATGGCATTGTATAGGAACGGGGAAAACACACCGATCAGCCACAACATTAAAACCACTGACAGGTGAACTAAATAACATTGACCATCTTGTGACAATACAAGATCTTCATTCACTCATCATCTATACCTGCTTATTCCTGGAAAGGGTCGCTGGGAGTCTGCTGGAGCCTATCCCAGGGTACACACTGGACAGGTCGCCAGTCCATCACAGGGCTAACACACACACACTCACACCTACGGCCAATTTAGAATTACCAATTAACCTAATGAGCATGTCTTTGAGTGGTGGGAGGAAGGCGGAGTACCCATGGAGTACCCATGGATTCGACCACCTCCCCAACAATACATACTTTTGGACCTGGCATTCATTCATGGAAGTTAGCTTAACCCTCATGCTACCTTTGGGGTCTCTGGGGCCCAAAATGAATTTACAGACAGATAGAGAGCATGCAAGAGGGTAGTATGAGGGTTAAACATGTAGCACCCACCTACACCAGACCAGGCACCTTGACGTTTTAGGAACAACTCAAAAAACATGGAAGAAGAACAGTGTTGACCTGGCCTCCAATTTCACTACATCCCCAACTGATCAAGTGTCTCTGGGATGATCCACAGAGGCCCCTCCTCTCCCCCCTCAACCCATAGGACCCAAACGCCCCCACTAACAACATCCTGTTACCAGACACCACATGACACCCTCAGAAGGACAATGTCCATTCGCTGATGAGTCACAGCTGTTCTGGACGCACAAGGGCGTCGTATACAATATTAAGAATGTGGTTTTAATGTTGTGGATGATCGGTGTAAGTGCCAACTGCGCTGTTCTATGTTGAGAGCAAAACAAACCATTAAACAATGGTGGCTATCACGACACTGAGGCCAGTGCAAGACATTTTTTTTTTCTCCAAGATCTAGTGTGAAGTTGTTTCTATCAATAAACAGGCTTTGTGTTGGTTTTAACACATTCACAACTCATGGAGCAAGAAACTGTTAACCGAGCAGCCCACAGAAACACAGGGAACATGTCCACTGCCGAGTGGTGTCTACGGGAGTGGATACTACTGCAATCTCAAGCAAACTGGGAGCTAATTCCAATTGTAGACTTTGCATTTAATTATTAAATTATTAAAATTTTGCAAGCAGCATTAAAAGCAACCCAGCTATCGGAGTCCTGCTATAACCCCACTGCATGCCACAGAGAAATATCTCCCGTTCACATTCTCAATCTAGCTCCTGCATCTCAAACTGATTTTTTCTTTCATTTCCTTTCTAATGCCCCTTTCCATGCTTTTAGCGTCTTTGCATGCAGGGTTGCATCTCTTGCTGTTCTTCTATTTGACGTCTTAATAGTTCATCGCTTGTAGCCATGTAGGGAATGTTAAATAAAGCTCTGATGTGTAATTTGTCGCTCCACAAACATTCCTGCTCTCGGCCTACCCTGGGAGTTAATGCAACAGATTTGTCATACACAAGCCAGGCACAGCTAGAGGAGGAAGGGGGAAAAAAAACACCTATTCAATCTGAATTTCAATCTCCATAGGGCTCTATGCAAATGTATGCAGGCTAATGCTCCCGCTCTCTCAAACTGCCAGAACGCACCAATGACGAAACCAGGTTTTTATATCATAGTGTAGGTTGAAGCCCAGTCTCAGGAAACTGGGACTGCTTATGTTTCAGGAATGCATAAGCAGGCAAAGTTAAAACCGAGCTAAATGCAGATACCTGAAGAAGTCAAAGAAGCTGAAATCCATTTTGATCATTTCCTACAGGAAACCCTCCCCCTTCTTTCCTGTCTCTCATTGCTGTGCCCTTCAGCATAATGTGGATACACAGTCTCTCTGGGGCTTTTTAGGGAATTGATGGATAATCAGATGATTACACAGAAAATCTCCATTGAGGACAATCCTCCCTGACAAACAAAGAGAAAGCTCTTTAGTTAATAAATAGGCTGAGAGACAGACAGCGTGAGAGACAAAGTGAGAGAGTGTGGCAGAGTGAGAGACAAATCCTGTCCTGGGTTGGCAGCACAATGCACAAATCTCCATCGCATATTTATTTCATCCAAACAATCTGTGTGTATTTATATATGTGCACGTGTGCGTGTGCGCGCGTGTACGTTGCCAGAGACATCACTTCTTAGAGATGTCACCGGGTTCGCCTTTAGCTTCATCTTAAACTGAGCGTATCTAAATAAATTTCAAGCTCTAGGCATATTTTTATAAGCCTTTCTGACAAAATTTGGCTGAAGTTTATTCTTATGATTTTCTTATTTCTGAACTACTTTTCTGACACAGAGAAAAAGTTTGCAGTGAAACACAAACTGACACACGATCACAGGAAGAAGGATCCCAAGCTGTCAATCTTTGCAAGAGTTAATAAAATCCACTTGAGTACACCAAGTGCTAAGTGCTAGAAAATAATACTGTTGTCCCTTTTATTTGTTTGCAACACTGAAAACAAATGGGTGTGTTGTAATTGTTATCTTTGACAGTAATAAAAATGAATGACTAAGTGAAAACAGATTTAAATGAACTGTAAATATAAAATGTTGTTGATTAAGTTTTAATGCTTAGTTAAGTGCAGCTAATATAGCCTTAAATTTGCCGCCTGCACCAAATGAATAATTCAAGTTTGCTGTGAATTTCATGTGAGGTGTTTGGCTTAAACAAGCAATAAGTGCAAAAATCACAGTTGCAGTCGTATCATACTGCTCTGCACTGGTCAATATACCGATCAATATGTGTGGTAGTTTATTTTTGTTTCTGGTATTTCCACATAACCAAAACATGACGGAGGGTGAGATACGGTGCGCACTGCTGCAGTAACACAGTGTACATCACTTATCCATGAGAGCACAGCTCATTGTTTGGAGGAGCCCACCACTGTAAATTTTCAGGCAATCTGTGGTAAATAGGGACAACTGAAGGGTGTCCAGACCAGAGGAAAAGGGGGAAAAGGAGTGGTTTACGCTACGTTTTGGCCAAAGCCAGCCTTGGTTTGACTGGATGGCACACGCACAATGCCTCGGCCTGGACGGAGCACAGTGGTTCTGATGTCTACAGGAGTGCTACAGAGGGCTGGCGTAAAGGCTCTGCCATAGCTATAGATGCTTGTGCAGAGCTGGGACTGCCAAGCACACCTGCTCTGCCAGCCTTGGCTTTGGCATTGGAAAGGGTGCTGGAGGCTGCACTGTTGAACTAGTTTCTGGCATCAGCAGCACGCCAAAGTGAAAGGTGAAAAAAAATATATAAATAAATAAATAAACACAACTGGCAGTCGAAGTCAGATTCTCTGGCATAGGGTGGATTTTGCTACAGTATGTCTTTATCTGCTGGGTAAATAGAGTTATCACTCTAAATTATCACTGGGGGAAACAGCGCGCAACATACTGTATATGTACAATAATGGTGGTTACGTTACAATATGTGTTGCTGTGGCAATCACAGTGTAAACAGTAGAAATATGTTCCTACATAGCAAAACAAGACAAATCTGTATCTGCCTGCACAAGTAGCTGCACAAGCTTCTTCACTTATAGTTGTGCCAGCTTTGGCTTTGTGCTAGAACATGCATGGTGTATGTATGTACGTATGATGCCTCCTCAAGGCGTTGGAGCTGACCAACTAGAGCAGAATGGACATGTAAATGTGCAGAAACACAGGAACCTGCAGCTGTTTCAGGAGGATTTTTAAGCCCATTCACGGATACAGAGAGGCAACAGGAAGTCTGCTGCCTTGGACGCCTGAATAAGGACAATGAAGTGCATGTTCAGTGGGCCCAAAATTATTGAAGCGAGCATATTAACATTCAGGACAAAAATTCTTGTAATTCCAGGAAGCAAAATGCCAAAAATCTCTTAAATCACACAGTGAAGAAAATCTTTCCACAAGGACGTTTTAAGCAAATTCGTCAAAGACATTTCCCTGTGCCCTGGTTCATGACTTGAGCAAGTCAATATGCAAAGCAAAATGTGATTGTTAACGTCATGAGATTATTATAATTTCAACCATCACCTTGTTTAGACTGTGGAATAATGCTCAAATCAGAACATATACATCACTGGACTTATTTTGGTTTCTAACACGGTCTTCAAACCAACAGATCCTGCTTAATGATGAAACACTGCTAAAGTTTCTTGTAGATATGCATATTGATTATTGTGTCAGGTAAGAGTCTCTCATTAAATTATTATTAGTCTCTCACATAAATTAAAGCTGAAATCTGCATAAGTTTCCATGTCAAGGACTGCATCTTGGTAAACTGTCCACAAAACCATTAAGGCAGTGAATGCACTGTTCCTTGCAGTAATATTATATGCTTTTCACATATGGGATTCTGATTAATTGGTAAGCAACAACAGAAGGCAAGACTATAATTTCAACAGGAGTGATACGGACAGATTGATATTTTTGAAAAAGCTTTTTGGCTTTGTGCTCTGATAGCACACACTGGATAAGTGATTTCCAACATGACTTATCTCCATCAATCAAAGCAAAAAATGCTTTCTCGGTAGATTGGGGTTTTAATTTTTCAAGAGGCAAACACGTAATTGTGAGAAAATAGGTGCCTCCTCTAATCCATTACACAGGACTTGTTTGTTTGATAAATGAGAGTCATTGTCTTTGAATGATCTCCTACACCATTTGACCCAAGATTGATTTAGCGCACAACCCTCTGCAAGAAGGGCCCGGCTTGGCAAAAGTTGACAGATAATGCAAATTGAGCCGCCTCTACCTGCATTGACTTCCAGCAGCCTCCTCTTCTTCTGCTGCCTCTCCTGCTTTTCACGCTCGGCCTTCTCCTTTGCCGCCCTCGCCCTCCTCTGTTTCTCCTCCGTCTCCCTCCGCCTGAAGTTCTCCTTCAGCGCTTGCTGTGGGGGGAGCGAGGGCAAAAAAAAAAAAGAAATTAGAAAAAGATGGAGAGAAAGAGAAAACCTGATGGATTGCTAAGTGGGGTTAATTGCAGTAGTGTGGAGCTTGTCAAAGGCAGCTGTCGAACCCTACACACATCTTTATCAGGAACCATTAAAGTCAGATAAAGCTTCTCAGGTGCACTGTCACTCTGGATCACTCTGGACTTACCAGACAAAAAAAAAGTAGGGCCTTAACACTCATGTTCAGAAAATCTCAATACATTATAAAGGCGGCTGTTTTCCATAAGCAATGTCTATTCCTGGCCATTCACAGATAACATATTCAGTCTCAGTATTTACTTTTTCTTTTTCTCTTTCAATCTTTTACAGTGTCCATCAACATCACCTTAGAGCAGGGGTTCCCAAACTCTTCCATGCCAAGGCCGCCCAAACAGCATTAACTTATGGCCGGGCACCCCATTTGCAAACCTACAGACAATGCTACAAAATATGTAAAGAAATGTCATCTTTTATAATGTTTTTTTCTTACTTTTATTCACTATTCAATACCTATTATACTTGTTTAGCATAAGTGCTGCCACATATTTTCTGATTTTAGTTGGCCAGTAATTCTTAGTTGTTTTTTTTTGCACAAGTGTCCTCCACAACAGGTCTGTTCCTTTGGTCTCTGTCCTGTCAAAAACCTGTCCATTTTGCGCTAGCTACATGCTAGCTAGAGGAGCAAAGCAGCTTGATAAATGGTGCAAACTGCCAGGTCTACGCAGATTATGAACGATGTTTTGACTGACAGGGAATCAGAAAGATGAGCATGGCAAATAATATTTAGATATGTTTTATGATAATGGTTTAAAAACTAATGTCCCAATGTTTCTATTAGGCACTTCTGTTAGTAATCACAGTAATTACTAAGTAAGAACTTTGTCTGGGCAGGTAACAGAAGCTGAGCACTGATTACTAATGCGTCTGTGTTGCACCTAGTGTCTTAGACATGAGATGAACTTCATCACTGAGTCAGTTCTAATGTATTAGAATTACAAAACAATGAATATTGTCTTTCTTTGTGTAAAATATGGTTTGACTCAAACTATGTTTCAAGAAGAACTCTTTTCATAAAGTAATACCCATGGATAACAAAAGCAGGGTAACAATGGCGTTCTGAAATTATTCTGACATCGCATAAATGCACAATAAATCAGAACAAATATTATCAGCACCACAATTGAGACTGACTGTGGGTAAACCTATCACGGCTGTAGTCACAGTTTCACAAATACAGAGGTCAAGAAAGACAATTTACTAGGGGAGACAGAGGTCATGCTCCTCTGAAAATTCTTTGATTTCAATGATCTGACTTTGTACATCTCAAGATGTCTGGAGAGCTAGCTTTAAACAATGTCAGTGGGCAGCAGAATAAATTATGTCTCAAGTGTAAGATTCAATCTTGCAATGAATGATCCGCCCCCAGGCTAACAGGATCACAAACGACTTGACAATTAATGCTGACAATGATTAATTCAGTTGTGAAGAGAAATTTCAGAAGACTCATGAGCCCTAACTACTTACTAGTATAATTGTTGTATGTGTATACTGTCACTAAATACTTCAAATTTTGCACTTTTTGCTATTAACACTTCTTTGGCTCGTCAAAGATACTGTATCAGTGTCAAGAGCTTTAACTCCACCCACCCACCCACACTCAAAAGACCAAAGAGAAAGCTCCACATCTTGTACTACATCTCAGCAGCAGTTACATAGAGTCATTAGTGTCTTAAAGTATACATCTTGGGAAAAATACAGATGTCCAGACTGTGTGGACCTCAAAGGTGGCCACAGTGTCTTTTTGTGTCGTCATTCACCTTGGATAAAGCCTCTATAATCCCCGTTGTTAAACTCCAAAGACTGTGTCGATGGCTCAATAATGCCACAGCCAAGAGACAGACGGCATATGATTTAATAGAGTGCTAGCGTGATTGCCATTCTGATCAATAGCCAGTCACTTAAAGCAAAGGAGTCTGGGGTTTCATCAAACACCCAGCTCCTCCCCCTCGACTTCCCACCTCTTGCGTTATTCACACAGCCCAGCTTGAGTGGCAGGTCACTGAAAGAATGGTAATGCCAAACCAACATGAAAGGACAAAAACACACATCACAAAAAAGCTGTGTGGTATATTGGGAGCTACAGTGACATACTAAATAGGGGTAGTCACTTACTGAGGCCTCTGACAGCCTCTTATTATAGCCGCATAAAAGTGACCATTGTTAGAAATGATATAGTAAACTTGAATTCCAAACAATTCGGTGAAGTCAATTTGGCATCATCGAGTCACTTGAAATGCAGAGAAATGGCAACTTGAATAGACGCCGTGTAAATGACTTATAGTAGGAGTGTAACAGTATACAATATGATACAACACAACAACGCTAGCCTTGACACCTGTGTTTTTAAAGTCAAGTCGGGCTGCACTTTACTAGACAAAGGCCTTATTCATGAAGCAGATTATCCAAGAAATGCTCCATGTTTGTATACAGTGAGCTGAATGCATTGCGGTTGATGTTTTTGTATGAACAAAGAACAAGGAAACTGTGGCTGTTTAGCAAACCGGTTCACAAACGTAGGAAACATAATGCCATATGTGGTAGATTTAATTATGAATTGATGAAAAAAAATATATTCTGGTTCAAGCAACAAAAATGATTAAGATGACAGTGAGTAAATACATTTTTTCCACATATATATTAAAACTGAAGACTAAAATATCAATTTTTCATATTGAAGGTGATGAGGCTCTT
The DNA here is from genome assembly GCA_005024645.1 of Planiliza haematocheilus. NCBI lineage: Eukaryota > Metazoa > Chordata > Actinopteri > Mugiliformes > Mugilidae > Planiliza > Planiliza haematocheilus. The sequence continues at coordinate 70,715 of SRSE01001068.1, forward strand.
TGCTGTTGCACTTGTTTTTTCAATTAATCAACCCTAAGATGTGAAAAGAACTGTCTTTAGAAACCGGGGCAATGTGATTTTATCGGGTAACTATAGAACAGCACACATATGTGAACACAAGGACCCATAACTCACACTGTCAGGACAGAAATCAAAGCATGACGTCTAAGGAACCCTCTGCGGAGGGCAGCGGCCAGCATAGATTAGGCCAGCCGCATAAAACAATTTCTACTGCTGCAAGTGTTCCCAGGAGCACAGTGGCCACAATAACTGTGAAATGGAAGAAACCCGGAACAACCAGGTTTCTCCTTAAGAGTTCAAAACTGAGTTACCAAGCAACAAGGAGCTTGGGCAGGGAGGTGACCAGGAACCAAACAATCTGAGCTTCAGAAGTCCTCCACAGCGATGAGAGAAACGGCAGGACGGATCTCAGCAGGAGTCCGTTAATTGAGCCTTTGGTAAAGTGGCTGGATGGAAGCCACTCTCGGGTAAAAGACATATGACAGCCAGCTTGGAATAACAGCCAGAGAAGGAGGAGGGGAATATTCTCTGCTCTGATAAGACAAATTTGAATGCGTTGGAGAATTCAAAGCATTTCGCCTGATGAACACGAGAGTCGAGTCAGAAATGAGGCATGGATGAATGCTACCAAATGCAGCCACAGACTACCTTTAAGAGGACCAATCAAAGCCCTATAGATAGCATTATTATAGCATTAATCCAGGTATGCAAGGCATGCAGCTCCAACTCAAAAGCTATACATTCTGCAAAATAGGGCTCCTGAAAGGGTTTTTTTGTAATTTACAAAAGTTTGAAGTAAAGATTTAAAACTTGCAAGAAGGACAATCTAATCTCTGTGTAATCAACAACACAAAGAAAGTGTCAAAAAGTGGATTGGTTTAAAAACTGAATCCACTGAACACTTTCTTCTCTTATCTAAACTCACTCAAACGAAAAGACAATAGACGCTAACAACATCGCTTAGTGAGTACCACTCAACAAGCTAACAGGAACACAGGAGAACAAGAGCGAAATAACGAAAAGGAGAATGGGAAGATGGATGCCAAACGACTGAAACCAAAGCTATTCAGAGATCTCTCTCTCTCTCTTTTTTTTCTCCTCAACTATTTTTAAATCGAACAAACTACTCCAGAAAATTAACTTTGATTTGACGGAATGATTGTCGGTTGCTCGAGGCAACCGCGGATCCACAGATGACTATATTCTTAATGGAAATCCAATCTGGTAAATTAGGGGCAGCAGAGAGAATGAGCAAAAACTAAAGAGAAGAACATGATTACTGACAGGGAATACATTCTGAGTAAGGAACAATTAAGAATTCCCAGGTTACAAGTAGACAGCTATGATGAATGCACAATGCGAGCTTTGTCAAAACTTTAACACAGCCAAGCAGTTCTCTCATTAAAAAGTCAAATTTGGTTACTAAAACTGCATGTAAACACACTTGTGCAAAGGCAATTAAAACGAGCTGTTGCTTCCCTCAACCTGAATTACTTCACACGTACTGTAGTCGATGATGAAATCAGTATGGCTTTCAAACAGCTCCACGGATTGAAAAGGCAATCATATTTAAGTTTAAGTTTTTTTTGTTTTTTGTTTTTTTAATTCATTTATCTGCTGTAAATAAAAATGGCATAAGAACAAGATGTACTAGAAACATGCAAATAACAACTGTACTATGAAGAAATGTAGGTCAAAAGTAAGTAAATAGTTCACAGTCTTAGTTTTGCATATTAGCAAAACAAACATGCAAACCAGTAAGAGTAAAGTAGAGCAAATTACACCTGAGGATGAGGGGAAAGTTATTAGTTTAGCACACATATAATCATTAACCAAAGTACTAACGTTGGCTACCACAACTCATGCAATAGGCTGGCAAAAAAACAAGTCAAGCTGCTTGTTGCACTAAATATGTAAAAGATTTGAACCACTGGTGAAGCTTGAGGAAAATCAGAGGACCAGTCATGAGGCTTTAACCTCCAGGGACCTTGATTGTCTGTCGCAAATTTCAGCTGAATCCATAAAATATTTGTGAGGATGTTTCACGTAGAAGCACAAAAGGTAACAAGAGGAGTGAGAAGCATTCATCCTCTTGGGACCATCAACACCCGTACAGAATCCCGTGGCGAATCAAAAGGTTTTTGAGTTATTACATTTTTAAAAAAACGAGTATGTAGTGCTTTCTATAACATGACTATGCCTATCCAATGAGGAAGTGTGCAGAAGCTGCAAAATAGCATCTTATTTAAAAGTGGACCAGAAAGCCAGCAGAAGTTTGAGTAAAGCTCATGCTTGAGCTTTACTGAATGAAGAAGAACCGGAAGAGGACTGTTAAAGATAGTCACACTGAAAAAAATAAATAAATAAATAACTGACATGAATACAGCCAGACTGAAAAGCTCTGCTGTCTCCTTAAATCAGAGAAGCCATAGGCAAAATGCGAACAGTAACAAATGTCAGCGGGACATTACTTGAGTGGAGAAGCATAAAGAAAAAAGCACATTTTAAGCACCAAGCCAGCCACGTTCCATCTGGGTTTTAAATCCAAATTTAACACCGTTCCCCAAAAAAAAAAAAAAATGATCTCAATACAGAAAAATAATGTAAACTGAAGCAACATTGATTTTGAGTAATGCTGAGAGGCAGCAAAGGGAAAAGGAGAATCCTGTTTCTGACAAAACATTTATTTTTACTGTAATATTGAGATGAAGGAGAGAGAGAGAGAGAGAGAGAGAGAGAGAGAAACAGACGTGCTGAGTGAAAGGGAGGGAGAGAGAGAGAGAGAGAACGAGCTCTCTGAGGAAATTGCCCTCCGCTCTCCTTCATCACTGCAGGTCTGCTTCGCCCTCCTCCTCCTCTCCTGGATGTCCGCCATTAGACACGCTCAATTGGATTCCTGTCAGATGTGCGGCCTCGCCCTGGGTCTCCTTCCTACGGGTGACTGAGCATGCTGCATGTGTGTGCACAAGTGTGTGTGTGTGTGCGTGGAGGAAAAAAAAAAAGCAGCTTTTCCCATAAAAATTGCCGAGACAGAATGACGTACGCACACAAACAAACACGGAGACACACACACACATAAGGCGAGCAATACGCACACAGTTCAAGGCTCAGTTGCCCTTAGGTAGTAGTCCACAGACAGCACGCACCTATTAGCATGGGCCTTGGCACAGCAGGGTAAATGCTGACACAGATTTGACCTAGAGGTTACGATGCTGAGATTTACTGTATCCCTGCGTCCATTGACCTAGCCTTGGCTTTTCCCAAGATACTGTATGTCTGTGTGATGTGACCATTTGAACGAATTGCTGAAGGTGTAAGCTTCTTACTCCTTGGCCAGGGGAATAAAGCGCTACCTTGGGAGTTTTGCCCATATAATGCTAGTCTTTATAACACTTGGCTTGTTCACCTTTCAGTGGCAGAGTCATTAAGTGTTATGTTTGTGCAACATAAACGCCACAGCAAAACTCCAACCTGAACCACTGGACTGAAAAAGGGATTGCATATTGTTATAATGCCTTATATTGCTTGCTATTATTTTAACAATAACAAATGAATGGTATATACGGAGGTTTTTATCATTAAATCTGGATTTGTTTCATATGTGAACAAAGCCAGTGGTGCTACTGCTTTTTAGGTGAGGATCACAGAAGTGCTGGGATCAGTAGCACAGCTATAAAAATAGTAAACAACAGCCAGACCAGTGCATGTGGGAACATTTTGTGTTGCTCATTTACTAGAGGCTGTGAAGTCTGTTCAGATACCGTACTGTTATTTCAGTCTCAGATGAAGCAGACAGCATGTCAAGATGTGTGGGTGAGAATTAGTTCATTAGTGTTAATCAGCACACTGAAAAGAGAATGGGGAGATGAGAGACCATGTTCTTGTAGCATTATAGGTGAACTAATATATATACACTGATCAGGCATAACATTATGACCACCTCCCTAATATTGTGTACGACTCCCTTGTGGCTCCAAACCCGTTGTGACTCATCAGAGAATGGACATGGGCCTTCTGAGGGTGTCCTGTGGTGTCTGGTTGTTAGTGGGGGCCTTTGGGTCCTATGGGTTGAGGGGAGGGGCCTCTGTGGATCATCCCACAGAGTGAATTAAGAGGCCAGGTCAGGACAGGTGTGTGCCTGTGTCAGTGTGCATCCTGCTGGGGATGGCTGCTGCCAACAAGGAGTGCCATTGCTATGGGGTGGGGGAACCTGGTCTGGTCTAGGTGGGTGCTACATGTCTAAGCAACATCCACATGAATGCCAGATTGAAAATTTTCCTAGCAGAACACTGGATTGTCACAAAATAATCCCATCAGGTCATAATGTTGTGGCTGATCAGTGCATTTGTGAACAACTGGCAGGGAATGTCTACATCAGTCTCACTCAGGCATATAATAGATTTAAAGTACAGCAAGAGGAGAAAGAGAGATATCATATTGAGTTACTAGCATTAACATAATAAAACGTATAACAATGTAATAAAGTTGGAATTAACTTTGCACTGCAAGTGATGTTCCAGTTCTGAGCCTGGAATAACTCACCACCCAGAAACACTCCCTGAAATGCACATGCATGCAGACAAAGCTTTGGAGTACATGGAAAACTAAAGTATAACTAATGACTTCTTTGGAAAAAAAAAAAGCAAAGAGGCATGAAATCCATTTGTGTATGTGTGCGCGTGTGTGTGTGCTGGGTGTTAAGTTGGGGGCAGGGCAAGAACTTTAGTAGGCTAATTAGCTACTATTATCTGTCGTGCCCAGTGGCCTGTGCCACTAATCCTGCTGATTAAACACAGTGGGTCTCCGCAGCTCCAGAACTCACAGTAGCTACCAGACTGATAAGGCCACAGAGCTCAGCGATGACATAAATGTCTGGGTGGGACCGGACTACACAGGACTGGCGCTGTTCTGCTTTGCATTATAACACATGCCACTGATTTGACAACAACAAACAGAAGTAGAGGTTCTGTCTTGACGCAGCCAGCGGATAAAAACGGCAAAAGATAAAACAGTTTTCATATCTCGAAGCGTGTTTTGAGATTTACTGCGGCTTTTCTCAAACCCAACACAATACTGGAGATGATATTAGACTTGTTTTGAGCGTTATGGTGTTGGACTTAAAGCAATCTTGTCCACCAAAGGGCAATAAAACGCCTGACTGGAACAGCATACCACTCCAAATATCTAATTTTCATCGCAAGAACCAAAACTAGATAATAAATTAAGTCATCTTACTAATTAGTTGCAAGTAGTTAAAGGTTTTGTCTTGCTGGTTATGTTTATAAATCCAGCAGCAGTGAAGCAGTATTAGCATTATTTTCAATTATTGACAGACAACATCAAAACAAGGACGACAAATCGCAGATTTACTGTTAGTAGGTGACACTTGGAAATACTTCCAAACCACGGACATCTCAGACACCGGGCGAGCAAGCCTGTTAGCCACGGTTAGCAACTTACAAGACTAGCGTGTTGTTGTTGTTATACGTCATCAAGCACGCACCTGTTAACGTCCCATTCATGCAGACTCGGAAATGCTGAAGCCTACAGAATAGATATCGGTTATAAAAACCTTATGCCGATAATTCCCGATATTACATTTTTAACTCAATATCGGCCGATAATGTCGGAGGGCCGATATTATCGGACATCTCTAGAAGTAATAAAACTGAAAATCAAATAAACAGCCGATCATTTACAGAGAGGATGTCTCGATCGGTGTCGGGGCCGATCTGGGCATTTTTAAAAATATCAGATTGAAATCAGGCTTCAGCCAAGCCAGATCTTTTGTTGTAATTTTTTTTACGTCTGCCACGAACCAACCAATCACATTCCTGTAGCACCAAAACAACTTCAACATGCATCAATACTGCCAAAAAAATCTAAAGAAGAAAAAGAACCAAAATCACGTCTAAAGACCTCTGCTGTGTGAAAGTACTTGGAATACTCTGGAATATGAAATCTGTCAGACAGAAATATGTAAATTATGCACGGTGGATGTTAGGTGGTAGTAGGAGATCCTTATCCAAAACTGAATACGATGAATACACTTGGCTGCATTTAAGGAACAAGAAACTGTTTTCTGGAGACACTGTCAAGCAAAAAATATTCTAGTGACTGTTAGGGAGTTTAGGGAGTTGGATGACCAGCCCATTTCTGGAGTAGAAAAGACAAGTTTACACCATCTGTTGGAGCTTCTGGAGCCAAGGTACAATCTACCATGTCCCTTCTACATATTAAAAGAGCAGTATCAGATAGAGGAGGGCCAAAAAACTTCCCAGCTTACAGCAAGCTGTTAACGTTTTCCAAATGCACGCAACATGCTCAGAAATATGCTTCTCTTATGGGTCAATCTACAGTTCAGTATACTCACAGAAAACATGGCCCGGAAGTTGCTGAGGTCAGTGAACAGCTCCTCCACCGAGGTCTTCTTAGGATCCACGGCGAAGTACTCCAGCACGTTCTGATACAGCGTCTCCATATTGCTGTGCATGATCACCAGCTTGCCGTACTGCTCCCGTGCAACTTTGCTGAAGCTGTGAGGGCTGTGGTCAAGGTCAACAAACATCCATCATACATTTATTTATTAAATGCTGACGTGACTACTCCCTGTACTTGGCAGCAAAATGACTGCATTCAGTCAGTGGTAAACTGTGATGCTGACATTAAGAGCTCTGATATTGTCCGTTAGGTTACTCCTATGGTGTGTTTACTGCTTCCACTTTAACGTATCTGTGTGCACCTGACATCCACAATATTAACTGGAAACATAAACACAAACCAAGAAGAAGACATTTTGTCTGTAGTACCAAATGCAGCAGCCAGTACAGTCTGCTTATACATTTCAGGCAACTCTGTGCTCTTGCACCTCAAAACAGTGTCAAGAGCCTGTCCTTTAAAGATATGGATGTATCCTAGGAAACACTGGAGATTTCGCTAGAGTTGTCAGCATCTGAACCAACTCACACGGAAGGCAAGGTCCTCCTGGTTCGAAGCAAAGCAAACTACAGATCTGTTATGTTGGTACGATTTTGTGTGTGAACGAGGACAAATAGTTAATGCTTGTGTCAACATGTGCTGGAGAGGTGTCAGAGCAAAGAGGCAAGGAAAGTGAGAACACTAACACACATGTGAACCACTGGGGCATACAGGACGGTGGAGCAAGTCTACACACAGGATATTCACTCAATAGTTAAAACACATATACACAGATCAAACACAATATTAGAACAGGAGGAGTAAATAACATTGACCATCCAGTTTTCTGCTGGGTAATTTTTGGACCTGGCATTCGTGTGGATGTTACTTAGACCAGGCACCCCCACCCCATAGCAATGACACTCTTTGATGGTAGCACGACACAGGTACACACACAAAAACACACAAGGTGTTGACCTGGCCTCCAAATTCACTAAATCGCAAACGTATCTCTGGGGCCGCTCCCCTCAACCCTTAGGACCTAAATGCCCCCCACTAACAACTTTCTGTTGCCAGACACCCCATGACACCTTCAGAAGGCCCATGTCCATTCTCTAATAAGTCATAACTGATCTGAAGGCACAAGGGAGACAATATTAGGAAGGCGGTCATAATGTTATATATAATGTGCCTCAAATTACAGTTTCTTCCATAATATTAAATCTGTTGCTAGTTTGCATTTATGCCTATCCCAGTCTGTCCTTTATACATGATGACCTCATTTAATAAGAAACATAATCTGTATTTTTATTTTAAAACGTGTGGGTAATTTTATAAAAAAAAAGAAAAGAAAGAAAGAAAGGAAGCAAATGACACGTCCTGCTAATGGCTGTAATGCTGTTGTCTCATGGCAGATAAGAAGTAACAGTGCCTGTGTGTGTGTGTGTGTGTGTGTGTGTGTGTGTGTGTGTGTGTGTGTGTGTGTGTGTGTGTGTGTGTGTGTGTCATCACACAAGTGTGTGGGCAGCCACTCTGGCTCCTATTGTGCCCCTTCATTATAGCTCAATTGATGGACCTATTTGAGGTTTGGCCTCAGATGAATCTGGCTGGGGATGGGACTACCTATTCACAGCTGGGTAAATGCTGTTCAATAGGCACTCCTCCCAGATTGACTTGTCAGTAATATCTTTTCAAGCCAGGAGCTGGGGCGAAGACGCATGAGGAAAGTGAGCAGGTGACAGAAAGCAAGAGAGAAAAGAAAAGATAGCTGAGAGCGGTAGTTGATAAGTATCATGGGGCGTGAAATATCTCTCCTCCTCTTGTTCCCTCTCTACCGACTTCTTCCCTATTCCAGAGACGCCAGCCGCCCACTGCAGCCAATTCTAAAGAAACCCTGTTCCCCTGATTCTTCACTCCTTTCCCTCATCTGTTCTATCATATTTCATTCTACCTTTCTCCGTCGGCTCACTCTCCTTCACTCTCCTTCTCTCCCTCTCTCTCTCACTCGTGTTCTAATTTCCCACCTTTACAAGCTTAGCTAAGATCCTGAAATGCAACACTAGACCGCTAACACAGTTATTGTTTACTCAAGTGGCTGCATAAAGTGAAAATAGAATTTTCAATGTCACCAATGTGACAACCCCACTCTGGATCTCGTTTGGATGGTGAGGTAGATTTACAGACTTCTTCAGCAGCAGGCACAGCGGCACTGTGCAAGGTTTTAACATGACTGGTGGATGGTTTTCTGCAGGGTTACACAGAAGGCTCACTGGTTTCCCTCTGACCAAGTACTAAAAACAGTGCAGTCTAAATTCACTTCAACCCTCTGGAGTCGTCGGACGATCCAAATCACGTGACCAATTTAAGACGACATAGCAGCAAGACGCAGTCTCACTGAGTCTCTGTTTCACCCAGAAAGTGCTAACAGTAAAACTAGACTTATTACAAATAATATACACCATGCTTTTTCCTGAATATTGTCATCATGTTTGATGCACGTTTAGTGGGAAATGGTGACGAAAGAGAGAAGCGGGTTTTGAGATTTGGGAGATTTGGGGAGAGATTTGTGACGTTCAGACGCTACTTATTGTGACATCTGATAGTTTTGTAAATGGTTGAAAAATGCCCGGTGGGTTTCCTGCATTTTAATGGAAATAGTTAATAATAAGCAGCTTCACTGGCTTCCCGTCATCCACCGCATCACCTACAAAATCCTGCTCTTAACATTTAAAGCCCTCCACAACCTCGCCCCTCCTCATCTGACAGACCTTCTCCACGTCAACACACCCAGCCGGACTCTTAGATCCACCATGGGGTCCAGAGCCTTCAGCCGTGGCTGAACTTCATTATGTAAACATGACAAACTAATGCTGCTTAAACAGCACATTTATCAATAGATAGATGCATTACTGAACAAACTGAGCTCAGATTCAAAAGAAAAATAGTTTGTGAGGTTGCTGCATAATGAAAATCCATTTAACTTAAGTCATTTAATTTAGAGATGCAGAGATGTTGTAGATGTCGTTGTAGATGTCTAATTAAAACCTGATCACGACTCTGTTGAAGCCTGGTGAATTTTGTGAGTGTGAGATCAGTGAAGAACCAAAAATGTATGTGGGGCTTTAGGGTGAATATAACGAAGTAACAGCCTAAAACACAAAATTCACATAAAATATTTGTTATTGCACAGTTAAGCCTAGTTAGTGTGTGTATGGCCGACTGTTGCTAAGACAAGAACTCTGGCGTTCTTATTCACTTAGAGTGTGCTACTCACATCTTTACCTACAATGAGTCTGCATTTCATTTTCTAATTTGATGAGTCTTTAATCAGTGATGAGACATTTTGTGAAACGCACAGACAATCAGAAAGCCGACCTGTCAAATCCATTCTCTTATAGCCTTTCTGTGCGGCACTCAAGCTCTCTGCTAACTACCACAGCACAAGCCATCGGTGCCCCAGCCCCTAGGCTACTGATCAAAACTACATGAAGGAGGCTGGGCACAGGGTGTATTATTGAACACACACTTACACACCTGGCCTGAGACAAACCTGTCAAACTGATCCTCTAGAACTACCTCAGAAGACTCTGAATAATTTATATCGATGTCAAAAAGATACAGACAGGTGTCTGCAATAGGCCTAGATATCCCCAAATGGGCAGTGGAATGATAAAAGGAAAATGTCTATTTGTGTGGCTACACATCTTTGATTTGCCACTAAAAGACAATCTGATATAACATAATAAATTGCTCTTGTTCCGTTTTCAAGCACGTACAGTAACGACTGACACTGTGAAACCGAAAGAGAATGACAGAGAGTCAGAGGCTACTTAACTCTCCCTCTCTAACCACCCCATGCCTTTTGAAGTTGCCCTCCTATGGGTTGAGGGGAGGGGATACTTGATCAGTTTGGGATCTAGTGAATTTGGCAGCCAGGTCAACACCTTGTGCAGTTTTTCATGTTTTTTGAGTTGTTCTTTGAGTTGCACGTGTCTGTGTCAGGCTGCATCCTGCTGGGGACGGCTGCTGCCATCAAAGGGTGGCATTGCTATGAGGTGGGGGTGACTGGTCTGGTTTAGATGAGTGGTACATGTCTAAGCATCCAGTCAAAATTTCCCAGCAGAACATTGAACTGTCACAAGATGGTCAACTTCTTCTGTCAGTGGTTATAATATTGTGGCTGATCGTTGTATCAACTACAATGAACAGAGCAGAACCAAGAGCGCCTTACCTTAATACCTGAGGTTCAGCTGAACATCAGCATGAAAACCTGCTTCTTCTTTTTTTATGCCAGACTATGCAGCATCACAGCGATCAATGTAAACACATAAATTCAAGTTTCTTCCTAACTTTTGATCTGTTTCAATCATTACACTAAAAAGTCAATGACTAAATGCCCCAGAGCATTGAGAGTCAAAAAGGATATAGCCATTTTGGTGAAAAACATGTCGCTGGGGTCATCGGGGGAGGAGAAAGTCTCCAGGTCTCTCTCCAGCTGCTGCAGCTGCCTCTCCATCTGCCTGAGGCTCTTCTCCAGATTCTCTGCAGACACTGAAGCAAACCCAAGCGTATTCAGAAACACATACATTGATATAAAAACATTTTTTTTTTTAAAAAAAGCACACAAAAGCATAACACATGCCAAGGAAATGTGAAGAAAGAGGCAGGCAAAGGACAACTCAATTGCAGGTACAATCAAATGCGTTATTATTTTGAGGCTCTGGGAGAATCAAGAGAAAAACAACATAGAAAAAAAAATAACAGGGAAAAATGAAAGAGAAGTCAACTCAATTGCAAAGCAGGCTTATTACGGGTTCACACTGTGCCAGAAACGCCCTGGGAATAAACAATGGCTGAGAAAATACAAACATCAAGTGAAAGTATGTTCAATGCACAGCTTTTATTATTCTGTTTGCCTTAGCTCATGTATAGGCTGCCAACAATTAAATTCATATAAAAATACATTGCCCTTACTGTCACACACACTGTGGAGAAAGGAAATGATTGGCATGTTTGCTCACATGTTTGTACTGTATATATGTGGCTCATCAGAAACAAAAACAGATAACATACAAAGACAACAAGTGCAGCCCGGAGGTACGAAGACGGCTGCTGAAGGGAAAAATGTCTCCACGCCTTCATCTTTTAACTTTGGTCTTATCAACAGGTGCATAGATGGCAAAGGTGGGAGAGCAGGGGAACACTGAGCCTAACTTCCTGTTAAGTTGGTCATGGCTGACACTTAAAGCTAGTCACCGAATATAGCATATGGCTTAAATTACTCAGATTAGACCCTGCTTGACAAAAAGGCATAAGCTGCTTAATTTTAAGCAGTTTCAAATTTCCCTTGATCCTAATACACGCTTTACAAAAAGAAAAAAGAAAAAAAAAAGGAGAGAAAGAAGTTCAGTGTAGCTAAGCTTCTCACCGAGTTTATGGCATAAACCGAATTTACTTCTGGGCACATAGTGTTCCATAGTGTCAACACACTCTTGTTCACCCATATATTCTGACTGCTAAATATTCAAAAAAAGTTGCAGCAGCTGAAGTTGAGCAAGTTCTCCTGAAGTGTTAAGTTTAATGGGGTCCTAGGGTGGTCTTTTCACTGCTGTTAAAGGTGAGCGTTTGAATGTGCACACACTCGTGCGTGCAGCCGGCAGAGAGGCGAAGGCAGGGTGGCACTTTTCAGTCGGTTGTCACTCACGATCGAGAAACAAGACGGAGTTCACCGCAGTAACGAGGCTTAGGTAAAACAACACAATGTATAACACTCACGACACCGTCACGTCGATTCCTTCTGTTCATCGCGTGTTTTTCTCCGTTCCATTTTTACTTTCTGAGCAATCATTATCTTAATTCGTATCATTTTCCTTTTGTTTTTCTCTCCTCCCCTTCTTCTCTACAGCCAGTCAAAGGAGCTGTGCAGCATTGCTTCAAAAACCTTGTCACAGAGTTCACAGAGTACATCGGGACCAGCGGTGTCTCAGTCAGAGCAGTGTTCACAGACTGACTCACCGACTGCCTCTTACATTGATTTTTTATTTTGTTTAGAAATTGCTGCGCCAATCTGGATGGTAAAAAAAGAAAGAAAAAAAACTGAAGAAACCTGTTTAAGTCTCGATCCAAAGACTAGTAATGCTGGAGGAAAGTCTTTTTTCTTTAAGCTGTGCTGGAAGGAACTTGGAAGAGGAACACTATGAATGTAAGCTACATATTATTACACACAAAGAGTGACACCAACTGTGTCACCAACTTTAGTTTCAATTTATATCAGTAAAATCTGACCATCATCATCTGTCTTAAAGTTAAACATGGGCCTTACTAAAATACTTCAACAGTACAGAGTCATTTTAAACTATTTGTAAACTTATATATCTCAAGGATCGTGCTGTGAACTAACCTGTGCTAATTATAGTAAGTGTTAACACTGGTATGTTTTCAATGGTTATAACAAAATGAAAAAACACAAAGAAAATGCATCGATTGACATTAACAAAGTTTAATTACAAGTCTTTGTTGGAAAAGTGCAAAATGTGCATATGTATTACTTGTTTATTCAATGTTCTTGCTGTACTGATTTCTATTTATTAAAAATTATTTCAGTACTGTATTATTTTATCAGGTCTCTCCCCCTTTTTTTGACCAGACTGTAACCCCCACACTGCCTGTCTCTGTTTTTGCTCAAACTTTAGATCTACTGGACACTCTCAGCCTCCCAAGACTTGTGGTCTTCAACCTTGTTCAATGATAACCTGTTAAAATCCTGATTACCGGCTTCTTGTGCTCTGCTTTGGGTTTCACCAACTAGCCTCCCTGACAGCTCTTCTCCTTCAATCTTGTCAGGCCCCATTTTATTGTGCTGCAGGCAAATCATCTGTGCTCTTATGTAACTTAGAGGGAACTAGCCTATATCCTTTCCCATCCATATTATTGCACCTCATCATTTATCCTTCCTATGCATATAGTGTAAATGTTCTTATATTTCTATATCTTATAGATTTGTACACATGTAAATTAATTTGTCTTACTAGCGACTTTCTAAAATGTCTTTTTCATTTGCTACTAAGCTACTGTGACCAAGCAATTTCCCTCATGGATCAATAAAATCTAAGTCTGTACCAGCTTTATGACAAGGTCCTTCATGTGGAATACATAATGCATCAAGAGGTTCCTTGGTTATAAATAACACAGTGCAACAAATAATGTAATTAAATGCACTGCCATTTGTGAAATTTTGATTTCATGACACAGTGATCCTGACAAAAGCAACCAATTGAACTGGGTGTTGTGTTAAAAATCACACTACACAGGATACTGTGGAATTACCTGAAAGCATTAAACAATCTGTAAATACTCAATTAACCACTATTGCTACTAAAATATATCACTAACACACACACTAACACACATATATATATATCTATCAGCTAACTAATGACAGGACTAAAATATTCCGTCTCTTGACTGCCTCTGAGCTCGTTACAGACATTATTTTCTGTGCATGTTCAAAAAATAACTACAAATCTTTGACCACATAATAAATGATTCCCACGCCAACACAATTATTATGACAGATACAATTCTCCAAACATTTAGTAAACAATCAAGACTCTGGATTACAATCTTTTTCTCTCCTTCCTGAAAGCCCTCTGGATAAGCAGGCGACTGAAAAGCGTCTGAATAAGGTGTGGGCAGCATGCTGAAGTGGAAGGAGGCCAGACAGGCAGTCTGTTAATAGAAATGATTAAAGCCCAGTGATGATGCGCCGACTGGGAAAAGAGCAGGAGAGGGCAAGGCAAAAAGCAAAACAAAGCTGCACGAGCCAGTCTGAAGGCTTTTGTGCCGAGGCTCCCTCGCATGGAGGGGCAACGTAACGAGAGCTGACACGAACCAAAAAACATAAGACATATGTTGCAGGAGGAAATAAGCAAGGTATTGCTCGGGAGTGTGACCACAGCAGCTGGAATGTTTTGCTTAACTAGCAACAGAAATGTGCTTAAAAACAGATGATGCTGATGCTATAATAAGCACACGTCTGCCATATGAGACAGTAACCGTGACGCGATAGCTCAACGCGGTGACAAGCGGAATGGTGCTTCCATGCCTTCCTTCTTCTCTCTGGCCACCTTGCTCTGGCTTTTTGTGCGTTAGAGCGTAAGTGATTTTTATGAGCAGTGGGGCCTAAATGCCTCCGTGGTCCAGAGGGGTTGCAGACAGATATAGGATGTTTTAGAGGAATAATAACTGGAATATTTGTAGAGGTCAAGTCGCCCATTGACATCCTTTTATTACTCTGCCAACCTGCTGTGCTATAAATGAGACAGAATGGTGCACACAACCATGCACAAGCATCCCTGCTACACACAGAGCTGCACTATAGATCATCCTTTGATGTATGGAAATTAACAGACTGGGAGGGGGTGCATGCAAAACTGCAAAGCCTTACAGACAAGTGTGACGAGACCGGTGGTGCCGGAGGCTGCGAATGGGAGACTTGTGAGAAATTCTAGCGCTCACACTCAACACGGCGAACACCTGCTATGCTACATTCAAAAAAGCATGACAGGTAAGCGAACAGCGGTGCAGAGTGCTCATTCTTTATACAGGCTCATCACTCAGGCTGCACGAAGCAAAGCAACAAAACAAAGCTTGAGCCGCGTATTAGAGAGCCATCTCGATGTAGCTGAATCCTCACATTACTCCTTAATGACTCCTCAGGGCCGTAAGCCTTGAAACTGAACCGGGACAGCTTTTCCATCTTTGCTGCATAATAACATTTACGCAGACATGTCTTGTTTAGTTTACACGTAGCAGGCAAGCAGCGTTTCTGCAGCCGACACGGGGTATTTGAAGTCGAAATCTGGAGTAGTCTGGTTGAGCACATTAATATGTCTCTGCATCTGTGTTCTTCCAACATCAAACTCAGCACCAAGTGCCACTCAACGAGCCACCCTAATTGCCCAAACCTGCTGCAGCCTATTACGCCTGTGCGCGTGTGTTTGTGATGAGGGACAAAACAAATGGAAAGAGGAACAAAAAGGGACAGAGCAGAAATGATAGAGCAAAAAAAAAAAAACAGACAGAGAGACAGGCAGCCACAGAGAGATATTGACAGCAAGATAAATAGATACATGGAAAATGACAGAGAAAAGCAGCACAGACAGACTGCTTCTCAATGTCAGGAGAAATAATTACTGTAGCGCTGAAAAGAAGAGAAAGGAGCAAAAAAATAAATAAATAAATAAGAAGACAGAGACACAAAGAAACCCTGAACTAAACTACGGTTTTTGCTTCCGTGAGAAACAGGATTGGCAGTGGGGGAAACGAGCGCAGTGCTACACACAGTCAAAAGACAGCGGCTTTTACAACAGAAGCACAAATCATTACTGCTACCTCTAGCCAACCTTGTTTTCATGCTCAAGTAAGTTCTTTGGTTAGTGTCTATGAATGTAATGCAGCCTTTTAGTGTGTCTACGGGCCTCTCAAATGGCTGTCGGACCTAATGAAAAGGAAGCCACTCAACAGCATGGTTTACAAAGAAATGGGATTTGTGTGTCTGAACACTAGATAGGGAGAGATAAGTCACTTAGTGTATGCATCTCATAATGGCACAGGATCACAAAGAATGGCGCCCACAGAGAGAGAGCACTACATCTATATAGATGCAAATATACTCAGCTTGAGATCCAGGAAGTAAAGGGGTGGACAAAGTCTGCAGAAAGATCCAAGGACCTTGCTTTCCCTTGATCTCAACCTTGTACTTCTGAGGCTTGGACAAGCGCTTGTGAACATGCAGCACAGTTGGGTGAAAGGAAACACTCAACAGGAGCGTCGTTATCTACAGATTATCAAAGCCCCCCCAAAAAATCTAGGCGTCCTCACAAAGAGTCCAAACAATAAAGTCGCACATTTCATTCTCACTAGGTTTTCTGCACCTCACACTTTGCTTTGCTCCCTCCTGCCGGGAAGAGAGCAGTGGGTAAAATCTTCTTTGGGGTAAGAGCAAACATGCTGCGACAGTACAGCCTCACGCGCATACAAACTGTACACAATCCACAGCTCAATATTTCCTCCAGAGAGCTGCCTATAGCAATACGAACAAAGAACATGGCTGAGTCTCTTACGGCCACCCAGTGTTTCCCTGCTCGCCTGTGACCTTTTCCATAAACCAAACTCTGTGGTTATATACAATCTAGTATAAATAGCCGTGTTTGAGAGCCAAATAAGTGCCAGTTTTTGTAAATAAATAAACACAATGCATCAGGTATGACTGGGATATTTGTTAAAAAAACTAATCTATAACTTGAAAAGGTGAAAAAAGTCAGAAAATCAAGCAGCAGTGCAGATGAACCAAGTGTAGCATAGATCAAACACAGCAGCAATAAAATACAATGTCTGCACAGCGAACAAGCATCTAATCCAAGAATAATCCCCCAGAGAGTTGCAAAAGTAGAAAAGGTAAAGCTCAAAGTAAAAAGAAAAGAAGGAAGCATCGCTTTTGTCCACAAATATTGCAGAAGTAAACAAGTTTGTTCACGCAATAAGCTAAATCTGGATATTACTAAAACATAATGTGTTATAAATCAATCATATCTCCTTCTCGTGCCGGATGTGACCACCGGATTAATAGCGTTTCGCTGTGGAAAGATTAAGACATTTTGTTTTGTTTGAGAGGTGACAGATCTCAGGGGTTAAACACAGACGATTTAAAATCAGGCAATGCTAAACTGCGCTAAGGTCCATGAGATCAGTGGTTGTTATAGCAGGCCAACCCACACATCTCATTATTTTTTCATTAGGCCCGGCGCTCCCATCATTTTAGAACAGCGACTGTCCATACAATCACTATTGTTTATGTCAGTCGAAGAAGCTTAATGGCCACCATCGAAACTGGGGCCAGAGCCGTCTTTTTAAATTTCAAAAATATTATTCAGTTTTCAGTTTTAATAATGTCCTCGGCTGCCTGAACAACACACCGAACAGATGATAACATAAAAGCCCGCTTCTCCTTTAATTCAAAGAGGCTGACTCAGATAGTTTTTTTATGCAATGAGCAACAAAACAAGAGACAGAAAAACAGAAGTTTCTTTTGTTTGGCAAAACACTGACCTAACTACGGGATTACTAATTTAGCATCTGCATTAACGGTTAACAAAACCCTCGCTGGTAAAAGATCACCAGCGATGTCGATTTATGAGGGATGAAACTCTATGTGCGCTTGGGAAAGAACTGACACTGACGCCAGCAGAGAGTTAAAGTAACACACTGAAATATTGCCTCAGTGAAAAGTGGGAGTAGTGGGAAAGTAAGCAATGTGAATAGTGATTTGTCCGTGATTTAAAAAAAGAAAGGGGGAGGGGGGTGAAGGTAAAGCAGTAATGCCTTTTGTTATCATTTCATATCATCCTACCTCTGCTAGCTCGATCCACGTGCTCCAGATCATCTACAAACTTGATCACATCTGGAAATTCCTCCTCACACACTTGAGCCAGGAAGTGGAGTAACGTGGTCTTTTGGTCAGCTGACTTGGTGTCCTTCAGCTGTTGTGAAAAAATAAATAACAGAAACATTCAGTTAAGCACAAACTCTGTGACAGCAACACTTTTTCCAGCGTCAACAGGTTCTGTAAACCGTTCTAATTGTGGACACGGTGATGGCTTAGCGCCAACTGAGAGATTCCTAGTTTAACCTCGTTTCCTGTTCAAGAATAATGTGGATGTGTTATTTTTAATATATTATGCACGATAGCTCATGTAGTAAAGGCAGGAGATGAGGTCTTTGATGTAATATCAGAAAATGCTTCTTTTCAACCCAGCTGGCCCGAGGCTTGCATCGCTGTCTGAGTTTGATTGACAGCATCTAGCAGGCTGCCAGAGGGCCGGTGTTCCGCAGCGGGGAGGGAGCGACAAAGTAAACAAACTTGCTCTGCAACCTTCACGTCGCGGCTACACGGAGCGGAGTGGTTTTGAAGAGTAAGTGCCGCAAAGGCCGCTCCACCGGATCGAAGCAGCGTTTGCAGGTATGTTTATACGCTGTTTAATGGGCTGCAGATAATCAACTGGGTGAGATAGCTTTTTTTTTTTTTTTGTGCATTAGTTATCTGTGCATGTCTGAAGAGAAGCTCAAAGGAGTATTTAGCAGGAAAGCTAATGTCGGCTGGGCTGCTATCTGACAGAACACTGACAGATTTATCCAAGATTTGATTGGCCGTTTTGAAATAAGCTCTCCTGTGTGATTGTAAACCAATCAGTGCTGATGGATACTGAAACAATACACCATTAAATTAATGCCAAACTTCAGGGGCAGATGCCATTATGACACCAGATATATAGACACATGTACTGCACATACACTCACGTGCCAGTTCATTAGGCACGTTCTTGGCGTTAGATCTGTCCACACACACAAAATAGTGAGTGGGCAGCAGCATGCACCCCCCGGCAAGCTTAGGAGGCTGGGTGCCTTGCTCAAAGGCACTTGAGTCATGGATGCAGAGCAGAAAGTGTCACTCAGTCACTTCACATGCACGCGATGCTGTAAGTCACTGGATTCAAACCACCGTTGCCAAGCCTGCTTCAAATATAAGACTCTTGTACAAAATCTTCACAACCTGGACGACTGAGAACCTTCACAGACATTTCATGAAGGTAATGATAGGAAGCATTTGTTTAAAATAAATGAGTGAGTTTATATAGAAATCGCCACTTTATTCAAAGTAGACCACGATGTGAGTGATTTACAGAGAAGGAGGATGTAGAAGACAAACAGATGTAATTTCTTTTCAGTTAGACTAGATGTTAAGTGCCGAAGGAACATGTGTCATTGTCCTCCACTTAGCTACCGTTAGCCTTCCTAAGCAATGACAGAGCCACGGATTATTTTACAAACCCATGCAGCGTTTTAAAATGTGATGACCCCTGCACTTTGCGTGCCTCTGTCAGCCACGCGGCAGCAATTCTTCAATTCCTCTGATGAATTCCCTTTATTTCTCTTTTCCAGTCTAATTCCAAGATGTCTCTCAGTATCTCCGCCAACCATCCCCCCCGTGGAGTGTGTTGCTGTGTATCTCTCTAGGTGATCTATTGGTAGACAGCAGTGTACTCAGACCCGCTGGGTTTAATCATGTTTGTATTATCTCCTCTAATCAAACATTCTCATCTCTCTTTTCATTTCTGCTTTTCCTGTTTTTTATTGTTTTTGTTTTTTCAAAAGCTTCATGTGTTCGCTCGCAAAAGGTCCCTGAATGAATTTAGATGGATGGTAATCATAGTTGACAATGTAAACATTTTCTTTTTTCCAGTTGGGCCGGGTGCAATTTTCCTGTGCTGTGGAGTGTGCCATGGAATTAAGTTGTCAAACTCAGGGGCAGGCACGGAGGTGATGTCTTCCTCTATATATCCTGCCCGCGACATCGACTCGCACCTTCGTCAGACGACACACAAGCACGAACGCAAAGACAGGCTGGGACAATAGCTTTGTGCTAAACACAAAATATAATCTTTAACAGACCCCTGTTAATTGATTGCATTATTGTCACACTAATGCATGTAATTCATCATGTGTGGATGAATCACGTTTATCTGTGCACATACGTTGGTGTTTATATGAACATGAGCATCCAAGTCTAGCAGGGCGATGAGGTGGCAGTGACTAATGGCTGCGACGGTTGTTACTGTGGAAACTGCAGTGTGTGTGTGTGCCAACAGCTGTAATGTTGGCACACACACACACACACACACACACACACTGGAGGAAGCTCCCACTCCAGGATTACACTCTCTTTTTACTATCATTATCACACAGGGAAACTTTGAATTCCGCCTTCGTGTCACATAAAATCCACAGGTGACTGCCACATCTCCGCCCTCGAAGCATGGGCAGTCCTGCAGGGTGTGTGAAATTTCGGAGGGGTAGTGGACACGGCCTCAGTTATCTATTCTGAGCAGGTGAATGTGAATAAAGCACTCGCCGGGACTCTCCTGTCTTGTGGGGCTGATAGCGTTCAGTCAAATTAAATGGTTTCAAAATAAAATAGTCTCGTAGCAGCAGCCATTTTGGATCTGATAATGCTCAGCCAATAAAACAGAAAAGGGGAATAATACGCCAATCGGGCATAAGATTATGACCACCTTCCTAATGTTGTGTAGGCCTCGCTGGTGCCTCCAAAACAGTTGTGAGAATGGACATGGGCCTTCTGAGGGTGTCCTGTGGTGTCTGGTAACAGATTGTTGTTGGGGGGGGGGCTGCTGCCACTAAGAAGTGTCATTGCTATGGGGTGGGGGTGCCTGGTCTGGTCTAGGTGGGTGCTACATGTCTGAGTAACATCCACATGAATAAATGCCAGATCCAAAAGCTTCCCAGCAGAACACTGAACTCTCACCAGATGGTCAATGTTATTTTTTATTCTCAATTATGGTGGTCATAATGTTGTGGCTGATGGGGTATTTTCACTTTTCCCATACAGCGCCATTTGTCCATCGCTATTCCATTGATTTTTACCAAATTATAAATGGTAAATCTTAAGAAACATACAGCAAAATGTAAAGACACATGTACAACACAGACATACAATTAAACCAGAGTCTATATTGTATTGTGAGTGTTTATAAGTGTGAACTGAGACTGCAGTGTAAAGAATGAAAGAATCTGGTTTAAAAAAGGTTCATTGGCCATCAAGAATTATAGAATTTCTCTTTCCCACAACTGGGGAAAATATTTTATGAGCTTTACTGAACATGCTCCACCCATGTTGAACCACTGCCCCTGGAGGGATAAAACACTACATACTGCAGATGAACAGTCGTTGGTAAGGTCAACATCTCAACCCTTACCTTGCAAAGGGAACTGAGATCAAAGCCATATGACTGGGCATTTCGAGAGCCCGCGTTCATGTAATTTCCCAGCAGCAGCACCAGCTCCAGCAGGCGGCCAAAGGAGCGGCTCTTCCTGACCTCATCGCAGGCGGCATTCACGGCCAGGATGTCTGGACGCAGGTTGTTTACGTGCTCCTCGAACTGTAGCCGGAAGAGGATGTGGCTGAGGCGTGGACGCAGCCGCTTCACGCTACTCATCTGTGAGGGGGGGAAAAAAGTGGTGGAAAGAATGATAAAAGAGAGAAATGATAGTAAAGAGAATGAAGCAAAGATGTCAATGAAGGAAAAACTACGTCAGGGAACATAGTCAAACTTAAAATAACTATAATCGCACTTTTGGCCCACACTCGCATTTAGCAAATCTAATTTAAAAGACATTTATGCAACCAGCGTGTTGAAGAGTGTTGCTAGGCAGTAGTAATAGATGCTGGCAGTGATTTGATTTGGGACCCAGGTCTGGTAAGTTAATTGTGGAGTTAGTGTCCATATAGGGCAGGCAGCGAAGGGGGAGGAATATACAATAGCCTGCCTTGGATTACCACTCTCACACAATTAGAGAAAATTGGAAAATATTGCATTGGGCCCAGGACCTGGCCACAACAGTGATTGTGTATGTGTGCGGGGTGCGAGGGAGGGGTGAAGGTTCCAATTGTCTGTTTCACACAACAGCTGGCTGTGCGGTTTGATGTCCTCCATCAAGGGTTTAATTATAGCTAGTGTAATGTTATCAAATGACTATTTCAGTCAGCGAAGTGTGTGTGTGTGTGCGCCGAGTGTTTGTATGAGAGAATAGGAGAGAGGGGAAATAGGAGAATTATATGGCAAAATTAAGAAATAACAAAGCACACCAGAACCAAACACAATGCTGAAATGAAGAGATGGGATAAATGCTGTGGTTAGGTTAAATTATCACAGAAAGAAAAAAGAAGTAAACACACCAGAGCACACAGGCAGAGTGAATGCAGCCGATGTTTCCATACAGGCTACAGAGAAGGCAGTGGGAAGTGGCACTGACGGCACAAGGAGATCAGTAGCAACAAAAATGAATGAGCGGTTACTGAAGATGTAGCTTATACATTACTCAGTCATACTTGCATGAGGTGTTTGGATGCTGACAAGGAGGAGAGAGATCTGTTGACAAGTGTCAACACTGAATTTAAATATTACGCACCATAAAGTGCAAAAGTAGTTACAGTAAATATTTTGACTACTTGTGATAAATGTCGCATGGAGTGTCAACAACTATTTAAATCCAAGATGAAAGACCTAAAGTCAAAAAAATTTTTTAAAAAGAAGTGCCAGCTCCATGGACGGTGACTACACTTGAGGCAGCAGGATGCACATATTGGTAAACAGAAGCCCCTTTTCACACAAGAGATTGCGATATAATGCCACTAAGAAGACATCCTCATTATGCCGTCTTTGATCGTTCACGCTTAAAACCTGGCATGGCTATGAGCCAATGTGCACGCTGGCGCCGCAGAGCTAGAGACGTGACGCCATGTCGATTCTCGCTTTTGCACATGCGTCAATTTGGCTAGGGGAGACAAATGCTTTGCTGGAGCAATGGGGCAAAAAAAAGAGAAAGAAAAAAAGTATAGCAACAAATTTGCTTCATTGGGAAGTGATTATGCTCTGTCAAAGATCTGCCAGGGAAATCAACTTGTTTGGGTGGGCTTTATGTACTGATCGACGGAAGGGTAACAGCAAGTAACTTATTGTGATTGAGAATTTAGTCTAGCTGTGTCAGACCAGGGCAAAACAACACCACAATGTCATGACTGTATGTTATTTTAGACCATAGACTGTATATAAATATGGACAATGCAAACTGACAGGAGTTTCCAAGAATATGAGCGGCGCCATCTTGCCAGTTTGGAGCCAAAGGGTGGAGCCACACGGAGTCTTTTCACGTTATCGTTAAATTAATACTCCACTTCGTTCTACCTCCAGTAGTCACAAAGAAATGTTGGCTCGTACACTACTAATTTATTCCAAATCTCACAGACCACTTCACAGAGCTGTTGGTATGGTAACTTGTAGTCAATATGATGTCACGTCCTGTTCCTATAGCATCAAACAACAAACTAAAACTAAATTTATCACAAAAAATGGACAACTGAACATACACCAGCATTATATCAACACCATCCTTGAAATAAATGTATTTGACATGTATTTTAGTGTTTTGTTGGCCCAAGACTCATCCACTAACATGAAGGGGGTGGAGCTTATCGACTATGCTGCAGCCAGTCACCAGGGGGAGCTCTACTAGCTTTGGCTTCACTTTTGAGGAGCATTGTCCATCTTTCTATTTTTGTTTGTTTATATGTTTACAACAAAGAAAGAATCAGATCTGTTTCTTAGAATAGGCATCAAGACAGATACCACACACAGGGTGAAGTTCAAACCAAGTGTGACTGATTTGAAAATTAGATCAAATGCATGTGTTTACAAAGGTAGATTAAAATTTCCCTTTGAACCTGAGCTTTTTTTGATAGGTGGAGGCACACAGGCTTCCTTGGGCCCACGCAGGCACAGTAGCAGAGATATATTATATAAGGTTCTTTGTTCAGGTGCCTGCCTGATGAACTATATACAACAGCCGACCCCTCCTCCAACAACCACTTAGTCACTGCATTTTCAGATCTCTTGGTGAATACAAAACAAGGTGCAAGAAAAACAAACAAACAAAAAGAGATTACTGTATGTTTTTTCAGTAACTTACATGCTGGGCAGAAGCACAAAATACATGAGAACTGCTTCACCCCTCATGTATAATTCTGAATAAACCTCTGAAAAGTCTTTAAGAAAATGATGCACACATAATTAGGCAGCAGTGCTGCTCTTTAATGTGCATAAATTAGTCCATCAGTCCACAGGTGTCCTGTCTTTCATCTTAAGGCTTAAATAGATAGAATTTTAAAAAGCTAAGGATTATGGTAATCACATGAAAGTGCGTCGTGTGGATAAGCACGTGCATATGTGTGTTTGTGTAGGAAAAAGAGAGACACTGAGAGTGATGCAAATACAAGGCAATGTTACATTTGCTTATATCAGTTATGAACCACTTCTATGAAACTGTGCATAATTGTGTTTTGATGAACTCTTTAATTCAAGTTACACATAATTTATAATTTGTTTAGAGCAGCATATCAGAGGTCTTTCGTCAAAGAAAACTAAAATCTGTTTTCTAACCCTGCTGTACACACGCATGTTATTAGAGCTACAGCCATTGTTTTCATGAAGTCATGGGGGGCAGTTTCTCAAAGAATACTAATGGTGTGGGTGCATTTTTGCTCAGCCTCAACTATTTGAGGGTTTTAATCTGCATCAAGCTTTGTTTTAGGGTAAAGATTTCAATTATGCTGCGTTTAGGGTTAGAAAAACGATTAGAGAATACATCGTCTCAATGGAAGGTCCTCTCAAAGATAGAAACATGTGAATGTGTGTGAGTGTGCTCTTGTTTAGCTATCTTTCTGAGGACCACTCTTTTATTTTTATACCATTGGAGTGAGGACATCTGTGCAAAGTGAGGACATTTGGCTGGTCCTCACTTCTTCATAACTCTGTTTGAGGGTTCAGAGTCAGTTTTAGGGTAAAGTTTACAATTAGGTAATGGTTAGGATTAGGGCTGGGCACTGAGATGATACGGTTATAGTAAGAGGCTAGGCAAAATATTATGTCCTTACAAAGATAGAAACATGAGAATGTGTGTGTGTTTCAGTGTGAGTACTCACCACAACCCCAAACTGTTCAGGCTCTGACAAATTAGAGTACTCGTTTTTGTACTTGGCCAGTGCATTCAGCTGCTCCTGTTCTGGTAGGTGCTTTACAAGGTTCTACAAAAAAAAAGAAAAGAAAAAAGAGGTAGAAAGCGAGTGAGAAGCAGCACAGAGGAAAGAAAGCAGTGTCAGCCATGATACACAACACACTTCAATTTATTAATTATACTTAATTATGAGGGTTATATCCTCATAATTTCCGTGATTCAATTTATTAACCTTGTGCAAAATGTAATCATTTAAAGTGTCCAAAAGGTAAGCTGTTTACACGGCTATGTGTGGGCTTTCAGCAACTGTGGGCACATTCACAACATTTACAAGGAGAATTCTGCCTGATTAAAGACAGAGAGAGTCTATGGACGCAAAATGAACGATCAGATAAGATATGTGTTTACAAGCCCCAAAGAATCAATCAGAACATGACTATTTTGACACGTCCTAAGTGGTTATGCCCAGTACAGAATATCAAATCTGCCGGAAATAGAATGGAAGACACTCAATTCAAATGAAAACTTATTGTCAGGTGATCCTAGTTTAATTTAGAATGGGCTGTAAAACTAAAGATTTCTGTACAAGGCCTGTATAGCATTCTAACATATTGTACCTGCATTTGTTCTCTGGGTTTTAGGCATCTTTTTGAGTTTTATTTTAAGAAAAAATAACCCAACAAATTCTGCTGCAGTGTGGCAAATATTTAAATAACTGACGCCTGAAGTCACAAGTAATATTGTCACATCCATTACTATTCCCATTGATGTACTATTCATTAGTTAGCTTACCCACCGCTAACTAATCGAAAGTCCTTAAGGCCTTCACTGACTTCATCAGCATTTATTGAATAATCCAAAAAATGCCATTTCAAAGTAATTTTCACAAATTGACATTCAATCTGTTTTAAATAAGCATTTTATACTTTCCAAGTCTTCTTCTGATCTTTTTTAATTCATCTATTTTACACGTGTTTAATATGTATTTTCCAATTTTGAGAGATGGTTGGTTGCACATGTACAAGTACAGTCAATATAATTAAACTTAATTTGAAATGAAAAGTCATTAAAATGAAAGTATTTTTACTCTCTTACTAAAATAACATTTGGATCAATAGCTTAAACTAAAAGACTAAACTTACACAGTCTGTCCACGAGGGAGAGCTGACCAGTAGTTTTCCCATATTAAATGTTTGTTGATGACAATTCTTTAAAGCGAAATTTAAGAGACTGTAAGCTTCATCTATTTAAAGATCCACCAGTTTCCCAACATCAAAGCAGCATTTGGACTATTACAACGAGTTTTGTTTAAAAGTTGCTGTTGGATCCTAATCAGTTGATTTGAGAAAAACTCTCTGGACCAGATGTTTATGGCTAGTACGGCAACGCTCCTTGCAGTTTATGTTTGCGCATATAAACGTATAAAACTCAACCTTTTGCAGATAAATAATACAACTGCAGGCGGTTGTGGTTATCCTGACAAAAATACTGAGGAGTTTGCATATGGGGCGTTTACATGTTCTTCTTGTGCCTGCAGGGGTTTCCACTCACAATTCATAGACATGAACAGTACATTTACCGGTGATTTTATATTGGCGGTAGGTGTGCATATGAGTGTGAATGAACCTCCTCCTGAACCTTATAGGTAATGGATGGATAACTAACATAGCTGCAGTTGAATCATTAAAGTAGAATCATATTGAACACTGTCTTTGCCAGTTAATGACAGACTGAAGTAAACAACACCTTTCCTAATTAGGGCAACTCTGCATAAAGCTGAACTTCTCTTGAATGTTATCATTTATAGATACCACACTATAATATGCAATGATTTGGTTTGAATAAGTTAAACAAGAAAAGTTCTGTTTATTATACAGTGGTTAACCAAATGATTCACGGTCTACTTGATAAAGTGAATAGATTAATAGACTTATTGAAATAATATTTGATAGGACTGACACATTGCTGCAGTCCTAACCCTGAGTCAAGAAGCAGCTGGATAGTCGATTTTGTTAAGGAAAAAGTAGGTTCACTGTATAAATATGCAAAGGATATGAGCAGCATGCTATCGAATCGGTCAGACTGCATTAGGAGGTGGCCTGATTCCCACTGTTGGATCTCAGCTGGGTGTAAATGCAATCTATAGAGCATGACCACATTCTCAATAATAAATCTACCAAGCAAGCCGAGCACCAAGTGTTTCCTAACTTCGCCTCTTCCCACTAATTAAAGCAAATCAAGCAGAAGCGACAAGTAGTAATAGCAGTTTCTCGAACGCTCTCCCTCACAAATAATCTCCTAAAAATCAATTACTTTAGTCACTGCATTGCTGATGAGAGACAGAAAGAAGCAGGGAGAATGATAAAGACGGACAGATAGCCTTTAGTTACTCCACTTGTTCTTAGTGTGGGTTATACAGAGGGCATGAAAACAAGGCAACAAAGCCGAGTGGTCAAGCAATTACAAAAGAGAGGAGCAGAAATAATTAAAAATAAGTTAAACATCAGTGTAGCGCTTAGTTATTTATTTATTTGCTCATTGACAGATTGCCTGTGCTCACCAACTGCTTCAACAGCTGCTGTACTGCAGGCTTTACAGGTGCCCAGTGCTTCTGCCTGAGGCTACACTCTGTTTTGAGGTAGACAGCTAATCAAGACAATATACAAGAGTTGGGGCATGAGCCTGACCAACTGAGTAGGCGAAGGGCAGGACTAAAAATATGCGTCCAGGCTTTAGGTGAAAAGGTGCACGTTGTAAGTTGAGCTGGTTTCTAATATTCTTTCCATCTAATAAGTTAGATAGGGTCCAGAGTTAAGTTGTGCAAGAAAGCCATCCACAAAAGCTGGATTAGTATCTGAAGCTCTAGGCAGTTTTACAACTTAATGTAAATCTTCTCCAACCTGGATCATAGGTTCAGTGAGCTGCTCCTCATCCACCTCCACTATCATGCGACGGATATCCTGATAAGGGATACGGAAGGAACCCAGGAAGATGGCTGCACACATACAAAGAGAAACAAATATAACACAAATGCTGCGGTAAATATAAAAATGATTCACTGTGGAACATTTGAGTGGAAAATTTCAGAGAGCTGGTACAAATAAAAAAAAAAAAAAGAAGCAGAAAAAAAGAAATAGAACTGAACAGCTTAAGAATACATGAAGGACATGAGATAATAACCAAAGAGGAATAAGATCTATGACACATCACTTCATAAGCCAGTCAGACATGAAACTGTTTGGGAGAAATTGATTTGGAAAATTACACCGGCTTAGCGTGCATGAAATCCTCAAGGAAGAACTACGACTGGGGACAAAAATGGTAAATGCGTTGTCAGGATAAGTCATTAGTCGAGCCAGTGGAACCATCAAAAGAAAAACTAAGTTAAAAGATGTGTGGCTTGGCCAGGAGCCAGATGATGCAGAACTTGAAAGATTATTGGGAATGTTTGAAGGTAAAAAAACCTAGCGATATAAGGAAGCGTTCTATATTTAAATGTGTCAAATTTACATGATACGCAGCGGAACTGAAAGAAATTTATTTTTAATTCAATGTCAATTAAGTGCATTGAGCTTTGTGAGATACAGACGTAGGTGTGCAGAATGAATCAGGACTGATCTTTCACACTTGTTCAATGTCTACCGCAACTCAAACGTTAAAGATCGTCACTAAAGCACGTCTGCTGTCTGGAAACCTTTTTACGGAACATTGAAAAGATTTAAATTAAACCGTTTTATGATGCTGGACCAAGCAGAATTGTGATTTAGCTCTTGTTGCAACAGTGTGAATATTCAAGATACGCCATAAACCACAGAGCTATTTATAAAGATAATTAAGTTTTATTAGCTGGTTAAACCATCCAGCTCTAAGTGTTGTTTTTTTTTCCTTCCTTTTTGTGACAAGAGCAAATATATTAAGTGTATTTGGTGTTATTTATTTTGCACAGTGAAGAAGGCTCTCTCGTCTTGTGTTGTTAAATAAAAATGAAAAACTTTAAGGAAGAGCTTGGAGGCAGATATTACTTTTCTTGATGCACTGCAGAATTATCAAGCGTATAGGTCTACATTGGCTTTATTTTGAAGTGTTTTGCTCTTAATATGGTTACAAAAACCTACAAAAATATACATTTATAAACATTTTACTGACAATTACTGAAAGGTATTTTAAATCAAAGTCATTAAAGTCTACTGACTGACTACCTCTCTACCTTCTTCTACTGTTAAAACACCTACAATGTGATAAGGGAAATATAAGATCCTTATTTAAATCGCTAATGAGAGATTTTCAGTATATCAGAATATATTAGATGGAATAAATTTACACTGTGTTTTAACAGTGACAGGAGCAATCAAGTAAAATAACTAAAACCCCACTCATTCCCAGCCTCATTCAAAGCTTTTAGATTCTTTACCTCCTATTGTGGAACACATAAACCGCCTACTCTCCAGTTATTTTTTTTTCACTCCCTCTCCTCTCTCTTGCTCTATAATTTCTGCTGCATGATTTATCACTGTTACTGGGCTGATTAGTCTCATTTTCTTTTAATGCGGGAAACAAAGGTCACAGCTCCCCTTGATATAAGCCAATGAGGTGCTAAGATCTGAGAGTGCTTAAGAGATCAGCTGGATCCTCATTAACGCCGGGTGCTTTTAAAAATGGTCATTTTAAGACCATGCATGCATGTATAAATGCGGGTGTGCGTGGGTGTGTGTGTGTGTGTGTGTGTGTCAGAGAGAGGGAGAAAGAAGGAAAGAGTGAGAGTGAGGCAGGCAGATCAATGTGATCGTGCATTTTCATTCCTTAATGGATCCTTAACGATGCTGATTGGCTAAGTGTGAGGAGATGAGTCATAGGTAGCTGTGTCCTACAGGAAGCGTTGTCTTGTTTTAATTGCTATAGCAACAAGCGAAGGTGTCACTCATTCCCTGCCAAGACTCGCTGTTGTGTTCACAAAAAACGCATCAAAAAAGAACACAGGTGGTAAATTAAGTGAGATGCATGTCGCAATGGGCTATATGGCAAGTATGCTCAAACATGAAATCACACAAGGGCATACATATATATATATATATATACAGTACATGAATATATATGAATGTAGTTCTTGGGAGGAGTGGGCTCAAGGGAAACAAATACTTACACAGATTCTGTGCAATCTTCGGATCGAGCACCTTGAGCTCTTTAATTCTCTTCTTTATGGATTTCTTATCCTCCAGATCCTCCTCTTCTTTTTTGGCTGATAAAGACAGAAATACTGAATTACTGTCACTGCACAAAGACGCAATTTACACATTAATGCATGCACTTTACAGTACTGCTGACATATGCATGACGCGCACAAAGTCAGACTCAGTAAGATCCCAGTGTCCACGTGAAGGGGCGCAAATATCTGAGCTGTTTAAACAGACCCATAATCATTTCTTAGTTTTGTTGTGCTTATTTACATAATTTTCCAAGTGGGAAATGACACAATGATGGGATGCTAGCTTCCAGTAAAGCGTGGCGAAAGGGATTATCGGGAAGAGCTGTGATCACACCACTGACGGAGTAAGGTACGACAGAGCCACAGCTCCACCACAAACACAAAGTTGCACATTCGGTAATCAGGTTATGGGTGAGGGTAAATCTGTTTTGGGTCACACGGAGACAGGTGGGTGGGATTGTGTTAGCGCTATCGAGGCACAGGAGAGGCGCCGAGAGATGTGGATTAAGAACAGCAAGCTGTGAAACCAATGAGGAGACACTCACTGATACATACACACACACACACACACATACGTGCCCTCTTGAGCCACGCTCACAAAGAGGAGTTCATGGTTGGTTTTAATTATTTAAGACACCAGATTAAGAGAACAAAATGTGCGTCCCAGGGGTACGCCGGGTAATTGTCTGGTGCTGTAATTATCGTGTGTGTGGTGAGAGGAGAGAAAAGGAGAGGAAAGGGGAGGAGAGGAGAGCACAGGCGCTAATCCACAGGAAAGGTATTTCTGCTGTTCCACATGGGCTCGGTCTTCATTCAGCGATCCCGTATCTAATTAAAAAGTGAAGAGGTATGCTGGGAGCTCCCGCATGAAAAGGCAGGTAGCATGTCCACAAACATGCACACCGACAGCACAGCTCAGCACACACAGCAACACACAAACACGGCCGCACACTGAGCTATCCTTGGACTTACGTGGATCCTCTGTTGGTACACTCTCCTCACAGTCTTTCAGTGTGTGTGAGAAAGAGAAAGAGAGAGAGAGAGAGAGAGAGAGACGGGGAAAATGCAAAGCACACAGGAGGAGGACGACGGAAAGTATGTACCGGGGAAAAGGGAGAGGAGAAAGAATGAAGAGAGACATATTTTTTATGAGACGTCACTCAGTCCACTGCAGCGATAAAAACAAAGAGACTGAAGTAAGAAAACAACCAAAAATGGAAAAGCGTTGATTATGCAAGCAAGTTCAGAACGCTAAATGATATTGTTAAGAAAAAAAAAAAAAAAAACGAATCATCTGAACATTTATCAGTTAATTGACCTGTCTTGGACCACAATGCACAACTGTATTATAAGCTTTGTTAAAGATTAGAGCTAAAATCATTAGTCAATAAATCCCTCAGGGCCATTGCAACTATTTTGATAACCAATGATTCATTTATACGTGAATCTGTCTTGTCAGTAATGGACTAATCAAGAAATTTGAATGTGTCAATTTGGGCTTTGGGACATTTTTTTGTTAATTTTTTTCATTTTTTAAGACTAAACCTTTAAACTACTGTAAAAGTAAATTGAAAGTAATTGCCAGAATAATGAAGAGATACTGAATTTAATTTCTGTTGATGCTGTAGTGATGTTGCAACCCAAGCCCTAATCCAAATGTAGACAAAGATGTCAGGCAGACATTCAATACATCTTGCATTCTTACATTTAATGTTATACATGAGCAACAAAAACGACACCTTGAGCTGGAATAATTCAATCAGTGCAGCTTATATGTATAAAAATAATGTATATAAATAGTCATGAAGGACAGCAGACCCTTTGCATGTTCTGCCAGAACAATAAAACCCCTTCTACACTCTGTTATATTCCAACTCCTTGTATAAATATGTTCAATGCAATGCTAGGCACTTCACTGCTAGGCATCAATGTGATGCATATTTTTTTGTGTGTAGAACAGCACTTGCTCACCAATGCACAACAGTATCGGAAACTATGTTAAGCTGTAAAATAAATAAAAATGGTAATAAGCATTTATTCCTCTAAAAAGAAATCTCTTCAGAATTTGATTGGGTATTTAGATGCAACCTGAGGAGCCGGTCCTAAAAGCCTCCAGCTTACTGCGTTACGATGATGTATTGATCTACTTACCATAACTCATAACAGAATCTCATTTATTACAACACACACCGACTTTTAAACACAGGCGCACTTACGAAAACACACGGTAACAGAGTCTTAACCACCTTGTTTCAGCACATGTACACACACACACCAGGGTGGGTTATATACTAATAACACAGCAAGGGCTGCATCTATCTCTATCCTATAAGAAGGAGTGATAAGATAGAAATCACATTATACAAACACAGACACACTCGCTCACCAGGCTACCTCAGGTGTTATCAGTTAAATCGGCTAATTAGATTGCCCCCTTCTAGCGTCATCCCCTCATCCTCTCTGGCCTTAAAACAGCTCTTCTTCACAGAAGCCCGCTCATTAGACATCAGCCAATTAAAATGTCCCGCGGGGGGGCAGAGGTCACTGTTTAATCAATCAGAGGGAGTGGCGACAGTTGTAGTTATCAGATTGCGCCATCACCCAGGAAGTGGGAAAGATAAGGATACACTCGTGGGAGCGGAGCAGTGGGGAGTCCGCATCACATCACAGGTGGAGCGAAGGCAGGGGAGAAGCGAGGGGCGCTGGCTGCATACGTGCGGCAGGTATTTTAAGATCTAATGGCGAGCTCATTTTGCGAGCATTCATTTGCGGGAGTCGATGCTTCCGGAATGAAAACGTGAGTCTGCTTGGAGAGGCGGCCGCTTGGAGAATTGGAGCATGAGCTTGACGGAGAAGATATAAGTCACAAACAGAGCCATCGACTGAAACCCCAGTTGAGATGAGGGCTCAATCGCCGGAGAGGAGAGAGCAGTGCCTCAGAGACTGGCACCGACGCTGGGAGAGCAGTCTCAGTTGAAAGGGCCGCTCTGCGCAGTCACAGCACACATAATGTGAGCCATTTACCATCTAAGCATTCACGGAGCCTGTGATAAATGTCAACTTGATTGTGGGACTGTGGGACAAAGTAGGGGGAGAGATAAGTATGAAAAACCGAACAAAGATGAAGGGCTGTCTCAATTTGTTTCACCTCCTGTGTAGTTTAGATTGGGGGCAATACATTCTGCTTTATTCTCAAAATAAGACCAATAAACAGATAAATTATATTAAATGGAGCTTCTGTCAATAATGTAACTTGTCATACAAGAAAGGAAAAAGTTTGAATGTTTAGTTACAGGGTCGGAGGAGAATACAAAGAATTTTAGAAGGTCTATTCACTCTTCTCGCGTGTAATAATTCTACTGACTGGTTTTGATCTGCCACAATTTAAAGACACTTGACAAAAATGTGACAACGTGTAACAACGCGCGCACGAGCGTACGTACGCGCGCGCTCCCCAAACAGCAGCGTTTCCCACAAAGCAGTATCAGTGAATTGTGCCATCAAAGCACTAAAGGGAGCGTTGGATGAAATAAAACTGCTGTGAAAGAGCATGACTGATGCTGTACATGACAGGCAGGCCTCAGAGACAAGAACGGAACACCTCGACACCCAGCCCCCCCCCCCAACCCCGCCTTCACACGCACGCACACACACACAAAAATCCCTTCCTTCTTCTCCCCCCAGCCCTTTACACAGATACCAACCCCTTCATCTCATCAGGATGGATTTCTAATCAAAGAAGAAGAAAAAAAAAAAGCCTTACAGGAACCGGTCTGCTTTTAGCACACAAGGGCAAACACAAAAAATTCTACCACTAATGTGAAATGAACATATATATATATAACTCAGTAAGTTATGGTAAAGTCTAACAAGTTATCAGATTAAATAGGACATTTACTGACATATGAGCATGAGATGCAAGAGTCTCCTGTGCTTCTCTACAACAATCAGGCATAACATTATGACCGGAGAAGTAAATAACATTGACTATCTTGAGACAATTCAGTGTTTTGTTGGGAAACCTTTGGACCTGGCATTCATTCGTATGGATGTTACTTAGACATGTAGCACCCACCTAGAGCAGACCAGGCACCCCCACCCTATAGCAGTGACACTCCTTGATGACAGAAGGATGCAGTCTGACACAGACACACACACAAAAGCACTTTAGGAACAACTCAAACATGAAGAACAGCACAAGGTGTTGACCTGGCCTCCAAATTCACTGGATCCCAAACTGATCAAGTATCTGTGGGAGGCACTGGAACAAACCTGATCCCCAGAGGCCCACTTCCACTACCTGCTTCACTTTCAACAATGGCCACTGAAACTTTCCTAGCCCGGGTCATGCAGCTGTTTGTATCTCCTAACCTTCTCAGTTAATCTTTCCTTGATATGTTCCATCTTTATTGATCCAAAACAATCGATTTGAATATTACGCAGATGGAGAAGCAGCTAGAAGTACTGAAGAAGGAATACGCTACCACCAAGCGAACCAATTACAGCTCTTGCGGTGTGCGTAGTTGCATTTCTGGGGAGGTGCACGTCAGCTACGGCGCTAGGGTCTCTGTAAGGTCTGCGCTTTCGCCTCTGAGTCAAACTGACGGAGAAGCCTGAATCTGTCTGCAACAACATTGTGTTGCCAGACACCACAGGACACCCTCAGAAGGCCCTTGTCCATTCTCTGATGACAGTTTTGGAGACACATGGTAGTCATAATATTATGCCTGATCGGTGTATATAGTCCATCATTTTATCCAGTATCCGTCCATCTTACTTCCTCTAAGGCTTTTCCTCTTGATCTTGATTAGGCCTCATTATTTGTGACATGATACAATGACTGGACCGTCTCAAGTGGAGAAAGTGCACAACGAGAGGGCTGCAGTCTTCAGAGGATAATTAAATCACTGTGTTGTTTCCAGTGGCCAATCAAGGCAGTCATGCAGGTAAAGTTTAAATCACTGCCATTAAAGGGGGTTTCTGCGGCAAGGATGATTCAAAGGTCATCGCAATTCAACGTGCACCACGCGCACATACGTATGATACCCACACACACAAACACACCACTGCCTGAAGCAAAATCCACTATGAGACATCTGATGCACGAGGGTGGGGGGGTGCTGTCGGCAGCAAGTGAACAAATCCACCATTCCGACACATCTGTCAAATATACAGTCAACAGAGGGGGAGATGAAGAGTCAGGCCGGCTGCATGGTTTGACTGTTGACTGGCTGTGTGGTCTGGAACCAACTACCTCCTAAACTTCAGCCGGAACTGACAGGAAGCACCAAAAGACATCAGACGCTCGTCCGGGGGTTTCTTGGACCATGCACACCCGACCCTCACCTTCCCCTTATCAATGCACACGCTCCACCGTCGTGAATAACACACCGGGACGACAGCTTGACTGGTCTGTTTGCAGATGGACTATTCTCCTCCTCCTCCTCCTCCTCCTCCTCCTCCTCCTCCACCGGAGTTGCGGGGCGTGTGAGTCCCAGTGAGACGGAGAGAGAGGGAGGATCAGAGTAATGAAGTGAGGAGCTCTGTGAGTGAGCTAATCAAAGTGAACTGCGCAGGGCCACCTCTCCCTGTGATCCAGACTAGATGACCCAGGGCCATAATTAGTCTGAGACTTTCATTCTGATAGCAGCAAATTAACAGACTTCATTAGGCTTTTCTCTTCCCTCCTCCTCTATTCTTGCCGTCACTAAAAGCACTCCTGTACGAGCATCTTGAAAAAATATCAGTCAGACGCTCTTCATAAAGAAAACACCCAACAGAGGGAGCGAGTAAGTTTACGCACTTAAAAGTAAATTCACAAATGTGGAGTGAAGTTACAGACCGGACATCAAAAGATTCATAATTGATTAGAAGTCTCTGTTAATCAGTGTGTACTGGCCTGTGGAGATGAATTCAACTAGCAGCTCTATTCTCAGTGGAGTAGTGCCCTCTAAAGGCCTCCTGAAGACCTGCCAGTGGCCTCTTAATATGTGTGTATGTGCTAAAATTAGTATTGCCTGACTACTCAGTCATATCAGGTATGAACCATTATTATCTCCATTTCATTTCACTGACAGCACCAGTCTGATCTCAGCAGTTGTTAAGCCCACCCTAACATTTCCCAAGTCATTCAATGGATTGATGACAGCCTAAATCATTCACCTCTGAAGCCATTAGCATTTCTTTTTCTTTTTTTTCCTCTGTTTTTCTCCCGGCACCGTAGCAAACACGCCTGTGCCCACTCCTCCGACACTTACCCCAACCCCAACCCCCCAAGCCCCCGAGCCCAGCCCCGCGTACACAAACCTACACGAGTGGATGAAAAATCACAGCGGAAAAATAAAGTCGCGAAAGCAAATATGCTTTTAACGAGCCCGCCCATTACTTTGCTGATATGAGAACATAAAAACACAAATTGGGACTAAATTGAAGTGCTGATGCTTGAGAAACTGAGGCATATAGAGAGAGAGAAGAGAGAATAAGAAAAAAAACAATGGAGGAGGAAGAAAGGGAAGCAAAGGAGAAAAGGAACAAGGTTAACCTAGCTCAGAGAAAAAAGGAAAAGCCGAAGCAAAGAATGAACGTCAATGGAAAACTGGCATTTTAGGACAATGTCACAGATCATGTAGGTCTTGCAAAACTGTACACAGAAGCCAATTTTACAGTAACGTATTGCACAACAGGATTTGGTTGTATTATGAGTAGAATTCTAAAAATATAAGAAAACAGGAGGATGGACATTTTAAGGAGGAAAAAATAAATAAATAAAAAAAGACATCCATTCACTGTGTGTACGATGTGATCCAACCTTCCCTTTCACCAAGAATGAAAAGAACCTTTAATGATTATGCATTTGATGAGATCTCTCATAATGGCAGAGATTTTCTGCAGCCACATGAAAAGTCATTATGGAACTAATGGTGTTCTTGAAAATGTCAAAGCAGAAGCATAAAGAGAGCAGGAGGAAGAGGAGAGAGAGGAGCGAGCCAGACAGAGACGGAGAAAGTCCATTTGATGAGCACAGATACATACCAGGGGGAGAGCAAAACTAACTGCTCGACAGCATGAGATGGACATCCTGCTGCTACCTTCAGATACTCCGAGTGGTTCAAAACAAACTATATTTAAAGTGTCTGAAGAAACTTTAGGAGCTAATTTAATCTCGTACCCTGAACACAACTAAACTCCATGTGCCTCTGAAGGTATTTTATTTTCATCGAATTCTAACTGAGATGAATGTGGTAATTGGGAAACCCAAGTGTGAGAATAAAGCCAGAGCCCTATAAACAGGAGATAGTAGCCCTATTGAGGAATATAGCTTTAAAAAAAGGACCACCTACTACCCTGTTTTTATTGTTATTATTTTTTTTCTGTCCTTTTATCCCCACCTTCACCAGTCCTCGATCTCTTCATAATTCCTGTCATGGTGTCCACCAACCTCCTCCAGCTCCCTTTGTTTTATTGTAATTCCAAAGCCTACAAAGTTCCCTCCACAGCTACTGCTGTAACAAGAAATACGCCCACTTTGCATTCAAGAGACCTAATAAGCGTCACCGCGTGGATATGTTAAGTGGCTCCGATTTAAAAGCAGTCCAAGGGTTATTGTAGCGGAGACTGACAGTAGAGACACGAGTTTGAATGATCATGACTGTTTAATGTGTCACATCAGCCCGAGTTTGGCAAGTCACGACAAGCTGTCAAGCTCTTTACCTCCATGTGGGAGCTTTCCCCTTGATCGTGTGCACTTCCAAGCCACTATACCAACCACAGGAGCTTAACTCCTCCCACACACGGCCACCATTACCCCAAATATGCTTGCAGAGACTGACAGAGCCCACACAAACATGCTTCCTTTCCAGGCCATTATATTCATATGGAAATGGGCTGTCTAATTATCTCTTACAGTATGCCAGTAGTGGGAAAAGAGCTTGTCTTTTCTTCAACTTTCTCTTTGACAGGCTACATTGATCTGGAGAGGCTGGCATCCACTGAGAACACAGACTTCATGCTATGGTAAGTAATGGGGATGTCCAAAAAAAATGTTTTTGTTCTCCCCTTATCCGATCATTTAATATTTAGTATCGGGGAATCCAAGTCACAATCAGAAATCTTCTACATTTTTCTTCTTCTTTTTCTTTTTTTTTTGCATACTACATGTACAATATTACAGCCCCTGCTGCTTCATGAACGTTTTTCACATCTTGCAGTGAGCTACTGTATTTAACTCATTAAACTGAACAAAATCAATCCAATGTAGGCTAGGTAAAGGTAAAATATATATATATATTGGCACATATCACAAAAAAAAATGACAGAGTTGGATGGTTTTAACTAAATAAATAAACAGCTAACAAACTATTTATCTTTCTAAATAGCTCTGTGGTATGAAGCTGAATCTAACAGCTGTATGAAAGCCACACAACTCATAAACTCATTAGCAGCTATTGTGGATGTTTTGCTCTACTACTACCATGCAGGGAAACATCCGCATGCACAGTTTACAAATTGCTGTCTGGCTGCCGTCGTTTTCCAGTTGTTACCTTCGCAGATTCTCGGCTCCGCGGTGTAGAGCTTAACTTTAACATTCACACTGTCACATCAGATACTAAATACTCTGCTCAGACCAGCATTATGAAATTATATAACAGATATTTTGCAACTCTCAAGCAGAAGACATTGATGCACCCTAACGTTTGGTTTTGGTTTATAATGGATGTGAAACAAATACATAAAATCAGGATTGGCTGCAAGCCCAAAAATCAGGGCATCCCTGGGAATTAACATTAAAAAGGGGACATTCAAATACACATATGCAGACTGGCCTAATTGGAAGGACTCAATCGCCTTGAGAGGAGTTTAATAGGAACTCAACTGTATTGATAATCAGGTTAATAAGAAAATATCAGGCCCTAAAATATACGTAAACACTTGATTATAGTGTTTCTCTGGAAAAATATACACCAATCAGGCATAACATCATGACCACCATGTTGTGTAGGTCTTCCTTGTGCCTCCAAAACAGTTGTGAGTCATCAGGGAATAGACATGGGCCTTCTGAAGGTGTCCTGTGGTGTCTGGCAACAGAATGTTGTTAGTGGGGGGCTTTTGGGTCCTATGGGTTGAGGGGTGGGGCCTCAGTGGATCGTCCAACAGATACTTGATCAGTTTGTGATCTAGTAAATTTGGAGGCCAGGTCAACACCTTGTGCTGTTCTTCATGTTTTTCGGAGTTGTTCCTAAAGCGTTTTTGTGTGTGTGCCTGGATCAGGCTGCATCAAGAAGCCATCAAGGAGTGTCATTGCTATGGGGTGAGGGTGTCTGGTCTGGTCTAGGTGGGTAAGTAACATCAACATGAATCCAAAAGTTTTAGCAGAACATTGTATTGTCACAAGATGGTCAGTGTTATTTACTTCTCCTGTGACTGATGGTACAGTGTATACTGTATTTTATTTAGCATCCACGTAAACAGTTAAGTTGGAGTCTCTAATCAGATAGATAGATAGATAGATAGATAGATAGATAGATACTTTATTAATCCCGGGGGAAATTCAAGCATCCAGTAGCAGTGACTTACATTGAAACATACAATACAGAAACTATATAAAAATAGAAAAAGTGACTAGAAATAAAATGTTTTATACAGCTATAATAAGAGCTTAAACAGGGCTGACCACATATTGTTGAAGTTCATGTAGCCAACAATTATTAAGAATCAGATTAAGGTAAATTAGAATCACAATGTTTGCATGCACCAAACCAGTGCAATAGCTCTACATGCCTAAAGTGTGATTTATTTAATAAGCGGTCAGCAGTTTCTAAGAAAACAATGGAGCCCTAGTTTTGCTATCCCTCTTGACACAAATCCTATGTGCCATGATTGCTTTGTAACTTCTATCACGGCGCTATGTTTTCAAAGAGGCAGTGCACAGCTGGAGCCCAGACATTTTCTTCCAGTTGCATAACATTAAATATTTTTTGGGAGCTAATAATGCATCTTGAGTCCTGTACCGGCCAGGCTCGAATGGCAAGTTACCACTTCAAAGCAATATTTTAGAAATGTAGTGATTATGTACATTCATTATAGGAATATTACAAAGCTAGAGAGGATAATTACAGTAAATGATGCTTCTGAAAAACATACTTTAACGCACTGTTTCCCACTTCAGTGCAGAAACTGAGTCAGATTTATGTAGCCTGTTTACATGTCTCTATAAACATGTCCTCTTTACACTGCAGTTTATTTCCTTCTTAATTTGGATCATATTCACTGTTTCTTTGCAAGCTGGGTGGGGACATGTACAGTCACTTAAATTATTAATAAGCCTTATTTTAGATAAACTTTACAGGGATTCATTTCTGCATGCACGCACACACACATATAACAGCATGTCTAAATTCAGATCTAAGGATAGACTGCTGCTAAAGGCATAAAAATCATGCTTACCTTAACACATTAACGCCTACATCTATCACTAAAACACAAAAAGAAAAGCTATAAATGAGTTGCTAGAGCTACCGACTTTTGAAATTTCCCCCGTTTCTAACATTTGCATTTGTAGACACCGCTTCTATTTCCCTGTCTGCTTGCCTCTCATCCTGCAGCACTGCACCTTTGCACAGGAGGTAGGTTATTAGCAGGTGCTTGTATCCTGAGAAGAAATGGCAAACTGATTCAGTGATCTTTGAGGGTTTTGTCTAATTGGACGTTATTTATTAGACGAAAAGAAGCCGCAGGAAAGGGCAGCTCTCCTCATGCTGTTGCTCATTTTCTGAGCACTATAGCCTCAGATCTCTCTCTCTCTCTCTCTCTCTCTCTCCGTCCTCTCTTGATAAACAGAGAGAGATGGAAGTAAAAAGCTACCATAGTCCAGAAGCCAATTAAGACTGATCTACATGGGCCATGAATGCGAGCATAACAAAATATTTCAATATAATAACATGCAAGTTTGACAAGTGCATATATTTCTGGGAAAAGGAGAAAGAGTGGTCAGAAATAAAACTGTATCCCCACAGCATCCAAGGCCTGTACTGTACTTCTGTCTGTAATAAGGAGGGAAGTATCATTCTCAGTTTGAATGATACATTTGCTTATTTTAGGTTTTCACAATGAGTATCTTCCATACATGGAACAAACCCTGAATGATTCAATCCCTTTTATGACGTGTGTGTGTGCGTATCCAAAGCCTGATAGCTCATCCTGTAACCTAAGCAGCCCCATTAATCGATCTCGTCCCATTTTAGTAGTGATACAGAGCTGAATTATTATTCCTTGTTATGATCCGCAACAAAACTCGAGCAAAGTGAAGCAGTTTTGGAGAAAAAATAAATACTAAAAAAGCAATAAAGACTCTTTAACTGGTGCTTAAACTTGAAAAAGGCAACCTCAATGCAAGAGGAACAAAAAACAACAACTAAAAGCATAAAAACAGATGAGACATGAGTAGTACAGTAAAAATGGGACATGTTCCTCATATCACCAAATTCCCACCTGCCAGTGTCTCTAAAATATCCTGTGATTTTTACCCTCTCTTCTCACCAAAACCCACAGGAAGGCCCTGGCTATACATGTTTTATCTCCATCTATTGACGCTGATGGTCTCAAAGAGCTTCTCCAGAGGCTATCTGTGAAATCACAGAATTTGCTGAAACTTCTGAGAGCTGTCGGCATTTTCTCTGGTTGTTCACGAAGTACACTGGCTGGTTTGTCCTTTTTTTTTTTTTGGTCTCTGTTTTTGATCCTCTAAGGAAAATAACAAAAACAAGCAGCATCTCTTTCACTGCCCTGCATTATCAAATGTCAGTGTTAAGACATAAATGCTCATGTGCGTTTTATACTTCTGCGTCAATCTGGCGACAGCTCAGACCTCACGCAGACCCTAACGCTGTAGCCTGACGTGCAACTCCCCAGAAACGTAACTACGCGTTGCCGCAACACAAACCAGAAGAGCTGTGATTGGTCCGCTTGGCAGTAGCGTGTTCTGCTTTACTATTTCCGGCTGCTTCTCCATTTTCGCAATTTTCTAACTGATGGTTTTGGATCAATAAAGATGGAACACATTGAGGAAAGGTTAACTGACTAGGGTCGGAGATGGAAACATTTGTAATTTCAAAAAAAGTGAAGCAGAAAGTGAAAACAAAACTGACTGGCAAAACAGACACAGCGCCGACTAGTGTTTGGGTGGCGTTGTTACAGGGCGAGCCAGACTGACAAGCGCAAAAGTATAAATGACTCGCACCGTGCTTAGGTTACACATATGGGCACTGCAGAGGTGTTAAACGGCGCTTAAGTCCTAAGATATTACAAAGATTTAACCAAAGTATGTCACAATGCAAACGTGTGTATGTATAGTCTTTGTAAAATCCATTACGTGTTCGTTTGGATTGCTAAAATAAAAATGTAAAAGTACAGAACAAACTCAACCAGTAATCAGTCGCTAATCGATAATATAATGTCACACAACCCATCAACTAATCCTCTCAAGAATATGCTGCAGGATGAGATTTTTCCTTACACGTTAATAAATAAATCAAAACGGCCATTTAAATAATGCAAACAAGGCCACAGAATAAATCCACTCGGCTGAGATTGTAATGGCAACACATAAAACATGGGCAACAGAGGTGAAGGTAAGAGTCTTCCAGGAATCTAAGGTTTTAATAGAAATACAGTCAAACGGCATAAAAAAAAAAAAAGTCACCTGAAAAACTCAAAAAATACTTTCTTGATGTTTTCAGAAAGGATGAGAGAGAGCGAGGGGGGACCACTGGTGAATAGGAGTGCAATGGCGCGTGAAGATAAAGGTGTGCAATGCCATTAGAAACAGACGTGCTGCTGGTATTAATGCCAAAATAATGTTGATATAGAGGCAATTAAATTAATCTGTTTATTCATTTTCCTCCATTCATTCAAACTGGCGCCTTGACAACACAGCGAGCTCAGACCACACACACACATCTTCAACTTCGGTTGTGAAAAGGCCATTAAAGCTTAGAGCTTTTGGCTGCAAGGGCCTGAATTGACAGTACTCCAATGTTACCTAAATATATGCATTATCAATTGGGAACTCGTCCTTTGGCTTATTCTTTAATGGCACGTTATAAATCATTCAAAAAGTATCGATTGGGCGATGTAGGAAGATTGAAAATTTTAATAGCGTTGAAATTTGAACGAGGTTTATAAGAAAAACAAGAAGCGCAGAAAACTGCACTGAAGGCTCATCAGGTCACTGCCTGAAATAATTTCAGTGCAAACACCAATGAGGGTTATTCTTCCTTAGTTTCTGAAAAGAAAACCTGTTATGTCTGGCTCACCGGAGGGCTACTATCACACATGAACACATAATTTCTGAATTAAGAGTGAAAACAACTCAAGGTAGCACTGTAAGTTGAGAACAAGATAAGAGAAAAAAAAATAATACTAACCTTTTGTTTCTGTTCCAGAGCAAGCCATGCAGCCAAGCAGAAGTAAAGCGAGAGGAGAAAAGTGGAGAACAAGAAGCAGAGCAAACAAGAGAATAGATGGTTAGTGAAGCATTATTCTGGACATTTTATTGTCAGCGGTGGGACAACCAAGCATGGCACTAAACAGAAAATGATGTTGCAGATCACAGAGAGTGCATTAACACAAAAAAACACAATTCTTATGAACTTGGTTAGTTTAGTTACATTTCTTTCTTACATTTCAGATCTGTCAAAAGAACACATAGCAGAGGTTCTTGTAATCACAAAAGAATTACAAGATTAAAAGAGCAGACATGTTCTAGCATCGTTGAGTGATTTGATTCAGCAGTGACACCATTAGTGGGTGATGACACTCTGTAACATAATATTACAAATAAACAGATTTCATGCATTAAAATATGAGCAAAATGTGTGCGATTTCCACATGTGACGTGCAGAACAGCGCTCGAAAAATGTTG
The DNA here is from genome assembly GCA_005024645.1 of Planiliza haematocheilus. Taxonomy (NCBI): domain Eukaryota; kingdom Metazoa; phylum Chordata; class Actinopteri; order Mugiliformes; family Mugilidae; genus Planiliza; species Planiliza haematocheilus. The sequence continues at coordinate 114,919 of SRSE01001068.1, forward strand.
CAATGAAGAATCCAAGACATTCTCTGATGCGCTTGCATGAGAGAAAGATGTCTTCAAACATGTAAAACATTTTTCTCATTGCCTTCGAATTCTTTGGCGTGTGTGAATATTTCCTACAAAGGAAAATGCCTGAATGTGTTTTTCAACTGAAAGTAATTCACGAAACAAAACACACAAATCCTGTTTGGCACATCTGCAATCATTGGAAGTTGAGAAATCACTATGAAAATGGATATTTTTACAGTCGCTTCGCTGTTACAGGTCAGCGCACAATTTGTTGCAATGCCTTACAATAGCACAACAGACTATTCCTCTCTCAGTTCTCTCTTTTGAAGTTCCTTGATGAAGCTCCAAGAAGAACGACTCGCTTCTATCCTTATGGGTTCAACCACAAAGCTATTAAAGCCCTCAGATGTCAAAGGAGCAGATTAAAGCTCAGGGTTTAGAGGCAGAGAGTAAAGCATCGTCTTTAATTTATAATCTGCTTTATATAATGATGACAATGAGATAAAACTCTTTTATGAGTCTAATGACTGACTTCGGGTTATACCTCGCTATTCAACATTCAGCATGAAAACTGTGTCAACTGTATAGCAACTCCTCTTTACAAGGCTACTGGCTACACACAACGCACAAATGTGAGCACTATTTTGTGTGGATTCATGGGTATGAGTCCATGAAAATAAAAAATCATTCAATCCAAAGTGTTCAATTTTCACACACCCTCTTTGGAAATTTCATAGTTTAAAATGTATTTATCGTAAAATATGAAGTTGGCACCTTACCCAGGATTGGTAAGTGAGGTACGGATATTAGGTAAAATCCTGGTTCTAATTTGGCCTATACTTTGTTTCTTGTGTATGTAAATACTACCAGAAATCACAATAAAGCAAATCTTGTTATCTTGAATGGCTGTTTGTCTCTTTACACCAATCAGCCGCAACATTAAAACCACTAACAGGACAAGTACATAACATTGGTCTGCTGAGAAACTTCTGGACCTGGCATTCATTCATGTGGATGTTACTTAGACATGTAGCACCCACCTAGACCAGACCAGACACCCCCACCCCATAGCAATGACACTCCTTGATGGTAGCAGTATGCAGGACACAGGCGCAAAAGCGCTTTAGGAACAACACAAGGTGTTGACCTGGCCTTCAAATTCACTAGATCCCAACGTTGTGTTACCAGACACCACAGGATACCCTCAGAAGGCCCATGTCCATTCTCTGATGAGTCACAACTGAGGCACAAGGGAGACCTACATAATATTAAAAAGCTGGTCATAATGTTATGCCTAATGGGTGTATGTTCTACCTGTGACAGACCGGCAACCCCTCCAGGGTGTACTCCACCTCCCACCCAATGGCAGCTGGGTTACTCTCAAACATCCCAGCGACCCTCTAAGGGTAATCGTTAGTAGTCACATAGTGTGCATGCAAAGGTTTTGGCAACACTGAGGGAATTACATTTGAGCCAAATTTTAAGAAATTCCTTTAAGACGTTCTTGAGATATGGAGTTCAAGAAAAACCTCCAATGGCCACCAAACTCTGATCACTTAATCCTTCAGTCCAAGTGGGAATTCGTCCAATATTTAATTAAATCCCCTGAAGTCATTCTTGAGATGTTGCATTTGCAATAACCGGAGTGACAGACAGATGGATGAACTACCTGAAAACGCCGTTAGGGCCTTCAGCCACGACTATCACTGGCGTGGAGGCAAAATATCCCAATTTTCTTTAGAAATTTTAATTAATCTACGTTTAATTGGCTTTAAACAATCCTTATGACTTGCACAAGCACTCTCTGATTTGTTGCTTGCAGAACCATTTGAAAATAAATGTTTGATAGACAAGTCTTTTTTTCGTACATTTAAACACTTATCTCATGTTGGAGGTTATTGTAATTTGACCTGCTTGGTGAGAAAATGCACTTAAACACAGCACGATTTATGTAAAGGTTTACAACTCTCAATATTTATGTTCATGGGAAATTGTCCCACATATGAGATTTAATCTAAATGAAATAAACTAATGTAACCTTTCAGCTGTATATGCTCTAGGAAAATGATAAAATCTCAGGAAGCCAGTAGGAAGATGGTCGTGCGTGCCTGGAGTTGTAATGTTATGAACTGACCGGCCTCTCACTGGGATAGGACAAAGCAAGAAGCTGAAAACAGATTAAATTCTAACAAGAGCCAAAAGAAAAGAGAAGAATGCCTGTGTGTCCATCTGATGTAAGGTGGGCTTTTGATGGGGCAGTTACTTTATAGTAAGAGGAGTAGACAGCAAAATATAAATCTGGGTTCACTAACTATATAAAAGCAGCTTTGAATCCAGTACATTAAAGTCTCTTGCCTTGGTAACAGGCTTGAAAAGACTGTTTGATTTGTCAGTAGACACTTTTCGACAAGTACAAGTACTAGTGGCTCTATTAAACCTACATTCTTTCCCTCAGGAATTTAAAATCTCTGCTACCACTTGAGTGGAAAAAAAAAAATGCTCCAACTGTTCCTTCCAATTTGCCTGAAATGGCTCGTCTCACAAAGGTTAGCATGAGGAGCAGTGGTGAGCTGGCTGAGTTTCTGACATTCCATCCACTATACACAGACCCACTCCACACCTCCTATTTTTCTGGCTTTGAAAAGTTGATGGGAAGTTTTTATTATTTTGTGAACGCAAGCAGAGGCAGACTAGAGAGAGACTAGTCTCCGGCTATTTCATCTAACATGAGGCAAGCTGTCCACTTGCATGAACAGGATCCTGCTGAACAGCAGCTGCGTTATAAGAGGGAACCGGCAGGGAAGAAGAAGTAGAAAGATACACAAAAGAACAGCAGGGCGGATTTGGCTTTCCTGTCTTAGCAGCTAGTTCAGGAGCGATTAAAGGCAACTCCACGCAAGATTAGGTAGGTTTGGAAGGTTTTCATGTGCAAAAATGATGATATAATGTACATTAGGCGTGGCGGCACAGTGGCATGGTGGTTAGCACTGATGCCTCACAGCAAGAAGGTTCAAATCTGTAGAGTTTGCATGTTCTCTCTGTGTCTGTGTGGGTTCCCACTGCCCAGAGATGTGCTTGTTAGGTTAATTGGTGATTCTAAATTGGCCGTAGGTGTGCATGTGTGTGTGAATGGTGGTCTGCGTTTTAAACTCCTGTGTTAGCCCAGATTAGCGACCCGTCCAGGGTGTACCCCGCCTCTCGCCTAATGACAGCTGGAATAGGCTCCATTCCCCCCACGACTGTTCATGGGACAAACGGTTTGAATGAATGAACAAATTAATGCATATTAGTTGTAATATAAATCCTGAGCAATCTCACTGCAACTAGCCGGCTTATTCATTCATGTAGAAAAAACACAACTATACAAAAATAGATGTGTTCCGTCTGTTCATTAGAAAAAGAGCCATTTAAAGTATTTTGTCCTTGTAAATGTTAACTAAATAATACATAAATCTGAACAAGAAATAAGAAATTAAATTACTGAATATGAGGTTATGTGTAATTCCCTCATAAAAAATGCATCGGCATGTGGTTAGCTGGTGACGTGCTTGTGTTGATGTATACAAAGAGCGCAAACTTAATTAGCTTTACAGCTTTAGACTTTCTTTTAGAGACATTAATCTATGTATGGATGTTTCTGGGACTTGATTTGTAATCTGGTCTTTGTTTGTTTGTTTGATTTAACATGTGTGTTTTCAGTGAGTGACTTCATTATGATCTGTTATCATGTATGTTGTGTTGTGTGCCCCCATGCTATCACTCAGGAATCCTACTGTCTGAACAGGTCTTCATATCAAACTTTTTATTTGTTCTCATTTCTTTTACTAGTAAAGCTCAGTGTTGTATGTGACTTAACCATGTCTCTAATGTATAGCCTCTGATAACTGTTGCTTTATCTGGTTAGAATGACCAAGGTTACCGGCAGTAGATCATATCCGCAGTAGCTAATTAAAAGTATTTTCTTAATGGCTAAACTGAAAGGTTTCTCTGGTGGTTAATTTCCAAGCCAATTACACAACTTAATGAGATTCGATAAGTTATTAAAAAGAATTTCGGATTTGATAAAATGCTGTCAAACCACAGCACTACCCTACATGTACACTACATTGCATGGAGGAAAAGCCTCATTGCTCTAACCTCTACATAGAAGTCTATTGAACCTCTGTCCACATCAATTATCACTGATAGGTACAGCAGAATGTGGCTTTCTGCACATGAACGCAGTCGGTTATGAATGGGGATAGCATTGTATTTAACTCTACAGAATGGAACTGTAATGTTCACCAATCAGGCAAAACATTAGGACCACATTAATAATATTGTGTAGGTCTCCCTTGTGCCTCCAAAACAGTTGTGTCATCAGAGAAACAGAATGACGGTAGTGTGGGCCTTTGGGTCCTATGGGTTGAGGGGAGGGGCCTCTGTGGATCATCCCACAGATACTGGATCAGTTTGGAATCTTGTGAATTTGGAGGCCAGGTCAACACCTTGTGCTGTTCTTCAAGTTTTCTGAGTTGTTCCTAAAGCGTTTTTGTGTGTGTCCCTGTGTCAGGCTGCATCCTGCATCAAGGAGTGTCATTGCTATGGAGTGGGGGTGCCTGGTCTGGTCTAGATCTAGCTAACATCCACATGAATGAATGCCAGGTCCAAATGTTTCCCAGAAGAACACTGTATTGTCACAAGATGGTCCATGTTATTCACTTCTCCTGTCAGCAGGCATAATGTTGTGGCTAATGTGGTGTAAGTCCCCAGCTAAAATGCCACCACCTGTCATAGTGCAGGTCCCTGCGCAGTCTCTCAAGTAAACTGTCAACATACTGAATCACAGTTGACAAATCGACATCGATAATGAATTACCTTTCACAGGGTCATCTCATTTTTATTATGTGTACTGTGACCCACTAGAACAGCCTTAGCACGGTTAAATGTTTTTCCTATATTAAATCATAATTGGAAGTTTGATGGTTAAAATGCATCATTGCAATATTTAACAGCTATTTCCCTGTGCATGTTCGAAGAGCATGGTTAACACTCATCTATCAGGTCAACAGATATGAAAATCACTAATGACTGCAAACAATGTTTAGAATCATTTGAAGTACGGTCAACCTCTGATCCATATTGTTTTATTTAACCATAAAAAAAACAAGATTCTATTTTTTATTTTTTACTTTTTATTCTATTGTATTTCTTGCATCTTCTGCATCTTGCACTGTTGTTCCCTGCCGCTGTAACGCCCTAATTTCCCCACGGGGATGAATAAAGTCCTATCTTATCTTATCTTATCTTATCTTAAGGCTGCCAAGAGGGCGATCAGTGCAGAGAACAGTTAGCTTACCTTAGGTGCACAGAACAGAAATGTGTTAAATAGAAACCTAGTGAATTCCTGCCACAACTAAAGGTGGCAGTAAATAAAAAGAAATGAAAAGGTTGGAAGATCATGTTGGGTTTTATGAAAGGGTTTCCATGAGAAGTCTACATATTTATTAATGCACGCTTCAATTATTTACTCTTTGCTGTATGCTATTTCATGCATGTGTACATTTTTTCCTCCTTTCATACAGTGTCTATATGTTTTCTATTGTTTGATTTCTTTCAACATGAGCCAAGAATTCGATGTGCGAACATTTGTGCCAATAAAGACGAGTCTTAATCTGACTGGAATGAATGTAGTGAGTAATTAATCATACAGTATATTGTGTAAGGTGAACAAAGAGAGCACAGAAAGCTTCTACCTAGTGTAAAAAAAAACTTGATGCTTAGGATAAATCAATATCCACAAGCATTATTAAATTACTTTTTTTATACCCATCTAACATTCAAATAGCCTGCCTCCTGAGCTTAACGCGGCGCACTGCGATTGCTCTTTTCCACTACAGACTTAACCTAACTCACATAAGTGCAACATCCTCTCAGTGTTTTGACACTAACCGTTATTATCGTATTATTTCATTTAGTTTGACCTAAAAAATCCTTGCTCAAAAGAAAAATGCACATATATTGCAGTATGCTGAGTGACATATGAAAAAGTGGGACTAGAAACACATTCCACTTCGAAATTTAAGGATATCACGAGTGGAAATATATCTACTTATGAATAAATTTGAGTTTTGCTCCCCCATATGCAGACCTATACATTAAACTGAATCTTTATTTAACAAAGTTGTATTTCTCTTTGGACTTGTCAAGGCCTTTATGGTGGTCTAAAAATCAGTTCGGGGTCTCAATCCAGACTTGACAGTTTGTGTACAGCTGCAGCACGAGGCACAAACATCATGAAAGAATACGGAAGTTTCAAGCGATATGAATGAATATTTAATGAGGAAAACTGAGTGAATACTGTTTCACAGTGTGTGCTTTTTAATGTTTAATGCTGATCCAGATGCTGCTGCTCTTAAGTGAGATGAAACACGGTGCTACACGGCTGTGTTAATAAGAAGACAAGCCTGCATGCACACATGGATACAAGTTCACTGACTGACACACAGCAGCGGCAGCGGCTGGGGTACGACAGCACAACCTACCAGTCATGAGGCTCCTACAGCCTCCGCTGGGACTGGAAGAAACCGGGAGGAAAACAACTGAGAGAATGGATTCAAATCATGTGAAAGGTTTGATTTTTGTCAAACGTTTCATGCATTTCTCGCCAAATCTAAAATGCATTACCCATGAGCAGTAACAAACCAGGCAGCCGGAACACTGCAGAGCAGCAGTACGTTTACGTGCCTCCTCAAAAGATGAGAAGTGTGTTTCATGATTACTATAAAAAAAAAAACTCTGTGAATGTGAGCAGGCTCTGGGTCGTTACCCTTACAGAACGGTGTTATTGCCTACTAGTGGACATCCTTCGTTTGCCCTCCCCAGAGAACACCTGTTTGACTGTCTGTCTGCCTGTTCGCAGTTTAGATCCGCCTTCATTATTCAGCACCTTGACAGTTTGGAACTAGGGTGCCCTGGTGTATAGTGGGGGGCTCGAGTGCCTTGAGAGGAGAGGCATAAAGTTGTGACAGGCAGATAACACCTGGATGAATAATTCAGATTGGCGTAAGATTGCCGAGGCGGTGACAAGACAAGAAAGAAAACACAGGACATGTGAATAAATCATCAGTGAAGGGACTAATAGACCAAGCGCAGGAGAAGAAAAAAAGTGATAACATCTTCTGCTACCTCCTACTCTAGCTTTAATCATTCCAACAACCTTGTATATCGATATGTACAAGATCTTGCCAGCCATAATAGCGTGTGATGTAGCTCCATGGTGTTTTATAATGCAGCATTAGCACAAGAAATAGTGCACCAAAATCCAAAACAACATGAATACTTGATTCACCATGGCCTGCTGATTGGTAGTAAAGTTACTAAAACTACACATGAAGAGAATTCGGAAAGAAAATGGGTATTATTTAAATATGGCTGTTTATCAGTTCATTATGTTTTTTTCATATTGATGAACCTTGTCATTCTCACTTTTAGACAGAAATCTGGTGCTGGTAGATGAACCAATATGCCAGGTAGAAGGGAAAAAGTAACCACTGTGTCTGAACGAATTGTAAATAATTATTTATAGAGGAGCACAAGTGTTTGGAAATGGTCAGAAAAATGTGTTTCTATAAAAGTAAAACCCACGGAAACAACAGCGAAATGAAAGGAAGTGTCTGCATTTTCAGAATAAGTGAGACGGCCTGACATTAGATAAGTATATGGAAATGTAATCAAGAGTCTAACCTGTTCTTTGTGAGCCAAAGGTACTGGCAACTTTGTGGAGCAAATCTGGTTTTGCGTACTGGTCCTCATCGGCTACTACCCAGAAACAACTCTCTGACATTTCCTGGGGACGAATCTAAAAGGAAAAAAAATAAAACACACACACACATCTGCAGTTCAGCAATTTTAGATGCAGATAAGATAAGATAATCTTTTATTTATCCCATAGTGGGGAAATTTGCAGAGTTGCAGCAGCAGACACTTTAAGGACAGTGCACACAGGAAATAAAAAGAAGTAAGCATTAAATAAGTATAAATATATACATATATATAGTTATATAACACAGTTACAGCTAATATAGTATGTTGTTACAGACTATTAAGGCTACACAGGTTAGCGTATTAAAGGATTATTATCTTATCAACGCTACAAAGAAAAATGACAAGGAGAAGAGGAGTAATGACATAAAAGGATAAAAGGTCCAGAAACACTAAGAGAAAATTTGTTGTTGTTTTTTTTTGCATCGGCTCAGATTTTTGAAGCACATTACAGACCATCTGAAATGTAGATGCATATAAGATATTAAGAAAAGTGACAAAAAAATAAATAAATAAAACATCTGTAAAAGAATCTGTGCTTTCAGCAGTATTTTCCAAACAAACAGAGCTCCAATCTGCAAAGGCTGCCAGCCCTTGCGATAGTCCCAGAAAGCCAGAACCCAAACTGTGCACATTTTTGTGCCAGACATCATACTGAAGTTGTCACTAGGGTCACCGCAGCTGACCCCTAAAGTATATATACAGTTCTCTGGGCTTTATGGACCAAAATAAGACTAAAATGCTTGTGAGCATTGGACTCAGAGGTGCAGTGGTGTCAGGTGAAATATGACACTAGTGGGATGCCTACAGAATCTACCAGACCGTATATGCTGACAGGTGTTTGCTAACCCAGTACAGTTGTTATTAATAAAGCGTCAAACCTATAATGTGTCAACGAATTGCTGCTTCTAGGTTGTTTGCAGGCAACAGTTGGAAGTTTGAGAATCTTATCATGGAAGAAGTTTTGCAACAGCTTTGTCCCAAACATAACCATATGTGTACAGCTGTACCATAAGACAGGTCCTCCTCATGTCCTACTAAAAGGTTCACTTGAAATTTCCAGCATATGGTTTAGTTTGCTGAACACCTGGACTGATGTAAACCTGAGATTAAATAATTAATCAAACCACAAACTAACATCGCTTGTGCTGTGAACTAACATTGCTCTGCAGAGAGTAACATCTGTACTGGGACCACTGAGGCTGCTCTGACAATAGCATCTGATCATCTGTTATTTTCAATTATTACCGGCTTGGCACCAACGTAAGAAGCTGTTGTTTAATTCTTGGAAAAAACATCTGTACTGTTCAGTTGCTGCCAATGAACATCAGGAACAAATGAGGGAGCAGAGAAAAAATACCTGGCCTGAATGTTTCTCTTGTTAAAAAGTTTTTCTTGAAGTAAAATTCAAGAAAAAACAATTTAATTATTCTCTCTCTTTATAGTGTAGACCACTAGATTCACATAGAAATATGTGATATGACCAGTTATTAGAAACATTTTTATACATTATTGACACCAATCAGGCATAACATTATGACCACCTTTCTAACGGGCATTCTGAGGGTGTCCTGTGGTGGGATCTACTGAATTTGGAGGCCAGGTCAACACCTTGTGCTGTTCTTCATGCTTTTTTGAGTTGTTCCTAAAGCATTTGTGTGTCTGTGTCAGGCCTGCATCCTGCCGGGGATGTCTGCTGCCATCAAGGGGGCATGGGGTGGGGGTGCCTGGTCTGGTCTAGGTGGGTGCTACATGTCTAAGTAACATCCACATGAATGAATGCCAGGTCTAGAAGTTTCCCAGCAGAACACTGAACTGTCACAAGATGTTATTTACTTCTCCTGTCCGTGGTCATAATGTTTTGGCTGATAGGTGTATGTTCAGCCTCTGAAAGAATAAAGGAGTGTCTTACCTTGGACCAGTTGAGGCGCTTCATGGAAGTCTCAGGCTTAAATTCCTTCTTCGGCCTGAGGCCATAAGGCAGAGCATGGTGGGTCGGGGAACCGAGACCACCCCCAAACCCAAGCGGTGGTGGAGGAGGGGCACCGAATGGAGGAGGCATCCCAGGTGGAGGAGGTGCGGCAGGACAACCAGGCAAGGGAGGCGGAGGAGGGGGCGGAGGGGGAGCAGGCATCCCAGGTGGTGGTGGTGGAGGGGCCGGAGACCCAGGTGGTAACGAGGGGGAGGACGATGCTTGTCCAGCATGGGGAGAGGTCAGACCCACGGGTACAGCTCCAAACTGAACAGGCAGAGAATCATACAAGGTGTGAAGCAGCGTTACCTTAAGACTAGAGTCTTTATCTTTGGTAAAATTAAATACATTTTCTTATAACAACAACATTTAAATGCCCAAGACAAAGACAGGGCTCCTTTGGTTCCTGATAAGACTGATGTTCAGCGTAACCAGATATCAATCACCAAATCCCAGAGTCTTTAGCTTAAGGCTCAGCTCCACAATTATTCACTTCAAATCCAAAACTAATTTAAGAGACATAGTGGGGCAGTTTATTCTTGTTCTTGGTCTCTTTGAGGAATACACTCCTAACAAGAAACACCCACTGCTCTCCTTAAATGTACCATCGCGCAACAAAAGATTATAGTTGTACAAGAGCATGTGTGTACTTTAAAGTGAATCAAATAATTTTAATTTTAAAATCTAAATGAAGATTTTAACGCGAAGGGATGATTTAGCGAAGCTTCAACATTCGGTTAAGCCTATTTATGAATGCTTTATCTTTGGCACTAGTGCAAGCACTCTTCATGATCTTAATTTAATTATTGAATAAAATATCAAACATTTCAGTCCCTTCACTCAAGTTCCTTTAACAAACATTTCATTTTCAAAGCTTTTTTGAAAGCTACGCAGCTTTAAATCTTTGTTCTTTAATAATTCAGCCGTCAGATAATATTTTTCTTTCCTCCTCAGATGTTACTTAAAGACTCTCATTTACCTGAAGATTAGCAGGAGTAGTGCTAAAGAAACCTTTCCCCAAACAAATACAATAAAAAGTGCATTCACATGTCGAGGGGAGGGAAAAAAAGAAAAATGACCGAGACTGAAGAGAAAAAATGGAAGCAGACAAACTACAGCATCTGCCAAACGTGCAGAGCACACAGTATGCTTCCCCGTCTAATACCACTGTGCTACGGATAACCGAGGCGTGTTCTCTCAACCATCCAGCAAAGGCCAAACGCTCAGAAACAGTCCAGATTCGTTCAGAATATACCCAGTGATTTTTTTTTTTCTCCCCCCTCTCTCTCTCTCTCTCCAAAGCTGAAAATCAAATGTTATAACCGGGCCTACAAGCTTTGTAAATTGTATCATACAGAGCAAATGGCTTATTGATCCATGCACCAGTTTTGGATTAAAGACACACACTAAAAGGTCAACCCTGAGCCTTTACTCTGCCACTGCCTCTACAGGGAAGAACGCCATTGCTGAATTAACAAGTGTGCAAGAGTGTTGGTTAGAGTAAGACTGACACAGACAAAGACAGACAATGTGTGTGTGTGTGTGTACCTGCATTGGCCATTCGAAAGGTACTATTTGAGTATTCATTCTGTGTTTGCGCTTTCAAATTGAAAAATTATCAGGAAAATAAAAAGGAAGTTCTCTTTCCCTTTCTGAGTGTTTAGTTATCTTGCAGTGCCAGGATGTGGGAGCAAGTCTCTGGAGTGTTGGGAGGTGTGGGGGAGGACGGGGTGGGGGGTTGTGTGTGTGTGTGTATGTGTGTTGAACAGAGCCCCAGCAGTGAGGCTGAAGGGGTTGTCAGAATAAATTGCTTTTAGAACAATTTCCTCTTATGGGATAGAGATCAGAGAATTAGAAATGGCCAACATGGAGGACCGGTCAGTGTTCTCATTAGACTTAGTGTCAGCTAGCCGGTAGAGCAGCCTCCATGTCAAAGCAAACTGCAGGCTCCAGTGGATAAACTCGCCCCCACCACCCCCATTCACATCCCAAACCTCAAAAATAACAAGAACATCTACTAATGGAAAGTAAAATATAAAATAAAATACAAGCTGTATTGGAGTTGCATATATTCCCATCAAAAATAAGATCATTTTAAATGTAGACCAACCTGAGACCTGAAGGCCTGTAGCTCTGCTTGGAGTTCAGTTATTTTTTCTTCACACTTCACCAGCTGAGCTTGTGCCTCCTGTCTGCTTAGATACTCCTCATCAAACTACAAACAGAAACACATTATCCTGATTAATTGCACAAGCGCACAATGATACAAAGCGCTCCACACCATGAACTAACGCACAGGTCAAAAGTGTCTAGATTTGTTGTGTTCTACACAGCTGACATTCATTTTACATCGATAGAAGTCCTTTTACCGACTGAATTTCAACCTTTTGTGCACTCATTACTAAGTACAATGCACACTCGTACCAATCAAGTGAGTTAATGCCTCTAATCAGGATGCACAACCTGCTGCGGAGTTCAATTAATGACGGCGGCCAATCAGGTTGATCTCAAGTATTGTATAAGAATGTACCTTTCCGCGTTCGTGTGTGCGCACTGCAATTTGCGCACTCATTGCTAAGTACAATACACACATACCAATCAGTGAGTTCACGCTTCTAATCAGGATCTACAACCTGGTGGGGAGTTCAATTAATGACAACAGCCAGTTCATTTGTTCTCAAGTTTTGCAGAAGGATGTGTGTGATGTCTGTGTGCTACAATGACATATACGAAATGAGTGTACTTTTTCTTTTTTGCTAAATCTTATACAGTTTGTGAGCTTATATTCAAGGATCATAAGAGTGAGCATCTTAATGCAGTAGCTCAAACTTAAACGGATATTAAAAATCTGGAGAAGACAGAGTAATGTTATTTAATTAATTAATCTGCACAAAAAAAAGAATTACAAGAATATATTTTGCTTCCACATTTTGAACTCACTCTAATTATTATTCTATATTAATTTCAAATCCTGCAAAACACTGGTAACTAATGACTCCAGTTTTACACTGTGTTTGTAGTGTTTATGACCTTGAGTTATTTTAATAAGCCAGGAGTAGTCAGTGTTGTGCTTATTAATCGAAATGTGTTATACAACAAATTAGTAAAAATGCCATTATGCCATGTTTTCGCTTTGACTCAGTGGTGTGGTGGATGTGCAGTAGAATTGAAAACAGCAATTCAATACTTGCCTTCTGTGCCAGTTCAGAAGCTCTCTGTTCATACTCATCTGCTCGGGCTTTATCCACACACACCTCTGAAAACAAATAAACAGGGTTATCTGTGAATTACCCGGCGCTACGTTGTGAAATCTTTAACGCCTATAAGCTGCCAGGAGAGTGCTGCTTGCCTAAGAGGTGGCTGAAGTCGACGTCAAGGCGCTTGCGGTAGCTGAAGTCTGGGTCAGTGCCACTGCGGTGGAGCACGATTTGAGAGACGCACTCCTCGATGATCTTAAAGTACTGAGGCCTGGGAGTCGAGATAAGTGCGACGAGAAAGTCCAGACAGGAGAGAGTGAGGAAATGAAAAAAGATTTATTAGTAGCAACTTATCGAATACAAAGTTTATATTCTACATCCTGCTATTTTGTCTACTGCTCTGCTGCACTTACAAGAAGGATAAAGTCAGGAGGTACTCTTAAAGATACAAGAGATATTGTCTGTGTTCTCAGAGACTGCAGGTTTAAACTGCCATTACACAGTTAATATAAGGCCCTAGAATTTTAAAAACAAGCATAACACTTACACTTCTGAGATTGTTTTAGTGTTGTACTACCTAAGAGTCTGCAGGAAACACATGGCAAAGGGAACATATAAAGGAGCATAACAGACCATATTCCCAATCTAGTCAAAGCCTGATCGACATTATTGACATGACAATCAAGTCTATTCAGAATTCCTCTCCATTTTTTTCAAACATGTGACCTCCACCCAATCACAACTTCTTCTATTTGTAAGAAAATGGGCACATTTATAAGTAATTTATCTCCTCTTCCTGCTATTAGCAGTCTCCATCCACCATGGTTGTTGGTGCATATGTTTAAAATGTGTCTATATTTTTTTCTTAAAATAAGCCATCTAAACACTACTTACTCCTTAAAAATAAGCCCTGTTTTCAAGATATTGAGCAATGGAGAATGCACACCAAACTATTAGCGGTTGCTGAGTAATGCAGTTAAATTGTTTCATTTGGCTCCGCTGAACCAATCGATCACAGCATAACCACGGGCGAGCCTCAATAAGCAAAGGGGGAAATATTATAATGCAACCGCAGATGACACGGAGCACTGGGAGCCACAGAGCTATTGCAAGTTATAGAAAAAGTGTCTGTTTGATCTGTTCATTATCTTACAACAATGCCGCTGAGAGCCCTAATCCCTTCCACACCAAATCACTGACTAATACTTACAAACAGTGATTAATCTGCCTCTGCCTAAAACATCGGCTGAGACTAGATCTGATAGTGAATACCATGTCTGGGATTTTAAAGATGAGCTGCGTGATGGAATTGTTGTCTGAACCATGGTATAGGAAGAATAAGGCGTCTTATTAGTTACGATCCTTTTTAATATTCTGTAACTTCAAAAAAAAAAAAAAGGATTATATACTTGACATCGAGGGATTTAAAACAACTAAAGAGCACTACACCATTCAGTCACTGTGAAGGCAGTGCATGTAATTATAGTGTTTAATATACTTACTTTATTTAAATATCACCCTCCAAGCCCAATCAGTCTTAACTGGGATCCATATGCACCGCCTTAACTAGTGAAGAATCGAAAGCTTGACAAGCCTGTGGTACCCAATTAGAGTTTCTGAGCTATTTCATTGTATTTATATAGCACTTTTATGCCTAAAATGCTTTACAGTCACAGTAACGCAAACATATTCGCCAATGCATTCACATAGGTGATGAGCTAGGGGCACTGGGTTCAGATTTGGCACGCGACACGTTTCGGGGGATCGAACCGCTAACCCTCCAGTTAGCCATTCTTCAGTTTTCAATAGAGCGGTTATCGAGTGGTCAAGAGACTAATTGTTTCAGCATGAGGCTCTAGAAACAGACAATAAATAATAGTATTGGATTCTTGCATAATGCATAAATTACATAAAGAACAACTGTTCTCGCAATCTATGCGGAGCAACAGGTGATTAGTCAGAACATAAAGTCCGTGTAGTCTAGACAAAGTAGGTGAGGAACCAAACACGGGGGAGTCAATATGTGTTTTTGTGTGTATTCTCTTCTGTACTCGAACAGATAGCGCTAATGATGGCAGTGATATCATTTCAGAATCACATCTGATGGAGAAAATTAATCAGAGCCACAGCAGAGCGCCAGACAGGTGTTGTTATTGGGTGGGAGAAAAACTGCAGGTGATGCATTTTGTATTCTTCACATAAAAGCTCCATCTTTTGATCAAGCTGAGGTTTAAATCACACCCAACTGTGAGCGAACCAACATAAAATAAGCCTTTGAAAAGTACCATTAATAGGAGATGAGAAATGCTCTGGAGTTGCAGTTGCTATAGATGGCTTGGAGATGAAAGAGAAAGCATTCTCTTTGTTAGCCAATGTCATTGAGAGGGTTTAAGGCAGAGGAGTTAGAGCCCACAAAACATAAGCTCTCCACCAGTGTACATCATTACCCGTTTTAAGAAGTGCATATGTGTGAATATGGATAAAATGTTAGATTAAAAATACTGTAAAAAAAAATAAAAATACAGCCAGTTATCATCATTATCACAGAGACTGTAAAGTAAAGAGTCAAAAACTAAAAGATAAAGGTTAAAAAAAAAAAAAAAAAACTACTTGTTATTACAGATTATAAATGTGTGTGCTGCTGGTTTTTTTTACCTGACCAAGTAGTCATTGCGTACAAGCATCAGGTGCTGCAGTATAGAGAGGAAATAGGGCTCTGCGCTGCTGTCCTTCACCATGCTCTGCACAATACTGAACACATCCCCCGCATCGGTGCAGAGAGTCAAGGACTAACACGTTGACAGAAACACTACAAACTCACATAAAAAAGGCAGGTTGTTGAAATAAAAGGAAATAAAATAATTATTCATTTCATATTTTCTCTTTTTAGCAGCCTGTCAGGGATAACTGACCCTAATTGGATGCCACAGGCATCTCCTATGTACACTGGGCACATTCAAAAGAAACAGACCCTGAATGAAACCTTTGAGTTACACGTTTCAATTTCTGATAATGACAAGGATATTCCAGCTCGCTCTTGATGTCCTCCAGCCTGTGAGAGAACTCCATCATGTCCTCTTCTTTGTGCTCCTCAAACACCTTTAACTGAATGTCAAGGGCCTCATTCCTGATGCCTATCAGTTGCTATAGATGACCGAAGGTAGAAAATGAACAAAGAGATAAAGAATTAGGCGAAATATGTTAGCAAGAGCGGTTCAAGATCCTCTGTGTCACTAGCAGCAAAAAGAAAGTATCAAGTAAAGGCAAGGAGCTCATTCTAAGCACCATTACTCATCATGGTATAAAGGTGAGGGCACCAGGTTTTCATTTTAATTTATTTGGTTTCTTGGCAGCAACAGCAACATTGTTTACAACAGATAAACATATTAGGTCGATGGCATAAAAGCCAGTAGGAAGATTATTAGCACAGGCACTAGAAACCTTATTGGTTTCTGGCTGCTGCAGACAGAGGACGTGCAAACTCTCGTCTGTGTTTCATAAATTATTTGCTGGTGCAAATCGACAATATTTCACTGAAGTGGACAACTCATCTAAATATTAATACAAGGTGAGTGTGAGTTTATATTGTGTGTGTGTGTGTGTGTGTGTGGGGAGGGTATGTTTTGCTTACCGGCAATATCTCTTTCAGGCCACAGCGCATAAATTCATTTCTAATGTGCAGCCTGAAGTCCAGCTCATCAGGAGACGTTACTAGTGCATTAATGAGCTGCATGCATGCTACCTGCAACAAGAAAAGTACAAAGAACAAATGAAGAGAGTGTAGAGCGAGGGAGAAAACCAAAGAAAGATATGACAGACTTTTTTCTTCCACAAGTTGATGAAAAGCATGCTGGCATGCATTCTAAATGAGTTATGTCCCTTGGAAGCAGAGGACCATAACTAATGCATGTCTATTTTCTCCAGTCACCAACTGGTGGTGGTGATTTTAATATTAATGCAACAACTGCAGACCCACACGCACGAAAACTAACTAACAGTCCATTTAAGGGCAAAGTTGCTCTTTTGGAAGCCGTTTTTCGCTCCCATCTGAGTTTGGTTTATTACACAGGGACCGCTGCATCTTGTGACTCTTCAACTAGCCGAGCAAACACAAGCAGAAAAATCAATTATTGATCAGCAAGGCGATGCACTCATGTGTGAAAAGAGACTATAGCGATGCTAGATATTCAGATGCCTTAAGGAGGATCATTGTCAAGTTAATTGCGTACTTGTATTTATAACAGTAACAATGATTCATGCGATTTCTGAATCTCTGCCTATATAGGTTTAAGTTTCACTAAACTTCCAGGACAAACAAACTAAGAGAAAGAGACCAAAGATCCTTTACATTATATTTATGAGTGTTTAACAACTAGTCAGTCTTCCGATATATTTCCATAGTTAAATCTGGTTGGATAGAAAGATTTCCCAACTAATCAAGACCAGTTTTTGTATCACCACTGATCGATGTATAGGCATCGACTGTTCAAATCCTGATATTGCTCTACGCATTTGACTCTTTTCTCAGCTAACATGTTATAAAATCTGTGCGACGCTGTAATATGCCTGCAACAGCTACTAAATTAGCGTTTGACACTTTTCAAGTTAATTTCAAGAAAAAGCAATGCAGATAACCGGCTACATAATCCATGTCAGCAAGAAATCCAGAGTCACGACAGTCCCATTAACTGTGACATGAATAGTTACTGTCAACGCGGACCTGTAGCAGTTTATAGGACTGTCGTGACTCAGGATGTTTTGCTGATTCTGAATGTGTCATAGTCTAGAGATTGCATCTACAAGAGGTATAGACCTGAAAAAAGTACTCTGCACACTGATCTGAGCTCTGTATGTGTTGGCTGATGAAATATTATTTCTGGCTATGAGATATGAAGCTGTGGAATTTGAGCGAATGGTGTGGGGGATTGTTACTTTATTCCGCCTGTCCCAGCTGCCTGCAGATATCAGTCTGATGTCTTGTCAACAGAAAGTGTGCAGATGAATTAGTGGGCAGACTTTCAGTTTCTGTCCTGTCTGGGCTCAGGGTGATCATTAGAGGAGAAGTCTATACTTAATTGAGGCATCTGGCACTGACGGTTCACGTGTAGCTTTATGGGAGAGCATTTAGAATTTAAATATGCCTAATGAGGTCGATGGTGTCCTTGCAATTCTTTCATTATTCTTGCTCAGCTTGTAGGCCTAAAAAATAGATGTTATTTTCATAAACAGGCGATGATTAGTTCAGGCTATAATGTGGATTTAACACAATTGTATATGTGCATAAACAACCTCCAGGCTGAATGGAGTTTATTTGATGATTGATATAACTCAAGAATCAAATCCAAACAAATCATTTCTGGGCACAAACACATGTCCCAGTTTTCGGAAGAAATACATTGCTGGTGCCCTAGAAGTTAACCAAACTTCTGTCCATGCAACTTTTGTTGAGGAAAGTTGTTAAAATCAAATAGTTTGGTCTGGCTTTATGTGTTGATGGGCAGAAGAGTAACATAATAGTCATACATGTCGTTTCAGCTCCTTGGAGTATCCAGTTGCATGCAGAGCTGAATACAATACCCAAAACACACTGTTGATTCAAAGGTCATGAATATAATTCAGAGGTCTCTTGCCATATGAAATATATAGGATATATAGGAAACAACTGTCAGTGGCTATAAATGAACTTACTTGTAACTGAACAGAGCGATCTCGTAGGCCCTGCACAATGGGACTGAACCTCTCAATGCCCCGCCATTCCCCTGCTGTGGTGATGGCTTCAAGGACCTTCTCCAGACTAAATGAGAACATGAAATGCATGAGCAAACAACAGAGAGAAAAAGAAATAAAGGAATACATTCATTTATAAGGATTTTGACCATAAGCTCTCTCCTCCTATATTGTCTCAAATGCACCTTGAGGTGATTTATAAGCACAGCTCAAACCAAGGGATCACTTTGCTTTTGTGAAACGGAAATATAATACAAATCAATTACACATGTATTGACATACGTGTTCTCTTCGCCTACGATGCAGATGGCCGACAGGAGCTTTACAACATCAGTCATCATGGCAGACTGGGTGGGATCAATGGCTCTTGCGAGTAAAGAAAGACTTTTCTCCTCCCCCAGAATTCGATCCAAGCCGTACTGCAATAAAAACAAGATATGATTGCATGTGATATGATTCAGCCATATGCAAAAACATACATTAGCAGCTCAAAAGTGATTGGACAAATCACCATAATCAGTAAGAAAATGCTGCTGAATGAATGAAGGCAATGGCTACCTTTATTTTGCATTAACCAGCAGTGTTTTCTTTTTCGTATTTTTTTCTTGGAATGTGCAAAAAAAAGTTGATTTGACCACTGTTTGAATAGTTTTGTTTTTGGTCTTCTACCTGTTTAATGGATGTAGAAATAACAATAGAGCATCTTGCACCTGTCTATGAAACAGCGATTGAGTCAATTGTTCAATTACTTTTGAGCCTGTGAAAATAGCTGTAGATTAAAATGGTTGTAATTCCAACACCATGGATGTGAATACCATCACATTAAAGCAGAGAATCTGCACTTTCAGCCCACATAAGTTATATTATCGTAACTTGAATATGTTCTGATAAACAGCTAAAATAATAATAATTAAAAAAAAAATGTTTAGCTAAACAGTGGTGTCACAAAATGAGTTTCCAGAGATAAGAGAAAGATTATGTGTATTTTTACTCTGTGCATCTGATACTGCTGGAGCTAATTGTCTATTCATCACATTGGGGGAAAAAAAATATTAAACCATATGGCTGATGGATATCATGTTGTTGTTCTTTAGTTTGTTTTACTTTTTTAAAGTAGAAAAACTGTGTGGAAAAAGTTGAAATACATAATCTTACACCAAACTATAGATTTTTACAACAAATGTTTCCTAGATAGTTGTTCAAAGGGCTGTTTCACAATGTGGTACCTTGTAGTGTAACATTATTATTCCATTAGTGATAGACAATAAATATAAAAACACATGTGCAAGCGTGTGACTTGACACAGGAAGGCTGAAGAAGAAAAGGCTGCACCGACAGCTGGCAGAGAACACCTGTCTCCTTGGCACCGCGGGTATCGTCCCAAGATGCCTCTCTAGCCAGGGAAGGGTCTGTGCTGACAGAGAGGCCTACGGGTAAATGCTGGCGTCTGGCGCCTGTTGAGACGCGGGATTACATGAGACCTTACAGCACACTTAGTGCCAGAGGGGCTGTATATCTGTCTCCGATGGGTTTTTAGCTCCATGTGGCAAGATTTTTTTTTTTTTTCCACGCTGTAGCTACTCATGGACTAACAGGACACAAGGAGGAGAAGCTGAAGCATTATGACATAAAGCTACATCAACAGAAGACATTTGCAAGTGCTTACGGCCGTTCCACAAGTCAAATACCATCCACTGACCTGAGGTGCCATAATTTTAATGTGATCCTATTATTTTTTTATTGAGTTCTGCTACTTAAATTAAACAAAGCGAACAATTACTCAACAAATTATGAAAAGGTCACAAATTATACGTTATGTGGAGAAAACTCACAAGTTCCAACAATATACAGTAATTACACGTTGGTTTCAGCACACCTTCAGTTTGGCTTTTAATGTCTTTTCCGAATGCCTTTTGTTTCTTTTGCTCCTGGACTTTTCTTTTTGGAACATAATTTGCGTTAAACGGCTCTCTTTAAGTCTTTTGAACATATTGTGAGCAGCTCGTTAGGACCAGGAACTAAATAGAGTCTTAAGAACTAAACTGAAGAACTATACCCATGACTAAAAGTCTATTTTGCATGATCGTGTTGTATTTTCACTGCATGGAAAGAACCATAAAGCTTAGGCAAAAACAATAAACAGTGGATTTTGAAAAAATGCAGCTCTGTTTGAAACTCCTTATTCCTTATTACCTATCAAAACAATAAAGACAGAGTCATATCATTATGTGCTTTATAGTTATCAATCTGAGTGGGGAGTACAATCCCACACTGAAACAAACAAACACATACAAAGTAAAGTACTCCTTCCTGAGTTTCACTAATTCACTTATTGTTGCTGAGCTTTCAGAAAGCACTAACTCTGGTGTGGTGTATTTTTGCAGGCCAGGAACTCTACATGTCCAGTTGAGTGTCATTCAGATTGCACTGGGACACATGCATTTAGCTCTTCAGCGTTGTGCCGATGCTCGTCTCCTTCATAAGTCTTTTGCTATTGAGATCCCAGGTGCCTAATCACATGAAAACACCAGATGTGGATATGCACGAGTTTAAAGTAAAGTAGTATTTGAAAAATTTCCATCTGGGGTCCTCCCAGCCGTCGTAGCACACCCACCTCCCCACCTGTCCCCTGATACAGTCTACAAAGGTTTTAAAAAGCAAATACTCCTTACTAACGTTAATGTGGCCTATTAATATACTCAAAGACGTATGTCCCAAGACTACAGTCTTTATTCAGATTAGCTCAAAGAAAGTGTATTTTACTGAAAAATACACTTCCTCTTGCCCTAGTTTGAGGGCTACAAAAGTAATAATTTACACACAGTGGATAACTCACTGCACAAGGTGTCATTTTCTCATAAAAAAAATAAATAAAAAATCTATTGTCACTACCTTATTGTTCATGAAGGCTTTGAGACACTGCACCACTTTATGTTGGTTTCTTTTATCCAACTTCTCTTGCCTGGGGACACAAAAATTGAAAATTAAAGTTAGGTTTTATATACCGACTGCAAAATACAGCATGCTATGTTAATAAATCTAAATTAAATGTTATTGGGAGTGAATAAGACTTATAAGAGTAAGACAAGGGTTTCACTGTGAAAACACAAATAACTGCAGCGAGATGGGTAAGAGTTTGTACAGGAGTAGACATGAGCGAGCGCATAAACTTACTGTTTCTTGACAAGCAACCTCTCCAAAATGTCTAGCAGCAGTCCGAGACCCTCACGCCCAAAGCTCTGCACCCAGCTGAAATAACAAACATTAAATCAATATCACAACAGTATCAGACTGACAACTGACAACAACAATTTCATACTCATCAACCACTGTGGAAGGCTTTGCGCTGAAGAGAAAGGCAGCGGTAGCAAACACTGGGCTGCATGCCCAACACTGCACTAAAACAGTATAGATGGAGCAGTGAAAGCTGCAGTTCTTTCGGGTGAACATATTATCTTATAGATATGTTTGAAATTCTGAGGTATTCTGTTAATTTCACTTTTTTTCTCCCTATAGGCATGAAGTAATGTTCAAAAGTGAAGTCATCTGCAATTGTTTATTAGATTTCTTCTTGAGTAGGAGGCAAAAGGCTAAAAGTTTTTCCTCACTTTACATTTGGTTCGCCTCCCACTGGACTGACTCAAACGAGTGTGGTAAAAGAAAAGTTTCTACAAGTAAAAATGTAAGTAAATCAAACTTTCTGAATTATACAGTATGTCAATAAAATTTACAGCAATACAAACCAGGGACATACCAATATATCTGGGCAAATTAAATATTTTATATTAAATATTTTGTAATATTTTATATTTTGAGGTAAATCTACCTTCACTGGCACATTGGTATTGAATTTTCAAAAGAAAAAGAATAGAGAAAAAATATTAAATTGAAGAAAAAACAGAACCGTGAGGTAGGCGTTTAGGGCCAGGGCTCAGAACGAAGCTCGTGTGGAAGTCATGTGTGATACAACTAACATGTCACCAAAGGACGTCGAGCAATTTCACAGCTTTCCATCAAAAAAAAAAAAAAAGAAAAAAGAAAGATTGAATTTTCCATCTGCTATTTTCTGTTGATTTTAGATATATGTAATATAAAAGGTGCCTGTGGTAGCCCGTGCAGATTGGTGCTTTTCATTAAAGAGTAATACTGAAAGCTTAGGACCAATGTATAATATGGATTTACTACCCTTTTAAAGGGCACAAGTCTATAAATCGAGGCAAGGGGCCATCCTCTGAAAAATATAATGCTATGATGATATGACAGAGCATTGAAGTAATTCCCTGTTTTAGATGTATAAGGACAGTTGATGCCATTGGTGTTATTATGAGATAATATGTTTTAAAAGTATAAACTGGACCCAGAGCTTTTCCCTCACTAGACAGGAGAAGTGAATAACATTGATCATATTGTGACACTTCAATGTTCTTTTGGGAAACCTTTACTGGAAACTGTTATTTAGACATGTAGGCCAAGGTGTTGACCTGGTCTCCAAATTCACTAGATCTCAAACTGATCAAGTATCTGATCCACAGAGGTCCCTCCCCTCAACCCATAGGACCCAAAGGCCCCCCACTAACAGCATCCTGTTGCAGGACACCCTCAGAAGGCCCATGTCCACTCTGTTTTGGAGGCCTACACAATAGTAGACAGCTCATAATGTTGTGCCTGATCAGTGTAAAATGCTTTTGTAGAAGATTAACTCATGTGGGAATATGTATGTGCCTGTTGGTTAACCTTTATAATTGGGACTAAACCCCAAATACTTCCAGACAGGGACAGAGGAATACTAATGCATGCCCATTTACTAGAAAGAGGAGTGTGTTTAGCATCATACCTACAGGATTTCTAAATAATCTAAAACGCTCTAAGAAAAAATCAGATCCATCCCTGAGACACTACTGAAGTTTTTATAATTTTACTGAGTGAAAATAAGAACACACAACCTGGCGAGGTTAGTAGGAAACCTCAGCAGGTACCATAATGTGAGCGACTGCACATCCCTGTTGACTGAACCTTAATACCATCTCCGAAGATTAGCATTCACTGGTGCTGCTCTATTTAACCAGCAGGATACCTCTCAGCATCTAATCTAAACATAGCATAAGCATATTTTTAAATCAACATTAATATCTATTATAAACTGACAGTTAAGGTGTCCTATCTACCATGTAAGCAGGACATGCACTCACTGTGTATCTGATTTTAACATGGTCAAGGGCATTCATTGAACAAACAAATCATAAAATGCCCCCTTTCATAGGAGTATCTACAATGAGTGGGTAGTGTTTTAATTCTATCTAATCCGTTATAAAATGTTATGAAACGTTTTTATTGACTGCCTTCTACTTGAAATGTTAAAGAAAAAAAAAGCAGCGAGGCAGTGTAGATCTTCACACAATCAGGGTATACAACTGTGTGTGAGGATGTGACAGGGTCAGGAAAACGAGGGAGGTTGACAAAAACTGTCACGGCCTTGTTGATAAAGACAGGGAAGGCAGCTGCCAGAGGTGGCAAAAAATGAGAGGAAGAAAAAAAAAAACAATCAAGCTGGCAGTGCTGACTGGGCCGTGGCCCGGCCCATTCTGTATATAGAGCAGGAAGGGCGAGAGACTTGACAAAAGCTTCATTGAAATGCATAGCTCAGTGGCAACGGTGTGCCGTTTTTCATCATCAGTAGGTGAGGCAGGGAGCAAAGCGAAATAATCAGCTGACCCAAAGCATGAATTATTGCAGGGGAAACCAACATGGCTGAACTATCAAGGTCTGCTGCAACAAATTTGAAGGAAATTTGCCTTGAAACACAAGTGAAAAGTGGAAGGGGATAGTGGTGACCTAAGTCACCTTTCGAAAGCTTTGTTGAAGATTTTAGCTTTTAGACAGTTTGAAGATCTCAGAGGGCACAAATTGACAATGTAATAGCTTTCCGCTATGCCTAGGCACAAGTTTCATCTTGAAGTGCAGGGACAATCAGGGAGAGGCAATAATTCATGTAAGAATCATGTCTTTGTGTCCTTACGGAAGGTCAGGAAGAGCTGGGACGAGGCAAATAAAGCTGGACAGACTCTCCTTTTTATTTATTGCATGTATTAAGTAACACTATATATTTTAAGTGGTCCTTTTGCATAGCCAGAACCCACAACTTATATGCCAACATTAAAAAGATTAACGGTGATAAGTTTATTCAAACAAGACGTCTAGGTCTTCACTGTTGAAAGGTGGTATTACTTTGTGCCATTCTACAATCCCAGGTCTAAAAACATTGGGACATTTCATAATATGAAAAGTATATACTCATTTTGAATTTGATGCCAACAACACAGTTCAGAAAAAGTTGTTGGTGTCCACATTAAGTCATTGTCCACTCACGAAAATGAGTTGTTATGTGTTATGAATGGAAGAAAAAAAGAAAAATGAAATATTACGAATCCAGGCGATTTAAAAAGAGCCAGATCATAGATTATTTTGGCAATTAATCATCCGCAAACCACAACAACTCTGGCAGAAATGCAGCCTTGTAATTCAGCAGCGACCAATTTAGGGTACAAATATGGCTCCATCACTGCAAGGTCTCCTCGTCTCTTTATCCTTGTGCAGTTAAGTAGTTTGTATTTGACGTGCTGCCTGTCCAGACTCTAAAGTGATTAGAGTAGTTTATATTCTGTTTGATAATCTAGTATGCACAGGCAGCCCTTGGGTTTCATTAGTTCCTAACATCTGGCACCCCACCCACATCCCAAATGAGAATACTTCAATCACATTCTCTGCCTGGATGTCCTCTGTGTTTGCATTCGTGTTTTCCACAGTTTTGCTCACTGCAGCCTTGATGTACCTCTGACTGCTAACTGCTAATGCTGTGATCATCACTGTGTCACTGTTAGTTGTCACATATCAGAGAGAAGATCTATGCATTTTGGATTTTGTTTAGGGAGCTAAAAAAACAAAACAAAGTTTTGGTCCCTTTTGCCTTTTTTCAATTCATGCTTGATTGGGAAACTTAATCCCACTCAAAAATGTTACGAAAGACTGAATTATGCAAAAAATTAATAATAAATACTGACTCCAAGATAGTATTTTACTATTAAGATGACTGACAGTTGAATGAAATTTGAATCCGGTGGTCCATCTGCATTTGCGACCAATTAATCTGTAACAGACGAGGTGCATTATGCAAACACTGCCTGAAATTTCCATAGGAATGCTAGTACTATTTTCCAGTTTCACTGAGATGACTCCCAAGATGCGGCTGAGATTATGTAAACTACGTTTATTTGGTATTTTTACCATATAATTAAGAATAATTAACGCTTATTACGAGATCAGATTTCCTGTAATCAAACCTCATCATCAACAGATCCTAAAGAAGCACCGCAATATTCAACTGAGGGCTATCATTTCAAGCAGACACTAAGAAAACGAGTGAGGGAGGGTGCATAAAAAAACGAAAACAAATTTATCATCCCATTCCCTGGGAAACAAAAACAGTCATAAATCAAAGAGAAAAATGAGGCGCCTTATCTGGCTAACTTCACAGCTAAGGTAGCTTGACTTCTAACGGAGTCTCAAGAGAATGCCTCCAAGGTTTTCCCGACAGTGCGTCACAGTGTTGCACTCCGCTACAGCGGTTATGATCCAGAAATAAAAAATTAACTTTAAAATGTGGTCTCGAGCATAGCACGTTAACTGACTACAGGAGGGCTCTCTAGGGACTAGAGGAGGAGGCTGAAGTCACAGTGACGCGGGACGTAAGAAAAAAATAAAAATAAAAAAAGAGGTCATTTCATAAAGTAGACTGACACAGTAACTAGTTTAAAAAAAAAATAGGCAGAACATTTTTAAATGGCTAAAATTTTCACTATGAAACAGGATGTCAAACAAGGGTTTTCGTTTTGAAAAAGGTGTGATATATTATGTGCATATACTTTTATAATTAATTTTGATACTTACGGTAAAAAATCTTAATATAGTAAGTTTTGCCAAATCACCAAATTAAGACTTTCTGGGAATATTGATCAAAGGAGAAATTACAACTGAACATTTTAATCACATTAAACAAGAAACATTAAAAAAACACAAACACTGATCTGTTTTCAGGAAAGGTTTCACATTACCTTTGGATTTCTCTTGGTGTACATTACACTTATATTACTACTGTTTACTGTAGTACTTACTTCTACTTTTTACTACTGGTTGCAGGTACAAAAAAACATTTCACTGTGCATTGTACTATGTATAACTGTGCATGTGACAAATAAAAACCCATCTACCTATCTATTTTATACTATTAGCATGTTTGTATGTCTTCCTCAGACTTTGAAATTCAAAGGTCTATTTCGCAACATCAAACGATCATTTTTGACTGATCAGTCTTAAATATTTTTGTGGCAGTATTTTGGTTGCAATAGACATTTTACTACTGACAGAAAAAAGAAACATGGGCAGTTTAAATACTGAAACTCTAGCATACAAAACCAGTGAAAACCCCCACTGTAAACATATTAAATAAAAATATTATCTCCAAGGCCATCCAAATGAATGGCTGCATGACATTTTGCAGGTGCACCCATTAAAGGAACATTACAACAAAATGTGTACACAGTATAAGAAATACTATGAGAATGACCAGTTCAAGGAAGTGTGATTATTTGTATGCAGCCCATGGGTGGTAGGTGTATAAGAGACAGGAAGAATATCCAAGGTTTCCTCACACATTGGCGTTAGGTAGATGGATGTTCAACTTTACCCTACTGTATAGCTAAGCTGAAAAAAATAAATCTAGGGCTTTAAACCTGAAGGTCAGTTTTAATACAATATCAAAAACCAATTTCCACTTGTTTGTCAGTTCCATTTATCAAGGCCATTTAAAACAATTACATTCTGTAGCCTTGCTGGTCCTGTTGGCCAGTGCTGCAGCCTTTCCTAAAAAAAAGAAAGAGCAGCTGAGGGGGATAAGTATACAGAATTCAGAGGCCACCACTCCAAAGCTGCAAGAAGAAGCATATTATCTTTAAGTGTGTCTGCTCTTCCGGAGAGAACCCTATGTGGGTGCATATACAGAAAGTCTGCCAGCCTATACTAGCAGGAAGCAACCGCTGAGGAAATGTGTGACAGTTGTTGCATTAATGCCAAGAAAGAGGGATTGATCAGCAACTAAAACAGTTAGATAAAATGCATTTAATGCCAAATCAATCCTCCAAACTCAGGAGTGCTATTAGATAGTAGTGGGGTTCAGCTGAATAATGAATTAATGACAAATCAAAGAACAAATGGTCTGGTTGGGGGAGATGTTAACACAAAAAGGTTTTTAGGAACATCTAAAACCTTTAGTGTTCACGCTACAAATGTATAGTGGAATACCTCTTTGACCTTGTTTTGTACAAAAAAATATGTGCTTTAAAAATGTGCAGCTTATGGTTGGGTTGTCGGATTAGAATCGATTGAAGAATCGAAGATAATATATATAGTGTATATTGAGAGGTGTGGTTGTCAGGATGAATATTTGATTCTGATTGGCTACAGGGTGCCAAAAGACACACATAAAATAGTCTCTGTGAAACTGTCTGCCCACAGTTTCTAAATGAATGTGTTTTGCTCAGCCTGTATTCAAAATTGGTTAACCATAGCAACGTGTACTCACACAAAGCCTCAGTTTACAGTCTACTGAAACATATTTGCAAGCCGACATCTGCTGCAGTCTATTGCAGTCTACAAACCTCTGATGGCCTTTGCATCAGCTGGCAGATACCTCAACATTAAAAACTCTGAATGTCTCATTCATAACACAAGTGTGGTTGTTCTGTGCTTCGTGAAATGGCAAAAGTTACACATTACCAGCAAGAAGGCAGGGTTACGCTGCCTCTCGGAACATATTAATAGTTTATATCACATAAGGGATCATCTAATATCCCAGTTGTTTTTTTTGACTCACTACTTCAAGGCAACAGAACACACTTTCTATCATTTGTTTGTGAAAATCTTCGTATCACTTTGGGGACAATTACGTTGCTGGATGGCTAGCTACTCTTGTTGTTAAATATAGTGTTCTGCCTCATAGCTGAAACAAATTATTTTTGGGAGGCTGAGCAGAACATTTATGTCCCATTTACTGAAGTGAGAGACAATATTTCATTTGCAGGACAACTTTATGAGATGATGATTGTTCAAGGTGAAATGCATTTTTGAAAAAAAAACATCTCTTCAAAAATTCTTTTTCTCTTCGACAAGTGAACATGATATTCAGGATACTGCCTAAAAACTACCTAGATGTAGAACTCCCTACCGCTACTGCCCTCCTAACTACAAGGAAATTAATTTCCCAATCTATGGAATGGCCAGAATTCTCCTTAATGAGAAAGAGAAAGGTACCAAAACCCCACCCCTTCACATTTGGTATCACTGAAAAGCCCAAAATGTTCTCTGTAGATAGAAAAAGGATTAATTCAATAGTATGCAGTGGGTGGGAGATATTCAGGTTTACAAATGTCCTCCACAGAGGATTTAAACTACCGGTAGTAAGGAAGATATTACCTCGGTTATAATTTGGGCCTTCTTAGAAAATTATGTTTTCCGATATTCTTTTTGAAAGAATAGATTAAAAAAGTGACCATCTTCTGCAATTAGCATTGCATTGTGGGTTGCCTGACTAAATGCTGCTGGGCTAACAAGTCAATTTATGGTGACTCTTCCAGTCCAGTTTTTGAGGTGATGCCATTATGTATTTTGCTGGCATAGCTTAGTGCAGTGCATGACACATCTTCTGCAGAGTTTCTGCTGCTGTAGACACAGTGCTACTACGGCTGTCATTGATGTCAAGCTCTGAGAAACAGTATATAAAAGTGTCAGGGAAAACAGTAACTCAGTTAGAGGCTAGTGGCCACAACTTCTGACAAAGTGAGCCAGTCAAAGATATCTGAGAGAGCAGTAATTTTTCGCAAATAAACGCAGTTCAGAAACCTATTTTGCTGAACTTGTATAACCTATTTAAATAAAAAGATGTAGACAAATACTTAATAAAACATTGTATAAGATGTAAAATAAATTATTATTAAAGAGGAAACAGAAAGCGCAAATCTATTTAAATTTTCATAACCTTGAACTTTACCTGACAGGGTTGCTGGTGAGGGACACTCGCAACGAGTCTAGACAGGCAAACAGGCGTTCGTCCATCACCCCTGACTTCAGCTCACCCAGGAATTCCTGGGGAGATATCTGATGGCTGCTTCTCAAGCTGCCCTGGAAAAAGAGAGAAGGAAGGGTGAAATCTCAAAGGAGCACGTAACTTTGTTCTCGGCAATTTCAGTCAGTTGCTCATCCTTTATTAATCCATTTTATTATTAATCTTTTGACATTTTGCAGACTGCTTATTAGAAAACTAAATCTGCATATTAAATATGGAGCAAGCAGTAATGTCAGACTACAGGCACATACTTGCATATATGCTGTAAATGTGCACAAGCACACCAGGAAACAAGCTTCACCTGCTGTGGAATTACGTGTAAAAAAAACACTGAATAACTTATGATGGTTCGCGAACACAATTCTAACCAATCAACAACACGCGAAATATACAACAAATGCGCAGGTTAAGTACATAAATGTAACACCACAGCATCGCCGTCGTTTCAACTGTACATTAGCATCAGTAATCAGGTGGCTTGAGCTCAGGCTGAGTAGGTTGTCAAGTAAGAGCAGCACTTGGCGGTTCAATCTGCAGCTGAGGAAGTTTCATTATGCAAGACACAGAAGCACTCTGCGTTTGAAAAGCACTATATAAGTGCCGAGCATTTTCTATTTAAATGTCTACATTGCAGGGGGGACAAGTGTAATAGAAAAAGTAGGAAATAAATTGGCAGAAACTAACTAAAGCTAAAAACTAACATTACCTCCTTCACCAACTATGCAAGCTGCAGTTTTATGTATGTGTGTCCAGACTTACAATATGTAAGAAATATAGGAAACAGGAATTTAATGGAGGTATTTCACTTTCTGATGAAACAATGTAGACTTTTTGAATATGAAATGGCATCACTTCATCGCTTCATCCTATTAAGACATTTATGTGAAATTTCATTATCAATAGAGTATCATTTATTCACTTCATTGCTCAAGGCGTACCTAAAATGATGTGTTCACACAAACGGGCAAGGAGAATCGATGGATGCACGAATGGACAGGCAACCTGAAAATCTATTGCCTCGGGCCACGGCAGTCACCAGTTTGGAGACATGAGGAAAATATAGTGCAGTGTTTTCTAAGGATTTAAAACAATTGATCAATACCCATAATCCCACTTTTTGTGCCATCAACATGTGTGCTATGTCTGCTGTGGCTATACCAATATGAATTCAGTGACATTGTGTAAGAAAAAAAATCCCCACTGTACAGCTTACTTGTAGTTTGGAAGACCATAAAGTATTATCTGTGTAAATTAGGATAGTAAAAAAGCTTTTCTCCAGATTTTTGAGTCTTTGTTGAGCAACTCCAAGGTTGTGGACAAACCAAAGTGCTTAATAATTTGATTTTCTTTAATATGACATGATATCCTTATAACTGAGACAGCCATACATGTGCAACTACTAACCATAACTGTATTGCATTCATTTGAAAAGACTGCCACTTCAGCTTTTTTCGTCTAATCAATAACCTGCATACAACCTACCAATTTAGTGAATCTGCCTGCATATAGTTTTTTTTTTTTTTCTAGTGTTAAAGCGCAGAGTCTGAGGGTGATGCTGGGCTTTGATTACCTTGACCAGCCACACATGAGATGGTGTAGATACTAAAAGGCATGGCTAGATTGGAGAAGCCTGAAACGCCATCCCTCGCTTGCTAGAGAAGCTCCCCATGCCTCATTTAATCTATGAAAATAAACCGCTCATTTTTGTAACTGATGTCTGATCTTTATTTTATGCTGCGACCCTCAAACATGTTCATAAAATAAATGGCGTTTCATCCACTTAAATATAAATTTTTTGCGTTTTTGAGCAGGACGGTGTGTCAATGTTCAAATATATATGGACCTAACTGTAACTTCCCACCTGTCAGGTAGTAGTCCTATAAATCTAGCACTACTACAACATTGAAACCCTTCACTTGTTAAATGGCTTAGACATGCCCTTTTGCTCCATTAACACGTTGGCTCTTGATTGCAACTCTTCCTTGGCGTCATCAGCCTGGGCTGACCCCTGCTTCATACATCTTTTGCTCTGTGCGGAGGACTCTAAATGGAATAAAGGTGGCAGTTTCACAAATACAGACCGCTGCCTTGCTGCACACCGACCCATCAAAGATACAGAAAGTGTCTGCCCCCCCCGCCCCCCTTCCTAGATCTACTGCCTCCCCAATCTTTGTGAGAAATGATAATGGTTAGTCTGTTTTTCAGGATCTCTTAGGCCTTCAGCAGCGGTGGAGAACTATGAGTACTGCTCGTGGTAGCACAACACCATAGTCCTGCTGTCTTTTCTGGTTCAGAGAGCAAACTGTCTGTCCACTGCAAGTACTGGCAGAGCTATGGACGTGCATGCAACTCCATCCACGTCATATTAAATTAAACTAACTTCAGGTGCCAGTAGTGGAAATGTTTGATGCGTTGTATCACAAATAGCTGAAGGCTACTTAGTCATTAAACACAGAGTGTTTACGTTCTATAATGTGCATATGCAATGTTGAGCATTTCAATTTCTTTTAAAGATAACATCCTTTAACAATCTGTCATTTATCACTGAGGTCATGGTCCAAATGTTGGGCCAGTGAGTCATTGCACTTTTCAAATATGCCATTTATATCTCTGAGTCGAGACAGAAGTGTACCTAGCTCCTTGGTATAACTGGTCCTCACTGGTTCTGTCAATGTACATGTGGGCATGTGAGTACTGTGCTGAAATGTGTGCTGTCTAATGTTATTTGACAAAGCACAATAATGGTAGAGAAGAGTGTTTCTAGAAACTGGTGGCTCTCATTTTGCAGTTTTTTGTTGTTGTGTGTGTAGGAATAAAATATTTGGTGGAAAAGAGGCAACTGCTGAATATAAAACTAACTAGATCATTTGTAATAAGAAGACTTGCGCTGATGCAGTATTTTACACCTCCTCACTCAATATTTATTCAGTAATTACAGACATAAAAGGAATACTGTCAGTATACTCCTACTTTCTTTCCATGAATGTTGTAATTTAGCACATCTTATGTATATGAGGAATTTGATAAAACTGGTGTTGTGAAGATTTTTTAATTCGCTGCTTTTTGGCCAGTGGCCATGATATTTTACCAGGCAGGGATATAAACAGGCCAGTCCCCATGGTAACTTGAGATGGACAGCCCCAGGCAACTTGGAGGAATGTCTGGATATAACAAACATAATAAATGCAACACTTCTTTGCAAGACTTGGTGCCAACTTGTTAACCGGAAAACCTTATATGAACACCTCAGGCACACTGTGTTTTCATTATTATTCAAACTAAGTATCACAGACATAACCCATATTAATTATGAACATGCTGGGGATTAAATATTTATTGGAGTATCACCTGCAAGTTGCGGTCCATACATTGACTTTTTTAAGGGTAAGAGAAGTCAGTGTAAGGTCTTTTGGTCTTTGGAGAGGAAGAATGGTCCTAAGTTTCTATTTTCTTTAGAGATTTAATTGTTTTCCTTCAAACACTGACAGTTTTATCACCCTCTATCTATCTATGTGCTGCAGGAAGGGGTAAAGGAAAAAGCTTATGGCTGATTTCTGAAACTTTGAAGGAGAGCAAATCAACCGTGGAACCAAAGTCACGTACATAAAATATAATTTCCAGCACTCAAAAATGTTATTAAGAATAAATACCACTGCTTCTCCTATATGTTTGTGTGTGACAGAGAGAGAGGGAGAAAGAGCGAAAAGGTGAGATAGTATGAGAGAGAGTGGGAGGGCAAAGTGAGTGAGTATGAGTAGAGAGGGAGGATAGATCTATTATCTACTGGACGGCAGAGCAGAGGGCAAAGGAGAATGCAGTGGCATGTAAACCCTGTTTTTGATATTGAATAATCAAATACAATCCTTCCCCGGTGTCTGTCAGGCCAGGAATCATATTTGATAGAATTTTTCATAAAAAATAAATACATACAATGATGAATGATATATGCCCAGAGTATGGGGAAAATCAGAACTCAAAAAAAAAAAGCTTGACATTTAAACAGATATTCATTTCCAAACTTTAAATCGCATAACCTTAAAAAGTTATGAAGCAAAACTCTGAAATTAATAATGAAGTCAGAAAACGTCTATATATTAAAAAAAGAAAAAAAAAAAGAAAACTCACAGTTTTAGAGGCAGTGAAAATATACTGGATGACCATTTCTCTCTTTGTGTTGAGGTCCTTCTCTCTCAGAGGAGCCTTTTTGTCCTCGTTCAAGTTCATGTCCTCCTGGAAAAAAGAACCAACCAAAGCACAGTTTTTATACAGTTGTCTTTCTTAAATTTTATTTTCAAGATATGACGATGATGACGACAAACTACACTGCCTGACCAAAAATAACATCCTGTGGTCGTGGAAAAGACATTAGTCTGTTTGAGAAGGGTCAATCATTGGCATGCATCAAGCAGAGAAAACATCTAAGGAGATTGAAGAAACGACTAAAACTGGGTTAAGAACTGTCCAACACATTGTTAAAAACTGGAAGGATAGTGAGGAACAATGGCATCAGGGTAAGAAGAGAGGCAGATGAAGTGATCACCCATCAGGCCAAGTGTCTACTGTACAAGCCTGTGGGGGCAGTGCTATGATCTGGGGTTGCTGCAGTTGCTCAGGTCTACGTTCAGCAACGTTATGAATATGAATATACTGAAAGACCAAGTTATTCCATCAATGGATTTTTATTTCCTGATGGCACATATTTCAAAATGACAATGCCATAATCCATAGGGCTCAGATTGTGGAGATATTTAAACTCATTGTTTCACTTCATCTTTATCCGTACATTTAACATTCAACCAATGGTACAGTCAAGGCTTATTTTTTTTAAACAACGTACCATCATCTTTTCAAACAGAGCCAAGATCTCTTTTTCCGAGGTGATCTTTGACGACAGTTCCTCAAAGTTATGAGGGGTGGACGATGAAGAGGTGGTCCAGTCATTTGTGTTGTGTTTGGACTGCGATAAGGGCGGCCGCTCCTTCTTACTACCTGGAATCCGAATACTGGCAAATCTGTCCAGCTGTAGACAGAGAGCAACAACAGAGAGCACACAGTTAAAACAGAGAACGCCAAGCAAGACGGGAAACTACAAAAAAAACTACAAGATGAGAAAACGACAAACGACATGTTAGATGATGACTACATTTAAATGACTAATACTAAAATGGAGTAGACCAAACAGTTAACCCGTTGCATGTGCAAATTGTGTGAACAAAGGTCTCATGCAAAACATCTCTTTGACACATGCTGAACAAAACAGCATCCAGATGCAGAGTTGACATTAGATGGTTAGAAAAGTAGTGTGAGGCTCTGTGATGTCAATGAATCCAGTGTCTGCTAAGGATTACCAAATTCATTGCCACCCAAAACTGGTTGGTTTAATGACGTCAAGTGAGTTGATGTTAGATGTTACAGTTGTCGACAAGATATAATGGTTTCCTTAAATCTTACCACATCATCTGTGATGTTTTTAAAGGGTAAGTGCTATAGATGGGGAGCAGAAAAACAAAACAACAAATCAGAATACATAAAACATCAAATAGTATATAAAGATATTTCAGCCAAACAGCCTACAGCTAATTATACATCGACTAAGCATAACATTATGACCAACTTCCTAATATAGTGTAGATCTCTCTTGGGCCTCCAAAACAGCTGTGACTCATCAGAGAATGGTCATGTGTCTTCTGAGGGTGTCCTGTGGTGTCTTCAACAGCAGCTGAAGTAGGCTGTGATTGTTCAGATTTCCACGAAGAGTTTCACTTGCACTGATGTTAAGGTATAGTGAATGAATTGATCCATGGCCTTTAAAGCACCCAGTGTGTGCCAGCTGACTTAAGTCCAAACTATTGGACATTCCCCAGGAGCCTGGACAACTATCACCAAGTACAATGGACAGGTGCCAAACACTCTCCACAAAAAGAAAATCCTTTTAGGGCACCCAGTGGTGCAGTTTAGCAGTATTAAACCAAAATATTTTTATTTAAATATCTAAACCCAAGTGTCTTGTTCAACTTAACAATTATACTAGCAATTTAGACAAAATTGCAGCCTAAATAGTGCCACTCTCTACAAATTATAACCGATCCACTTGTGTAGTTAAAGACACTGACATTTGGCATGTTGTTAAC
Source organism: Planiliza haematocheilus (assembly GCA_005024645.1). Lineage (NCBI taxonomy): Eukaryota > Metazoa > Chordata > Actinopteri > Mugiliformes > Mugilidae > Planiliza > Planiliza haematocheilus. The sequence continues at coordinate 150,928 of SRSE01001068.1, forward strand.
TGTGCATACCAGCTATTCCAGTGCCTGCCAGGCAAGTTTTTCCTGCTGTTTTTTTCCCCAGTTTGTTTATTTGTAGACATCTTGGAAAGTTGCCATCTTTACTTAAGAATATGTGCTCTGTGGTTAGTAACAATCCTAACAAGGAACGCAAAATCAATACATGAACAGAACACGTTACATAAAAAAAACAGCATCAGCAAAAGCATAAAACAGACCGTACAGAAATTCAGAAAAACACCAGCATTGAACTGAAAGAAAAAAATACATGTACCTGTCAATAAACTGTCAACCTGATTTGTGTTCCGACATAACCAACATACATTGCTGTTTAAGAAGTGCCAGAAGCAAGTTGAGAGTGGACATGAGATAATAGTAATAAAGTCACTCTTTGCGTTCCTGGTGTAGGAATCGCATGCCTAGATTTTGACAAACTACACCAAAGAGTCCAATGCCAACACTTACACAACTAACTATGAACCACTCTGACTCATTTTATTTATAACTGAGATTTTAAAAGGGGTCAAATACACTCCGCTACTATGAAATTGTATGTCACAGCACTCTCTTCTCACCTTCCTCTGTTGCACACATTAATTTGAACTGTAATGATGGATGGGCTTGTGACTCAGGCCGTCTGTCTCCAGGCTTTCACAAACTTTACATCATAATTCGGCTCTTCAGCGGTGAGGCTTTCATTAGGCAAATTTTTATTTATTTTGTGTATTTCTTTTTTTTTTTCCATCTTACAGCCAAACTCCCACACAACTGCCTTAAAGTGGAAATCATTTATTCTTCAGAGCATATCGATTCTGTCACCCTTTTCTAAGTTCATGTGTTCAACACCGAATATTTTAACAGCAATCTGGTACATAAAACTGAATATTAAGTATTCCTTCATTGATGGAACATATGTTTATTTCAACTTAAATTTTGCTCTTAATTAGAGCCTATAGCCTACTTCTGGGTTTAGCCTTGCAAGCAGAGCAGACACTGTGCAACTGAGTCCTTAATACAGGACAGGTGTAGTTATTTAGTAACATATTGTTCATATAAATTGTTATGACATACAGTAGTAAGACATTTTACAGGACAACAGACACTACATCAGTGGCAAGAAAGGCGATGATTAATTACTCAAATAACTGTTGGTCACAAAATGCTACGTCTGGTTATATAAACTTTTACAATTAGACCAGAAGCCACAAGTTTTATAAGTGTTTGGACCATTCAGTTGGACATACAGCATCGTCTTTTAGAACTTTTAGGACATGACTGACATGATTGACAAAGGGCTGCACATACTTATCATCAGGCAAAATGCTTTCACCACTGAATGGAACAATGTTTCTGCACCAGAATTAATTTCCTGCAGAAGTGTAAACACTAATGGCATATTTTCTGTCCATGGTTAGAATGGGCACATGATTATATTCTGCAACAGTTTTTTCACACACAAGATTTAATGTGGAGTCTCTTTTTGTTTTGTTTGTTTCATCAATGGACCTATTAGCAAATCTCATTATCTATGACCTTGTCCAGTATCACAGGCACATGCTGAAAAGCCACTCAACACAGTAACTTCACAAATTTAAAAAAAAATTGTTTGCTTTGACAGAAAAAACAAAAATGACATTAATGACTGGCGCCTTTCCCACTTCTTGTCATTTTTAATTAGTCTACAATGAAAAGGATATTGATTTAAATAGTTCCATGCTAAGATTTTTTGGTACATTTATATGGAATCGTACAAGTTTTGTGGCAGGTTGCCAAGGATCACAAAGACCAGCAACACATTCAGGGAAAATGAATGTGTAAATGGCCATCGTAAGTTAATCACAGCTTCTAAAGTGAATCTTACTGTTGTTTTGTTAATTACACTGCTTAACTGTAAATAAAGAAAGCAATAGGCTTTATTGGCCGTGTATGCACACTGATCAGCCACAACATTAAAACCACAGACAAGCAAATAACACTGATCACCTTGTGGCAACACAATGCTCGGCCGGGAAACTTTTATTAACATTCATGTGGATGTTACTTAGACATGTACTGCCCACCTAGACCAGATCAGGCACCCCTACCCCATAGCAATGACACCTCTTGATGGCAGCAGCCATCCCCAGCAGAATGCAGCCGGTTACAGGCACCCACACAAAAATGGTTTAGGAACTTAAAAAAAAACATGAAATTCCCTCCAAATTCCTTAGATCTCAAACTGATCAAGTATCTGTGGGATGATTCACAGGGGCCCCTCCCCTCAGCCCATAGAATCCTTAACAACAGCTCACCAACAGTTAAAAACTCAAATTTTGTACAGACTACACACAATCACACCCCATCCTACCGGATCTGTAGACACAGTGCAATGCTGCAGGTTAAATACTAGGGCAGTGAATATGACTGATTTAACATATCAGCCAACCTGAGTTTGTAACCCCCCCCTTTCATCCAGCATTACACAATAACCATAGAAGGTTTGTAGACTCCTATAGGGGTAGTAAATGTCAGATAGTTGAACAACAGCTCATAAATGGGAGCAGATAATACATTGTGGGCTGAGCCATTCCTGCACACACTTTTACTACAGTTGTACACTACAATCTCTAACACTGGAAAAGGAATTAACTTGTGGCAGCGCTCCCTTAAGAAGGTCAAACACAGGTTGAGCGTGCATTAAGTAGATCTGACCACGGACTACACAAGTCTCCCTTTTGAATTAACAGACGCCTTAGTGATCCACATATTAGCCCCACTAAATGAAAATCCCAATAACAGCAGTGCAGTAAAAATACCAACATTTCCCTATTATCTCATGGAGCCTAGAGCAGACAAACAGCAGACAGTAGACAGGGGGGGGACATGGATTAGTGCTAGCTAAAGCCTGTGCTAATTTTAACCGATTGTTTTCCTACATGCAAAGCAAAGTCAACAAGCAGTCAAGATCACAAACACAATTCAGACATGATGCAAAGATTGCACTGTGTGTTTTGTGCGAGAGATATATTCTTGTAAAGGCTTCTTGTAAATTAGTCAAAGGAGTGCATTACACTGACCTGCTGCCACTCTTTCAGTTTATTTTGGTCTATGTTTCCAAAGGTATCACCAAACTGAGAAGGCAGTTTTGAGATAAAGAAATTACACTTTTTAATGTCTGTATTTGTTGTTATATAAAAATATAACTATAGGGTATATAGAGAAATACTTTTTTTTATCTTGACTAAGTTTTGTCCTGCTTTGTGTATGTGTGTGTGTGGTAAACATTGTGTCAGAGGCAAGACAGACAACAGTGACAGGGAGGACACCATCCCTGTATCCTGTCATACTTACAAACTTTGGTTTGCGGTCTCCATCATCGTAACATGACGTGCTGTTGTTGGACGAGCCCTTCTTCTTTTGGGATTTACTGTCTCGTCCAGTAGTGGAATCAAAACGCTGACTGTAACTATCCATGTTAGCTGAATGACTTCTCCGCGACAGTTACTTAAGACGTAAACTGTAATGTAAGTAACGTTAGCATATACACACACTCTCTAAACTTCCTAGCATATGTAAAACCTGTGGGCGGACAGCTACAGGTAGTCAACACATGGGTGAAAATTACATGTCACAAGCAGAGAAGTCCAAATATCCTTGTCCTCAGTCCCAACTGTCCGTTGAGCTAGCCTGCTAGCACGCTCGCTACACTATCATTCACTGGTGGATTTTACTTAGCACTAATCCAATTTACGGACTGACACGTAACGCTTTGAGTTTCCGCTAACGGAAGAAATGCGGCATAAAACACAACAGGTTTCGCCGCTGGCAAATGTTTAATCCTGCCACGAACTGAAAGCTGTACTGTAATAATAATTACGAGGAGCGGCTGAAGAGTCAGATGGGTAATTTCTTCCGACAGATATTTTTTGATAGACCCGCGCAATGACAACGTCAGCTCCTGCGAGTTTAATCCAACCAATAGCATTTCTTGAGACATAGACGCGGCTTGTCATTGGTGCGAACCCTCCCCATTTACAGTTTAAGAAGCCATTTGATTGGACGCTCACAGCTGTCAATCAGTCCGTCCTCACTTTGTGGTTGTTCGTTTAGTTTTGCCTGAGTCTCCCGCAGGTGCGTTGGTTTATGCAACGTGGGCGAGCCCTGGGTACAGAAGTGTTTTCTCTTCCTTTATATCTTTATTTTAACTAAGCCAAACCTTAATATATATTTTAATCGCTACTTATTGAACCTGAAGCAACACAAAACACACAAATAAAATAAAACAGTGGGTCGTTTTAAACCCATTTCCGCCACAACATTATGACCACTGAGAAGTAAATAACATTTAGCATCTTGTGATAATACAATGTTCTGCTGCAAAAATTTTGGACCTGGCATTCATGTCATGTTACTTAGACATGTAACACCCACCTAGACTAGACCATACAACCCCCCACCCCATAGCAATGACAGGATGGCAGGATGCAGCCTGACACAGGCACACACACAAAAACGCTTTAGGAACAACTCAAAGAAACATGAAGAACAGGTTGACCTGGCCTCCAAATTCACTAGATTCCAAACTGATCAAGTATCTGTGGGATGATCCACAAAGGCCCCTCCCCTCAACCCATAGGACCCAAAGGTACCCGCTAACAACGTTCTGTTCCTAGACACTACAAGATACCCTCAGAAGGCCCATGTCTCTTCTCTGATGAGTCACAATTGTTTTGGAGGCAAAAGGGTATGCACAATATTAGGAAGGTGGTCATAATGTTATGCCTGATCCATGTATAGTCGCCATGATCTCCTGAGCTATCCTATTTGAAAATCAGTTGAGCTGCATAAGTGGTTACAGTTGATCTGCAGTCGTTCATACTATGCCACTCTGACAAGAGAAACATCACAGCTTTAACAACGGTACAGCTTAATGTAAATTAAACCACAACCACGCCCGTAGACACAAACTGCAGTGTTGCTTGATCAACAGGAAAGCATAAAAATAGGATAACTGCTTTGATAAACATTTTGTACAGGCATACTGAGAGCCATAAACGGCTTATTGTGCACGGGGGACACGTTTAGAAATGAATGACTACTGTCTTTTGAAATACAACATATCACGGAGGAGAAAAGCCTAAGCAAACATTTATCACCCTTCTCCATGTCGTAAATTAAATCTCTCAGTTTTATTTATATAGCATCAAAACACAATCCAAACGATCTCTAGACGCTTTGACAAACCCAGATCTTGAAACTCCCCAAAGCGAGCACTAAGGAAAAACTCAGGCAGAAACTCTGCTCATACTGGGTCACCCATCTGCTCAAGGCCAGCCGGGTAAAGTTAACAAAAGAGACAGGAGAGGAGGAGGAGGAGGACAAGAGCGCAACGGGTAGAATAATTCCCACGTACAGTACATCTGAATAAATCATACGCACAGCAGACAAACATGATACAAACAGGAGTACAAGATGTAGGTGATGCATGTTACATGAGATTCTGATAATGGATAAAAAGAATGGACAGGAGCTAGTATTCAAAATATTCACTGTAGAAACGCTAAGCGGGTGTACAGTGTTCTCATAAAGTCACTGCTATTGGAATAAACAAGGGCACAGAGGCGTAAAACAGTGTCAGTGGTAACAGTTGTTCTATTACAAGAGTTGGTTTGCATAATTTGTGAATACAAGGGGTATCATACACTACCTGCCAAAAAAAAGTAAGCAAATAGGTACAGTGAGTAACATTTCTAAGGACACATCCTGTGGTTGTGGAAAATATGTTCACTGGCATGCATCAAGCAGAGAAAACATCTAAGGAGATTGAAGAAACTACTAAAACTGGGTTAAGAACTGTCCAACGCATCATTAAAAACTGGAAGAATAGAACCAGGGCCGAAAAAAAGCCTGATTGATCATGGTCATCGATCACTTAAATGTTGAAAAACAACATTCGAGCTCAGGGCTATGTCTAATAGTCAAAGCTGTGTAGCCTTAAGAAAACCACTAATCAGTGAGGCTAACTGGAAAAAAGGCTTCAATTTGCTTGGGAGCGTAAAGATTGGACTCTGGAGCAATGGAAGACGGTCATGTGGTCTGATGAATCCATATTTACCCTGTTCCAGAGTGATGGAGGCATCAGGCTAATCCATCACCCATCAGGCCTAGTGTCTACTGTACAAGCCTGTGGGGGCAGTGCTATGATCTGGGGTTGCTGCAGTTGCTCAGGTCTAGGTTCAGCAACATTATGTTGCCCAAAGAATGAGGTCAGCTGACTACCTGAATATACTGAATGACCAAGTTATTCCATCAGTGGGTTTCAGGGAGCATGAGACATCATTTTCACACATCATTTGGCCACCACAGAGTCCAGACCTTAACCCCATTGAGAATCTTTGGGATGTGCTGGAGAAGGCTTTGTGCAGTGGTCAGACTCTCCATCATCAATACAAGATCTTGATGAAAAATGAATGCAACACTGGATGGAGATAAATCTTGTGGCATTGCAGAAGTTTATCGAAACAATGCCACAGCGAGTGTGTGCTGTGTGTTTTTTTGAGCAGGCGGTGTATATAGAGAGGTGATGAATAGAGAGACACTGAGTTAATGACATGCTATACAGTAGTAGAGTGCTTTAGTATGCTTTACATTGCTATTTCACAGCTTCGCTCTGCAATTTAAAAGTTGGCTCAAGGTACAGTAAAACTCCAAATACCTTGTCTGATGCAAGGATGCAACCAGGTAGAGTGATGCAACAAACAGAAACTTTTGTGCGATCCTTTCTCTTGCAGCTCCTCTCAAAGCACAATTCACTTCCCTAGTACATGCAGCATCAGAGAAAGTTCTTCAGTGTAAAACTAGCTATGGAGCGTGCATGTCCCTGCCGGTGAACCGCGGGGAAATATGTTAATTGCGACATAATATTAGTGACTGCTCTTGCAGGATGGTCCTTGTAAACTGCTGCAGGCTCGATACTGGTGCAGGTATCCCGTGTAGCGTTATTCCTGAGGACAGCAGAGTTACAAAACCTTACTGATCTCAATATTAACATTTCACTGCTTTTATGCATGCAGACAGTCCTTTATAAAACGTTCACACTAAAGCTCCATGATGATTATACGGGTGTAACCTATACTGATAGTACCAACAGTTTAATTGGTTCTTTTTTTAAGGAACATGCCCTTGCCACCACAAAAATATTATATTGTAGCACTTAAAGGCAACGTGTACCTAATTTGTCTTGTCTCCTAGCTCATTGAATTAGCTCGACTGTTTCTTTCCGTCTTGTTTTGTCAAACTGCAAAAAAATTAAGCACACTGGGACAAATCCTCAACCGCGGGTTAATTCGCATAACCAGGCCAATGTGTCAAAGCTCGGCGTCTTTGTGAACCGCCGGAGACAGACTTGACATGCGTATTTGAAACTTATTAGTTTTTTTATGTCCAAGGCCAAACTTGACACCGAACGTCACAACCGAACGAGACCTTCAGCTCTGAAATCCAAACTTGACCCCTCTTTGAGTTCAGCCTCTTGAAATCTTGTTATTCTCAAAGACCTCTTATTTCTCGCATCCCTGGAAGACTGTGTGCATGACTGCCAGCCATGTGTTAACACTCTTCATCTATCCAAACACAAGCCTCGTGGCATTGTGCCTCGCTAATCCCCTCTGACAACAAGAGATCTAGCTTCCAAATCAGTCAGAAGAATTGCAACAGGGATGTACAGTCTAAACCCCCCCAAGTCCAAATAATATAAATTTCATATTTTCTTGTGTTTATAACAAAGTCTATGTTTTCCATTTAAACAAGCGTCATGCCCGTACAATCTGTCTACATTCTGCACGCTTTATTGGAATATTTCAAGATTCCATTGACATAAAATGTATATCATAAATCATTTTAAAAATAAGTGGACCTGCTATTACTAAGGGAAACAGATGTAGGCATGCATGCTTTACACATTATTGTGTGTAAACTGTCGTTTCATTTCAGCTGTAACATTACAATTCCTCTGCACTGACTGCAGTAAAGCTCAAATTCAACACCGTGAGCCTTGTGTGGGAAGATTATTAATCATTTGATCATTTGAGGGGATTTGTTTTTTTATTTTTTGTTTTGCCAGGCTGAGGTGAGACAGCAGTGTCAGGATTAATCATAAATCTCTGACCCAATAAGAGAAACGTTATCCTCGCCATGAAGCTTCATTGTTTGCTGGCTTGCTGGAGTGGGCCGGGGGTAAAAGCATCTTTAATTTTTGTGAAACCTCTGTGCAGAGATACATATTTACAGTTCAGTGTGCACATACTGCCATCTTGTGGTTTGATTTAACAGCATCGCCACGCGGCAATCCTCCCATTCTGGGCACAATGACATTTGTCCTGCACTAACTTTTTCCACTCGTACAAATTCATGGCCATCCTGCAAAAGAGAACAAATTATTGTCAGCATTATGACTGCCTCTCATTGTTTTCATTACGAAAGCCATCAAGCATTAGTAAAGACTCTTACATTACGCTTGTTAAATGGATGATTTGTTGAGTTTATGATGCGGTACAAGACTCCCTGTTTAAAGAAACGTGGCTACAGCAACATGTTATTCTTTTACATCTACAGAAGTAATTGAGGCCATACTGGACCCTCCGAGAGCTCGAGAACACCCCAGTGAAGAGTGATCACTGTGAGGTCCATTAATCGTCCTTAAACACATGAATTATTTCTCATCATTACATCATGGCAGCTCAGTAGTTTCACATACGCAACGGTCAGGTCTTTCATCACATATAATAGTAGGCTGTTTCTGGTAAAAAGAGCCTTTCATTATCCACCCCAGAAAACAAAAAAAAATATTTTGCTGAAATTTGTTCAAATACTCTGAACACCACTTTAACTAATGAATGAGTCACCCAGATCTAAACACAGATGAGATATCTTCTCTGGACATTGACATTTCTGAGACTGCTTCCAAGCCGGCAACTCAGGAACATGTCAGACATGTCAACGTGTTTCTGGGGTCTACACCACACGCTCATGTCTTTCTGAGGTTTGTCAGTGATACAGAGACGGCTTTTCGAGATGAGTCTTCTTGAGGGACCACTCAGACTGCTTCTTGACTTAAAAAGAGACAGATAGATGTCACTGAACGAGCTTCTCAGCCTGACTGTGGTGTCATGTAGATGGTGGTGGACATTGTTCACACTGGACCGGAGTTTGATCAGGGTTCATGCATCTGCCACTGATGTCAGGGACTCCAGCTCTGGCACTGCCACAGAGCCCCCCCCCTCTCTGCATCAGCGTGTCCAGCCGCGAGGTTCCCTTCTTCTTAGCGCTGCCTCCCCAGCACAGCACAGCGTAGAAGGAAAATGCAATGGGGGGTTAAGGAAGGTGAACGTAAGGATCCATAGGGTTAAACACAGTGCAGCTCCTTGTGGACACAGAAGAAGGAAATTACTAATTCTAAACATATGTAAACCCATTTTATATCTGCAAAATATACACAGCTTGACAAAATATTAGCCACTAGACAATGGTTCTAGTCTCAGATGCACTTATACATTTGCAGTAGGCTCATTTAAGAAAATCAGATTTCATAAATCACCCAGTCTTGCCCTATCCTGTCTATCTTCCCACTCCCACTGGCCCCAGTTGGCTTCGGAAGGACAGAAACTGGAAGCATTATTAAGCAACAACTTGAAATAAGTGTACAGGACAGAACAAAAGATAAGAAATATTTATATCAAGACTTAGATGTGGACACACTGGACAAAACAGCACACAGGTTAAGACAATATTAGCAGATATGACTATTATGGGAAAAACTAAATAGTATATTTGATTGATAATTTGATTCAGGGAAGTTTTTTTTTAATAAATAGGCTACTTATACTTCATTTTAATTTATAATTATTATACTAGTTGCAGCAATGTACCATTGTTGGTTGCCAGAATCATTCAAAGTCTGACTCAGAAACATCAGAAAAGAGTGTCAACTGTATCAATGAATGGGCAAGTAAACTGAGAATGCAGTAGGATAACATGACAAGCTTTGGCTAATGCAAGCTTAATATTTTTACACAAATGTGACCACAGCATAATTAACCCAGGATGTAGGAGAGCAGGAATTCATTAAAATTGATATCATTCAGCAAGTCACAGGTGGAAGTTCAGTAATCACAGGGGAATTATTAGCAATCCTTTGGTCATCACGGTGGACAGAGGATATATATATATATATATATATAGTAAATGAGGAGTATATATACATACTCCTCATTTACTGAGCCAGCAGTCACTCTGCTTGCATTGACGGGAAGCACAGCATCAGAAATTTATATCAAAAGCACGACTTGATATTATTAGAGAGATTCTGTTTGTTTTGTTTAAGTTTGAGAGAGAACAGGCGCTGATGTAAAGCTCTGCTGGGCATGCTGCAATTGAAACGAAACAGCAGACCCACCGGCAAAGTCATCATTAAAGAGAGTAAAAATAGACATCAGTATATGCCTTGATAGAGCAGAACTAAGAAAAATCAAAGGAGTCAAAGGATGCCGAAAGGGAATGGCAGACATTGTGTGGGGGGGGGGAATAAGCAGAGAAAGGCTTTCTATTCAGTTGTGGGTTTAAAAGAACACATATTTATTGGAAAACAGAAGGTGGTTAAAAGGTGTGGACACTGTGGATTTATCTAATACTTGTACATTGTACATACTACAAGAATTTGTTAAAGTGGATGACATGAAACAGTGAAGCACATTTAACTGGAATGTGTCAAATATAGTGTATAACAAGGAGAACAACAGATGTAACTATACAACACTTTACAATTTGTGCATGATGCAGAAAATTATCCAAACGTATACACCCGATCAGGCATAACATTATGACCAAATATTGTGCAGATCTCCTTGTGCCTCCTACGGGTTGAGGGGAGGGGCCTCTGTGAATCAGGCTTGTTCATCATTTTGTTGATCATTTTGGGATCTAGTGAATTTGGAGGCCAGATCTTAGACTTAGACTTAGAAGGACCTTGTTCATCCACAAGGGAAATTGCTTGGTCACAGTAGCTTAGATGCACATAAAAAACTCTTGAGAACTATAAGTATAAAGAAAGATAAAATAGACAGACTAAAAATAAAATAAGATAGTCTAGGTGGGTGCTACATATCAGATGGTCAATGTCCCTACATTAGAATCATTCAGGTTCCTAGGGTCCACAATTTCACAGAACCTGAAGTGGACCTCCCACATAGACTCATGGATCCGCCACCAGGCATGACAGGGACAGGCTGCAGAGAACAGTCAGGACCTTCCCTCCATCCAGGACCTGTAGTAGTCCAAGGTCAGGAAGCGGGCCAGTAAAATCTCCACAGACCCCTCACACCCTGGTCACAATCTGTTTAGACTCCTCCCCTCAGGCCGGCGTTACAGAGCACTGTACGCCAAAACCAAACCACCCACCACAAGGACAGTTTCTTCCTAACGGCTGTCGCTCTGATGAACTCTGAGTGTGTGAGTGTGAGACCATTCACATGAACAATAAACAATGAATTTTATGTGTAAAGACTTGTTTTATTTTATTTTATTTTATTTTATTTCACTTGTTTAAGTTCTGTGTGTTTATGTACGAGAGAGTACGAGAGAGCTACGCTAGTCAAATTCCCTGTATGTGGACATACTTGGCCATTAAAGCTGATTCTGATTCTGATTTACTTCTCCTGTCAATGGTCATAATGTTATGCATGATCGGTGTAAAGCGATTCAAAAATGTGGAGGTGTTGCATTCGTCTGTCCAGCGGAGGACAGTGATAAGCGCAGTGGCGTCAAAACTGCCACAAATATCCGTAGAAGAAGAAACGCGCGTTTCGTTTTGACCCTCTTCGCGGCCCGTACTAGTACAACGCGACTCGGTCGGTGACGTATTTATCACAGGGTCGTTCACTATTCACATTAGCGAGCTTTGTTAGCTGGACAATATGTGCCACAGAATCAGATAGTCGTTATCCAAGTGATCTCACTGTAAACCTGTTTTGTGTCTTTATTTCACAAATCTACAGTCTGGACTAAAATGACCGATTTGACAGATTCCCTGGTGAAAGAGGGCTGGTAGGTAGCATCACAGCTAATGTCAGACAGCTAGCTAACTTGCTGGGTGCTTGGCTAGCAACACTAACCGTCATATCTTCTTAGTTTTACTCTAGCACGAAGGTTTACAAAGTACACCCGGACGCCTTAGATTAAGTTTCCCACGGCGACGCGTTTGGTTTTTTTTTGAAGCAGAACTAAAACCATCTAAGGGATAAATGACGCTAGCTAGCTAACACACAGTTAGCATATTATTATAACGCAGGCTGATGGGACGTTATGCGTTAGCGCTAAAAGCTGCAGATGCGCCTTATGTCAGGTGTACTGAAGAAGAGATTAGAAAAAAAACTTGCAGCGGTTTTAAAAGCTTCCTAGCATTCACTTGCCAAAACATTAGATACACTAGTAAAAATAATCCCCATTCATGATTGTTATAATGTTACGTTTATTCAAAGACGGCAGGCAATTAAACTGTAGGATCATTTTAGAGGATATAGGATGTAGGCTGTGGGTCTGTTAAACACAAAGTTTCTGATATTTAGTATTGCTCATTGACTAAAATTGGGGTTGCAAAATATTAGAAATATTGTATTGGGATGCATTTGTTTTCACTAATGTATCTAATGAACGGGCAAGTTAGTGTATAACACGGCTCTTATCCATCGAGAGGACATAAAGTATAAAGATGTAGTCCTTAAAGCAATGTTATTAATGGGGATGATCCCTTTCTGGAGTCTGGCTGGATGTCTCCCCAAGCTACTAATAGCAAATATGCATTTGCCATTATCTTTTGGCTTTTAATGGCGCTCCTACTCACAAACTGATCCAGCCACTTATTCAGAGAGCTTGACTCAGCCTTAACTTTTAGTGAAACAAATAAGTTTTAAAAAATTCAATGTTTAAACTTTGTGTTCTCGTATGACAATCTGCTCTCTAGTTTTTGTTGTGCTTTGTTTTTTCCGTTATTGTGCCTAGATGTGTGAGGCCAAATCTGCTTGCAACCTCTTCCTGTTTCAACCTCTGTCCCCTCGTTGTTCTTCGTTTTACAGGTACCTCAGCGATGAAGGCATAGCAGAGCTGAAAGGATCAGCTGAGACAGTAACACACAGTGACATTATACGTATTGCGCTTGATGTGAGTTTTTGATTTTGTATATTTTTCAAATACATTTTTCTGGTGCAGCTGCAGTCTTGTCTTGTATTTGTGTATCATAAAGCAGATACTGTGGTCAGCAACGGATTTGCACTGTACACCGAGTCCAGATCAGATCTTAAATAGATGATATTTCCTCCTATGGAGAGCTTCCTTGTATTCTCCTATGTTATGTGTGCATCCTGCATCTGTATTAAGTCCAAGTAGTGAATATAATGTAAAAGCCTGCGTTCTCTACTACAGAAATGGCCTTGTCCTCCAGCACCATCAACTCTGTAACCCTCGCCATAATATTTTCCACCTTGACGCCGTCTCAAGGAAACCCTTCCTTCTTTTAAACTTCAGTATTTTTTATTGTTTCAGTGCTGCCTTTGCCTGAGTGTCAATCTCCTACTACTGCCTTGTGAAATGTCCACATTACTGCCTGACTGACTTTATTTTCCAGAGTAAACTTCTTCCACAAACCATTTAGCCATTAAAAGAGAAGAGGAAGATGTTAGAAGGACACGGTTATGCTTTATGGCGGACGTAAAATAAATAACTGCAAAAGCTGAGGCTTGGCTGAAGTCGATCTGATCAGGACTGGCCCTGATACCAATTTCCTGATAAAAACTGTTGGTGTAGTGACTAATCCTGTGGTCACCACTGGTTACTTATTATCAGTAACACCTGGCTCAACACTGAGCTACCGCAAATAAACGCCTAAAAACCAACATCCGGTTCAGGTCAGAAACAAAAGGAAATACTGCCACCTAGCGGTTTGGAGATACAATGATGATAAATGAAATATGGCTCCTACAGTTGGTCATGGAAGACATGCCCATTTCTTTTTAGATGTGTACCGACACACACGGCCACCATACGTGCTAAACATACTGAATGTATACACAGCACATTTTAAACTTGACTTTCCGTATGGTTGATGCAAACGTGTTCTATGCAATGTAACATTCCTGCACCAAATCTTAACATCATGACGATTAGTTTATGTTGAAACAGCCTTCCTCCGTTAGGTTCATTGGTGATTCTAAACTGGCCGTAGGAGTGAATGTGAATGGTTGTCTGTCTCTCTGCGTTAGCCCTGAGATAGACTGGAGACCTGTCCAGGGTGTATCTCGCCAATGACAGCTGGCATAGGCTCCAGCTGCCCTGCAACCCTTCACAGGACAAGCGGACTCCATTATTTTAAACAAATGCTGAATACTATAACCTTTAGGAATCTTAAGATTTAGGTGTAGCCAATGAAATGGCAAGTGAATCTACTGTATGTGGAAGTAAACTTGAAAATGATGTTAGCCGGTTCCTAATTAGTATCGATGTGTAACTCATTACCGGCAATGGCTCTATCCATCATTCCACCTCTAAAGATTATCTTGCACACCATCCCCCGCTCCTCTTTGATCAACCAGTCCCATCCACTCTGCTGCCTGCCGTCCGAAATCATATCTGAAATGAACATACGGTCAGAAATCCAGTAGTCTGGAGAGATGACGTATTGCAGTCATTATCAGCTTCTAATGAGAATAATAATTGTGTGCATTAAAATAAATCAAAGGTGCAATCGATGAGGTGGATAAGTGAGAAAAGAATATAAAGAAGAACCATTAACAGTCCTTTGGACAAAAGGACAAAGAAACTGCCCACCTGACTTGCACTAGCAGACAAGTCCTGAAAATGTACTATTGTAGCTGCATTTACTGCAGAAGACTTGACCTTTAAGGTTGGGCCTGGAGTGCTGCCAGAAGAGCTCAGGCTGCATCTGGACTTAGAACTGTACCCCTGCTTTAACCAGGATGTGGTTAGTTTAGGGTAGATCTTTTAAGGCCTTACAAATTTCAAATGTTACTGTACTATTTTATGCAGCTATAACCACATCTCCTGCATAATTGTATTATAACATATAAAGAGTTAGTTTTACTAGTGAAATAAAGACATATTTCGAGATATGGTCAGCTGTTGTAAAGAAGGGCTCTAAGTAGAGATAGGTGGCATTGTGACAGTAGATCTTTACGGTGGTTACAAGAAGGCGTTCCAAAAATGTGTAACTGTGTTAAATTTTAATTGTTGTCATATATTGCACCAGATCATCTACACTGTAGGACTACGTGGGTACTGCAACTAATTGTCCTAAAGAAACTTGTTATTTCTCAATTTTAACTGAGCATCGTTTTCCTTTGCAGAGTGATCTGCGGCCTATCGGGAGAAAATTCCTGCCGTCTGATATCAATAGTGGCAGAACTGAGAAGGTGAGTGGTACATAAATTCCTTCAACTGCCATTTAAATGCTACTGCTATGAAACCAAGTTGGAATTGATGCGCAAGGATCCACCGTTTCGTTCAGAGCAGTCAGTCAGTTCAGTGGAGATTTAAGTGAACACCTGACATGCAGTTCTCAAAGGTGCCACTAGATGGCCCCAACACACTGACAAATGAGGATCAGATTTTTTCTTTGATATAAAAAAAAAAATTCAAATATTAAAACATGTAATTTTCACTGTGCTCACTTCATGTTCCCTTGAGGCTCAGAGTGCGATGCTGGCAATATATCACAGTATATTACATTAATGTTACTGTTCAGTGCATTATATGTAAAATGCATTTGGATTATAGTGTAATTCTAATAATAGCATCATCCCTTTATTATGCTTTAAAAAGAATTTTGTGCAGTCTTTAATTCCTAGACTTTATATCCTGGTATTGTTGTAATCCTCCCCTGCATTTTGCTATATTGCCCACAAATTTTTGTTGTTGTCTTTCGCACACGGCCAGTTGGAGGGTCCGTGTGTTCTGCAGGTGCAGAAGGTGAGAAACATCTCGGCTCCTAAAGACCATGAAGAGTCCCAGGGCGCGCCGCGAATGCTGCGCCTGCAGATGACAGATGGTCATACCAGCTGCGTTGGATTGGAGTTTAAACATCTGTCTAAGATCAGGTACGTACGAGTTTTGTTGCATTTTGGAATATACTGCTGTTAAAACCGAACGGGGAGTTTAAATCCTGTTTAAAACTGTTCTCAGTATATCTACATATATGCAAAATGGGGTAAATTTAGCCACTTTCATCATATATTCAAAGTGCATGTACGAGATTCTGCACGCACCCTCCTCCTTCACCTCCCTGTCAGCACTCTCACCCCGCCACATGTCAGATTTTTCCCCTTTATCTGCAATTTCCACGTGGTGGCAGCTGATCTAACAATCCCCGGCCTTAATTACGTCTCCATCCGAGCAACAGTGGCCTTGGCGACTGCTGCCATGGTGACTAGCCAGTCTGTACAGGTGGAGTGGCCAGAATGTGGGCCTTGACTTCCTGATGGGAAGAGAGGAGAGAACAGAACAAATCCCCTCTTTATGAGCAGCGCACACACTCTCTCACACACACGGCCTACCAACAGCAGTGGTTAGTGTTTCTTATGAAAGTGTGCGTGCGTGAAGCCGTAAGTGAGTGGCAAAGAAGGATGACATGGATTATAGGAGCGTTTAGTGTGCGAGAAAGTGGCGCAGTATAGCAAGAGGACAATTAAGAATTAAATAGCAACACTGAGGCTGGCCAGTGTGTGTGTGTGATTGAATCGAGGATGGCTAGTGTCTCATTTCTGCATTTGCTGCTATCATGAGAACGCCATCTATCCCAGAGGTTTGGAGAGAAATCCCTAATTGTTGCTTTGGCATCCGGCATCAGTAGCTGGAAATCCCTCTAAGTCCCTGTGCTTTCCTAATGAGAGAGGCAGAGGCCTTATCAGGCCTGATGAGATAGAGGGGCTTTTAATTTACCATGAGGATGGGTGAGCAGCTGGGATTATTAATAGTCTCTCCAAGCCTTGCCACCCATCCTCTGGCACGGCTCCATGTCATTTATAAAGTGGTATGGGTAAGGCAGCAGGGTGTGGGGCTTGCTCTACGCGGCTTTAATGTATTATCCATGCATTTGTTTAACAATAAATACACGAAGCGTCATTTCTTGCACACATTTATAATTTTTTCTGTTTTGTTTTTCCAGTCTAAACACTCCCCCCGGAACTAAAGTGAAGCTGCTCGGTACGGTGCAGGTTAAAAATGGGTTTTTGATTCTCGACGACTCAAAAATCTCCGTCCTCGGAGGCGAGGTGGATCACATGGTGGAGAGATGGGAGCTACAGAGGGTGAGGGTCGACATCTTAATGATGGCTCAGCAGCTTTGCCTTGGGAGGAAAATAAATATATATGGAATTCATATTTTAGTAATCGTTTTAGAAATCACAGGCCCGCACGCCGGGCCTCCGTTAGTCTTGCTCGGATTGAATTTGCCTTCACATTTTTAAGCGCGGGTTCCCTTTTTTATCCTTCATCCTGCAGAGTCTGGCCAAACACAGCAGGAGTAACATTGGAGCAGAAGGTGGACCCCCTCCCTTTGTTCCATTTGGTCAGGTGAGGAGAAATGTTAATTGTGGAATAGTTTCTAATCTCATATGGTAATAAAGTGATGTGACACACGGGAAGAAAACAACAGATTGGTAAGAGGAAAAGAAAAATAAGAACTTTAATAAGAAAATGTATGTTTGAAATGAGATTTCAGGAGGGATTTAAAGGAAGTCGGGTACAGCTGAATAACAATAACCTCATAAATGAATGCAAGGGGCCAAACCCAGGTCTGGCTGCGAGAGTGTCCCTCTCTTGGCAGTGTTCTCTCTGATCTTTTCTGAACTACCGTGTCTTCATGAATCTTTAAAATGCGTGACCGATTTTTAATTCTGCTTTGTAGTCGGACCACACGAACGGCAAACCGCTCGGTGGCGGCCTCCCCCCTCTGACGGTTTAAATGTTGCATTTGTTTTAAAATTGCACGGCAGGTGAGAAAAGATTAAATGTTTGTGGAGCAGCGGCGACGATTAGGATGCCCCAGATATCCCCGTCACCTGTCAAATAGTCGGTTTCGTATATGTGCACATTTTTCCGCGTTTTGTCGTCACAGAAAATGAAACAGTGGAGTCTTGAGTCAATACTCCCTCGGCAAGGATCACAGCATCAGAGCGGGATGCATCCGGATCAGCTGGATATTCACAGACTCTTCACTTCCAGATTTGCTCAATCCTTTTGTGTAAAGTTGGACGGGGAGCGTTTGGGAGTTATCATTCAGAAGCCTCTGGATTTCGAGTGTTGGTGTATTCCTAATGCTCGGTCACACCGGGACTCGGTGTTGAATTAGTCAGTTCGGGTTGTGGCAAATCTGTGCCTGCATTTTCCTTGGCCCTGTGGTCCGTCCGGCAGTTCTGCTTCCCCCAGTTTCTGCTGCTCAGGAGGATCCTCGCGGCGTGGACTGCCAAGACCGTGCTTCACAGCAGAAATGGTGCGAGCGCGGTGTGCGGTGGACATTGAGTTCTCACCAGTGTTAAGTGTAATTAAGAGCAAAAAGTACCACACACTCAAGTTTTAGTTTTGCAGCATTTGCAAGAATTGTAGTATAAACTAATTTAATGAAATGCATGGGTTTGGTTTTTATCTGTGTGTCCTCCCCAGAATCACTTTCCTCGTGTGTCAGAGGCTTGGCTACTCTGCCTCACACTAATTTAGCTCTGGGAACCACCATGAGGTCTGTGAATTATCCCCAATAAAGGGGACATTTCTTTGAACCAGCTATTGCTGTTTATATTTCAACATATTTCCCTCCTAATGAGGTGGAGTAGTGGCGGAGGCCTTGCATCCCAGGCTTACATCTGTACAGCAATGTTTTCTCTCGCACTAATTATAATATCCTTGATGTACAGACATCTGAATAGCGAGTGCATCTGGTGTGTCACTGCCTGGGCGCAGCACTCCCGCTGCCGTTCCTCGTCGGTTTAAGTTTTGCAACGAGATGAAACTGCTCAAAAACAAAGCTCGCTGCTCCCATCAGAGGCCGGCTTCTCTCTGACAGGATCGACACTCGACTCGCCGAGAAGCCGCGGGAAGTCTTGAGTTTCCATCCCTTTCTTAGCGGGTCAGCGTTGGTGTTTCTGAAAGTTAATACAGTTTACAGTCGAGCGTCAAAACATTTACAATGAGCTGGAAGGCAGGTTTAGGGTTTTAGTTTGTCCAGACGTTTACCGCAAGGACACATTGGTTCCTACCACCTAATTACTCATGGGTTTGCAGGATAGGATAGGATTAGCTTTTCCAACTGAGAGTGCTTCGTTTCTTTTCAGAAACATGAGTAGGAAATATATAAGAAGTTACCTAGGCAACTAGAGCCTGGAAGAAGCTCTAGCGACCAATTGTTGGCTACAAAGCGCTGGCCGATGAATGAGACACTTTAAAATGTGGACAGGGCTTTAGAGTGCTACCACTACTCCTGTGGAAATTGTCCAGTGCACTGATATTTTTTTTTATTTTTTGCATACTTGTCTGAGAAGGATCTGTTCTTCCTCTCTCTGCAGAAGTGCGCAAGGAAGGATGAAGTGGACAGCAGAGACCTGGACCAGAGGAAGACCCTTCAGGTACACGCTGTGGCCAAAAGCGCTGACGAGAACGATGAGTTTGAAAAGCAGCGGACGGCTGCGATAGCGGAGATCGCCAAGACTAAAGAAGTATGTGTCGCGTGCGTGTCTTTGAACCCCAGTGCAGCATATTGTGTTTTGTTAAATACATTTGACTGTATTGCGTTTGAGTTGTAATAATATCCTTAGTTATCCCGTGGTTTCACACCCCCTCTCTTTTTTTTTTTGCCACGCTGACAAATTTGGTTGTTTCTCTAATCAATTGCAATTTTCACACAAGCCACTTAATTTGGCCTGCGGTTAAAAATACACGCTCCTTATCGGCTTTCACCTTAACCTTAATTGCCTTTGGCGTTTGAGTAACTCTTCAAATTAAAAGCCACAATTACATTGTCAACTACAGAGTTCTCATGTTATTTGTCCAACCCTGCTGCTGTATTGATCCTAATGCTTTGCTTTTTCCTTTCTTTCTCTCTTTTTTTTCTTCGTCAGGGCCCACGCACATTTGGCGGCGGAGGAAACGCCGGCAGCAATTTATCCAACACCGCTTCATCCCACCGGAGCCGAGACTCGTACCAGCAGAGGAAACGGGAAGACAGGGTCGAAAGACCCGAAAGCAGACAGGATGGGAACTACAGAGAGCTGGTGAGAAGACAAACACCACCCAACCCCATGAAAGGAAGAAAGAAAAAAAAATGAAATAATGGCTTTACCACATTACCAAAGCCTTCATTCCCTGTAACAAAGCAATTTCAAGGTTGGAACCTGTTCTGCGGTTCTTCTGTGGTTTCTCTGGCCTGGATTAGAGTCTTATTTCATGGTTGAGGGACTGGGTTAGGCATCGATTATGATATTGTAGAAATGTAAATCAATTGGCAGCCCGGTCAGGTTTTTCTCCAATGAAGTGGCAGTCCATTTGTCTTGCTTTGTGCCGTGCGTTGCCGGTTTCCAGGCTGAAATAATTCAGCTGTGGTCGAACACATAAATAGGATGTAATTGGGTTTGGCAGAGGAACGTGTTAATAAAGGAGCTGGACACTTAAATGCACACTAATCCAAGGTTAAACACGACTTGGAATAAGGGCGGTTGCCTTCTCTGCCCGTCCAATCCACAGTTCCCTGTCCTCAAATTGAGGGAATGTCATTTCCCTTTCTCCTTGTAAATTCTGTACCTTCTCCACACTGTATATTATCCATACCTTTTGTTCTTTCTTTCATTATGCTCGGTCGGCAGGTGGACGAACGTGCTCTGAGAGACATCATGGAGATGGGCTTTAACAGGGAGGCTGCTCGGCAGGCCTTGATGGATAATAACAACAACCTTGAAGTGGCACTAAACAGCCTACTGACTGGATCCTCTGGCAGCAGACCCGCGGTTCCTGAATATAACAAGCCGCAACCCAGAGGTCCGTACACAAAAACACCCACACGCGACACTTTTCCTGTAAGCAGAGTAAGTGCGAGGCTGCTGGAGTCGATGTGGAGGTCCTTTAAAGGCGCTGAAAACCACAAACGGTCAAGTTAAAAGGTCCACAGTGGCAGCCGGCTTGTTTTAGTCCTTTTTCAAAACCCTGCATGCACACTTTACTGCTTCTGACTCTCCCAAGCGCGCCATAAGATTTCAGATGGATATTCCACTTTACCCACAGTCACTGTTCTGTATTTGTTTCGGTGCTGGAAATCATCTCTCAGCAACTTAAGACTTGTTGAGTCACACCGGTACGACAACTATGAACACGAGACAGAGAGAGAGAGAGAGAGAGGGGGAAAAAAAAGGTCTTATTGCTGCTTTATACCTGTTTATTCTGAGTCAGCTCAGATGATTGCTCACATTTGTCAAAAGTAAAATATGTAGTTCTCTTGGGTTCTGGTTCACGGCGAACACAAGCCAAGACACATAAGGCCACGTATTTAAGATGCAGACGCCCAAGGCTGAGAGATGTACGCATTGATCAAACTGTTCTTAACTTTGTCTGTATAATCTGGTTTTGTTGTTTTTTGTCACTCAGGCAGAGGAAAGGGAAGAGGCAGGTCCAGGAATCAGGACGAGGAGGAGGGAGCAGGGGGAAGGCCGTCTGGACCCAGCACCCTGTTTGACTTTCTGGAATCCAAGATGGGAGTTTTTTCCATTGATGGTGGGTGAACTGGTCTCCCAGTTCTTTCTGAGAAGTTAAAAAGGCTTTAAATGTGCTCGTGTTCCCTTCTCAAGCCATTTATTTGGTGAGAATGTACAAATTGATGACGGTTCTTCAGCACGAGCAAAGTCATGATTAAATTTAGCCAGATGGATGTCATGAGCTGAAGGGAATTGTGTCATTTTCTCTAAATGCCTTAACTCGGCACTGAAGTGGAAGACAGATGCGGCACTTCCTCCTTTTTTTTTTTTTTTTTGGTCCCATTATTGTTTTGCCATAATTGAAAATTACACATCTTTTTTTTTTTTTTTTCGGTTTGTTCTCCCAGAGCCAAAGAGCCAGGCACCGCAGAGACATCACGAGAACAGAGCGAATTTCTCCCACTCAGACTATTTCACCAAAGACGCATCTCACTCCAAGTTCTCCTCGCATAATGATCACAGGCAGCAAAGGAATGACAGGCCGCCTCGCTTCAACAAGGACACAGATTTCCCCAAACCTGGCCAGGAGCCTGTCTCTAACTCTACGACGTCCCAGATGCCAGCGCAAGCCCAGCAGTGGAAGGGCCAGGATAGGTGGTCGCGAGGGACGTCGGACAGGTCGCACAACGACAGGAGAGACGCGCGGGACGAGCAGGCTTTTCCGCCGCCTTTCCCTGCCACTTTCACGCATTCAAAAGAACCTCAGCAGCTGATGGAGTTCACCGGGTCTTACCACCAGCGACCCAGAAACGGAGATGCCGGCGGGAACGCATCTGGGCCGCCTCAGAGGAGAGGGGGAAGAGATGGGGTGCCCGCATCCAAAGTGGGTAATTCTGCAGGAAGCGAAGTGGATGGAAGAGGAAATAATAAACGCACAGAAAGGAATGAAGAACCCAACAATGCCAGGAGGAAGGGGAAGCCTGACCGGCCGAACTCGGATCACTTCGATCGACAGAGGGACGGCGGGCAGCCGAACTTCAAATCGAAGGGAGGAGGCTCGGAGAGTTCCCAGGAAGCGGGGCTGTCGCAGGGTTCCCGGATAATGACGGGGGATCCTTCTCATTTCCAGAACGGAGACATGGTGGAACACAAAAGAACTGGGCCTATCAAGCCGAACTCGTCTTGCCCGCCCAACAGGGAGCAGCCCCCCAGGAGAAACGCCCCCAATAACCCGGGGCCTAAAAGAAGACCGGGGCAGGGGAAAGGTCAAGGCCCGCGAGGAGGATCAGAGAAGAGTCACAGCGGGGAACACGGCTGGAAACCCGGAGACCAGTGCTTGGCTCTGTACTGGGAAGACGGCAAGGTATGTCAGGACTAGTAGTATAGCAGCAGGTAGCAGTCTTAGATCTGTAAGTAAATATTAGTATTAAAATAATGAGATTTCTTCTTGTTTCTGTTTGGTCGTGTGTGCGTGAAGTTTTACCATGCCAGAATAGATGCTGTGCATCCGTCAGGCTCCACGGCTGTGGTTGTATTTAGTGATTATGGAAACTGTGAGGAAGTCCTCCTGCATAACATCAAGCCGGTGTCTGCTGATTTGTTGGTAAGAAAGAAAGAAAGCAACCATTCATTGCGACGTATTAAACTGCATTCAAGTGGTTTGGCGATATATGAATGACATTTGTTCTGATTGCTCACAGTAAACACATCACAAAACTATCAAATGCACGTTGGCAGGAGGAAGATGATGGTTACTATGACAGTTCATTAGAGTTTCGACGTGGGGGAGATGGGCAACCTAGACGCACAAGACCAACGCAGCAGTACTACCAGCCACCCAGGGCGCGGGATTGATGTGTCTGCGTTTACAGGTAAGCATCTAACATTTGTGAGAGGTATATGGAGTGTTTTATACACTTCTCAGATTTCTCTTTTATTGTGATAGAGTATTGAATTGGATACACGTAGGAACATGTTTCTGTACCTTGTCTTTTGCATTATTAACTAACAGAAATGGTTGCCAGCCACGGCTAAAAAAAAAAACAACTTTAAACTTTCACTTCATCTGCAGGTGGAGTGCATTGTGTGAAATTCAGAAACTGATCATTTATTTAATACTTGCCTTTTTCTCTCCGTCCCGCAGCGTGCTTGTCCATGATCCCTCCACTTCCTGCAACAATCCAGAGTGCTTCCTGAAGTGTCCTCCTCGCCGGGACGTCCAGAACTAATTCAAAGGGCTTGCGCCTCATGCAAAAATGCAAGAAAAACTGACATGAGCTCTTGTTTATTTTGTCAAGGACATATCGACTGTATATGTTGTGAAGATTTGTTAAATGGATGCTTAAAAATAAACATAACACTGTTAGTACGTAGGAGACGTGTTTTGTTTTCAATGTAAACCGAAAAAGAAACCTCTTTGGGTTTCATTTGTGAGTAAAGGTTTTCTGCATCTTTTTAACTGATGACGTGGTAACCAGATCAAGCCGTCCGATATCATGTCTTTCTTACTTTGGGACTCCTGTTCTGGACATGCGTAAGCGCCACAAGTCCGTAGCAAGCAGCTCTAGCTCATTTGTCGTGCTCTTTGAAGCAAATCCAGAGGGTAAGACAATCTCTTCCCCCTGTAACAGAGATGGTTACACTGCAGAGATATCATTTTGCACATTACAAAGGGGACTGTACCCAGCTCTTCAAGCACTGCGCGCGCCCTGCCGTCCGAGCCGTTTACGGACCTGTGCGAGAGGGAAGTTTTACACATGGAAGAAATGATCTCCGCCTCGGCTCCGGTTTCAGCCTTGCTACAGCGGGAGACGAATGGACAATGCACCCGGGGTTCAGCGGAGAGGTCGCCGTGTTATTCTGTGTCACCAGTCCGAAGGGTTTTCATTATTTTCCAACTGAGGCGCCAAGCGAGCATAGATGAATAATTAACGGCGGGTAATATGGAAACCTATCCGCCAGGGAGGAACTGAAAGTGAAGCTGTGCTCTGGGGACGATGGCGATGTCCGGATAATAATAGGATTGATTTTCAATCAGATAAACGGTGATATTTTGGTAGCCCATTTCATACTGAATGTAATTTTTCTCTCGGCCCATGCCGGCAAAACATTTTAGGCCTTTGCTTGAACTTATTGTGAGTTATTAAAACTCGATAAATATGCAGCTTTTATGTGTGCGAATCTTGACACTGTAGATTACAGGGTCAGCTTTCTGTCTGCGTTATTGCTTGAAAAGGGTAAGCTGATAAAAATCCTTTTAGCCGCTGTACGTAGGAAATAAACAGACACAAATCATGTTTTAGTTTTAATCGCTAAAGACGCCGTTTTAATCGGTTTCTCTTGAAAACCCATTCAAAATGGTCATGGAGTTGATTCTTGCCGTCACATTTAACACTTAACGCGTGCGTTCATATTGGCATTGTTTTATTTTGTTCCTCAAGTGAAACCAGAGAAAGTGAAAGAGTGCGAAAGAGTGCCGGGACTGGCTGGATGACATCTTGTTGGTCTTGTTTATGCAACTACACGGTTGGTGCAGTGCCTGCCGGTGCTGTGATCAGAGGGAAATCTGAAGCTTCAAAATGCCTCTGAGACAGATAGAGGCCCTCTGCAGTCTGGTGTTGTCTCAATTATCCAGCGCACTGCAAAACAATCTTAGATTATGATTAGATCTCACATGAAAGGATTTCCAGCGGGAGTGAAATGTGAAGGGGGCAGCGGCTCGGATGTTCAGTGTTTGGACTTGACAGATTTTTTAGCACGGTCAGCTTCAGTTTGATTGCATTCCTGTTTATATTGGATTGTGAGACGGTGGCTTGATTTCTCAGTGGTTAGCACTGTCAACCCCTCCCCCTGACCCCATACGGTAAAACAGTAGTGGCGTTTTCCGAAAGGAAGTGGTGACAGTAAAACTGCCCGTGTAAGTGTGTGTGCTTACTGGGGATGTGCGATATTTCATCGCTTACGATATATCGTCAAAAACATTCCCCACGGTAAGAATGCAGCCCAACACGTATGGAGTATTGACAAAGCAGATATGCCGAGCAGCGAGGAGATCGTTCCTAAACAAGGCTCCACCTCAGGTTTGGTTTTTAACCCCTTGCCATGCCTGATTTGAAAATTTGTATTTTTGCTTACCACTCCTGCTGGTCCAATGAGAAAGTAGTGCTTGCAAAAGGATCCTAGAGGAATATTTTGAATGTGCACAAACCGACATTGGAGTACACTAGGCATGAAGGGGTTAAAAAGTTAAAGACGCGGAGCAGCAAATTACAACATGCAAGGTTTGCAAACAAATGCATAAAAAGGACAGCAACGCCACTAATTTGTTCCACCATCTCATTTTTATCGTTACCGTGATAAATACCAGAAATTATCGGGATAAATGATTTAGTCCATATCGCCCATCCCTAATGCTTACAATGACAATCCAAATCCAAAGCGAATACTTCTGCATTCCCCACAATAACACTGCGAGCTTGCATGGTAAGTATTGTTTCTGAAGCGTTGAAAGAAGCTCGCTCTTTTCTACATTGCCTCTTCCAGGCCTCCCTCCACCTGCAACATGATAACCTTCGGCAACAGGAGGAAGGCTTTTCACTCTTCGGGAGGGAACAGCCTCCTTTCCCACATTAACATCCCCCTCGCTCTGCCCCTTCGTTTCCCACCTGCCTGCCTCTCCTCGTATCCCCATTCACAGCTGTTGGGGCCATTATCTTTCTGCCTACCTGACCCCTCACCCTCCATCCCTCCTCCATGGTACCTTTGTGGCACTGACATCTGAACCCGGAGATCCTGTTAAATGCGCTCTTTCTTACATAATTTCTACATCGGTCTCAACAAGCCGAGCCTTTCTTGGAGATGTGTGGGGGGGACCAGAAGGGAAGTTACATGAAAGTGACTGACCGAGAGCAAATTTCCTTTCTGGCAAAGTTAATACCCGGCGAAACAGAGAGACTGGTTGCCACTGTAATGATCACATTACAACATGAACGAAAGGAAGAACAAGAGGCCTAATTGTTTCTGTTTTAAAGGGGAAATAATGCACTGAGGGCATAGAGTATGAACCTTAAAATGTTTGCATGTGTACATTTTGGTATTATACATACACCAATAGGCCACAACATTAAAACCACTGACAGGAGAAGTGAGTTGACCATCTTGTCACAATTCCATGTTCTGATGGGAAACTACTGAAGCTGGCATTCATTCCTGTGGATAATACTTAGATGTTGACCACCCACCTAGACCACCTAGGTACCCCCACCCCATAGCAATGACACTCCTTGATGGCAGTAGGCATACACACAAAAACACTTTGGGAACAACTCAAAAAAACATGAAGAACAGCACAAGGTGTTGACCTGGCCTCCAAATTCACTAGATCCCAAACTGATCAAGTATCTGTGGGATGATCCACAGAGGCCCCTCCCCTCAACCCATAGCATTCTCTTGCCAGACACCACAGGACACCCTCAGAAGGCCCATGTCCATTCTCTGATGAGTTTGGAGGCACAAGGGAGACCTACACAATATTAGGAAGATCGTCATAATGTTATGCCGAATCTGTGTATTTCTCCGCAGTCTAATTTGAAACATCTTGATTCCAGTGGCTCACACGAAGTGAAAACATGACTCACTTTAACTGTTCTCTAAAAGACTGGAATCTCAGGAAATTGTCAACACATGACACAGACGGGGTTTAAGTGTCTAGAATGGTTTGTTTGCATGGTTGATGGGTTATCCACTTTTTATTTTTCCCTACCTGTGGAAGGCTTGCGGTTGCCGTTTGCATGCGAATCAAAGGCTATGAAGTCAAGCCGCCATCTGGTTGATGGGTGCACCACTAGCATGCAAAACAAGTTGATGCTTTGTTGGAGTCTCTAGGCAAATGTAATTTGAATCGCAAAGCCCGGCACTTACTCATACAAGTGAAATTATAACAGCTGTAGAGTCGGAGAGGACACGGAGCGCGACATTCCTCCCGCCTTTGCATCTGATCTACAGCACAAACCCATCGCTGAACACAGAGTAGGTACATATATCAGTATGTCCGAACTTGGTTTTAGGCATGGTGGTACAAATGGCGACAGTTTAACATTCAGGGTTGTGCATGCAGGCAATAGTTCCTGGTAAATACTTGTTAAATCATTCTCTCTACATTTGTTTTATACTCCCGCAGTAGACTTACACAGAGGCTACGCTGTTGAAACATTTATTCTTGAGTGCTGGTGTGTTGACATCAATTGAAACTGAGCAGCCATGTTGGACTTTGCAAACGTGGAACAGCAGTTACTTGTAGAGCAAAAGTAGTAGATGGTGTGTACAAGGCGGAACAAGTTGGTTGGTGCAGATCAGACGCAGTAGCATAAATCTAGATTCAACCAATCCTTTGTATGACCCCAAGTGTCTCTTGAAAAAACGGTCTGGTTCTAGAAAAGCAGCAATGCAGATGTTGCTTCTCAAGGTGGATCTAGGGGAATTGTAGGGACGGATGCGTGACAACAAAGGAAGTCCATACCAAAACGTGACAGAGGAGTCTTAACATAAAAACAGTGGGGACGGATTGGACCACATGGTTGGGTCAAATAAACGATTGTTGAAAAGGTTTAAATCAAACAAAAGGCCTAACTGTCGTCTTACATGGGTGGCACCAATCACTAATCCTACGGTGTATAACAAAAGGCAACCTAGGCAAGGTAAGGTTTTGTAAAGGGTACTTCAATCTCCTAATGTCCACACCTTCCACCTCAACTATCAACATAAACGGAGTGTATAGGCTTACACATAACAATATCTAACAATGCAGAAGAACCAGAAATCAAAGTACAAGTAGCAGAGCAGAGAGGAGTCTCTGGCTGGGTCCCTTTTCATGTAGGCCCCGGGCAGCGATTGGACAATCTGAGTTTGAACCGGCCAACCAGCAGCCACCACAATGCCTCACATGTGGAAACCAATTACGCAATCAAGTCCTACTAAGCAATCATGCCTGTCACATGAAAACAGACAGAATGATTCTCTCTCAGATCCAGTTTGCAAATCACTCTGGCTGCTCAGCCACAACATTATTACACTTTCTGTCATTACCACTGACAGGAAGTAAATAACACTGACCATATTGTGACAATTCAGTGTTCTGTTGGGAAGCTTTTGGACCCTGCATTCATGTGGATGTTACTGAAACATACACCACCCACCTAGGTCAGACCAGACACCCCCACCCCATTGCAATGACACTCCTTGATGGCAGCAGCCATCCCCAGCAGGATGCAGACACAGGTACACACACAAAAACGATTTTACTCAAAAAAAAAAAAAACATGAAGAACAACACAAGGTGTTGACCTGGCCTCCAAATTCAGTAGATCCCAAACTGTGGGATGATCCACAGAGGCCCTCCTCAACCCATAGGACCCAAACCCCTCACTAACAACATTCCATTGCCAGGCACCACAGGACACCATCAGAAGGCCTATGTCCATTCTCTGATGAGTCATCAATGACTTGGAGGCACAAGGATAATATTAGGAACGTGGTCATAATGTTAAGTCTGATCGGTGTATGTGGTCTACTGGGCCCAGGCTTGTACAGCCTCATAATGGCAGGAAGTGGGATTTTTAGTGTATACTGGTTCACCTCATAGGGATTTTATTGCCTTTTTCATATATACTGTTCTTTTGACATGCCTCAAACCACCAGACTATGTTCAGCGCTTCAGCCTCAAAAGGCCAAAGACAGAACATCCACTCTCTGATGAGTCATGACTGTTTTGGAGGCACAAGAGAGACCTACACAATATTAGAAGATTATGATCGTAATGTTATGCCTGATCGATGTATAATAGCCAAGTTTGGTTATGTCAGCAGTCGATAAATCAGTAGTTCACAATAAGGATGCTGGACTTTTACACATTTGATATCTACTAAACATTAGTGTTGCTGGAAATCTTTGTGACCAATGTAAGAGAAAAATGTGTACGTATGCGTGTCTTCCCAGCTACACTCCTAAAATATGTAGAACGCAACCTAAGGGTCACACTTCTTCTTTGCCACGCAGCTTCCCATCATTGTTTCCACCTTTTCCACTCCCTCTCAAACTAACCAGCTGAGGAAGCAGCATGTGATCGACGAAAGGGGGCAAGCATCTTTAATTAGACCATGAAATCTGACTCTGGACTCTGAAAAACTACAGATTGGATCGCAAAGCTTATTTAGTCAATGCAACGTACACGTTCACGTAACTATACCTTTTTTCTTCCCCCCTAAGAAGAAAAACAAAAGTTTGGCTGAGGTCCAAACTTCAGTGTTATTACTAGAGCTGCGGTTCACAGGCTCAACACTTAATGAGCGAGGTAGGTGCTGCTTGTCAGGGGTAATGGCTGTTTTCGGTGTGCAGCAGACCATGGCCTAACATGGGTCATTCTTCAAACATCCTGCCTAACATTTGTTGCCAGGCACCCCTTGTGTTACTCATAACACATGACAGTATAATGGTGAAACGGGGCCAGTTAGCTTGACCACAGACAGTATAGACTAAAGGAGAAAGATGAATCAGCAGCTGGTTATTGATCCTTACCATCACCACATATGGGTCTGAACAACAAAGCAAACAAAGAGCAAATCGCCTTTCAGTCACTTTTATGGACCCTGTCCAGTTACACCTAATGGCTACATGCCACGTGAAGGAGAAGAGCTATTGAGACAGTTAATGCGGCTGCCTTTGTTCTTTTTATTTTTACACCGGCGTGTGCAAACCATACACTGTATATAAAAGAGGTAAAAGACTGTGAAGAAGTGTCATATTTTCATTTATTCCTCCACACGTCACTGAATCGGAACCATCTGCAGAATAAAACTATGTGCACCGATCAGCCACAACATTAAAACCACCAACAGGTGAAGTAAATAACAAACATCACACGTCTCTGTGGCTCACACACAAAGACACTTTAGGAAAAACCCATGAAGAACAGCAAACGGTGTCGACCTGGCCTCCAAATTCACAAGATCCCAAACTGATCAAGTGTCTGTGGGATGATCCACAGAGGCCCACAGCCATGAGCATTCTCCGATGAGCCAGAATTGTTTTGGAGGCACAAGGGAGACCTGCACAATAATAGGAAGGTGGTCATAATGTTATGCCTGATCGGTGTGTGCTCCTCTTTCCCTCAACATATAACTGAAATAGATGCCTTTCATACTTTAAATGCATTGTTGTTGTTTGACAATCTGCAGTGAGCCAAATGAACAAGCTGATTTATGGGCTTGATTTTCTACATCCTGGTACCTTGACGACAAATAAAGTTTTATTTATCAGGTCTGTGTTTCATTGTTATAACATACCTTATCAACTGCATGGGCTCACTTTCATTTTAATTACCAGCTTTGGAAATTAAAGCACTGATTTGTTTAACAAGGCTGGGATTTTGCAAATGACACGTAACAAGAGACAAAACTGAATCAAAACCTGGGAGCTGGCACACAGCATTCAGCAGGCCGCACTTAAACAAAACACACTTAAAGATTTTAAACCTCCCTTTTGGTGTAAAGTATCATTTCATATTTGTATGGATGACTTATAACAGTAAGTGAGAGGCATTGCACTCATTTTCACCCCGTGTCTCCGTGCTGGCAATTTTACACACCTCCGATCAGCAACGAGTGCCAAGTTCCTCTTGAGCAGACCTGAGTGTAACACATGGAAGAGGTCTGGAGGCGCATGAACAGTTTCAAGGGTTTTTTTTTTCCATTGCTTTCACAATTAAGTGCTCTGCCAAATTGGAGGAGATTTACTAGAGCAAACGCAGCTCACTCCCGCTCGCAAACATGGATCATAAAGGAATAATAAAGACATTTCTGCCTGGCTTTTAAATGTCTGTTTTGTACTGATATCGCCCTGGGAAATTTAGCCAAACACAGTCATCTGTGATTTAGAAGAAAAGGTGCCTGGTTTTAGTCAAACAGGAAATTACACCATAATGTCTGAACGAGGACTGATGTGCCTCTGCGCTTATTTTGTGTAGGAAACTGCCAAAAAAAGAACAGAAAATCAGTGGATAGCTATGCATCACAGTATCTACACTTTATTTATATGCACATTACGCGAGCGCTGCAGCTTGTGATTAGACGTGCTGTTGTTCTCCTGCACAGCGTTGCCCTACAGAGAGACCTTTGCCCTTCATCACTCTTTGCAAATTGTACTGTAATATAAGCAGAGACGCGTAATCTTCTTGGGGGATGAGAAGCCGTATGTCACTCATCGTCTCTGTTCATCACAGTTTGTTGCTGCAATGCAAATGATTCGCAGGTTAATCCAGGGATTTAAGGGATTTTAGGTCCAAATTTATCTGCAGTGTGCACAGATGACATACTGGACCCTAATATTTATTGCATATGGCTGATGATTGATTTGAATTTTGTTTATTTCACTCTGAGGTACACAGCGATGGAAAGAGGAATCTGTGGCAGAATCGAGTGTTAAAAACTAGCTTCCTTTCACCACCCACCTGCTGAGTAATGCGCCATTTATGCTTCTGCGTCATTTTGACCCTTGGTAGTATCATGTTTCCGCTTTAGTATTTCCGTGTGTTTCTCCAGCTCGGCAATTTTCAAAGTGATTGTTTTGGATCAATAAAGATGGAACACATTTGAAAAAAAAGTTTATTTTGATCAGTTAATTTATGCTTCACGAGAAACTCAAGTGCCGAACTCCAGGAAAGTTGAACCACTGCAGCATACGCCACATACGTAGCATGTGGAAATGTGGGAGATAGATGACGGCCGCTACTTTTCTTATTATTTTCACATGTCAGCCAGTCGTGACGACCGTCTCCTTCAGATCATGGTGTTCATTCAACATGCACCCACACAAAGCATGACGATCTCTACTCAGAACTGCGAACACTTGCACCTGGGAGCTCAAAAAGTGCTAGCATGCTAGCATTCCGCTTTTCCGCATTAACCACACCCACTCCAACTTCTGACCAATCACAGAATAGTTGCCAGACACGACGGGAGAAAACTGTTCTGCCTGGTTGATGCGTTAAGAACAAGCTGTGAGTATTCCCAAACGGGGCAGAACAAAATGTCATCACTTTGTTCTCACAGCCCAGAGAACAAGAACAAACCTCTTCTCGCGGAGTATGTAACAGCCTTAACATGACTTGTCTCGAAAGTTTCAGTAGCCATTGTCGAAAGTGAAGCAGGAAGTTGGAACAAAAATGAACCTGACTGGCAAAAAAGATGCAGCGCTCACTAGTGTTTGGGTGGCGTTTACCAAGAGTGAGCCAGACTGCAGAGAGAACAAGCATAAATGGCTTGCACCACCGTAGACTACGTAGAATACAGCGCCTATGTCCTGCATAGATATAAACGGTACTTAACTCTTAAAACTCTTGAATAAGAAAAGTACATTTTTGTTTGTTCGGTTGATTCTCTTACAAATGTCCATAAAACTCGACAAAATACTTTAAATTATGTGATGCTTGTTAGGTTTATCTAAGCAACCAGAAATATAGAAATGCCGTATAATAGATTGTGAAATATAATACTGCACTATAGTACTATACTTTCCTCACAGTGATGAGATTGTGGCCTCTTCATTATGCTGTATTTTTGCTATCATATATTGCATGATGACTCCATAAAACAGAGAATAAATAGAGCTGAATCAACACCTCTGTGACACAGAGTCAACAACAATGAATATCTGTTACATGGTTGTTACAGTAGATGGCTTGACCTTGTCTTTCTGGTGGAGTATCACATCTCAACTTAACCTTACTTTCTTACAGGATCGAATGTTGTATTCTGTTGATCAACTACAGTTATTTATAATCAAGCCCCGGCTTAGTTTCTGCTTGATTTTCTCAGCGGTGCAAACAGGACAGGATCATTTGACCGACTGGCTTATTCTCAAAACTGTTGGTATTTTTGGCTGCATTGACACATGAATCATCAAGGCTGAGCCCTCTTCCCAACTTGGTCCACTGCACCAGTTACCAAACAATGGTGCCATTCGACTCCTTCAATTCTGCTTAACTTTACTTTAGTCTTAAAGTGAGACCCAAAAGTTACCAGCTTGCTTTCCAGCATGCTCCTGACTTTTGTTTTCAGGCTGCTGAGCAAGCACTCTTGCGTCTCGGACAGGCGGCAATCTCGTTTTCTAAAAGTCTTAAAGCTGAATGAGGCATTAGAACAGAGGTCACTCCCTCTCACTCTTTCCCTCTAAGACAGGACCAAACACAGGCTCCTGGCTCAAACGGATCTGGACCTGCGCTTAATTCACTACCTCCACAGCAGCAGACAGGCATCACCTAATTAGGAAAGTCACGGAACCAGAGGATGAAGACGTAATCCGGGGCCTGGTGACTTTCTATCATCTGACCACCCTGATGGACCGTACATCTGACTCTGCTCTCTTTTACTTTTCTTTTTAGTTGGGCAGCACATTTGGCAGTTTCTCCATTCAGTCATCTTAGCATTAACATTAGCATTCAATGTCACTATGCATGTGTTGTAACAGACTCCTGATGATTCTTGTTCTTGAACAGAAGAGCTGAAGGGAATAAACCAACCTAACTTTTGCAGGGAAAGGATTACGCTCCAAAATATTTACAGTTCTTAATGAACTTTCTGCTGTTGATGAGAGTAAAACCAATATTTAGGTTTAGAAAAAAAAATGATGTCATTAAGTGTGCATATCCAAATGCAGCCATGAAATTATGCAAAATCTAATTGCAGAGATTACTTATGTTTTTATGGGGTTGTGTCCTCTTCTGCACCAAACGTACCATTAGCCGGAGATACACACACACAAAAAAAGAAAGCACCAGTTTTGTCTGGTGCTTGAATCTGTTTGCAGTAAGTTTTGTTATTTTATGGTGTTTTAATGCTGCAATTAGAAAACAAAAAAGACGACAAATCCAACTGAAAATACTCTTATTATCCCCAGCTTTTAACCTAACTAAACGGGAGAAAAGACAGACATTTCTCATTGCTCCCAAATCGCATCGCCCTGCGGCAGCGTGAGCATGAAAATATTCTCCCTTGACCTTTGA
Source organism: Planiliza haematocheilus (assembly GCA_005024645.1). Classification (NCBI taxonomy): domain Eukaryota; kingdom Metazoa; phylum Chordata; class Actinopteri; order Mugiliformes; family Mugilidae; genus Planiliza; species Planiliza haematocheilus. The sequence goes on from SRSE01001068.1 coordinate 185,692, forward strand.
CGCCAGACTGAGAAACTACCAGAAGAATGTTGCCCTGGACTCTTAGACGCCTTTGATCAGAGACTTCACTCTCTGACCAGTAAGTCATTTTATCTGATGTTGGCACTCTGTTTACCAGAAGCGAGCAGATGCTCCTCTCTTTAATGAGTTTTTATGTTTGTTTTAGAAAGCTGGGGTCAGGACTGCGCTGGCAACCAGACAAATTCAATTAGCCAGAGATTATTTAAGCAGCAAACTGACCACAGCGTGACCCCGGGATGTGCTGAAGAAGGCCACGTGTGGAGAGACGCACAATAGAGACAACCCATCCAAAGATTCAGTGACTCTGATATGTATACGCCGATCAGGCATAACATTATGACCAACGATCAGTATATTTATTTGGTCATGCAAGGTGCTGCAGCTGGTGTTAGCTCAGCACATCAGCCAATCAGATCTTGCTATTGTACTTTTCTGGTGAGTATTTGATTTTTAACCACTCAAAATTGACATGCTATGCAAGTGCACTGATCAGGCATAACATTATGACCACTTTCCCAATATTGTGTAGGTCTCCCTTGTGTGTGGGAGACCGCACCTTAGTAGGAGGCTTTGGATCCTATAGGTTGAGAGGAGGGGCCTCTGTGGATCATCCCACAGATACTTGATCAATTTGGGATCTAGTGAATTTGGAGGCCAGGTCAACACCTTGTGATGTTCTTCATGTTTTTTTGTTTTTTTTTAGTTGATTCTTAAGTGTTTTTGTGTTAGAGTTGGTGTCAGGCTGCATCCTGCCATCAAGGAGTGTCATTGCTATGGGGTGGGGGTGTCTGGTCTGGTCTAGGTGGGTGCTACACGTCTAAGTAACATCCACATGAATGAATGCCAGGTCCAAAAGTCTCCCAGGATAACACTGAACTGTCACAAGATGGTCAATGTTGTTCTCTTCTGTTGTCAGCGGTTTTAATGTTGTGGCTGACAATACAACAATGCTGCTCATATTACAAAACAAGGCTCATTTTCACATGAGGACTGTGATGCAAGATGTCAAAAGGTCGACATCCAGCATCAGAGTCGGGTCTTCATATAAATAATCTTCTGCACACGCTAATTCATCTTCTTCTTACATTCTTCTTCGTGTATTGTTTGCGTTTCACACCGTACTTCCTATATTTACAAAGATTTTGCCTTAATTAAGAACAATACGTCCTAGCCTCGTGAGTGAGTCCTTTGAGCTTGGGCGTGACAGGGATGAAGTCAGTATTAATGTGCAATATGTGACTTTTTCTTACTTGACAACAGCTGGAAGAGGTGATTAGTAAACTCAGGCGTCTTTCTGATGGAATAATCCACCATTTTACCTAAACTGGTCGAGCCTGAAACCGTACAAAAGGCTTCTTTCTTTGTGAAACCGTAATGGAGAGAGAATGTAGGCAGTACGTGAGTATCTGGAAGATAATCTTAATGAAAAATAGCTGAATCTGCAACAGTGAGACAATCCTCAATAAAATAACGGTCGGTGGTTTTTATTAAATCCCTAAAACAACTTTATGTTGCCCTAACAAGTACCTCTTGTTCTTTCTGTGCAGCATGGGCTCAAGTAGAGCCAAGCATCAACTTGCTGTATGCTGTCTCTGCAAAGGATGAGGAGGAGATTGGGGGTGAAGTGTTTGGCACACAAAACATGTTGCTCTGAAAATTCAGTCAGTGCTATTCCCACATCTTCTAACCAACAGGTTTTGTCGTGGAGAATATTAATGACTGTTTTGCGCGCGCTGATATTAGTTGCCAGCCGTGGGAATTCACACTCTTGCCTCAGTTTTGTGCATGCATGAACGCAAACCACAGGCGCAACGTGTCTGGTTGTGGCTGTGGAACAGAATGGTTTGACTCTGACCTCAGGAAATTGACAGGGAATGCCGCGGGATAAAGGACGGTTTTAAGGCTCAAGGTGGGTGGCACAGACCATCGGCATCCTGGCAGGGCCTGACGCTGCGTGAAGGCCTGGTTATTTCAGAACTTGGCAGAAACGTAGAGCACCAGTTGAGCTGGGGCAGGCAGTGTGGGGAATTACACGGATCAGGCATAACATTATGACCTAATATCCTAAATCCTAATATTGTGTAGGTCTCCTTTGTGCCTCCAAAATCAGAGAATGGACATGGGCCTTCTGAGGGTGTCCTGTGGTGTCTGGAAACAGAGTGTTACTAGTCGGGGGGCCTTTGGGTGTCGCCTTTGAGTGTCATTGCTATGGGGTGGGGGTGCCTGGTCTGGTCTAGGTGGTAACATCTACATGAAAGAATGCCAGGTCCAGAAGTTTCCCAGTAGAACATTGCGTTGTCACAAGATGGTCAGCGTTATTTCCTTCTCCTGTCAGTGGTCTTAATGTTATGCCTGATCGTTGTATATCAAAAAGTACTCCTGGCATGAATGTGAAATTAGCTATAAGCGAACAAAACCAAAAGGGCTGGTAACTAATGTCCAGCCATACATGTTCGGCAAATCAGGACACACTACTTTTAGAAACTTTTCTAATCAACTTCTTTTGTGAGTCTAGACGTCATTTACAATTACCCTTTTCGTCCACTTATTCACTCTGTCCTTCCTTGCATCTTCTCTGTACTTCTGCACATTTCTTTTGTTGTCATTTTAGAATCCGCAGGCAGAGTGCAGGGGGGATTAATGTGCTCTCTCATTGTTCTCCTGTTTTCCATAGCCCCATTATTGCCATTTGTTTGCCTGTAATGTGTGTGTGTGTGTGTGTGTGTGTGTGTGATAGCTCTTGTTTCTCAGGTGAATTTTGCGTCTTACCATCAGCGATTATCGCCATTATACCTGCTGCGAAACTGGAAAATTAGCGAGGGAATTTTAAGTATCTCAAATGATCTCGCAGGGTGAGTGTAAAGCCCAGAGTTCATGTTTGTGTGATGTGTGAGAGCCTAATTCTGCTCTTCCCTTATCCAAACATGGTATTCCTTTTCAATTAGAACGCAGCAGATGAGCGATCAACATCAACCAAAGGGAGCAAATGAGAGAAAAAAAAGACTTTTCTTTTTCTCCTCTGCAAACAAAAAAAAAGCCATTGCACATTTTATTCGCCGTATTAGGTGAGCCGACTTAGTTCCCCTTGACAGACGAAACGGCTTCCTGAAATGCATGAGTGGTTGATATTAACGAGGAACGCTCATGTGCCATTCCATTAACTCCGGCCGATGCTGCGGCAGGGTCAGGCGGCCAATCGGACCATTTAGGGCATTTGAAGTCCTTTGCACTTCTTTTCCAGGGGTGGAAGAATGAACGCAGGATTTCATAAACACGGCTACACGGCTAGCTTCAATACAAATAAGACAAAACTCGGTCCGAATCAGCAAAGCTACAGGTTGGATTTATGATGTGAGACCCCCAAAATAATTCTGCCATGACTAAAACCTTATTAGCAAACATTAGTTAGGAAAAAATGCCAATATGGTGAACTGTAAATTAAGTCATGATTACAATTTGGCATGTAAGATGAATCCTCAACTCCCGATTAAGGCTGCACCAGCCGCTATATGCAACGCTGGACTTAAAATATTTACATTTCTAGTTTAGCGTTTAACTTGTGGCACCGCGGGCCTTAGAGAAACTTCAATCCTCTGTGTGCAGTGCACATATGGCAGAACTGACAATAAAGCTGGCTTATTTTTTATTTATTTATTTTTCGAACAAAGGCGCTGCACTAAGTGGGCGCCACCCTGCACCTGCTCTGCCTCTGTCATCTTCTGTCTCAGGTGGGGTGTTGCTGATTGTGCTGCAACCTCCTGGTCTACTTCTGTTGCTTCTGTCTTTTTAGTCTTTTTTAAAAATAATCCACGACAGAATGTAGGCCTGCATCCTCAGGCTTGTGCAGGTGTAGCTGGGGTCGTGCATTGGGCAGAAAGACCAACAGTAGTAGTTTTTTTTTAACTTTTGCTTTACAACTAATTATGTTAAACACTGTCAGGCGGCGACTAGATAGGGAAGGATGTTGCAGAAGGCACAAAGGGCCAGTTTGTATAGTGTATGTTCCTACTTTCCTACCCTTACTGCATGTATAAAATCCCTACAGTTGCTGAGAGATCAGCGTAAAGAAGATAAACACGGCAGATCATTGGCGGTTTCAGCGTTCTCTATGCACTGATCAAGCTCTGGTCTGATGAATCACGTTTTCCTTTGCATCACCGGCCATGTGCCTCGCTTACCTTGCAATCACGTGGCATCGGGATGCACTATGTGAGAAAAAGGCAAGCCAATGGAAGCAGTGTGAGGCTTTGGACAATGTTCTGTTGGGAAACCTTGGGTCCTGCCTTCCAGGTGGACGTTACTTTGGCCACGCACCAGCTACCTAAGCATTGTTGCAGGCCATGTAACACTCTTTCTTGCAAACAGTACACCCTGATGGCTGGGGCCTTTTGCAGCAGGACAGTGCAAGCTGCCACAAAGCAAAATCTGGTTCAGGAATGGTTTGAGGAGCACAACAACGAATTTGAGGTGATGACATGTCCCCCAGATTTCACAGCTAGCAAGTCAGATTTATGGAGGCAACTTACAGGACCGGACCCGATGGCAGTAAAAGGGACACTAACACAGTATTAGGAAGGTGGTAGTAGTATATGTAACACAGGCCCAGTCAGGACAGGAGAAGAACATGAAGTTAAATGAGGCAAGTAAAAAAAAAAGAAAAAACAGAAGAGGAGACGCGCTCACAGAGACCAGAGACAAAGCTTGTCACAGGTATGCCATACATCCTACACAATATAGAACTAATCCCATCAGCATACACAGAGCTTTCGTCGCGTCAGACAGAACAAACAGATAGAAACAAAAAAAAAATGAAGAAAAGCCGTCTGGATGATAGGTCAGTTAGGATTAGAGTCATGTGTATGGGAACACCCATAATCCCCACAAAAACATCCGCTAAATGTGTTCTGCGCACCTGAGTTACCCCTGGGGTATCTATAAAAATTCTGATTATAGAAAATGCCTCCATGCATCCTGATAAGGGACGTATGCGGACGGGGTATTAGCAACAGCTAAATTATTCAAGAAGCTTAGCACTTTTCTTTCTTATCCAGGATTTAAAGATGTTCTTTCTTATTAGAAGGAGATTTAAAAAAACAAACAACCGCATGTTGGCTCTGCTTCAGGTGCCGAGGCATCATGCGGACCCAGGTGTGCGTGATTCGCTTGATGGTGAAGTCCCTCTTGTTGGTTTTAGTTGGCGTCTGACTCAAGCACATTTACATAAAGTAGCACGACATCCCAGCCTTGTGTACATACAGTACAGTACTGTAAAACAAAAGCAGTGTAAAAACAGGTTGTCATGCATAATCACACATAAACATTTTGTATATATTATACTGTGCATTGTATTGTTTCTTTAATAGTGTCTGATTGCACGTTTTTGGATGCCGCTCACATGTGCTGGAAATTCGTGGGACAAATAAAGTTTTCTGAATCTGAATCTAAATAAATAGAAAACGAATAAATATATTTTATTTAATGGCTGCAAAAGCATGCGACAGTTAAATGGCAGAAGAACTGAAATCTGGGGTGCAGTTAGCTCTTAGAAAGCCTCAAAACAATGAACAAGCGGGGGATGGACTGAAGAAGCTATAATGATCCCTGAGAATTGCATCACCAGGCATTTGGATCACATAATTTTAAAATTACAGCCCAAAGCCAGTCCCTAAAACACCCACTAACTTAGGAGTATCAGATAGAAGCAAAGACAGCAGTATATCAATCAGCATGAAGTTAAATAAAAACCATCCTCGAGGCAAACAAAAAGGACTTATAGCCAGCCTGCTAATATTTGTTTTGTTCTGCCTTTCCAGTTCTGCTCCTGTTATATCTTTAAGGGCCCATGTAGCATTGATCCACATCTGCCTGGAGGGAGCCGGTGGGTAAATAGTGTCAGTCCAGAAAAAGAAAGTGCAGAGGAGCGGGAGGCCCGGTAAATCCAGAGCGAAACCTGGAATGAGAGCGGCGATCCAGTTGGCCTTGCAGTCAGCTAACGATTATTTCATTAACAATTCTCTACTTGTTAGTCTGTTCTCCTTTAGAAATCCGTTCGCCGCTCCAATTAAACACAAGCATCCACGAGCGGGCATGGAGTGCATCACTTTGGAGGAAAAGTTAACAGCTGGAGTGACTGAAAATCATTGCTCTGAGGAACGGCTGATTGATTCAAATTGCAGCCGGGGCTTATTAGGGCCAGGAACTCTCCAGTGTCATACACAAGTAATTAATTTTTTTGTGAGTTTCTCTTTTACCGTCTGGGGTCTAATGATAGAGGACGGTTTGCTGCGGCTGAGCAGCACTTAAAGGAAGACGGTTCAGTCTGTTGCTTTTTTTGTTTCATGTCTGAACATGCCGATCGGGGATTTGTTGGTGGTGAGAATGTGGACATGCCCTGAAGGAAAGTGGTCTGACTTAGTGCTAATTTTGGCGCGCTGTGCATGCGTAGGAGTGGTTTCCGGATCGTTTCCCATCAAAAGTTTTTGTCGCTTATAAACAACCAAAGGCAAAACAAGAGATTAATGGGAATTATTTTCTAAAGAACCAGTCTTTGCAAGAGACAGTGAAATCATCTCTTACTAGTGGCTGCAAATTCTATAGATCCTGCAGATGAAGAGATGAGAAAAGACATAAAAAGTGTGCAAGCACATAACTGGAAAAGAAACATTTGTATGCAAGATTTTGCGCAGCTTGTGCTGAACTGATTCAGCTCCAATAACCATAACTAGTGTATATATAAACTACATGGTTATAGAGCATTTTTTTATGAAAGATTCGTCAATCGAAGTAGGGAAAGTAGTAATTCAATTCAATTCAATTCAATTTTATTTTTATAGCGTCAATAACAATACAAATCGTCTCAAGATGCTTTACAAAACCCGGCCTGAAACCCCCAGAACAAGGGGAGGGGAGGGGAGGGGAGGTAAGGGAAGGGACACACAGCAGTAAACATTATATACAGTAATAGCACAGGATTGCATGACTAGTAGTAGATAGAAAGTGGAGGATGTGAGAGAGGAGAGAGAAGAAAGAAGGAGGGCATGTGTTTGGTGCCTCGTCTCCCAACAGCCTAGGCCTATAGCAGCATAACAGGGATGGTTTAGTCTAGCCCTAACTATAAGCTTGATCAAAAAGGTCACATGTTTTATGTATAGTAATATACAATATGGGTTGCACGGACTAGTCGGCAAAACGGTTTGCCGACTTCACTGCTGTGCCGTGACGCTTTAAGATGTCGACCAGTCACTGGTCACGTGACAATAACAACATAGACACCTCAGAGAAGACATGTGAGGAGGAGCCCAGTGGGTCAATGCAGCAAGCTAGCAGCGGTTTGTCAAGGTTGTAAGTCAGTCCTAAAATACAACACAAGTGCTACTGCAATGTACACTCATCTGAAAAGGCATCCGCTAACGCTAGCAGAGGAGCGGTTCAATTCCACACGTCTTCACCAAACGTCCTGCGGTCACAGAGAAAAGGAGGCTGCACATGAACAAGTTATTAGACCTTCAGCTGCAGTAAATGGAGGAGGCTCCAGAGAAATATGATGTTACACTATCCCATCTTACGACATGTGGTGGAGTACTGTTAAATGCTATTGATGGTGCTGAGCTGCTGCCTTTTTTTTATACAGGCTATGCATATCTGCAGCTCACACTGTTTTCAGCCTATGCATTCAGGTCAAGAATATAGATTTAGTTACTTTCTACTGTGTTCATATCAGTGACATCATCATCGACTTCCATCATAAATCTGAACTGATACACAATGATGAACTAGCATGCCACAACACAGCAACTCCCTAAAGTGGAATGCGGCCCTTCTCAACATAGCCGCTTTCTTATTATGACAAGTTAAAAAAAAAAAGAAGCTGCGAACAGAAGTCGTTGTAATGTGGGCGTGTAGTAGTTCAGAGCTGATGTGTCCTGTGAAACTCACGTGCTGCTGATGTCACAGCAAATGGGGTTGGCACAAGATCATGTTGTGCAAGCAAATCACGCTTTCCAGTTCGGTTTCACGTTGCACAAAAGTATGACAGCGAAGAATTCAGCCCGAACAGGTTGGTCCGAGAAATACTAATGCAGTTGTTTAATGCAACACAAAGGTCAAACAAACTGAACTGAACTCTAAAGAGATTATTATGTCAATGAGCTCTTGATTACACATCGCAAAGGACGCCAAGGGAAGACCAGTGTCCTGTACTGGCAGACTCTTTCAGTTAAAGTGTGTCTACTCCACCTTTTTCCACTTTTTTCTCCAAGTTTTTTTTGTATTTTTTATTTTATTTCCGTCCTCTAAAACAGTCATCGAATACTTGACATTGCCCCTTAATGTTTTCTTTCTTTCCTCTATGCACACCACAATTATCTTGATTCCTAGACAGCATAATGCACATTTACCAGTATTAACGGCGTGTCACTGTTCCATTATAGATTAAAAAATAAAAAAGATCCTTTGAACAGTGCTGTATTGTGGATGGGTGGGTTCGTGCTTACTGTCACTGTCAGAGCAGCCTCTCTGAAGACTTTTAACGACAGCCTTTTTGAAATGTTTTTGAGCCACGGGAACAGAAACGCCACTGTCCAAATGTACCGCCTCAGGGCCAGGATGGGGAATAAATACGGTGACAGGACAGGATGGTATTAAATTGTTAGCAGTTGTGGGGGATAAAGAAAAAAAAAAAAAACTTGTTGCAGTTAATTCCCTGGAAGCCAGTCAGTGTTTTGGCGAGATGAAACTGGATGAAAGCGAGAGAGAAACAGGGATGGAGGGGGGAGAAAAAAAAAAAAGAGAAAGGAAATTAGTAACGTAATCCACCGCGGGATCAAAAGAGTGCGACTGGATTATATTTTGTTGCATCACGGCAAATGAAAGATGTTTTAGATCAAAGGCAGTGATTTTCAGCGGGAAGAATATGGAAGGTGCGTTATTGAAGACTGAACAGTGTGTGTGTGTGTGTGTGTGTGTGTGTGTGTGTTAGTGGTGGGGGGTGGGGGTGGGGATGGGGGGTCGTATTTGATGTCATAACTTGGGAAATGTAACCTCCTCTATTCAGCGGACCGGTGTAACCTAACCTGGGCCTCTCATTGTGTCTTTATTTGTTTGATTTCGAGGCAGGGACATTACAATAAAGCCAATCTGGAAATGGGATCGGGCTGTGACTGATGGTAATTACTTGCTGTCTACACCATTAAGAATTTAATGTAATTTCAGATTCCTGGAAGGGAGGTGGAGGTGGCGGCGCTGGTTGTGCGGGTGTGTGAAGAGAGAGCGCGAGAGAGAGAGAGAGAGTGAGAGAGGCAAAGAGATACAACCGCAGCGCCGTGTCTCTTGTCTATCTGTTTACATGTGTTTATCGAGACAAATAATTAAGAGATTAATAAATTAGAAAGCAGCTTAAGTTGCCAAATTCCCCCTCCGGTGTGTGATTCCAGCCTCAGCGCATCCTGAGTGTTATATTAGTGCAGAAAACTAATTCCCCAGGTCATGAAGAGTTCAAGAACCTGATTTAAGCCGGCGTCCATCCTGCCCTGGTCCGAAGACGCCGAAACTGGCTGTCAGGGGGGATTGCAGCCGGAGGTGATCAGCCATGTAGAAAAGCTGAGGAGAGTCTCCGTTCCGGGTGACCCCATTTCCAGCTGGATCGGTGCAACAAGACGGAGTGGGGGATATCTAAATGACCCCCCTGAAGGTTGGAAACGATTACGGCCGAAGGTCCTTTGGAGGATCATGTCGGACGGTGGAGCGCATGGATCAGACCGCTATTTGATACGACGCTGACTTACTGACTGCAGGACGAATTGCCGGGGCTGCTGACGCAAGCAGCAGATGTGCACACTGCAGCCAAATCTGGATTTCTACGGCGCTTGGGCGGCCTACCAGTGAACGTCACATGCGGTTGAGATTTCGACTACTTTAGCGATTAACCAAGTTTTCGTCTGCCACCGTCGTTAGCCAACGCCTCGGCATCTACTCGAGGCGCTGGCACAAAACTTGGGCTTTTCAACAAGTGACTTTGAAGATCTCCTGAGTTTTAAGTAAAGAGGTTTGCAGGTTTTAAAAGAAATTGGATGGCAGTGCGGTTTGTCACACACAGCCGCCATCTCCCGTTCCTCTTCTTGACGTATTTCGTACTTTCGTATTTTCAAATTTAGCCGACATCCTCCCACACCTCAACGTGTCTGCGGTATCGTAGCTCACGTACTGTGTCACAGAGCTGTGAGGAAGCTGCAGACTCTCTCTTAATCAAGCTGGGAAAATGTCCTTTACGCATGTGCTGCAGGAACAAGACTGTACGCCAAAATAAAAAACACAAGAGCAGAATGTATCCCTGTTATTTTGTCCTATAATTGCAAGCATTAAATCAACAAGCCTGGAAAAAAACAAAAAGCTCGAATCCCTTAAGAGAACTTGACATCAAGCTCAAGCCTAATCATTTAATAATGAGAGCCGTTGTTTGTTATTGCACACGGGAGCATATTTTATCATCACAAAACCTGGGTTGAAGCCATAAAAGGCCGAAAGGGCTTGCGTGACCGTTTCCTGTCCCAACCAGCAAGAGGAAGAAAAAAAAGACTAATTGGAAGAGTCAAAGCGGGAGAAAAGAGAAATGAGAAGCTGTGAAATAATAACTCCCCTGTTATTACTGCAGTTAATCACACGCTTTAACTGTTTGCTCGGTGTTAAAATGTAAAACTGTGCAGAAACCGTCTTTGAATTCCCTCTCACTTGGCCGCGAACGGCGTGCAGCATCTGAAACTGGTCCCAAGGTTTTTTTTTGTTTTTTTTTGAGAAGTTTTCTGGAAAACATTGCACGAATGGTATGAATATGCTTGGACGACCTTTTAATACTGTGGTGTCAATTCACTTTAGACCAGGGGCCACATTCAGCCCAGTTTGATCTCAAGGGGCCCGGACCAGTAACACAACAGCGTATTAATCTATAAATAACATCAATTATAAATGTTTCCCCTTGTTTTAGTGCAGAGAAATACAAGTACGTTATGAAAATGTTTACACTGACATGTAATGAACAACCGGACATTTCTTAAGAAGATTGAAGAAGTGCAATTTCTGTTTAGTTCTAGGTCTAATGCTGCGTTACAGATAACTGGAATTTCAGACCTCCTACTAGGAAAAGTGCACCACAGCCAGAGATCCTGCTAGCGAAGTTGCAGAACAATGGCGGCGCCCATGGAGGTGCACACCGTGAATGTAAAAACACAATTTGCTCTGTTGTTTTTTGGTCATACTCGATATCATCATATTACATGACTTTTTGCCTGAGGATATGTGGTTATAATCTCTCTGCATAAAGCCATTAAATGAAGTGTAGCCTAAGGTTAAGGAAAACAACAACAATGAACGAGTCTGACAAAAAGAGATGAGGCTTGTTGGGCGCCTGCCGTGGGAGAAGTATGCTCCCTACTGCTGGTGGAAAAACTTTGGGAGTTTCGAGTTTCGCTCTTTGTCTGTAACTTCAGAAACAAAACAAATATTATCTTATCGCGGTCGGCCATCTTTGTTGTTTATGTTCAGCTTCGTGGGATTAATCCACAACTCTTACTATAACAGTGTGAACCCTACGAATAGCAGTGACTTTTATTGGAAAACTGCAGTTAATGTTTACAGTGTAATTTCTGCACTTTGCAAATCCATCCCGCGGGCCAGATTAGAGTCTCTGGTGGACCACTTTTGGCCCGCGGGCCTTATGTTTGACCCCTGCCTTTTAGCTTATTCATAGGGCAGATATTTTTGGATTGTCAATGAACAGCACAAGCCAGTTACACTTGTTCTGGCATGTGAGGCCAATGAAGTGCACGTATTTTATCCCGGGAGTTTTGTTATTATTAGCTGTATTATTATCCGTCTTGAAAGACGTATCTTTGTGCATTTATGGATGTATATCATCTTTCAGCCTGTCCCTGTAATGCACAGTTTGGCCAGAGATGATTACTGAGGATTACGCTGAGCCGTTTCCAGCTCCCGATGTGCTTACACGACGTGCCTCCGTCCTAAAAAGCTGATGATAACTTGAGAAGCTGCATGTGTGAAAACATTCTCAGCAGAGGCTTGATTGCGTGTTTGCAGTTATGTAAGGACCAAACCCGAACTGGTTTTTAAAGACATATGATACAGCGGAGAGTTCCTCGCTTGGGAGTGTGCATAGCTAACAGGAAAACAAAGAGCTCCAGCGTCTTTCTGTCTGCGTTCAGGCAAACTACCCACGAGGCAGGGGAGACACAGCAGCTCTAGAAAATAGAAAGCCTTATCAGGTCGTCTTTTGGAAGATAAGTGTCAGAAGCACATTCACAATTTCCTGGTCGATATTTGGAAGTGCTACAAGGGGTACAGTTTTTGCCAGTATTGCTCGAGGAAGGTGAGAAGATGTTGATTTGTTCCTCAAACTCCTCCAAACAAAAGCAGTGTTTTTGCTTCAAAGTGTGACTCGGGGTGTTACTTCACCCACGCTGACCTTCTCAGGTGAAGACAACAACAATGCAGGCTTTGGATCTTTAACCGTTTCCTGTAATGTGCATTGCGTACAAGGCTGCGGTTAACTTGCACGACCAACTTAATCTCGAAAGCGGGTGCAGTCTTAACCTGATTAACGGCAGACTTAATTATTCCCTCCCGCAACATCTGAGGCATGTCTGCTTAGTCACCTGCAGAGTTTCAGTCACAGAGACAAATCAGAATAATAACAACCTGGTACAAGTGATTCAGATAAATATGACGAATAAGGGTGCACCTATATACACATTTTGAAGTACTGACACCAGTATAGAATAAAATGCCCTGTGTATTATAAAAAAATAAAGTTTCTTTAATAGTTACTTTGATTTTCTTTCACAAACACTTGTTTTCACAGACACATTGAGAAACCACACGTTTCTATAAAGGATGGAGCAGTTTGCGTGACAGAGACAACTGGGATTGCTCGGCATGATGAAAATATGAGACTCTTTGCTGTGTTGAAATGGCGTTTTTTTTTTAAGGGTTTTTACACAAACAACCGGCAACTTCTATCAGTCTGTCAAAAAAAAAGAAACTCTTCATAGTCCAACTACTTCCAACCTCAACCACTTATCTTTATACCGGTAGCATGCACATCAGTCCATAACAACTGAGCTAAAGCAGACAGACACGAATTAAACCTCTGGAAATAAACTTCTTTTTGGTCTTCTTGTGCATAGTGTGTTAATGTGTCCTAACAGAGCGTAACTAGCCTTTTCTGTATCAATCAGTTAAGAAATATATGGTTTTATGAATATAGCTCAACATCTGATTTTAAAAAATAAATATATTTAGATTTCCATAACCTTCATAACATTTGTAATAGGTGGTGTAAAAAGATTTTTCTAAACCAATATTAATAGAGCATTTTGTGAAGAAAGTTTCATATAAAGGTGTAAAACCTGTTTTCTTTTTTTTACAGTATTTACATAGGACCTTAGTAACCTTCATTGAGTTGCACTTATGGCTTTGTAACGATGCTGTCATTATGTCGGTCCATGCCGGTTGCCACGTCACGTTTGGATGACGCGTCACTAGAGGCTAGAATCCGTGTGCCCTTCGCGGTCGCAGAAACCCGCAGAAGTCCCGTCACTGTACAAGTACGTCATGACAAAAGCACGAGGAGGAGCTTCGTGTGAGATGTACACTTCTCACAGTGAGTTTTGTAAACAGTTGTGTAAACAGTGGTTGTTTTTGGTCGCGCCGACAGCTGAACGTCAGATGTTCGATATCTGCCTGAGCTTTCTGTTTGCGACCTGTATGGAGTCTTTTTTCATTTTTAAAGGTATTTCCACCTCCGACTTTTTCTTCCTGCTCTTTTTAAGCCTCTTACAGCAAATGTAAGATGTCAGTGTGACGACCAGTGAGAAGAGCCCCAGACAGGTCACTGACAGAGCGATGAGGACGGGCCGACAGGGGAACAGCTCGTACCTCTCGGGGCCTTCTGTCATCTGGCCGATGTACCAGGGCTTCTCCTCTACCTCGATGTCAGCCTCTCTGGTTAGCAGACTTTGAATGTAACTCTCGTTACTCACGGTCTCGTTGACAAAGAAGTTAACCATGACTGTTGAGTAAAGCGGCTCGGGCTGACCGTGATCAGTGACCTTCACCAGGAGGCTGTAGAGGCCCCGGTTGCTTAGCTCCCGCTTTAACGTGATATTTCCTGTTTCTGGGTCAATGGCAAATGACCCCGGCTCACCGCCTTTCCTTTTAATTATACTATAGGCGATGACGGCATTCATGCCCGTATCTTTATCCACAGCGTACACCTCGGTGATTGACGTTCCCGGAACAGTGTTGGGTAGCACTAGCATGTAAGACTGATTGGACTGGGGGAAGAGGACAATTGGGGGGTTGTCATTTACATCCAACAGCAGCACGGTGACCATGGTTACGGAGGAGAGTGCGGGCTCCCCGCCGTCGACAGCCTCGATCCACAGCTGGTACGTCCCCTGTTGCTCGCGGTCCAGCGGCGTCTTGGCCCTCAGCGCTCCTTTCCCCGTGTCTATCATAAAGATGTCGCTGCCGTTGAGGATTGAAAGGGCCACCCAGCCGTTTTCCCCGGAATCGGCGTCCGTCACGGACAGCACGCCGATCTCACCATACCCTGGGAAGTTCTCAGGGACAAAGAAAGTGAAGTCCTTATTGATGAAGCGGGGGCTGTTGTCATTGCGGTCCTGCACGGTCACCACCACCGTTGCTATTGACTCCCTCCTGGGCGTCCCCTGGTCCACCGCTCTCACTATGAACCTGTATGTCTCTTTCTCCTCGCGATCCAGTGACGTGGACACGGTCAGGACGCCCGTAACGCGATCCACAGCGAAGATCCCGGGGGCGTCACCTCCAAGAAGGAAGATGACGTCCCCCAAGCTCCCGCTGTCCTGGTCCGAGGCATGGAGCTGGGTCAGGAAGGTGTTTGGTGGATTGTTTTCCTCAACGGATATTTCCAACAGCGACTGCTGAAACACGGGTGCGTTGTCGTTCTCGTCCAAAATCTGCACCTTAAGAAAAGTCTTGATGACGAGTCCCCTTGTATTTTTAGCAACCACAATGAGCTCGTACTCCTGCGTCTTTTCAAAGTCCAGCGGCTCTGTAGTCTCCAGCAGGTATTCATTTTTGAACAACTGGTAGGGGCCAAGTCTGAAGGGACCGGACCCTTCCAAGTGACAGTCCACCCTTTGGTTCATATCAACGTTTTTAACGGTAAAAAAAGCGATTGGAGAAAAAGCTGGCTCGGACTCCTTTATCGTCACCACCCCGTCCTTTTCTGGTGCTATATACCGGGGTATGACAGCAGGGGGCCCGGTAACGACTTTGATAATGTGGACGGTAACAGTAGCAACAGCTGGGATGCAACCAGGTCCGTTAGCCAGAACTGTGAGTTTATAAAACGTGGCCGTGCCAGTGTCTATTTTCCCTGCTAGCTTGATCACCCCTGTGATTCTGTCCAAATGGAACAGGCTCCTGGTGTCCCTTGGCACACGTTCACTGTAAGCATAGCTGATCTGAGCATTAGCACCAAGGTCAGGGTCAAAAGCATGCAGACGCGCCAAATGAGCACCTTTGGTGGTATTCCCATGCAAAGTGACATTAATTTGCGACTCTTTGAATTGAGGGCAGTTATCGTTCACGTCTGTGATGACGATTTTCAAAGTGGCCGCGCCAAGCAGAGGAGGAGTCCCCCCGTCCTCCGCAATGATATCTGTAATGTATTCAGCCTGGGTCTCTCTGTCCAAAGAATCTGTCACAATGAGGAACGGTGTCAGCTCACCTCCCTCATTCTCCTCAACGTCCAGCGTGAACACGCCAAAGTCATTAACCAGCCAGTAGGTCTGCACTCCGTGAGGGCCCAGGTCTGGATCGACTGCAGACTGCTCCACTGCGTAACGAGCGTTGATTGGCGTGTTTTCCGGGACAGACATACAGATCTCATCCGTGGGGAACTTCGGCCTGTTGTCGTTCACATCCTCAATTAAGATCTTAACCTTGACGAGCTGGAAGTACTGCTGAGGCAACACGAACACGTCCAGCGAGAGGACACATCCCTGCCCGGGCAGGTTATCGGCGCAGAGGGTCTCCCTGTCAATCTCTGTGGCAGATGTGTAAAGCTCTCCGGTGGTGTTGTTTAGATCCACGTACTGTATGCTGACCTTCTTTTGCGGGAGATTGAATAGAAAGGGGGGCTCAGCAGTGAAATCCAAATTTAAGTCTACTCCAATGGCTCCTATGAAGGTCCCCCTCGGTAATCCCTCCTTTATCTTATAGATGAGCTGTTTTGCTTGACTGAAATTTGCAAAACAGGAAAGGGGGGCGGTGTAAAGCAAGAGGATGCACAATCCCTGTAAAGATAAGACAGTTTAATACGAGAGCTGTGGAATAGCACAGTTTAAAATACGAGATAATCGGCATATTGTCTGTTACTGAGCTCTTCAGATCTGTAACTTCAATTATGATTATCATTTAAGAAAATACTGAAATCATTTCATGAAATTATACATTTTAAGAGCTTATTTAAACAGGTTTAAGCAGGATATTAGAAATAAACAGTGCAAACAGGACCCTAATCATGTCCATGCCTTAATAATTTTGCATTAACTATATCATAAAATGTACTATAAAGCAAATTCTCTTAAACTTACCCATATTCTTCCTCTTTTGCTAAGGCTGAGGTGTCTGCTCTTGATCATGTTTATGTCCTGTCCCAACACTTTCCACTTATAGCAGGAAGAGTGGCAGCTTAAGTAACCCAGGCATTTTCAGCGTTGAGCTGTGCAGACCTCTGCTAAGTGCAATGCCTTATTCCTATCTGACTTGAACAAGTCATTCATCCCGGAGTGCCGCCTCAGGACACTCCCACCACATGCAAATCAGTCCCTGGTGCTAACCAATGGGAGGCGGTGGCCAAAGGGAAATCTACTTGAGCTCCCAGATTCCTTTTTCATGCGTGCTATCAAAGCACACTGGCACACACCTGCACTTTCTGCACACACACACACGCCCGTTCCGTCACAAGCAGCTGCATACCTTGTTTTTCCTGCAAGCATATGATTACCAACTGAGCTCATCATGACACAGGAGACTAAGCGAAATGTAAAACATCCACTGCTGAGAGATTACTTTAATCCAGCAGTGGATAAAAAAGTTAAAAAACAAAATGAGTAGAGGATGAATTTAAACAAACTTATAGTTTAGTTTATCTATTACGTGTAATGTTTCTTACAATTTATGAGGATTTTTAATGTTCTAAACATCAATATAGGTAGATAGTTACATTAACAGTCACCATAACCACATTATAAAATACATTAAAATTTATGTATGCCTAAAATAACATTATAAAGTTATAAAAAAATATCATAAAGCCAGCAGGGAGGTGATCTTGGCATCATAAGTGGTGCTATGGTCTGACTCTGGGTTGAGCCTTTAACTAAATCAAGCCCCTAATCCCCATGTGTTCTAAATGCCGAGCCAGCTGTTTGCGGGGATTGGAAGCATACTGCTCAGAGGAATTGAGTGATTGAAGTTCTCTGGAAAAGGCCAGATTGAGACAGTCACACACTCTCATTTTCTCTCATGCCGAGCTGGGTATTTGCCGTCATTCCTCATCGTCGCAATCCTGGCGGATGGACGACGCCGGGGCCTTAAATGACTAATGCGGTTTGCGTGCGTTTCCTTTGTTACTGGGTGAGGTTGTTTCGCGATGCGCTGTGAATGATGTTTCATACATTCCAGTGAGGGAGCTAGCTGCACTTTCAAATGGATCATTTGCAAATCCACTGTGCATCCTGCAACCAGAGTTTTGCACTGAGCTCAGAAATATGTTTGCAGACTTTAGACACGGTGGACTGAGAGCGAGGCTTCAGAGCGTGGGAAAGGAGCACATGAAGGAAATGAGAGTCATTTGAGTGCTGCCTTCAGGTACAGAGAGTCTTAGATGACACAGTAAAACATTTTGTGTGTGTGTGTGAGTATTTATCTCTTCTGGTTTAAAGAAAAACAAAACAAAAAGCTGTCTCTGTTACTCCAAATGGGGGCAAATTTCAGATTTGGCGTAGAGTGGAACACGCACAGGATTTCATAACAAGCAAGGAAAGGTCACACGTTGCGGACTGTTGTTGACTTTACATTATTTACTTTGTTGCACTTACATTACAAGGTGCAGAACACAAAGGCCAGTATAGCAAGATGTCTGTCAACCTGATACCGTGACCCAGGCGTCTCATGGTCCGCTCCAGTCACCCACTGACTCAGTATCAACTTCTGAACTTTCAGCTCACCTCGGTAACGCAAACGAGAAGCAGGGAGGGAAAAGGTGGCAAATTTGATCTCGGCCGGATTACAAAACGGGCTGATGCAGTAAATACTGCAGTGTTCTGGTTTTAAATTTGCCCTGCGACCTTTACCTGCTATTCATACCAGTTTCTCTGTCTTCATTTTTCCGTAACTCAATACAGTCGTAAAGTAGATAGGTGCTTTATTTATCCTGTGGTAAATTTGGTATCCAGTAGCATCATTACACAAAGACAAGAGGAATTACAGTCATCAGAAATATCAGGAATAAAATAAAAGGGAGGTATAGTGTATAAAAAGTATAATAGTATGAAGAAAATATACTAGTATACTTAAAATTAACCCCATTACACAGAGAGAGGAGGAATTACAGTCAGCTAAAAGGGTGAAAAATAACATAAAACGGAAGTACAATGGATAAAAGCAATATACACACTAAATACAAATAAAAAATATATGTAAAGTTCTATATATATATTTGTAAATGCTCAAATATGATATTATTTTGAAGTATATATATATAAAAACACTACAAAAGGTTGAATGAGGCGTAAGGCCATGCCCGAGACGCAGTATTACTTTGGTCTTAATTACATCATTTGTTGCTGGGCGTCTGTGTGAGATGAGGACGGGTATAATCTTTGCCAGATTTCCTGACAGATGTCCTGTTAACCTTGGTCTTCTCATTTAATCAAAGCGCCGCTAAGCTATCTTGATAGCTACGAGGCAGCTCCGTGTCCGTTAAGTAAGATGGATACGGGCCACACACAACAGCGTCGCGCCGGAGGATGTAGTAGTAATAAGAAAAGGTTTAGCTCGGGAATGGCTCGCGGGAACGTTAAAATAGTCCCATTGCTTTTCATTTTATTAAAAATAATAATAATTAAATTAGACAGCATGTGATTTTCACTTCCGATGTGTGCCGGGAGCAGCTTTCCTAAAATAATACGTGTGATGCATTACAAGAAATAAACTGTACGTATTAAAATAAATCTGATCTTTGATGGAGGTAAATAAACATTTTGTTGATTCTTGAAGTGAAAAGCAGTAAATACAACTACAACTGTGCAAACAGACACACAAAAAAACTTCATTTTCAGTCTGAAGTACCACTAACAAATCTCAGTTATAAGGAACTGTGGTAGTCAGGATCAGGAGGAGGAAGAAAGCTTCCACATAAAACAGCACATCAGCTGGGGAGAAAGCCAAAGCAAAGCCTTCACATGCCAGTTCTGACAAAGGCCAACGCGCACTAACGGCGCCATCAGAACCTGCGACCTCGTCACAAAAAACAACTTATGCAAAGCAACATCTGGACGAGCCAGGCAGAGCGGAGTCACGTCAGAGGCCAACGCCGCGGACAGGTGGGGTTAAAATCGTGCACTCCGGCCGCAGTCACGAAATCCAACAGAAAAGTGAATCAGCGTTTTATGAAAGGAACACCTCGCCAGCTGTTGAGCATGGGGAGGGTTCGACGGAAATGACCTGCTCTGGGTGTGAGTCGGGGCTAAATATGCTGTGCGTGTACAGTATGTAGGGCGGCCTAAAGAGCGTTCCAGGCCCAAGCATTTGTGTACAACTCGACAGTGAAATTAATTTCCGTCTCTCCGTTTCCTAAATTGCCCCGGCCTGGTGCAATTCTCCACAACACTAGGGAACCGCGCCGTTCCCTCAATTAAAAAAAAAGTCTGATGTGTGACATATTGTCTCATAAAGCACAAATTGACCAACTGCTCACAATACACCGCCCTCCTCAGACTAATTACTGTAATTCTGAAAATGCCCCCCCTCCCCAAAAACAAAATCAGAAGACACTAAATTTGGTTACGGCGCCAGCTGGAACGGCCGCTTCCGTGGCAATATACAGCTCCAGAAATATGCATCGCAGCTGTGTTGTTATGAAATGTTTGCAGGATCGCCTCTTGGCATCTCGGTGCACTGCAGTCAGACACACTTGTTGTGCGACATCGAGTTAATGAGAGCCGCATTTCCTGTGTTTATCACAAAGCGATAATTGCCGCTGATTAAAACACAGATTTCCGTTTAATGGAGTGGCACCCGGTGCACTGTAAGTCTATTTAACCGGGCAGGAATCCATTCGGTCTATATGCATAATGTCTATCAGAGTGGAGGGTGGGCCGCGAGAGAAATGGCTCTGCCTCGCTTTGCAATACCTGGATGCACAGTGGGCGCCGTTGGCTTATAGATGTTCCATACTGACAAAGAATATTGACCTGCAGCACCGTGACTGACACACACAACAGGCTATGAGACAATAAATAACCCATCTGCTTTCTTTATTCCTGTGCAGCATTTTCCAGCTAGGTGAACTCCAGTGTGCATCAGTTACAGCAGCTGCACATCCCTCCGTCTCAAGCGGGCAGGGAGGGGGGCAGGCGTCGTTCGGCATCGCACGCCGTATGAGCAGTCATCACCAGGCGGGAGCAGAGATGAGACGATTTTGATTAGTTCTGCCTTTTGCCGACGTGTAATCAACTTTTGTTTGTGGGAATTGGATCAGTGTGGAGTGAGCAGGGGTCGTTCTTGCTCTGTCACTGCCATCTGCTGGTGGAATTAGCATAAGGGAAGAGGATAAGTGGAGTCCACCTGCCAGACTACGGCCTTTCTGAGTGGAGTTTGCATGTTCTCCTCATGTCTGCGTGGGTTTCCCTCCAGGTTCTCCAGCTTCATCCCGTCGTCCAAAGACATGCTCGTTGGGTTAACTGGTGATTATAAACTGGCCGTAGGTGTGAGTGTGAATGGTTGTCCGTCTCTCTGCGTTAGCCCTGCCATAGACCGTCCACCTGTGCAGGATGTTCCTCACCTCTGGTTACAGAAAAATGAAAGAATGAAAGAGAATAAGAATGATTCCCGGCACCCATTAGCGGTCCAGACCTGTGCACCTCTGCTGGTGCCGTTTCTGGCTGGAGCCCGAAACGCAATTTGGCTCTAAATCCACAGCTTTGTTTTAGACTGGCCTTTGTTCAGCAGCAGAATTAGATTGCTGGAAATGTGGGAGTCCAGGGCTAAAAACTTGAGCGAGTACTTACTCCTGATAAGTAGATAATTTGTCATATTTTTTTTATTTTTTCCAGCGGAGACCCAATTTTCTCGCAGAAGGAAAGCTACAAAGTCAAAAACGCTTTAAAACGTCTCTGTGGCTCGCCTTCATGGAATCAATTTTGGTGCAAAATGGAGCTGTCCTAACATAATATTATACTACACAATTTCTGAACCCCAAAGGTGTATTTCTATTATCTGAAAAAAATACTCAGCTGCTCCCCTCACCCTTCCCCCTTCTTCTTCTTCTTCTTCTTCTTCTTCTTTTTTTATTTACTCCTCTCTTCACACTTCCCCTGCTGCTCCTCTACTCCTCCCCTGTTTTCTCCCATCAGTTTTCTCCTTTTCTGCTCTTGTCAGCAGCTAAAGATGCATCCTGGCACGAACGTGAGAAAGCTCATCGGGAGCCGCGAGAGGGAACAGCGAGAGAGTATAACATAACGCGAAAACCCTGCGAGCCCGCGTTTGATAGGCAGACAGACAGGCGGAGAGACGAGATGGCGAGATAGTGCGGGAGTGTTAAACCTCCGAGTGGTGTGAGCGCGCCTTTGTGCCTCTGCAGGTGCAGCCTGGATATATCATTTAGAACAGGTGCTGTGGTAGAATGTATGCTCCTCACAGCTGCAGCCAAGGAGATTACTAGCCTGGCTTCCCTGTAATGAAGTTTCTATCGATTGGCCCACCACCGGTTCTTGTTTCTGCCGGCTAACAGTGTGACTATTTCAAAGCTTCAGTTTGAGGTTTTTGAGTACATCAATTAAGGTATAAAATTGAGTTTCCAGGCGGGGTTTGAGTTGTTGATGGAAAATAATCGCCTAGTGACCAGTTATACATCCATATCTCACCATCTAAGTCGATTCTGGCCTCATCTTTGTTAAAGAAAATCCATTTTTTGCTCCAAAATTGCTCCCCAGCATTTTCCTCTTATCCTCGTGTGTGTGCGTTTCTGTTACTGTAGAAAAAAAAGACGCGAGAACACACCTCCACCCCATTAAAACACACCTGACCGCCTACGTGATTATTTATAATTAATACGTCTTCCAGCAGTTTCAAAAAAAAAAGTTAAAACCGCATCGGGGGACAATTTGCAGTTTTCCAAGTGTGTCCCCGCGTATTTTTAAAAAACGTGGTTAAGGGGTTTTTATCACAAAGGGCAGCGGAACGGCTTTGCAGAGGCCCACTGGTAAAAAAAAATAATATTAAGTTAATATACATATGCAATATTAATTTGCATTGCCCATAATTGTGCAACAAAAGTTCATAAAATAGAGGAAATGGGGAACAGAAAGCTCAAAGTGTCTAAATCTATTGTAATTTGCAAAGTGGAAAGGGAAGATTGCATGGATAAATTGTTATGGTACACATGTTTTATACACTTAAAGTTAATTTTAGACGTAGTACCTGTAGTGCGTGGTCATTTGTTTCAAGGGTTAACAGTGGACTGCTCAGTGTTACATTTTGCCATGACTCAAGTGGTTTGCTCTTAATTGAATACATCACATATGTACTCACATTGCACTTGACACTGTAACCCGAGCATGATTTCGTTGCACGCAGCAGAACGTGTCTCGTTTTTCTTTGCATAATACCGAGCAGACTCCCGAGTTTCTGTTTATGTTCAAACTTTGACTGATCCTGGGAGTTTCGCTCACAGTCTGCGAGGCGCACCGAGAATATCGCGTAAGAAGGAAAGGAAGAAAAAAGAAAAACAACCAGAGAAGCGGTGGTTCCGTGGGCGAAAGTATCTCGTTAATGAGAGAGGTCAGAGGCAAATGGCCCAAACTGGCTCGAGCTGACAGGAAGGAGACAGTAACTCGTGTGCTGCGGCGTCTGCCATGCAGAGGTGCCGCTCCGAATGCACGACACGTGGGACCTCAAAGTCAACACAGAGGCAGGAGATCACGCTGGATGCTATTCCTACATGCACGCCGAGGCTGTGCAGTGGGCACGCGCTCACAAAGGACGGGGACATGAGGAGATTAGGAAAAAAAAAAGTGGCATAGAAACAAGGCTGATGGTCAGTGGAAATTTAAAAGAAATCTCAAAATAAAGAGACGGGCCTACAACCTTGTGGAGAAAGTTTTTATTTTGCATCTGACTGTCTGTTTGCAGCTGTCCTTTGGCATAAAGATAAGAAAATCTGATGCCTCGAATGGAAACGACTGCATGAAAGGTTTTACTCTCGCCACAGAAAACGATTCGGTTAAGAACAGAAGCCAGGATCCTGAAAATAAACCTGAAATGTGACTCTTGGTGAACTTTCTAAGAAGTTTTGTCTGTGTAGATTAATTAAAGTGATATTTTTTGGGGGGCCAAATTTCTTCCTCGCTCTGATGTTCTGTCTTTGGCCTTTTGAGGCTGAAGTGCTGAACACAGTCTGGTGGTTTGGGGCTCGTCAAAAGAACAGTACATATAAAAAAAAGGCTATAAAATCCCTTTAAGTTGAACCAATATACACTAGAAATCACACTTCCTGCAGTTGTGAGGCTGTACAGCCAAGCCTGGTCCCAGTGGACCACATACACCGATCAGGCTTATCATTATGACCACCTTCCTAATATTGTGTAGGTCTCCTTTGTGCCTCCAAAACCGTTATGATGAGAATGGACATAGATCTTCTGAAGGTGTCCTGTGGTGTCTGGCAACACAATATTGCTAGCTTGGGTGCTATGGGATGAGGGGAGGGGCATCTGTGGATCATCCCACACATCAGTTTGGGATCTAATGAATTTGGAGGCCAGGTCAACACCTTGTGCTGTTCTTTAGTTTTTTGAGTGTCATTGCTAACGTTATCTACTTGTCCTGTCAGTAGTTTTATTGTTGTGGCTGATCAGTGTGTGTAGAACTATTTAATTTGCTTTTTTTTTGTCTTCTCTTGCATGCACTGTCTTTAAATTATATGCTGCTGCAACACTGCACATTTCCCCAGTGTGGGATAAATGAGGGGATTATCTTAATGCACAGGCACTCATGATTACCATACATAATCATAAATAAATACCGTTCAGAGGTGATCAGTACATGTGTTTGTCCTCCCGTGCACCCATGCATGTTTTTTTTTTAATCAGCTTTTTAAAGCCAGTGTGATTTGGTCACAGTACCAGCATCAGCTGTTCAAGGCAGGTGTGGTATATGACATCTTCTCTGGAAACCTCACGTGTTCTATTAACGGCAAAAGTGCCAACGTGTGACTGTGGAGCCTGAAAAACCCGGCAACTAACTTCACCGTTACACGCAGCCATTTGGAGACAGAAGCCTCAGCCGCGAGCACGTTTCCCGAGCGTTGCAGGCGTTCACGGACGACTCTTTGCATCACCATCATCACCACTGCCACAGTTTGGACTGTTAGGTCATTTACACCCCTGTTTAGTCTCCCCTCACACAAAAGGTGCAGTCGAGTGACTCACTGGGAGGGACTCGCAAGAAAATGCCGAAAGGGCACGGATGAGAACCGGGCGCCACTTAGCTGGAGCCGGAACTGGAGCCTCAGCGCGACACCACGTGCTTCTGACACGAACACTCTCGCGGAGGTGAGATAATTCGTGAAGGCGCGGCACTAAATCTGACACTTAGAGGCTGAACTCGGCACGTTTGTGTGCAAAATGTCATCACCTCACTCCTGACTGCATATTTTGAATGTCTGGGGTAATAGATGTGTATGTGTGTGAGTTAAATACAGAATCAGAATTCGTGCTAGCTATGCCTGCAATAGTGTTATCTAGAAATGGGTAGCAAATCAGTGCATATGTGTCCCCTCTGCACAATATAAATTGAAAGGTTATAAAAAGATGCAATTCAATAAAACTTGATTCCACCTGATAGCAGCCTAGCCTCAAGTTGGTATATGGACTTATTAGCAGCTAGTGGAGGTTGCATGTTCTCCCTGTGCGTGCGTGGGTACTTCGTCTTCCTCCCACCGTCCACAGACATGCTCCTTAGGTCAATGGGTGTAAATTGGCTGTGCTTGCGGATGTGAGCGTGACTGGTTGTTTGAGTTTTTATTTTGGAAACATCTGTACGTGTTGCACACCTGACATCACAAGACTAGGGTCTGTTAATGACGCAACGCTCACCTGAAATTACAGGATTTTTATTCAGATCAGCGGTGCTCTAACGAGCCATTAACAACCGGAAACTCTTCACACTGGAGGTGTGAACTGGGAAACTTTATTCGGGAGAGATGCTAAAGACGGTGTTTTTAGCGGATAATAAGAGCTGTCCCGTGTCACACCCCCTGTTCGGGGGAAGTGATTGTCTAATTTTACATCCATCTGCCTTTTCTGGCTAAAACGCGCCCGTGGTCGTCCTCACAGGACCGCCCCCCGCCCCCTGTTCTTCGGGACGCAGATGGACAGCTCACCTGAAGAGCCGGCTCCCCCGCGTTCCAGCCATGTGTTTGGGAAGTGGCTGCAATGAGTGGAAGTGAAAAAGCCGCCCCAGCTGTTTGCTAATGCGACTGATGTGCAGCGATACATCATCGGGATGCCGCCGCTGTGTTGTTTTTATTGAGACCGCTGAAGTGGCCCGATGCGACGGCGCGAGTGAGGAGCCGGGGAGACAATGGGCTTGCTCAAGGTCAAATCTGACTAGACATTATGGGCAGAGCCTATCCGACTGTCTAAGGAGGGGTTGGAGGAGGCGCAGAGGGGAATAAATACAGTATGTACGCCCCGTCCTCCTCCGCTGAGTCTTTTTTTCCCCCCTCTCTTCTCTGTGGTTAGCATGCTGAGCAGGGCCCCTCTAAGATACATTTTTTGCTTTATGTTTCAGATTACTTAATGGCTCCCACTAACTGAGCTACCATTAGCTGAATTTGCACAGTGTGCGTCATGTTCTTTCTCCGTGCACACGAGTGCTGTGCATTTGGATCAGCATGAGAACAGGCTGCACCGAGCAACATAATTCTATGCCAGCGAGCTCTCCAGGTGATGCATGTCCTTCTGCCCTCTGGAGAGTTACGAGTGGGAGGGAACGGAGACAAGATGTGGATCCTCTGGTGTCCGTTTGATGGTATCTTTATTACCGATTTGAGACATTAGGTCAAAAGCCCAAGGAATCTGGCAGGGACAAGTAGGCTGGCTCTCTGTCTTCATATGTGCAGGAGACATAGGCAAGAAGCTGGAAGGTACTACAGATAAAAGTATAGGTTCAGTAAAGATGCATTGGATGTGATAAGAAGAAAGAGGACAGCGAGGAAGAGGAAAGACTGGGGCACTCTGGGGGGAGGGTCATCTGATGAAAAGGGTATTTCACTCCCAGGGGTCAAGCTGTCAGAGCGACTTGGTGGCATTTGTTGTCCCACCTTTCCACTGTGACCTTACATTAAGCCAAGGGCAAGCAAGAGGCGAGCACGCCGACTCGTCATCAATATCACATCTGACACACTCTCTCGCTCCCTCTCCGTCTTTGTCCCGCAAGCGGACACGCGCCAGCCCATCGGACCTACGGCGTGCGCTCGTGGAGCCAGGCGGCAACTCAGTTTTCACCTCGAGACTTAAGACTCGGGAAACTTTAATTAATGGCCCGTCTGTCTGTGCTCGACAACCTATTTTTACATCGAAAAGCTAAACTGTAATCCTGCAAGTGCATGACCTATATTTCACAAATTTACTCTGGGCCTAATTTTGGAAACTAATCTATGACAAATTTCAGGAATAGGTGCCGTGATTATCATCTATTTAAAATCACTGAACTGAATAATTTCTGCTTTCAGGAAGAAAAATGTGCACCGATCAAGCATAACATTATGACCACCTTCCTAATATTGTGTAGGTCTCTCTTGGGCTTCCAAAACATTTGTCATATGAATGGACATGGGCCTTCTGAGGGTGTCCTGGGGTGCTGTCAGTGGGGGGCCTTTGGGTCCTATGGGTTGAGGGGAGGGACCTCTGTGGACCATCCCACTGATATGTTGTCAGATGCCAGATGTCAGGTCCAAACGTTTCCCAGCAGAACATCGTATTGTCAAGAGCTGCTCAATGTTATTTACTTTCTCCCGTCATAATGTTGTGGCTGATCGGTGTATACTGACGCTTGAGTGATGTTTCTACATGAAATAATGATCTCCATTAGGAAACATACTTTTATTTATTATCTCAGTGTAAAATTTTGATCAATTCCTGCCAAAGAGTAATGAGACGACTTCCACCTCCATCTGCTTCCGAATGCCCCCCTCCCCGCACACATTCACGTTTCATCTCCCACACCGTCCGTCCATCATCACCCTTTATTCACGAGAAACCCGAAAAGAACTCCAAATGATGAATCCCCCAGCAGCCAGCCTCGACTGTCCTCCCTCTGTGTGATTGTCAGCATCGTTTACCCCTGCCATATTTTCTCACTTTGCTAATTTACCCGCAAGGTGAGAGGGTGCTGGGAAGCTCCTAAAAGTCCTCTGGCTCCAGATGTCTGGACCAGATGTCCCATTATTTCTGGAGTGGTCCTGCGATTTTATTTTTTTATCTATTTCCAGCTCTTTGCACCTGCACCAGCCCCGCTCCGCCGCACGCAGTGGACTGCTGGACACATGCATACGTTTGTGTGCAAATAAAATCACAGAGCAAAAGGTCCGCCGAGATTCGCCCAGCGCTCAGGGTTTATCCAAACATCTTCTAATTAAAAGTTCACAAGTGAAAAGTGTGGACGCAGTATTTAACAACTCAATTTCACACGTCTGCCATTATAAACTGTGGTGTTGTTCCTACAGAATGTAAATTAGCTTGCCGTTTATACCTTGAACAGCTGACACAGTATCCACAGCATCGTTTTGCCGCTATGCTGCTCATGCTGGTGCAGAGCCGACAATCTTCTCATAAAGGATCGACTCTTTACCTCTCAGTCTGAGAGGTACCTTCAGTAATAGAAACCAAAATGCAACAGGAGGTCATTTCCGCCCGTGGCTATCAAACTTTAAAACTCCTCCTGCTGAGTGTTGGTCACTCTTAACACTTTTAACCGGAGGCTGTAAGTAAAGATGGATGGAGCAATTCCTCAAAAGTGAAGCCAAAGCAAGTAGAGCTCCCCCTGGTGACTGGCTGCAGTATAGGTCATAAGCTCCACCCCCTCCGAGTTAGTGGACGGGACTTGAGATATAATCGTATAATGTTGATCCATTCTCAAGTGTTAATTTTTCTGATTTTTTTGTTTTGTTTTAGTTAGTTATTGGATGCTATGGGAACAGGATGTGACATCATGATGACTGCCATGCAAACCGCTCTGTGACGTGGTCCCGTGAGAGTATGAATTAATACAACAAATAAATAAGTACATTGTATAAGCCAACATTTCCTTGTAATCGGTGTGGTCAGGAAGGAAGTGCAAGGAAGTGGGAACGTGTTGTGCATTTTCATACACAGTCTTTGCTCTTAATCGTTTTTTTATTTTTATTATTCTATTTGTATTCGACTCTGTCTCCTTGCAACTGTCACTTTGTGGGAGAGATTTTCCGTGAAAGAATTTCCTTGAAGGATTAATAAAGTATTCTGATTCTGATTCTGATAACGTCAAGGTTAAACAGCAGTTGCAGTGAAAATGTGAATTGATTTCTGTCATTATCTAAAGGAATGACACGGTTTCTCGACAGCAGAGATACCTGGGCTCTTGCGTTGGCTCAGATTATGTCACCTTTCGTTATTCACATTAATTGACTGTATACATGTATGAATAAATGATGTTTGCTGGATTATTTGCTTTTACAACAGCTAATCTGTTTTGTTTTTGTGACAAAGTCATCCTGAAACAGTTCAATTGATGTCTATTCTAATAAGATACTGCCGTGTACATAACCTATATCTACACTAGATGACACATTCATATTTATATTCCCTTATTCTGGTGTAGATTTAGATGATATAGTTCTTTTTACTGCTGCTTATTTATATTTTCTTGAGTACAATTTTTACAGTTTATACTGAGCATGTTGCAGAACATGTTCCACACAATGCTCTGGTTGCGCTGTGGAACCTATGTCCTGCAATGACAATAAAGGATATTCTATTCTATTTGAAAATGTTTTGACAATTCAGTGTGAACAAAATTCCCAGATGAGACCTTCCGAAAGGCCAGTCCAGCATTAGGAATTTATGAACGTGTCCGGGTGTAGATTGGTTGAAAACTTATTTTTGCAGCACTGTGGTTAGGGATGTACCTAGCGACGTAATCCAGTGCTGTGCGGTCGTCACATTATGACCTAGACGAGGTTCAAAAAGTCTGTGAGTAATGTGTGCAAACGTTTACAATCACCCCAACGCACACTTTGCTCTCTGTTTTTGCGTAATCTATTTTTACGAGTGCACTGTCTCCCAAGTGTTTTCCACTGTCTGCATGGTTTGCACACTTTCGTATTGTCTGCATGAGCTTTATGCTCAGCCAGTCCCTTGCATTGCACTTAGTCCTATGTCTTCATGTAGCTCCATGGTCCTGGATGAACGTCCTCTCATCTCACTATGTACCGCCTCTGCTATATATGAATAAAATGACAATAACAACCTATTTGACCTTTTTGACCTCAATTATCCTCAGTATGAAAGTAGCACAAAACATATCATATAGAATGGTAGTTTACTGTGTATATATACATAACAGAAGTTACAAATCCTTTGCATATCACAGCAAACACAAACATGCTCAGCGTCAAAAGTCTGCATAGTGTATCAGTCATTGTCTTTACTGTTGTTGTCTGCATGCAATCAAGCTGCTTAGGAAACCATCATGTGCATCATTTAGCAGCCAGTTAGCCAGCTCTGGTAGTTCTTGCTCAGTTTACAGGCAAACTACACAAATGTGTTGCAGCCCCTGCAGCGCACGGGAGCACAACATATTCCGGGATCTTTTTCACTGCACTCGTCTCTGTAAAAACACCTTCTCAGATGAGAGTTTTCATGGCGTTCCTGCAACCCAACTGCCTGTGACTAATAACCAGCGTCGCTGAATGGGGCCCTGCTGCGCCGCCGGCCACTAGATGGCAGTGAAGCACCATGTCAGGCCTGTGCCTTTGTGTGTTTGCTGTTGCCACTGTTGGTTGGGTCCTATCTTATCTGTCCTCAGATCCCTCTTTCCTATTGTAGCATGGGAAGATAAAACCTGCCAGTGCAGACCGGTATCATATAGGGATCTGTTGCTGCTGACAGCACATGGATAGTTAGAGCGGAGATAGAGAAAGTGAGAAAGAGGGAGAGAAAAGGAAAGTGAGAGGAGAGGACGAGGAGGGACGGAAAGCGGTGGAGAGATAGAAGAGAGGGTTAGCAGCAGAGTAATTGGCCTGAGACGTGCTGCTAATGCAGTCTCATCTTGGCTGTATTCTTTCTTCAAGCACTACTTCTTCTTCTCTCCCCTTCTCTCCTGTCTGTTAACCCCACATACTCTGATTCCAGCCGCGCACTCTCCTCCCTCCTCCTCCCTTCCTCTCCTTGACTCTCTCCTTTAGCACGCTCATTCAAAGCACTTTCTGTCCTCTTTCACCTTCTCAAGTTCCCTTTCCCTTCCTTCCCACACTTGCCTTTCTCGCCTTTGCATACAGCACCTCCTGGTCTGACTTCATCCGACACCTCTGGGGAATGAACATCGGTGGATGTGCACCTAAAGGTTGAAGGGCAGGACAGCTCCTGCAGGGACTTCTGGTCAGCTCTGACCTCTTTGTGTTTCCTGGCCGTCTGGCGGCATGGGCAGAGCTTAGCATGGCCACAGCATTCTTTTTGTCAGCAATTTTTACTAATTACTCGATTGTTTTATTTAATTTGATGCACAAATGAGACAAAAAAAAAAAAAAAACTCTCAGTTTCTTGTTTGGTTTGGATCACCCCTCGGTTCTAAAACAAACAGTGAAAAAAGCTCTGCTACCAGACCGAATTTGTGGTCATGCCGCTCCGGCTCTGTTCACCCAAACAGACCAAAGTGGTTGAAACTACCTGAGCAGCTTATATTGCCTTCCAAAGAACTGCTAACTTTCTCTATAAAGGCTGAAAATGGTTTAAATCAAGTGCCGGCAAACCTCGCTGATAGCACCCGCAAGCCAGCATAAATGCAGCTGTGTCCTGTGATGCAAGAAAGACACTAAAAGCTCTGCAGATGAAGGAGGTGACATATTCAGTGATTGTGCTTTATGGCATTCATTTGCAGCAGCGACCAGCTCATTCGCTCCTCTTCATCTACCTTTCTATAAAGCTTAGGTTTACATGTCAGCGCCGCGAACAGCAAGCAAAGAAATGATTTTGCAATATAAAATAACTGCAATGTTATTGTGCATTAGGCTAGTTTATAGCCTAACAATAACCCACAGCCTAGTAGATGGTGTTACGTCGAGTATTTAGATAACATGTTCAGTGACACTAAAAAGATGCTTTATGCTTAAAACATTATTGCAACTGACTTTTGCAAGGATGTGTTCCTTAACACTCTGCAGCAGCAAGTCTTTTTTTTTTTAATCCCCTTACCACCCGACACACACACACACACACAAACAACACACACCATGCACACACACACACACAATAATTGGACCCTACACACTGCTCACAAGGGGGGACCCATCTGGAGGGGTTGTTTATGTGCGTGTGTGTTTGTGTGTTATAAGGTACATTTCTCTTGCAGTCCACCCTTAGGCCCTGGGCTACATTTGCTCCCATCCATCAGCCAGATGAGCTGTGTCCTTTTAACATTGCTGACAGCACGGGAAAAAACAAAAAAAATAAAAGATAAATAAATAAACTCAAAAACAATATATTTATTTGAAGATTAGGGCCCAGATCAATAACCCTTTTAGTGGCAAAGGGCAGCGCTGCTGACGGAAACAGGCGGCTCTGAAATTAGATTTTAATAATGGCAACTTTGGGTTTTCTCAAGAGGGGGGAGAAGATGGAGGAAAAAACAAACAAACAACTTCTCTCGGTCCCATTGCCGTCGCTGTCATGCGCCGTACCTGTAAAAGGGTGAGCTCCGGTGATAGGTATACGCTGCACCGCACTGTATGACAATGTGGAAAACACATGAAGCGTGTTTGTATTAATGTAGTGTCACTTGCGGCTGTGGATGTATACATCTCCCCGCATGCTATCTGGCCACGAGTGTATATTTTTTTTTGTAGTAGGGTTCTCAGCTGTCACTTTCCACACTCCATTACCGGATATTATTGTTACAGTTTGTGCCACTGTAAAAGGGGTTATGTCTTATTTACATGACGCGGTTGTGCGCATGAATATGTAAATAGCATTGTTTGTGTCAGGGCCAGGGAGTGTTAATCAGATGTTTACCAGGACTGCATGTTTGCAGGTTAAGGCTGAGTATTTCCATGCAGTCTTGGGAAGGAAACCCCTCTGTTTAGTAGTGCACAGCTTATGTTAAATATCTTTTTTTTTTTTTATATAACAGACTTTCAGTAACAGAATTGATTAAATGCATTTTCAATTGGCAAATAGCTCCTTCAGGTCCTCAAGGTAACCTCCGAGTATTTGGGAATTTGCAGCATTCGAGATAGCGGCAAAGAAATGTTGTGAATGGATTCCTGCCCCGCTACCCGCAGCACTTGAACCTTTGATAAACATACAGTAAGGAAAATCTCCATAGCCATAAAAATGCTTCTTATTTTTTTTTTTTTTCCCCCCTTTTAAAAAAACCTATTGCCCACCCACCATGCTGGGCCATCCTCACATTTCCACCTCAGTGGTGCACACCAAACAACTTCACTCTACCCTGCAGGCAACAGTTGCTGATGTTCCTCTATTTCCATCCCGATTCCCATTTGCTTTCAAGTGCCACTACTCCCCATGTCTACCGGTCTGTCCGTCTCCCTGGGGGGGAAGGGGGGTACGCGCATCCCCCAAGCCTCCCTCTATCACCCTCCCTGTTTCGTTCACCGCACACTTTCTTAAAGGTCAGGCACCTACAGGGCCGTGAGGATGGAGGGGAAGTGGAAAAAAGGGGGGGTGGAGTGGCGCCTCTGCCTCGTAAACAGCCCAACTTTAAGGACAAATGACAAGACAGTTTGGGCGACGGGTGCCCAAGCTGTCTTGTCATTTGACATGAGGGGCACGAATGTGCTTCTGGCTCAGCTGGCCGTACACAATGTATTTGAGACAGGATTTGATTGCACAGTGAGGGCATGTATAGATTTGTGTATGTGAGGTCTATTATTGCTGAAGCCCCTGGAGGTAATGCAGCGAGCGGCCAGAATAATAGAAACACCTGTACCATGCATGTGAAGGCACAGTTGGAAATTCGTTTAAATTAGTTTTTTGTGTTGTTTTAAGAGAAATTTTGAGGCGTGATTATCCACTGTACGTCCAACTATGGAGACTTAAACTTGTTAAATAACAGTCAGCATGGAGTTCGAACAAAAACAAAAAGTGATTATTAAGATGAACCAAGTATTAAAGTATTTAGCATTGATAAAAACTCACAGGACAAGGCCCTTTCAAGGCTCTAGTCTCACACGAGGCTGTGTCTCGTCTTGGTATTTGTTTAGCTGAAGCAACTTCTTGTCATCAAGCTTCTTCCGCGCACACCTGTGCCTTTGTTTTAGTAATTTTTTGGGACGTCAGGTTTTTTTGCATCCCCTTCTGGAGCACCCCATCCAGCATCTCTGCACTGCTTTCCATTCCTTCTACATCCCCCCTTTTTGACCCGCCGTCTTTTGTTTCATCCTCCCCAGCTTTCACTCTTTATGCAGCGGTTATCCTCTTTATCATTCCTTCACCCCCCCACCCCCCCTTCCATTGCATCTCCACATCTACAGCTCTGTTCCGTTTACCGTCACTGCCTAGTTTCTATCTTCTCTCTCACATCCCTTCACGCCCTCCAGCCAATTTCCCCACAGTCCCCTTTCCAACATCTAGTTTTCTCTCTATATCGCCGCTGATCTACCTTTCATGCTGGGCTCGTACACGGTCTGATGCCCTCCCTCTGTGTTTATGCTGTATGTGTGTGTTATTTGTATCCCCTACCTGCCATAGTGAAACTCATTGCTTTGTGTAAGGCCCCAGTGGCCCCACCCAAACCACTCACTATGCTGGCTGTCACAGAGGGCAGGCCACTGAAGATTACACTTCACTGAGCAAGTAGGCTCACTGCAGGCCTATTCCCAGCAGATGTGGCTAATGCAGCCTATTATCACTGTGCCCCCATGCTTTCTCTTCATGTCTCTTTTTCCACTCCATTTTATCCTTTTATTTAAAGTTACACCCTGTTATGTGAAGATGGGTCAGCGCTACTAAAGAAAAGCTGCTTGTTTTTTTTTGTATTTTTATCAGCCTTTTGTAGGTCGGTTGGTTGGTTCGCCTTATGTCGTGCTATGGTAACGGAGTGTGTCAATTTTTAGTCACCCTGCTATATATGTGTGTTATTCTTTCTTTAAAATCTCAATTCAAAAAGAAGACTTATTGTCAGGTGTATCTTACCTTGCAAACTAATAAATTATTCTGTATATTGTGAACGTTGAAGCACGAACACACTTAGCTGATCAGCATAGTTTGATGAATTTTTCCTTTTACTTTCCATTAACAGCGGCGTCAGGAAGTCCATAACGTGACTGGTCGGTCACACTATTGTATCATCTGCAAAAGGTGATCATTTATAATGTCTTAACCCCTGACTGGAAATAAGGATGGACAACCTCTCTGTGACTTTGACCACAGGATTCCCAGAGAGTGGCTGACACTGACAAATCCACGGCTAATCCAAGACAATGGCAAATCGTGGAGTGGGAGAAGAGCCGAGGCAAGCGGGTGATGCCTCTGCAAAACCAGCCTGCGACTTGTAACGGCACCAACCTGTCACTCAAAGCAGCCACACCCCTTAAAAAGGAACTACTGTTTTTTTTTTTACAACCTGGATGTTATTTCTGGCATAAAATGGTTTACTCACCTGTATAACTTTTGTGTTATTTGTATAGTGGGAGTGACTGGGGCACCGAAACGCAGCCTCTAAATAATGCTCAGCTTGTTTACTTGTAATTTACTACTACTATGGTATTTCCAGAACCTCACAATCGGAAATATATTCAGCCATGTGGCAAAAAACTAGCAGTATTGGTGAAATGAACAAGTTTCACGGCAGATAATGCATTATTTGGAGGCTGCATTTCGGTGCCTCAGTCACTCCCACTATATGGATATACACAGATCTCCTGAATATCTCCCAAAGGACTACAAATTACACAAAAGTTATATGGGTGAATAAACAATTGGATTTTATGCCATAAATAAAGCCCAGGTTGTAGAAAACAGTAGTTCCATTTTAATTGAGCATACCTCAGTCATAACACTGTTTAAATGTGTGAGCTATATGGAAATGTACTATCACAAAGTTGTCTTGAGCGATAAAGACCAAATCATGTCTCGCTGTTTGAGGAACTTAAGCATTTTGGCTTTATTTTTCAGATTGGTCTTTAACTTCTTACATCTCTTGCATTATTTGTATAGTTATATTTTCTTTAAAGAAGTTATTTTTTTCTTGTCCAGTGTCAAAGGGACTTGTTCAAGACAATGTGAAGGTTCTCAGTCATCCAGGTCACGCTATATCCAAAAACATTAAAGAAAAGCAACTGGACTTGTAGAGTTTCTTGAAGATGTTTCACCATTCATCTGATTAGCTCCTTCAGTCAAGAGAGTTTCTCACTGGCACGCTTGTTCATTGCAGCTGCCATGAAGTAGAATCATGTAATTTCATCCAATTAGCATTGATTAAGATTAACTTGGAATTATTTGATCTAAATGTGTGTTAACCATTAGCTAGGTAGTTTTCTTGAAGCAACCAGTGATGTGATATTATCATGGTATTCAATGTTCATGGAATCATTGGGGACCAGAATTTTGAATCTGTTTAGGAATTGCTTATTGGGGTTTTGACCTCCATTTGGATATACCCATTTTCTGCATCTACTACAAGGTTTTCCTTTGTTGTTAATTTGTTATTATTCACGCTGTGTTTGTAACTTTTTTTTTTTACCTCTCCGATTCCTTTCAAAATAGTTGTTTGTTACAGAGGCCACCTGGTTAAAGGTCACACAGAGGAGCGCAGTGGCCTCTGCAAGGCAGCATTCAAGCCAGTTGGTCAGGGCGCCAAGGTTCAGCTGCCTCACATTACCCTGCTAACCCGCGCCCTTCGCTTACAGCTGAAGATTAGAACACTTTAGAGGACACCTTTATCCACCCCACACCTCCCAGATGGCTAGTGCTTATCTTCCTATTGAATTTCCCCTAATTGAACCCATGAATCTGATGAATCTAAATGTAACAAATGCCATGCTCTGTTAACAGATGCTGAGGAATATACAGCTGAATCAGCGTGCCTTTGTGGAGTCTTTTTACCTTGTTAAAAGTTTTGAACTTGGATCAACTTAATGAACTTGTTCCTTGTAAATATGGAAGACTTAGTCACGTAAACGCCAAATTCTAGACCGTTTCATTGTGCCAATTCAGAATAAAGACGAAGATTTGTTTTAAAGACTTATATTTAATTAGCGGCTGACAGGAATTTAATTGGTATTCCCAAATTATTGAACCCCCCCATTCAGCCCCCAACAACCTCAAATGCAAGACTTGTTTTGACTTGCCCTAAACCAACCTCAGGTCTTAACTAGTCCCCAAGGTCTAAATGTTAAGGATCCTTGGCACCTCCCATAATCCAACTTGCGCAGCAGTATGACTTCAACACTGCTATCTTACATCTTGCTATAGCTTTGATCACCAACGATAAAATGTTTTATCGCTCTTGTTTAAAAAGATTATCTCAGAAACCCAATCCATCACCAAGCTGAGGCAGTCAGAGTTGGGCAGACTACCGCTTTTTCAACTTTTTTTGTCCAGAGGCTGACCATGTTTCCAAACTGCGCCAAATGCTATAAATCCAAGCCTTCCCCAGACTTTTCGAATAACTCCCTCTACTTTTTTTTTTTTTTTTTCTGGGGTACTCTCCTGTTAAAATTGGAGGCATGACTGATGGCTCGTTCACCCCCACAGGGACATGGCAGCAGCGTCTCCCTCCTTCATTTCCCAGTCAAACATGGGAATGGAGTGAAATGGCCTTCTGGACAAATTGTTTGCCACCTACAATGGCAAAGGTGCTTACTTTGATATCACTGTGGATCGCAGATAGATAGTTTTCTCCAGTGAGCAGCATACAAATACATCAAGGTATAACTTCCACCGGTCTGGATTTAAAACTGCACGGCAACAACTTATATCAACAGACAGGGGATTTGTGGGCATGAGGGAAATGGTGACCCCTTTGGACCGCACATGTGCGAAGGGTCTTGGGGCCAGCAGAGAGCCATGAACCAAGAAGCTGTGGTTAACA
This sequence comes from Planiliza haematocheilus, assembly GCA_005024645.1. Classification (NCBI taxonomy): domain Eukaryota; kingdom Metazoa; phylum Chordata; class Actinopteri; order Mugiliformes; family Mugilidae; genus Planiliza; species Planiliza haematocheilus. The sequence continues at coordinate 223,363 of SRSE01001068.1, forward strand.
GACTGGCTCTCTGTTCACATGGCTACCGGCCACACAGTTCAGGAGCATTCACTGCAAGTAAGATAAGTGGCAATGCACTCGATAGCATAAGCAACTGCTGTGTATAGTTCTACATCTCCTGTTATTTATTAGGTTTGGAAAGAACCTTAGGCCTATTACAAATGTTAATCTTCTGTTTAAATGTGTGTATAATGATGTAGTAATTCACCGTAATTAGATTATAGCTCTCTCACAAGACATTTATGCGAAGCCTGTTTTAAAAGATGATGCAAATGTTTCCAGGTTTGAAATGGGCATGCTAATCAGCTGTGTGTGTGTGTGTATGTTTGCTGGGATGCTGCCTGGTGAGTGCTTAAATGCGACACTCCTCAGTAAGCCACCTATGGTCCTGGTTGACTGGTTAGAAATGACAAGCCTGCAGACAGCAGATGGGTTTAAAAGTGTTTCCCCTCCTCCCCCGTACCTTTTTTTTCTTCTTTCCGTCTTTATATTTCTGTATATCTGCCTCGCTGTCTGCCCGGTGTGCCTCCATCAAGTCAGCACGCCTTCAAGCTCAGTGCTCAGATCATTCCCCCTAACACATGTCCACTTCTGGCTTCCTCTAATTTAGTTGCAGCTCGTTCCAGCCGCCTCACGTGTCCAACATTCACAGAATTTATGTACAAATAGGTCTTTTCTTGATCATGCTGCATGTTATTTTCACTCCCTCCTACTGGATGCTTTGATAGGGGGTGCTGCTAGAGTTTAATATTAGGTAGCAACACTGTTTGGAAAGACTTGTTGCAAATTACACTTGAAATTCATCAACTCTAAATTAAAAAAATAATTCTAGTCAACAAGTTGCAAGCAATTCTCCTCGTGCCTGCGTGGGTTCTCTCCTGGTACTCTGGCTTCCTCCCACCGACCAAAGACAGGCTCGTTAGGTTAATTGGTGAGTCTAAATAGGTCTGTCTGTACCCCGCCTCTCGCCCAATGTCAGCTAGGCTCCATCCCCCCTGCAACCCTGAAGAGGACAAAAGGTTACAGAAAATGAATGAATGAAGTTGCAAGTGTGACACGCTAAGACTGGGGAAAATAATCAGAGCAATTATATGTAATTTATCTGATCATTTGTCAAGTTCTACAGAGATACGGCTGCACGCTGTCAAATGTGACTCAACGTGGACACGTAAAGAGGTCAGCTCATTATTCTGTTAATGCGTTTAGTCCAAATATCATATGGATCCACGGAGGCGAAGGACTGCCTCATTCTTGGTTTAGCTCATTTGAGCGTGATTGACAGCGCGGCGCCGCACAACATTCCCCGCTCATCCACACACATCAGTCACATCATTATGTGCTGAAACAGTGCAGAGTGGGTGGTGAGTGTTGTCAGTCATCTCCAGATGGAAAAAAAAAAAAAAAAAAGAAATGTGGAGAGACATGTTCAGACAGACAACAATTGTTGCCACCCAGGCGCTATCGCTTCCATAGTGTAGTCAAGTGGAGTTTTGAGAATCCAGGGGCAGGGACTGAGAGTGGATGTTTTCTCCTCTCTCTCTCTCTTTTTTTTTTTTTATCTTCTGACTGCCCTCTCTTGTGTGAATAGCTGACGGCAAACATTTCCGCAGATTCAGGCAGGAGAGAGCCTACAGGTTGTGCCAAATGTCAGCTTGATGCAGAGCTGCCAGGGCCGCGGGAAAATAAATAAATAATTCTTACTCGGGGAATGAATGGAAACCTGTTCAGGATCACGCATTATTTATGATGGGAGTTCAGACTTATTGCTCGAATCATGCTGACATGTCTGGAAGTTAAAGCTCAAAGCCAAACCCAAAGAGGCATGTGTTTTTAAGGGGACTGTTAAAAATGATATACGCAGTCTTTGAAATACAGGTGTTAAATTCTCCACTAAGAGGCCACTGGGCAATGCGAGCAAATTCAGCAGTTTCTCTGTTGCGTAACTGCATATGCAACACCTCTTAGAGTATCCTGTGAGAAATCGGTTTTCAAAACTATCCGTCATTGTGCTGTTGCATATTCTCTGGCACAAGTGTACTTGGGTGAGTGTAATTACTGAACTGTGAGGAGGATACTGTCACTCAGTTCATCATTAATATTTCCTATCTTGGCATTAGACCATATGGTAGCAATCGTACATGCTTTCACCTCTGAATTTGCAATAGTTAAACTTGCACAGCTGGATTTTTAATGAAACTAGAGATACAGATGTGAACGCAACATGTGGGAAGCACTTAGAATTGCCCAAAAGATTCATATGATGTTAAATGTAAGACATGCTTGTGTGTAAGATAGTGTTCAACGCAGGTTTTTGCAAAAATGAACTTGTATTTTCCATATATGTCAAGACGGCAGAAACGAATGGTGATTTAACTGCCATCGGATTTTTCAAATGATAAGGAAGTGTTGTAAAGTCAAATAAAACAGACTTTCTGTTCAGCTCTTTTGCTGCATTAAACAGAAAAGGTCAGTTTCTGGTCACTGCGTTCTCTGTTTTACAACAATTAAACGCTGAATGAAGTAATGGACCGCAGTCGATGTTCAAAGGTCACAAGCAGTATACTTGCAAGATGGTGAATGAGTCTGCCCTGGTGTAGGATGCTACTGTATCTGACCTCTGCTGCTTAATTTCTTGGGCAGAATCACTACACTGTTAAGACATTTTAAGTTGGTAAAACTTAGAGGGAAAAGTTCACCTGCTTAAAAATGTGATTAAGCTGAACTTGAAGGAAACCTCTGTTTCAACTCAGAAAGCTAAATTATATAAATAAAGATCATGTCTTGTTTGTCAAATGAAATCCCAATCCCTCACCATTTCAGCTGGATTCATAGAGACCACTAATGTTTTGGTTTCTTCTTCAATTTCTCATCTTGACTACTAATGGTGAGTTCTTCAAGTTTACCCGACCATCAGACAGATTCAGCTCACATCTTTTACATTGATTTTTAAATATACTGACAAGATGTACAAAGGTTGGTGTTGGCATTTGAAATTATTGGAGCTAAAAGAGAAGAAAAATGTTCACATAACTTAATTGGGCTGTAATGTTTTGCGGCGTATACCTAAACTCTCACCTCTCAGCAGATCTGAAAGTGGTAAAGCAAATAAAACCAGCCCCTGATTAATTAAGACGGTTTCATGGGCAAACATTTTGACTGCACGATTTAAGCACATGTACAGTTGTGTTGCAAATAATAGCAGTGTGTTTAAAATAAGTGAGTAAAGCTCAAAATAGCTTTTCTTTCCATGCACGCAAATGTACTGGGGACATTGCACACTATTCCAAGTCAAGAAATACTTATCGAGTTTGTTACTACTTTACAGAAAGTGAAGAAACAGGAATATTAGGGTGTTCCATTTTCTTTACTCATTTACTGTATAAACTGTTAAATAATATTTACAAGAACCACTTCAGATCTGTGTTGCATGGAGTCGACCAACTTCTGTGAACAGGTATTCCAACCCAGGACCATTGAACTACATTCCACAGTTCCTCTGCATTTTTGATGTCACCCCACAAGTTTTCTCCAGGGATTGGGCTGGCCACTCCATAACATTTATCTTGTTGGTCTGGAACCAAGATGCCAAACCCTTAGTGGTGCGTTTGGGATTGTTGTCTCATTGAAACATCCATTTCAAGGGCACTGCCTCTTCCGCACAAGGCAACATTACCTCTTTAAGTATTTTGATGTATTCAAACTGATCCATGATGCTTGGCAATAAATAGGCCAGACACCATAGTACAAGGAACTTCCCCACAGCATGATGCTTACGTCACCATGCTTCACAGTGTACTGTGAATTCAGTGTTGGGGGTTGTCTGACAAACCCCTGAACCATAGACCCCAAAAGAACAAGCTTGCTTTCGTCATTCCACACAATGTTGCACCATATCTCTTCAGGCCAGTTGGGATATTGTAACCTCTTCAGCACATGTCGTTTTTGCAGCAATAGGACTTTGCGAGGGCTTCTTGTCAGTAGTTTGGCTTCACATAGGTGTCCAGGTAAGTGTTGCAGTACTCACAGGTTAACTTTAGACCTTTGATCTCCTTAGAGCTAATCATTGGCCAAGTCTTAGTTTTCCGTTTTCTTCCACATGTCAGTCATCCAGTGTGAACGCCCAAAAGAAATGCAACCATTATCATTATTATTATCATTATTATTGTTTCACCTGTGTTCTTCCTCATCTGAAAACAAAATATGCAACTACAAATGGTTATAAGTGCTACAGTATGTTCGCAATGCATGACCGAACTTGTGAAGCCAACGTTCCTGGGGCCAAGTTTGAATTTAAAACATCAGCTAGAGGCGCTTTTACATAAAAGGTTTCACGGCTGAACAGGGCGATATCCGTGTTCACACCCCTCTCCTAGGAAAGAAAAAGCTCCAGGCGGATTTTTGTAAAAGAGTGATCCTCTCTTATACATTCTGGATTTAAATCTTTAATAAACTCATTGCTCTCAACAGAATGAGCGCTGTGTCCTCTTGACTCTCACCCCGGCGAGATCTAGTAATTAATTGGAACATTTGTCGAAGCATTTTAAAATGGAGAAAGAGTCACTCTGAGAACATTTTGAAATGTCCTTTCTAAAGCGGCAGCTTGCGATGATGGATTTGTGAGTTTCAGGATTAACACATGGGAGGCCTTCATCACCTGGGACAGCGTTTGGCAGACTAAATTGATAAGCAGAAGCATGTTCCGAGTCCAGAGTTGTCCTGCAAGAGTTTTGTATGATATCTACTATATATCTATATCTAAACTCTCTTTAAAACCCTTAGTAATACAATAAAGTGCAATGTCTAGACAAGCACATGTTTCTCTTAACAATTTAAGAAAATTCTTCGGATTAGTGCAGAAGATAAATTTGAATTACCCAATGCAAGCTTCACTCAAAGGCTATTAAAACGACATTGCCACATTACAGTCAAGGATTCTCTCACGCACATCCTTTGTACTTGACACTCACTTGACAACTATGCTTCATTCATCTGGAGATGGTGTTATTTGTCACACTAGTAAGACTCCATGTGCAAAGGGGAAATGGTGTGAAAAAGTAGGAAAGTTTTTTAATCAAAACAGAACCACATTTGTAAATCTGGGCATGTTCCACTGTGTCAGGTGGTCGGCACGGTAGCATGACAGTTTGTTAATGGCCTCTGCCAGGAACTGAGCGCCGGCAGCTACGGCTAATGACAGTGACCTACAGCACATCTGCACAGGGTGTTTTCAAACGCCTTTTTGCTAACATGCTTGATATTGGGGACATTTCACTTCCCTCGGACTACAGCGAGAGGAGCTGATCCTCGGTGTATGTAAGCATTTATTCATGGTGGCTGCTGGATATTTTACATCGCTTAAAGCTGAAGGTAAATGCAGGAAGGGGGACGGCTCGGAAGGCTGATGCAGACGAGTAAAGATGATGCCTTGTGAGTTTTAATGATAGAACTTGACAAAGACAGATTGATATTACTTAATTTGGTCTCTGGTCCCGGAGCCCCGATCAATGCACATTTTCAGCATCTGTAATTACACAAATGTAGTCAGCGCCACAGTTTTTAGATGAGTGCACATACACAGAGGCCTGTAAAATTAGTTGAGAATTAGCTGAAGTGATTTAATCTTTGTGCAAATGTAAAAAACAAACAAACAAATCAACAAAAGTATATTTTCTCAAGAGTATATGATGATATCAGAGTGAAGACCAATGCAGTATAAATCTTCAGTAACATTTTCATGCAGTCACACAGTTATTGCTTTGTGAAGACAACTTATGAAATTGTGAAACAGCCCACTGTCTATACAGATACACAAGACTGCATAGTTGGTTCCTAGAGCTTCAAAAACTAGAATGGGAGGTAAAGCCTTCAGCTATCAGGCCCCTCTCCTGTAGAACCCGCTCTGGGACTGGATTCAGGAAGCACCTATCCTCTACTCACTTTCCTCTTGCAACAAGCTCCTACCCTCTATTTTTTTTTCTGGCACTGAGCTCCTGTCCTCTAATTTCTTTTCCCCTGTCCTCTAATTTTTTTTTTCTTTGTCACAAGCTCCTGTCCTCTAATATCTTTTCTCTGGCACTGAGCACCTATCCTCTAATTTCCTTTCTCTTGCACAAGCCCCCATCCTCGAATTTCTTTTCTCTGGCACCGAGCTCCTGTCCTCTAATTTCTTTTCTATGGCACCGAGCTCCTGTCCTCTAATTTCTTTTCCCCTGTCCTCTAATTTTTTTTTCTTTGTCACAAGCTCCTGTCCTCTAATATCTTTTCTCTGGCACTGAGCACCTATCCTCTAATTCCCTTTCTCTTGCACAAGCCCCCATCCTCGAATTTCTTTTCTCTGGCACCGAGCTCCTGTCCTCCAATTTCTTTTCTCTGGCACCAAGCTCCTGTCCTCTAATTTCTTCTCCATACTCACGCAACTGTGTGCTACTAGTGTATAGCATACAAACAGCTTTGTGTCCCTCCCTCCATTTATATTCATTATCAAACTGTCAGGTAACATGTATCTCTCCTCTCTCTTTTTCTGTCTGTGCCCAGCCAGTCTCAAGCACATGGGTGCCTCCATATGCGCTGGGTTTCTTCCTGTTTAAAAGGAGTTTTTTCTTGCCACTGTCACCTTTGTCCTTGGTCTAGGGGGTTAAAGGCTGGCTTTTGTAAAGCGTCTTGAGACAATTTGTATTGTCAATGAAGCTACAAAAATAAAATTGAACTGGAATGAAATGGATTAGTTTGTGTACTTCATTGCCAGCATATAATAATAACAGTTGATAGCTGTGCGGGTTTGTTGAAACAGAGGTGCATTAATGTTAAGTGGTATTTTTCAAACACTCGACACCCTTTTGAAAACTGCAGTGTTGAAAACTGATATCAGTAACTGTGCTATCATTACTAAGCATTTATATTCCCTTCAGGAAGTTAGTTTATAACACTGCCAAACCGGAGATTATCAAAAGGTACCTGAGCCAAAAGAACAACAGCTAATTTATCAATATTTTCTCGTTTGTAGGCTCCAACCAGCGAGCATCCTGTATTACAGGTTTGTAGGTGTGACTGCTCCCTCACTCTTGTTCTGTGGAGTCTTCTCGTTCTCTCTGACTGGATGTTCTGACTGTAGACAGCCCGCCCTCATGTGCAGGATGTACTATTCGTGCTGTCCTTGAATTCCCCGATATTTAACCGTGATCCTAGTGCATTCCTAAAGTTCTTTTTTTATTTTTTATTTCTTTTATGACATCTAAGTATTTGATCCGTGACAGAATTTTTCAAAAGCCCGATTGGTGGGAAAGCAAAAAAATAAAAAAAAACTTCAAACTGAGGGCTTGTGTGTGTTTATGAGTGAGAAATTGCATGCATGTGTGTGCATGTGTGTGCATGTGTGTGCGGCTGGCTAGCTGGGGGGCATGAAGCTGAGAGCAGGGCATTATTAAAAACCATCTGCTTTCCTGCAGAGTCAGAAGGCCGTCTGGACACAGTCTCTTAACAGGCCTTGTTTTTCTAGACGCCCTGAGGCAATATGACAAATTTGAATGCCCAAACTAAAAAGTAAGGGGAACTGCACCAGTACTTTTTGCTATTACAAATCTATGTCTCCAGAAAGAACTCTTAACACAAAGCTTTAAATGCTACAGCAAGGTCAAGGAAATAGCAAAAGGGGGGGTACATGTCAGAACTGAAACTTTTTCCCTTTGCTGTTTCCGACCTGAACTTTGGAAGGCTGAAATATAATTTTAAATGCACATCTTTATTGTGTCTGCATCAGGCGAGCATGATATACTGCGGCAATCCCCGACTTCTCCAAGCTCACACCGGTCTTGCTTTGTGAGGTATTCAGTGTTTTTCAGCAAGAGCCAAGAGTGAGAGACGAGGAGGTTAAAAAAGGTTAGAGCGTGTTTTGAAGGCTATAGATTATTATGCTAGTTTTAAGAATTCATGTGAGATTCAGAACAGAATACATTGTTCCTTCTAATATGGGATTTTTTTTTGCAGTGCAGCAATACCAGTGTGAAATCAGAACTATATATATTTTTAGTAGAAGATATCATAAACATAAAGAAACTCAATTAACACCACACAAGAAACTCACAAAACCATTTCCGTTATAACAAAGAAGGAGAATCCGGTTTTATAAGACCAGTTTCCCAGCATGGCGACGACAATACCGCCAGACTGCAACAACCATTACTTGCAATCATTTACATTGTACAGTCACATGCACCTTATATATTTCCGAAACTGCCAGTCTCTAATAACACCTTTAAAATGAGCCAGCCAATGCGCACTGAAAATTACCGCACCTGATTAGGTTTAGATAATAGCCCTCCTAGCTTTGGGTTCCTTTGTTTGCATCACAGCACAATTTCCTTTCCGTTCTGCTCAATGACCCTGTAGCGCCCCCGCCCTCCCGCCCCCCTCCCCACCCACCCCCTTCCCTCTTCTGTTGGCATAAACAGACAGTAATGGCGTCTGCATTTTCCTTCCCCCTCGCTGGTCCTTCACATGGCTCAGCAGCTTAGCTTGACAGCACTGCTGCGTGTGGGTTCAATTGGTGGAGTTGAAAGCCTTCTGCAGCATTGGGGTTTGGCCTGATAGAATCCACCATTTACCTTTTCGCCCTTAGGCAATGAGAGAAAAGGAATAAGGTCAAAGCCAGCCTGGTACCAGAGACTAAATGAAACATGATCCTACAAAAAAAAAAAAAAAAAAAAACGAAAAATGCAGGAAGAAAGTAAAAGGGACAAGAAGGAATTTCTAAGCATGGCACACATGTTACACGTTACGTTTAGTTTGAATGGATAATTCTGTTTAATTCCGTGTTGGAGCTGCTCATCAATCACTTTGGTGGCTTGAAAGACATCAGCTGACGGCGTGCTTGCATGCACAAATGCACCAACTGAACTCTTTGGCAGTAAGGGATGTCGCTTCTTCCTAAAGAGGAGCTCACTTAGCTTAGGCGACAGCTTCTCAAATGGGGAAGCAGTCATGTACGAAGATGTCTGCAATTAAAAATGCGACCTCGGAGAAATAAGAGCTTTTTTTTTTTTTTCTCTCTACCTTTCATAGCTCAAGAGAAAAGGAATATTTCTGGTGTTATGTCCGTTTCTTTTTTTTTTTTGTCACTTTAGTCCACTGTATTGGCCACAGTCACAGGCAGTGTGTGATATTACACCCAGCCCTGGGGAGTTTTATAGTCTAGACAAAGAGCTAGCTGGGAGGTGAGTTGAGTCCCTTGGGAAGTGGCTGATGCGGAGGACTAATATATAGGTGTGGGATGTATTTCTGATGGCATATGTTTGATGAATGACAGCTGGTTGTCAGGAATTACAGTGAATTTGTTGACAGGCAGCAGGGGTCACAGCAGTGTTGTTAGTGATGATGGAAAGATCTTGCAGGGGGGCAGAAGCAGCCTTGAAAGAAGAGCAGTTCACTCTTGTCAAGGCTGAGCTGGAGGTGGTGGGCAGGCATCCATACAGAGATGTCAATGTGGCATCCGCAAATGAATGCCTCACACTGTGTACCGCTAGAGGGAAAGAAAAGGTTAGGTGGAGTGTCATCAGCATAACAATGGTAAGTTATATTACTGGATGACAGAACAAGGACATTTGTAGTGTAAAGACGAAGGCAGTTGCAGATATGTCTAGAAGCATTCAACAGCAGACGTAATTTAATTGTGGTAGCAGCCCACGCCTGCGCTGAGACTCCAGGAGAGGAATTATCAGGAATCTGTGCATGAGAAAGCTCGGTGCAAGAGCCATCTGAATGTTTCCAGGACCGAATGCAATAAAGTGTAACAAGATGATGGGGACCGGAGGCCGAGGGACAGCTATAGCAATGGCAATGACAGGTGCCACGGTGACAGCTGGGAATGTATGATGTTTGAACATGGATTCGCTTAATTTTTGCCGGCATTGCACATTCATCAGTCATCAGTGACAGCCGATGTTTTGCACACGGAACCTGAGTGAGACTTGTGAGTAGCAGGTCGATCGTTGGCCTGGTTATGCTGTAGCTGAACACAAACAGGAGTATAAAAAGCTCTAGCCTTACAGCTGGCTTCTGAATGAGCCCGAGTGAGCTTCTGTGAAACTCTAAATTCTCTTACACACTGCCCTCATTTATTAACTTTCCTTTAATGTATTTTTACACGTTGTAAAGTCTTGTATGTTGTCAAGTTTTCAAGTTTAGTCCGAACAGCTTTGTTTAACTTTTTCAATATGAGCCGGTGACAGGGCTTTATCTGTGCCTTTTCACTCCGAGAGCAAAGCGTTTATTGAGCTCGAAAATAACTGGCACTTTACAACGCTGCAGACCATCAGGGGCCAAAATCCGTGAATGACAGGAGGATTCAGTTAGACACGCTGCTAGAAACAATCACGAAACACTTGCCTCCTGAATAGTGATGCCATTGCTGTAGGCAACATCGTAGTAAACTCCCAGACTTCTGAGGGGCAATGAACCCAATTAGACGCAGGCATAGATATGATAAAAACAACAAAAAAATAAACAACAAATACAGCACGTGAGATTTTGGGGGGTCTTTCTGCCCCATTATTCTTGGTTGCATCCATCAATATTTTACATCCTTAACCAGGTCAGGGTCACAGCAGGAACAGAACAGCTTCATGCCTTCTTCTTTATATTGATCGTCTTTGGCAAACTGGGAGATGCTAATCCTCCAGTCAGTCCCAGGTCTATATACTCGTCTGTTTTCAGTTTGCCATGCCTCAAACACTTCCAAAAGAAGTGCCTGCGGCACAACCACCTAAATTGGCTCATAGCGAACAAGAGGCAGCAGTCCAATACTGGGGTATTCCCAAACCACTGAACCTCAGAGACTGACATGAGCCACCTAATGGGGAAATCAACTGACCTTAAGTTGGTTTAGTGGGCTCATTACACAATTGTATGTAAAAGCAGGAAAGCAACAAATGCTGAGAGTGAATCGAGAGGCAGGAAGAGATCGCGAGAGAAATTAAGACACCATATGGGCTGCGAACATCTGTTACCCCGGGGGGTGGGCAAGGACCAATGGAGCTCCATTAATCTGACGGATAATACATTATTATGATTGAATAAATAAATAAACCATTAAGTCACTTAAAATTACATCAAGCGCTGAAAGGTTTTAGGGATTTCATTGTTCATCAGCGTCGTTATGACATTTTAACAAGTGATACTCTTTTGTGCAGTGGGATGTTGCAGCAAGATTACATGTAAATCTCCTCCTGTATCTCGCTAGCGAAGAAGGGTGGATACGGCCCTTCAGTAGCAATTGTTCAGGGCCAATTCACAAAGGGACAAGAACAACAGATGACACTGAACACTCGTAATGCTTTAAAAGACGCTACAGTAACATGGATGTGTCTGGAGGCAATGCAGCTGCAGTGCAGCAGTTGTTGCAGTTATTATGAGGGGAATGACGCTCATTGAAGCTCTTTGTTTAATGTATAGAAACGTACATTTCCTTTGTTTGAATGCAGAGCACGTTTGTGAGTTGGTTGGTCCGTCTCTGTGTTAGCTCTGCGATAGACTGGCGACCTGTCCAGAGTGTACACCGTCCTGCAACTGCAGGAAGTGGGCATCAGGTGTTTAAATTTTATTCATGTGGATGTTACTTAGACATGTAGCACCCACCTAGACCAGACCACGGACCCCCACCCCGTAGCAGCCATCCCCAGCAAGATGCAGGGAACCTGGCCTCCAAATTCACTAGATCCCAAACTGATCAAGTATCTGTGGGCCCATGTCCATTCTCTGATGAGTCACAACTGATTTGGAGGCACAAGGGTGACCAACACAATACCAGAAAGGTGGTCATAATGTTATGCTTAATCACGTAGTGTGTGGATTTTGAGTGGTAGTGGTGTTTCAAATCAAACACTCACCGGAAAAGTACAATAGCACCGTTTGATTGGCCAATGTGCTGAGCCAACACCAGCTGCAGCGCCTTGCGTGACCAAATCAATAGACTGCTAAATGAACCAAATAAATATACTGATCGTGGCACTTAAAATATACTGTACACTGAGTAGAAGTAATTAACTTGACATTTCGATGGTGCAGCGGTCACCGTTCCAAACTGCTGTAGCTTCCCCCGACTTTCATTTTCACAAGTGGTTGGTGGTCCCCTCCCCTTCTGCCACGGAGTCAAGATGGTGACTCTGGAAGGTGAGAAGTGTCCGTGGTTTTTCACATTCAGCCCCGCGACCGCTGTGAGCACACACGCTATCTGAATACTCGCAGCGCACGGCTTGCCGGCGTGCTCCTCGGCGCGAACACACTTGCGTTCTCAAAATAGGAAGTGCAAGTACTGAAGTGCTTGACTTGAGGCACGGCACTTCTGCGAGAGGGGATTTGTCGTTATGTACGTATTTATAATTTATCAGGGAAAGAGATAGTGTTAAAGAGAGACAGTTTCTCACCAGGAGTTTAACAGTTTCTGCAGGAGTCACATGCTATTCTTTGTCAACCAATAGATAGAATGAAAATCTGGCTTCAGGCTATTCCATCATCTGGCCTTTCCAAAAACATCAGCAGGAAGCCTGTATACTGTACGGTTAAGACTGACTTTCAGGCACCCAGAACTACATGCACGGACGTTTCTCACATTCAAAGTCTGCATCATCTTGAGCATGTTAGCACAGAAATCATAAACTGATATTAAGAGAGGAGTCACAACAAGTGGATATTGCAAAATCATTGCAATCGCTAGTGTGCAACTTTAAGAATGCAGCACCATTTCCTCATTATGTGGACAGAAATGACAAATGCATACTATAAAATGCACCTGAATGTGCAGTAAACATATATTTATATAAATTAAATGAATTAATTAAATGATAGCATTGTCTGCTATAGTCTAAAACACAGACAACGCTTCATCTGCTTGTAAAATGTGTCCAAAAATATGACAATTAGTGGGAGAATTTTCTTTTAAATCACAATCACGAGTACAGTTTACTAACAGCAGCGTGACTTTCAATACAATGAAGGATGTTATTCAGCGTATTTGCTGTATCCATGCCATGAGGTCTGAAACAAAGCCCCGGGGAGGAAAAAAAACCCCAAAACACCAGGAGATTGTTAGACTTCCAGGGACTGTGTGAAAATAGCAAATCGTCAATCCATTTGTCCGCTATCCTGTCTCACAATTAAATATACAGTCTGCCAGTCCTCAATGGGTTTCATCCACCGCGGCCAGTATTTGTTTATCGCACTGGCAGCGCCTCTGTGCCAGCTCTCCATTTGGAGATGCACAGAAAGTGGTTTTGGGCAGATTTACTGCAGATTTATGCACCAAAAACACTGAAGGCAGTGTTCCAGCTCTAGATATGTACTGTCTGATATTATATATTCAACAATGAAAGATGAATGCAGGAAAAGTGATACAGAGACGTACTCTAATATGTTCCTTCAGAGTAGCCTGTATGGTACGGTTTCATCACAAAACATTTAGCAAACAGTGACCGCATGCACATTGCAGATCGTAGATTTGTTTCTGGTGAAGCACGACCCAAATGCAGGACTTGAAGGGGAGGCAGAAGAAGTAAACTAAATGACTTTAATAAAAGCGTACAAACAACAGAACAAAAGGTGTTGCAAGAAAGGCAGGGTACCCAAAAACACAAGCAGGAAAACAGGTAAGGACCAGAACTAAGATGAGAACACAGGAAACTGAACATTAGGACAAACAGAGGTAACATCACAGACAACATGACAGAGAACAAAGGCGGAGGCAGGGCTATATATACACATGGTCAGAGGAGTTAATGACACTCAGGTGAAGCTAATGAGGGCGGAGCGCACAAGGAGAAACCAATCCAACAATCACAGCTCGTGAAGTGAAGGCAAGACAAGAACAACACAAAATAAAAACACGAGCACAAACAGGATCACGGGAAACATTCACAATTAAATAACTTATTGACACTCTTCTATCATAATGTTAGGCCAAAAACACAAATTAGACCGTGACGGGGGGACACCTCCAGGGCATTCATTCACTTAGTTTGCCTTGTTTTGGTTAAGTTCATCCGGGTAACGTCGGATCAGACTGGCGCCATTCCCCTCTCAGTGTTATTGTTGATGCAAAAAAAATAAAATAATAAAAAAGCTTCAGGCTGATAAGAAACTGTCCATCTTTGATGCACACCTCTGTATTAACATAAAATGATGGACAGCTGTGTCTCTGGACGATTGGGCTCACCTTGCCTCTAACTACCAAAGATGCTACTGTACGGCACATTGGTGTTTAACATCTCCATTGTGTTAAAAAAAAAAAAATGGTGATTAGATAATACACCAATCAGGCATAACATTATGACCACCTTCTTTAATATTGGGCCTTCAGAGGCTCATCAGAAAATGGACATGGGTCTTCTGAGGGTGTCTTGTGGTGTCTGGCAACTGGATATATAGTTAGTGGGGGGTCTTTGGGTCCTAAGCGTTGAGGGGAGGGGCCTCTGTGGATCATCCGACAGATACTTGATCAGTTTGGGATCTAGTGAATTTGGAGGCCAGGTCAACACCTTGTGCTGTTCTTCATCCTAAACTGTGTCAGGCTACATCCTTAATGAGTGCCATTGCTGTGGGGTGGGGGTGCCTGGCCTGTTCTGGGTGGGTGGTACGTGTCTAACATCCACATTAAAAAAAAGTCCAAAAGTTTCCCTAGCAGAACACTGTGTCGTCATGACACGGTCCATGTTATTTACTAAATAACCACAAAATGGATGCACCTAAATGTCCTTAAGATGGATTTCTCTCTGCCAATAACTGCATTATACAAAATGACAAAAGCTCCCATTTTCTGTTTGTGTGATCAGCTGAACAGGCTGCTATTAGCATTATCACTTTGTAGTCTTAGGTTCCCGCTGGAATTATCATTAGATGAGGTATCAAAATAGCTTCCGTTCCTCCCACCCCCGATGACTGCACATTCATCAGCGGAGGAAATGAAATTAAGGCCCTGACAACTTGATAATAAGGATTTGGTGGGAGAATAAAGAACATTTTTTGGTCTGTAATGAGCTGCCATTATTTATGAAGCATAATCATAGAAGAAGGTGTGTAAAGGAGCAAACACCGCCCTCCTCATTGTCATCGTAAAGCAAAGAGGGATAATGGGTGAAGCCGTGTGTTGTGTTGTTTAGCAGCGGGCCAATTTGAGAACAAAACAGTCGTCTTAGGACCCGTCTGATTAGGCCGAGGCGCAGCGCAAACTTTAATCAGACACGTGTTCAAAGACATTGTCCTCCTCTTTTTCGCCCAACTTGTGACAGTGGAACAACAATTATCGTCGCCAAGTTTCAAAAGATTTCGGCGTGCAACTGTATTTATTAGTTCCCCCCCGATATTCGAGCGTTCGCCTCGTCGAAGGCGCCCCATGCATATGTATGGTTTGAAGCTGTTTGGCTTTCCCGATAATGTTTATTTTAAAATCTTTTTTTAGCTTTTACTGGTAATTTTGTGTTATTCCAAAGTAGATTGTCTTGATGTTGGAAATGATAATGAGATTTATGTTTCTAGGACACCATCGGAAATGAGGCTTTAGTCTCAGTAGGGTATTTCAAGCGCTCATCCGCTGTTTTCTCTTTTTTTTGTTGTCTTCTTTTTATTTGAATCGAATAACAAAGCAGAAGATGATAGACAGCGAGGAAGAGATGCAGCGGAGATTGGAGGCTTCATCTGAGTGCGGCGCACAAATAAAACCGAAACAAAACCTTGAGAAAAGTAACCCTGCGACAAGGGATAAAATGTGAATGCTATCAGTGTGTGTCTTTGCTTTTCAGTGGAGATGCATCAAAAAAAAAGAAAAGACTGTCAGTGTAAGTGTTAATTAATTATTGATAATGATAAGAAAATATGCTGCATGTTTAAAAAAAACCAACAGCATGCTGCATATTTTCTTGTTGCATGCTTGTCGAGGGGCGAGACACATTTTCAGCATATTAATACGTTTAATATGATTTTAATGCAGGGGTACGGTAATTAGATCCCCGCGTAAATCGCGGGGAGGGAGGCGTCGACGTTACGTGAGACTGGCGGATCAGATTACAAGATATTCTCGTCTTAACACCCCATTTAGTCCACAGCTGTGGGCGGAAGAGCACTTTGTGTTCCACCGATGTCACCGAGCAGTGTGATGAGTAGTGTCACTCTTATCTACTTAGCGTGTCATAGTGTTATGGCACAATGCAAAGTGATTAGCGAGCAATTGTCGGCTGCCATTGCTAATTTTTGATCCCGGTGTTCCGTGTCTGTCGGGTTGTGCCATTGTACGTCAGTTTCAGTTGGCGGCTCCCAATAATTGCAGACAGACTGGTGGCTATACTGCAGCACAATCATAAATGTGTGACATTTGTGGGTTTCCATTCAGCAAAACTGTGGTTTATGTTGTGTCTCAAGTCAGTATGTGTTTGTATTTTTTTTTCTATATGAAGACAGGCCATAATATTTCATTGAGCTCAGCCAAGGGCTATATATTTAACTTATTGCTTTATCCCGACTGCTGCCACAACATGACATGCATGACATAAACGTTTTCATCTTATCTTCTAATTCTGTCAATGAACATACGACCCACGTTCTAAACACAATTATCTACATTTCCTCATTATGTTGATATAAATCTATGCTTCGTATTTGCTGTTGCAAATTGGCTGTGTTACCGATCAGGCGTAACATTATGACCGCCTTTTCTGATGTTGTGCAGGTTTCTGTCGTGCCTCCGACACAGTTGTGAGTCATCAGAGAATGGACACGGGACTTCTGAGGGTGTCCTGTGGCGGCACTGCAGGATGGGAAATTAAGAAATATTGTACTGTCGCTTTAAAATTACCGAATTGTAACCCAAACTATCGTATGTGTTAAACCAAATTAATTCATTCATCCTCTATACCTGTTTAGTCTTGTTAAGAGTCACGGAGATCTGCTGGAGCCTATCCTAGCTGTCATCGGGCCATACAGAGACAGACAGCCATTCACATTCACACCTACGGCCAATTTAGAATCACCAGTTAACCTAATGAGCATGTCTTTGGACGGTGGGAGGAGGCCAGAGTACCCGGAGAGAACCCACGCAGACACAGGGAGAACATGCAAACTCCACACAGAAAGGCCATCTAAGCCATGGATTCGAGCCTGTGACCTTCTTGCTGTGAGTATTTAACCCAAGGAATAAATACGTATGTTTGAATAAAAGAACTGCTCTCTTTATTGTCAGGCAAATGACAAACTATTGTATATTTGCCTTTTTATATCCTATAGACACTGAAACTTTTGTATAAATACAATAATTATCAATTACAATTAGTTAGTGGGGGGCCTTTGGGTCCTATGGGTTGAGGGGAGGGGCCTCTGTGGATCATCCCACAGATACTTGATCAGCTGGGGATCCAGTGACTGTGGAGGCCAGGTTAACACCTTGTGCTGTTCTTCATGTATTTTAGAGTTGTACCTAAACTGTTTTTGTGTGTGTGTCTGTGTCAGGCTGCATCCTGCTGGGGATGGCTGCTGCCATCAAGGAGTGTCATTGCTATGCGGTGGGGGTGCCTCTTCTGGTCTAGGTGGGTGCTACATGTCTGAGTAACATCCACATTAATGAATGGCAGGTCCAAGTTTCCCAGCAGAACACTGAATTGTCACAAGATGAGTCATTTCTAGGAGGCTGGCTTGAATATGTGCTGCTGTGAGGTGTCTCTTGTTACCTTGTTACCTGTTGTGGATTACAGAGCTGGTTGAAAATCACTCATTCTCCATAATAATCTGTCTTTTATGTTTTGTTTTTTTTGTCGTCTGGTTAAAATAACCGCGATAACACTGGAAACGTGAACAAGGCACAAACAAAGGGGAGTATAGTGTGATTTTAGAGCGGTTTGTATGGGTGCTCCAAAATATTATGGAACACGGGTGCACTGAGCCGTTGACGTGCGGCGAGCGGGCGGGCGGCGGACCGTGTAAAACATATTCATTCTTGGCATCGAAATTACAGCTTGCCACCGGATTGGCACCGACACACCCTCAGCTGTGCCTCTCCTCCCTCCGTGCGGTCGACAAGATACCAAACAGACACAGTCGAGGAAATAACCTCCGCCGCTTCGCCCTGCGCCGACATGAAAACGAGTCCAGCGGATTAAGTGGGACTTTTGACTCCAGACCGCAGAGCCCCAAAGTGAAGCGTGAGGAGGAGCAGCTGACTGTGCCTGTTATCGT
Source organism: Planiliza haematocheilus (assembly GCA_005024645.1). NCBI lineage: Eukaryota > Metazoa > Chordata > Actinopteri > Mugiliformes > Mugilidae > Planiliza > Planiliza haematocheilus. Next base: position 241,567 of record SRSE01001068.1, read on the forward strand.
CCCACTCGAGGCTCAACTGCTGAAACATCTCGAGTCTAATGAAGATGGAATAAAAAAAGTTGAGAGTGATGTTAAAGGACCTCTCTACAGATTCTTTGGTGAAGACACTTATCCCACCGGTAGGACGAGGATTATTGCTATAAATCATTTCTTTTGTGCCAAGCCCGTTGTACCTTGTGTTAGGGAGTTGTTGTGTTCACATATCCTCATAAATCCTTTCCTCTTTTCAATCAGCATCAGCACCGGACATCAAAAGGAGCTGCTCCCTCCTTGAAGTGGAGTATGCTTGACTAGTCGCTGAGGTGAATGACAACCAGGTAGGCCAACAACAGCAGCAACAACAACCCGGGACTTGACCACAGTTAAGCTGCTTTTGAAACGGCTCACTCTGTCACAGTCTAACGGAGCAGCACGAATGTGTATTTGGTAGCCGGGAACTCCTTCAACCTAAAGTGCGAGAAAGCCTCCGCGCCGACGGATCGGGATCTTTCCAAAGAAATCCTCTTGAACCCCGCAACATGCTGACGAATTAATATTCACGCGCGGGAATGTGAACTTTCAACACATCCTGCTTCCACATGTGCTGAGTCACTCGCCCGTCTCTCCACTCCACGCCGCTCTCATTAACTCACCAACCCAGCTACCTGGCCTCTCTCTCACTTCTTCCCCTGCCTGTAACAAAAGGCTTACATTGGTACCCTGACAACTGCTATTACTGCTGCGCTGTCACAACTGAATTCACAACGGCGCGGTCTGAACTGTGAGATTATCACCGCCCGGGCTGACAACCTTCAACACATAATGATCTCTATTCATCTCTTTGGATAGCGTGATTTCAGCAAAAGAGTGAGCTAGTGTTATAATGCTGGGTGCCGTGTGATTCTTATATTAATTCTGCGTTTTTGTTGCACAGCAGAAATTTTTGTGTTTTTTTTTTTTTTTCAATTTGCTGGAAACTGTGTCTCAAAGTAGTTGCTCTTCTTTTGAAGGTACTCGGCATTTAAACAGCTTCTTCTTCCCTGCACAACTTTTTAGAATAAACCGATCAGGCATAAGATTAAAACCACTCACGTGAGACGCAAATGACATCGACCACCTTGGCATTCATTCATGTGGATGCTACTTAGACCTGGCCTCCAAATTCACTAAATCCCAAACTGATTAAGTATCTGTGGGATAATCCACAGAGGCTCCTCCCCTCAAAGGCCCCCCACTTCCTGTTTCCGGACACCACAGGACACCCTCAGAAAGCCCATGTCCATTCTCTGATGAGTCACAACTGTTTTGGAGTCATAATGTTATGATTGATCGCTATAAGTGGTTGTATAAGAGATGCAAAGAGAGTAAAAGTTGAGGGCTCCATAGGAAGACTGAGATCTTTTCACCAATGATATGTGTTGGAAGCTTCACTGCTTATTTCACAGTGTGTGTGAAATGAGTCACACTCTGAGCTTAACGTCACTTATGGCAGCTATTTTTACTCCCAGAAATATAATATTAACACCTATCGTATAATGTCAGTTACACAGATGCTTGTCAGTTACAGTACATATTGCAGGGCCAGGGTTGGGCGGAGGGCATACGAGTGCCTATGTTGTACTGTAGCTACTTACTAGCTGGGGCTCAAACTGAAGTGACCAGGCTAATGTAGCCTATAATGTACTGTAGCTGCTTCCCTGTAGATTCAGTGTGGTAATAAGAGATGTTCAGGTAGGATGTATCTCTGGTCATTACTGAACCAACTGCCTGGGAGATTCAAAGAGCATGAATGAAGTTAGATTATGCATATATGTGTATGTGTGTGTATATATAAACCTTTTCTACATACAGTATATGTTTTGCAAGTTCTGTTGCACACAGTGTTTTTATTGCTGTTTTACATTAATGGTAAATGTCTTTTTTTTACTGTTGCCAAACATGACAGTCACAAGCCAGATCTGCAGGTCCTTGTGTACAGGCGGACTTTTTTCTGCAAAAAGCCTTAGCTCGTGCACGCCGCCATCGTCCTCTTGTCACGGTGGGGTTTCTGAAAGCAAACAGGAAGGCCTACTGAGTAACACAATTTTCTCGTTCTTAAATTGTGAAATTCTCAAATGCACTTCTACATGTTTTTTGCCTGAATCTGAGCCAAAATATGAGCATGACAGCGGGAAAACCTGCAGCAGCAGAAGAGAGAGAGCGAGGAAAAAAAGAAGAACCGAACAACATCTGTTAGGTAAATATAACGCTAAGTATTCAAAGCATTTTTAAGGCCTGAGCTTTTGGCTCATGGGGATTTACGTTTACACGTGTTACTTCGTTATTTGCATCTACACCGCCACATTTAATATGTAAACTGTTACATTGCATAGATAGATATATGACTAAAAACAATGAAAAGCCCAATAGGCCTCCATTAAAAACCCTGACAACTGAAGTGTCTCAGTTAATATGTGATGTGTCAGTAACAATCACTCTGTATTCAGTTCACTGACTTCATATGCTCCTTGTGTTTTACCTTTAATAATTCAGTGTTAGCTGTACGTATGTTTCATTAAGGTCTGCTATACGTTCTTCCTGGCCCCGGGACTCGTATTTACCCCGAGGCATCTCAACCCTCAACACATGTTCCAATAGCTTGCCATCATGCAACAATATTTTTGTTGAATGCTTCAGAATTGACTTGGGGACATTTGATAAATTATTGTATAATGAAATTTGCAGATTAACAATAGAGAACACTCCCGGATAATTAAATGCGTGCCACTGCCTTGCTAGCGCTTAATATTCATAATAGATTAAATAAACATCAGCTGCTGAAATTACATTTCAACACGGTGAGAGTTTCTGTCGATGTCGTGGCTGCTGCCGCTGATGACTGTTGTGGAAGAATTATTGTGACGATCGTTGACGACCGGTTGCTCTTAAAGTAACTCTCGACGACTTTTGTTTCCAAGCGCTTGTCAGCTGTTGGTGACAGGCAGCTAAAGCTAATGATACATTTCTGTCGCTAAGTATGATTACAGTTTGACTTACGCCGATCAGGCATAACATTATGACCTAATATCTCCCTTGTGTCTCCAAAACAGTTGTGACTCATCCCACAGATACGTGATCAGTTTGGGATCTAGTAAATTTGGACACTTTGTGCTGTTCTTCAAGTTTTTTTGAGCTGTTCCTAAAGTGTTTTTGTGTTCCTGTGTCAGGCTGCATCCTGCTGGGGATGGTTGCTGCCATAAAGGAGTGTCATTGCTATGGGGTGAGGGTGTCCGGTCTGGTCTTGGTGCGTGTTGCATGTCTAAGTAACATCTACATCCTCTCCTGTCATAATGTTGTGGCTGATCGGTGTATACGGTATTGTTTAACTGGAAAGAAAAACCACCTCCAACAATGGAGAAAATCCATTCACTTTCCACTTTCAGTCAGTCTTCCACGCATTTATACGGCATTTTGGAAAATGAATTTTGCTCACGTAATGATTTTGATTTTGTATATTGGAAAAGTTCAATCAGAGTACTCTGAACAAATACTTCAAAGTTCATTCAAGATCAGCAGTTTTTAAACCAACTACACAGCAACTGTTCAGCAAAATGTTATCAATCTAAAAAGGTTTTTCTTTTTTTCTTCGTGGTCCACGGGATAGTTTTACCGAAAATGCGGTGCGGGGATGAGAGCCTTCTCTGTAAAACGTATCGCTGGTCTGATGTATCAGAAGAAAGTGGGCTTTTATCGAGGATGACCTCAAAGACCTCAGAGCTAATATTTCCCATTTTCAGGAGGAGGCTGAGGGGATGCATCAGGCAGTGTGAGATAAATAAGTATTTTTTTGTAACAGTGAATCATGCAATGCTACTTCAGTGGAGTCCCAGAGTGAAAACATAAAGCTGGGAATGAGCGTAATAGGCCCTCTTTTAAAGTGCTTACTGGTCCTTTTACATGAAAAAAAAAAAATACTTCCGCACTTTGAAATGAGTTTTCATTGAGGCACTTAAAGACGGACGTCGTTGGCTGGAAGCTGTAATTTGCAGATGCGGTGCTTTTTTTGTCGCCTTTTAAACGTCTCTCTGACCTGTCCAGGCGTTTCCAAAAAAGAAGGCTGCATATTTCCACAGCAGGATCAAACAACAGCGGGGCAGAGAGGGAGAAAGAGAAGCCATATGCACAAAGCTTCGCCGTGACGCAAACATCTTGAGTAGCAAATGGAAGGGAAGTTGCTCCTCTGTGGCGCCTGTTGAGTTGCAGCAGTAGGGCCCTCCTTCCCTCGTCTTACAATAGCCGCGTCCATTTGGCCCCTTTGAGCGATCGCAGCTTCAGCAAAAAATAAAACATACGAACGTTGGAGCTGCTTGAAGAAAACCTCTGGACATTAATGCACCCTCTCCCCCCCTGCAAATCACTTACGGTTTCTCTACAATGAGGTAATGAGTCAGCCTGGAAAAACTTTCACATTTAAACACAGCTGAAAATGTCAAATAATTGTATGCATTCAAATCCTTTTAGTACTGCAGGGTAACTGCGATGTTTGCATAATGAACCACAGCATTAAGAAATCCTTTTGCTCTTTTTTTGTAATTAGGACAAATATTCCTTCTATTGTAAAAGGCCTGGTTATTGCGCGGGATACTTTGCAGGCGGCTCGGCTCCTCTGTTCAGTGCGTTGGTCCAGATCCTCCATATTTATGAGCTTTACTCTAACCGAGCCGTATGAGTTTTTCTTTCAAAAAATCTCAAATGCACGGCATGAAATGTTGCGCTTACTGCTCGTAATTCTAACGCAGGTCAATAAAAAAAAAAAGTGTCCAGTGATACTTCTGAGTGCACAGAGCGCCGTGAAGTTGCCAATAAAAAGACAAGCTTTGATTCAAAAGTTCCTGAAGAAGCCCATTCTGTCGATGCGCTGCCCCTAAAAGCAAATGTTACCGCTCTGCCTGAGGAATTATTAATCGCTCCTGGCTCAAATATTTTCCCATTCTCTCTCCTGCATGGGCCAGTGTTTCATTTCTATGGCAAGCACGAGCTGCCATTTGCACACTATGAGAGCAAATGTTAATTTGCCCCATGCGCATTTCTGTGCCAGAGGAGCCACAGGGCTGGGAGCTAACACAGTGGTAAAGAGAGGATGGGCCGACTCGGATATTTACATAAGGTAATGTGATTGAGTTGTTCCCATAGATTTATCCTTTCCCTCAAAAACCCCTGGGTGAGGCGAGGAATAGGAGATGTGTGTGTGTGTGTGTGGACGGATAGGCCAAGCATCACAATGCAACTGTTGCCTCACTTTTTTTTTTTTTTTGCAGCGGCGGCGCCGGCTCCAGCTGAGAAATGCGACACATCCTATGGACATCATCTGCTCCAGATTATGCAGTAGTCTGTCAGCGTCATCGGGTTCTAGACTACAGATGGTACAGGGGCAACTGCAGATAGCTTTAAAAGATTCCCGAAGCAGGTGTTGGCGTATTATTTATTTTATTTGTCTCTCATCTGTTTAATTTCTGATTAAAGAACGTTAGTCTCAGACTTGACTGTTGAACTCAAGGGAGGACGGTTACAACATTAAAATATATAGCGCCTTTAGAAAGTTGTTCTGTGTCTCCTATTGTTCGTTTCGGGTTTTCCTGTGATTATGCGTGGCAAATATCACGAGAACCATGCTATGCATAGGACATCGAATGTTAACTTAGGTTCGTATTGCCAAGGTACTGGATAAGAGGTTGCCAAGTTGCATCAAAATGTTGGAGTCTGTCTTTCAGAACATACCGTATTCTTTCCAAATGGAGTGTATTAGTTAATTCCTCCAGCCACATCGTAGATGTTGGTGCGTTTACATTCTCCCATAACATAAGAATCGTAGTGATTTTTTTTCACTATTATACGAGCATATGAAATAAAACATTGCTGTGCTTTGTTTAATTTATTAAAGGTTTCAGACACCCCAGGAATAATAAGTAAGGTTTCCTTAACCTTATACATTATACTAATGGAAATACACTTTGACATAGCTCCCAATTACCAGCACAGAATCCACTGCTGCAGAAAATATCCCTCATTTAGAAGTTTTCATTCATGCAAATGGTACAGCTCCATCAATAATGTTAAATAAATATACTACCGGTCCAGAGAAGAGACAGATTTATCAACAAAACGAAGATCTAGGAAGCGGGAAAGAATCAGGCGCTTAACTAGCATAAAACAAAAGAGGCCAGGTTATAGAAGTCCCTGTGTGGTCTGAGAACTTCCCAAGCTAAACCGAAACAACACAAGGTTATTACAGAAGTGCTTGTTTCCTAATATTTTATAATTTCTGGAAAATGAATATCTCCGGGCGTTTTTTTTTTTTTGTTGTTGCGCGCGGCGATGAGCGACAGTTTTGCTTTACAGACACGCCACTGTAGCACATTAGAAATGGACATTTCCAAAGGTCGATGTGATTGATTTTAAACTTGGGCAGCAATTTTTATTTTTTTTTTCTCTGCAAACTGAATGGCTGTCTCATCCAGAGCTAAATGGTTTTACACAGCAGCAGAGGAGGGAGAAGGGAAGGAGGGAGGAGAGAAAAAAAAAAAGCAGGTCAGTTGTTGACACGGACGAATGGGGAAACAGCGGAGCAGCATCCACTGTAGTGACCCAGATAGGAACCAAAACTCCAAATATATGATGCGATGCGATATTATGGCTATATTTACTATTTGTTTTTCAAGTTAGGAGCTGGAAAATGAATTTGGACGCGCGCGCCCCTCCGAAGTCATCTTCACCTCCCCCTGCAGGTGCAGTTTGCGTGTTTTGTTGCGTGCCCCTCATGTGGGAACATATTAAGCAGCTCGCGGGTGAGAAACTGACAATGACGTGATCGTATGTCACAATTTGACATTTTGAATTACTTTAAGTGTTTGATCATCACGATCACACGCCACCCCGGACGTTTCAGCCACATGGGGGTGCTGGTGGACTGCTGACCGCGGGGCCATCAGCCGATTATCTGTCGCGCACACACACACACGCTGCCTCCTTTCAGTCCTACACCATCTCATTCTCGCTCCCTCCTGCTTCGACTTATCACATCCTCTGCTCTCTCTCTCTCTGTCTGTCTCTCTCACCCCCCCCACCCCTTAACATAATGTGAGATGAGGTGAAGTGTTATGGCAAATTAAGTAAAATTAAGACAAGGCAACAGCTCTACTCACCTATAACGTGTGTGACTTTTATTGTCCAGCTACTGACTAAGCCCTGCCTGTGCTGTCCTTGGAGATGGGTGTTGATGACAGACTGCAGACCATGAAAGGAGTGGGAGTGTTGCATCCAGTGGAGGTGGAGGTGCCTGCGCAACACATTATCATTCACCCTCTATGGTTTGTTTTTGTTCTCCTTCCCTTTTCACACTTTGCCTGCTATTTTTTTCCTCTTTTTTATTTCTTTTTCCATTCTTTGGCTGCGTGCCCCCCCACCCCCTCGCCCCCTCGCCCCCCTTTCCTCCTCACCTCCTCCCCTCCTCCCCCGCCTTTGTCCTGTCTCTCTCCGCTCTTCTGTTGGAGGTCTTGTCATTTGCCGAAATCTTGAAGTCTTTTCCAATCGCCCCTTCCTCCTCCCTCCCCCCGTTTCCGCTGTTATCTGCGCCGCCACCTTCTTACCGGCGTCTACCTTTTCCTCGTTCTGCCAGCCGCTCCGCGTGGCACCTGTCTAATTCTCCTTGTACCCACTCTGTGGTGCCACTCAGAGCTTGCTCCTTCACCCTCCCCTTCTTCCCTTTCCTGGCTCTCTCTGCCCTGGCAGCCTGACAATTGTTGGAGCATACACTGCTAAGCAGTTATCACCAGCTCACAGAGGTGTGTGCATGTGTGTGCGCGTGTGCATGGGCGCGCATGTATGTTTGGCGATAATAGGATGAGAATGCGTATATGCGAGCACGTGTGTCACATTTTTTTCCTCCTGTTTATATTGAGGTGTACAGCTCTTGTGTTCGCTAAAACAATACAAACAATGTGTCAGACAGGTTCTATTGTATTGGATCTTTGTATGGCTCTTCTACTGTAGTGTAAATTTTTTTTTTTTTGGAACAATGAGGGGTAAAATGATCCTGAAAGGCAACAACTCCTCTCCTACCCCCTGCCAAACGTCCCCGGTGACTAGCTGCTCTGGATCCATATAAAAGCCACTAATTTCTTTGTCTTCGAGGATTTTTTTTTTTAGTTTTGGTCCCATCTGTCACTGGGAGAAGGTTGAAAGAAAGGAAGAGTAAACCCAGCTGGAATCCTTTGTCTTTTGAAGGTAGATCACATTGTAGGAAGACCAGGACAATGCCTCGCTGGCCTGAAGTGCACAGAGAGACGAGGGGCACTTTAGACCCCAAGAGCCACATGATGCCAAACATCGGGGAGGATACCACAAATCATATTACGAAGCTGCAAATAATTTTGTAAAGTACTTTGTCTTTATATTAGACAGTTTTTCAATGCTGGCCCATGCATTGGCTGCTCAAATTCTTATGCAAGTGGTTAAGGCAAGGGTAAATTTGACTTTTTACAAACCATTTTTCGTGTTACAGTGCAAAGAAAGTACAAAAAAAACGAGTTAGGAAAGAAATGTTGCAGAAAAAACACTGATATGTAACATGCAGTTGACCGAGTTCGCATGGCCCCACAAAACGTCAGGAAATTATGAAAAATACTTTGTATTATATTCACCCTGATACTTTTATGAAGAAAAGATCTAATGCAGAGTCACTCTTTTCTCCCCCACAGGAGGCCATCGATGAAAAAATACGAAAACAAAACCCGCAACTAATACTAATGTGGCGCCCGGCTCCCTGCAGTGATTGTGTGAACTTGTCATCATGCATCAGGATCAGGATCTAATTTGCAATATTTGTGTGTGAGTGAGTTATGACAGCAGTCCCAGGTTTCGGGTCCACAGCGGGGACCTGAAGTTATATTCCCCATTCCTTTCCGTGTAAAGTTTAGGTAACATGCAATATAAAGCTCATTAAAGTTTCATTTCGGTGGGGGTGGGTTTTAGATTGTGTATCCGCGGCAATTTACCATCCACCTTTAAAACCAGATGAGTCTATGGCAACGGCTATTTACATTTTTTTTTTAATGTTAATAAAGGAGTGTATATAGTTCAGATGCAATACTTATAGCAGCATGCAGTAAAAACCAGCATACTGTACACCGATCCGCCATAACATTATGACCAGGAGAAATAAATAACATTGACCATCTTGTGACGATACAATGTTCTGCTGGGAAACATTTTGGACCTGGCATTCATTCATGTGGATGTTACTTAGACATGTAGCACCCACCTAGACCAGACCAGGCACCCCCATCCCATAATAATGACACTCCTTGATGGCAGCAGCCATCCCCAGTAGGATGCTGCCTGACACACAGACAAAAACAGTTTATGAACAACTGAAAGGTGTTGACCTGGCCTCCAAAGTCACTAGATCCCAAACTGATCAAGTATCTGTGGAGACCCCTTCCCTCAACCCATAGGACCCAAGGGCCCCCAACTCTCAACATCATCTTCCCAGACACCACAGGACACCCTCAGAAGGTCCATGTCCATTCTCTGATGAGTCACAACTGTTTTGGAGGCACAAGGGAGACCTACACAATATTAGGAAGGTGGTCATAATGTTATGCCTGATCGGTGTATAGTATGGTTCAGTTTAATTAATAACAAAAAGCATTTTAAAAACATATACTTATTAGAAAATTAACTTCCTTTAAACCTGGTTGAGGTCTTTGATGGTTGTAAGATCCTGTCCTGAACTAATAAGTGCAGCTTTCGATGGTAAAATGATCTTTATTCGTACATGTGCTTTTGTCTGCAGTGCAGTTTCATGCCGCGGCTAGGTAAAAGTCAGCTCGCAATATCTAGACGGGATGGCTTTGTGTTTCAAAGCAGGAAACAGATCCTTTATCAGTTACAGTGAAACATCAAGCGCAAATGGCTACGGCAGAGAGGATGCTTCTCGCATCGGAAAAACCAAATGAGCATGAAAACGTCTTGGGAATAAATTGGAAAAGGAGCAGCGTTAGGGAGGTGTGTCTTATTCCCCTTTCTATGCATAACTTACAAATTATCAATGTTTTTATTTTCTTCTTGCCACATATTGGATGGGGGGCCCAGGAGACCCATTAAGGAACCAAGGGAAGAAAAACACCAGATTTCATCTGATTCCCTGGTGTGTGTGGAGTCTTACAATGTTAAGAACACTTACTGGAAGGAGTCCATGGAAGTCCAAAAGTTTTACTGTGAGATTCTCTTCTGCGGTATTGATCTACTTAACATTTACTCTCCCTGGTGTCTGCAGCGATAGTGCAAATTAGAGCGAGTAGGCAGCACGTGAACCGATATAATTCAAAGTGCCACGCTGAAAGAGGAGGAAGGAGGAAAAAAAAAAAGTTAGGACTCTCAGAAGATGCTCAAGCTATAAATGTCTTTTCAACTGTTCAAACACCTTTCAGCTCAGCAGTAAATTAGCCGCTGATAAATTACAAACAGCTAGTGTCACGCCACGGCTGTGATAATACGAAACAATGAACCGTAGCGCAGACATGCTAGGATATGCTTTTATGCCCCTATGAATTCTGAGGCTCAGGAGAAAACCATGCCTCGCTGCTTTTAATTGTTAACCCACACAGGTGTTTTCTCTTTTACACATACTGCTTTCTTGTTTCATTAGAGGACCTCTCTTATGTGAGGGCGAGTACAGACTCTGATAGTTTGATTAAAAATGTACAATTGTCATCAGGGGAACAAAGAATAGAAGAGGAATATTTTTTATTGTAGTAAGCAAATATCCAAAGATCAAGCTGTGTTACTTCAAATATGGACTAGATAGACATTAGATAAGGTTCTAATAAATGGTCTTAACCAGTAAACATACATCACTTAAACCGATCAGACGTAACATTATGACCACCTTCCAAATATTGTGTAGCTCTCTCTTGTGCCTCCAAAATCAGTTGTGACTCATCTAAGAATGGACATGGGGACTGTGGTGTCTTGCACAGTGTGTTAGTGGGGGGCCTTTGGTCCTGGGTTGGGGAGGTCTGGCAAAGATGTGTTTGTTCAGTGGGGCGGGCCTTTGGGATCCTCAGGGCAGTGAGGATGAGGGTGTGCCTCTGTGGCTCAAATATCACAGTCAACTGTCAGCTCTATTATAACAAAATGGAAGCGTTTGGGAACAACAGCAACTCAGCCACGAAGTGGTAGGCCACGTAAAGTGACGGAGAGGGGTCAGCGGATGCTGAAGCGCATAGTGCAAAGAGGTCGCCGACTTTCTGCACAGTCAATTGCTACAGAGCTACAAACTTCATGTGACCTTCAGAATAGCCCAAGTACAGTACGCAGAGAGCTTCATGGAATGGGTTTCCATGGCCGAGCAGCTGCAGCCAAGCCACACATCACCAAGTGCAATGCAAGGCGTCGGATGCAATGGTGTAAAGCACGCCGCCACTGGCCTCTAGAGCAGTGGAGACGCGTTCTCTGGAGTGATGAATCACGCTTTTCCATCTGGCAATCTGATGGACGAGTCTGGGTTTGGAGGTTGCCAGGAGAACGGTACATTTCAGATTGCATTGTGCCAACTGTGAAATTTGGTGGAGGAGGAATTATGGTATGGGGTTGTTTTTCAGGAGCTGGGCTTGGCCCCTTAGTTCCAGTGAAAGGAACATTGAATGCTTCAGGATACCAAAACATTTTGGACAATTCCATGCTCCCAACCTTGTGGGAACAGTTTGGAGCGGGCCCCTTCCTCTTCCAACATGACTGTGCACCAGTGCACAAAGCAAGGTCCATAAAGACGTGGATGACAGAGTCTGGTGTGGATGAACTTGACTGGCCTGCACAGAGTCCTGACCTGAACCCGATAGAACACCTTTGGGATGAATTAGAGCGGAGACTGAGAGCCAGGCCTTCTCGACCAACATCAGTGTGTGACCTCACCAATGCGCTTTTGGAAGAATGGTCAAAAATTCCTATAAACACTCTCCTCAACCTTGTGGACAGTCTTCCCAGAAGAGTTGAAGCTGTAATAGCTGCAAAAGGTGGACCGACATCATATTGAATTCTATGAGTTAGGAATGGGATGGCACTTCAGTTCATAGAATGAGTAAAGGCAGGTGAGCGAATACTTTTGGTAATATAGTGTACATGATCAGTTTGGGATGTAATGAATTTGGAGGCCAGGTCAACACCTTATGCTGTTCTTCATGTTTTTCATGTTGTTCCTAAAGCATGTTTGTGCATCCTGCTGGGGATGGCTGCTGCCATCAAGGAGTGTCATTGCTATGGGGTGGGGGTGCCTGGTCTGGTCTAGGTGGGTGCTACATGTCTAAGTAACATCCACATGAATGAATGCCAGGTCCAAATGTTTCCCAGCAGAACACTGAATTGCCACAAGATGTTCGATGTTATTTACTTTTGCTGTCAGTGGTCCTAATGTTACGTCTGATGATGTAAGTACACAGTGTACAGAGCGAACAGCATGGACGTGTACTAACTGAAGTATGTGCTTGCCATGCGTATACTGTGAGTTGTCAGATGTGGTCTCTTTCACACATGAGCAAGGTTGAAACATTTTCCAGCAGAACCTTGTAAGATGGTCAATGTTATTCACTTCTGCTGTCAATGGCTTTAATGTTGTGGCTGACCGGTTTATAATCCCATTTCTGATGGCTAATGCTTTTGACAAAGCAGACAATTTTAAAATTTTATTAGTTCTCGTGTTTGGTGACCCCTCATAACCCCAGCATGCATAACTCAGCCTAAATTGCACCAGAGAGGAAGCCCACAGAGCAAATCCATGCGCTTACATGGCTGGTGAGGCTGCACTGGCTGACTTAATATTTGCATTAATAAGCCCGGAGGACGATCTGTGGCATCCGTGCATGTGTTTGTTTTTCAAACGGAGTCTCCTTGCCAACCAACAAAGCCAGTCTGCTTGAACTGGTCACAACTTCCTGTGAAATATTCAGTTACGCGCCGAACAGAGGAAATGGATAAATGAAGAACTTTCCCCCTGCAACTGCGTCACTGAGTAGTCTGTCTGGCGCGGATTCGGCGAAGTCGTTCTTTAAGAGGGCGTCATTTTAAAAATAAAAACAACCTCAGATCTGGGTAAGAAAGCGCAGTGTTTACTGAGTAAGAGGCCGTGTTCTGAATTACAGGATACAGGCTGGAGGTGAACGTCTGCAGCGTCTGCAATTACAAGGGAACAGACGTTGACACGCGGCACAATGGTGGATGTGATGTTAAATGTGTATTTTTCTGTCAGTGTCAGGGGTTGAAAACAGATGACTGAATCCGCTGCAAGAGAGCATTTTGCCCATAGGATTAAGATTGGATGGCTGGGTTTAAACCTGTCAAAAGAGCAGCCTCAAATCCCTCACTCACAAACACTTTATGATTCTCACTTGAGGTGCTTGTGAGCAGTGGTGGAAGCAGATATTTCTCTTTCATGAGACCTACTTCAGAAGCCATTCAGCACATCAACTGGATTGTGGGGGATTTGTAGGGCACCGAGCAAAGAAAGAAGATCGGGGGGGAAATTAGTTATCATCGTTTTATTTTATTTTTTTCCCTCCCTTAAATCTGTCACCGTCCTTTCGAAAAAGAAATAGTTCCTTTGCAAAATGCGCAATTCTCTATTGGAAGTAAGCAAATATCTCAAACTATTACTGCTCTCATTTTATTCTCATTATAATCCGTTGCTCTGATTTTGAAGGGCAACTCAGGTCACCTTAATACCAAAAGTGTCTCCAGAAAATTGGGCTGTACATATTTCGAGTAATCTCGCAGCGTTTAATGGCAAATGAAAACTTATTTCGTTATTAAAATGTGAACACTGCATTATAACCTTTGGTTCGCTCAAAGCATCATCGGGCTCACAAATAATACTTAGTCAAATACAGAAAATAATTAACTCGAGCGCAAGACTATTTGTGTGCGGCGGAGCTTTTTTTTTTTTTTTTTTTTTTTTCTGATGTGTCTTTAGTGTGATGGGGAGCAGCCAAGGGGGAAATTGGAGAGGGCAAGCAACAAAAACAAGAAATCATTTCTGAAGAGAAGTTATTTGAGTGGAATTACAATGTCTTGTTGTTTTGCAAAATTATACTGTGTTTGCATAAAGAGCACAAGGCTCGGGGATTGCTTTGTGCATCGTGCGAATGCCCCCCTGTGTATAGCCTTTCTCTTTCACCGGTTCCTGGTGATGATTTAACACAAATCTTCAACGCAGTAAATATTGATTTATCAGAGATATGTTTTACAGCTCACCTGTCTGGTTTGCCATAAAGAAAAGAGCAACATAAAAGCTTTTTTATTAACTCATGCAGAATAAAGTTACAATTGAAAATGCATTATTTCACGTGCATGTCTGAAACACCAGCAGCGACACCGAACCGCCTCTCCAGCCCATTTTGTTGCCTATTTTCCTACAGTTGTGCCAATAAATACAACGTGTTGAATGCGACTTTGTTCTAGATTGATATGGTGCTCACAAAAGGCTGAAGTTAATCTTTTAGATTCAGGTTGAAGTTTGAACATTCAGTTTATCAAGTCAGGTCAATTGTATTCATAAAGCACCCCACAAAAGTTGACCAAGGTGATGCACAGAGCTGCAAAACAATAAACTCACAGAAAAACACAGAGGCAAATAATAGAAAGACATTACCAACACCAATTTAACACAGATGATAAAAAAAAGCAGCTCCAAGCTGAATTTATGAAGAAAAACAGAGTTTTAACATCTGGGCCAAATGCCAAATATGCAGAATGTTCGAGGGCTGTAACTTTAAAAGTCTGATCTCTTCTTTTTTGTTTTTTGGACAAGGAGCAAGTAGTCTGCGGACCTGACTGACCTTAATGGCCCTGATGTACGAGAGCAGACCACTCAGTGAATTGTAGGCAAACACTTAAACCTTAAAATCAATCCCAGAACGTAGCGGCAGCCGGCGAAGGGATATGAGGATGGGTGGAAATGATGTGTTCTCATGTTAAACGACGGGCTGCAGTATTACTCACCAACTGCAAGCGTGACAGAGAGAATGGCTAATACCAGGATGCAGGGCATTGCAGTAGTCAAGACCAGACTGGATGAAAACATGTAAAAGCTTTTCCAAAACCTGCAAAAGTCCAAAGGACATAACCTTGGATTAGAGCACCAAATGGAAAAAAATAAAAAATGGACCACTGAATTTGTCTGTTTGTCTATCAGACCCTGCATGCCAGGTTATGAGTAAAGCTAATCAGGATGCAAAACCTGCCCCTTTATGCCCACCGAGTCTACTAAGACCTGCCATGTAAATTTTCTTAAGCCCTGTCTTGTGTTCTGTTTCTGGCGAGTCTGCCCTAAGTTGTCCAGCTATTGTCGCAAATAATGCCACGTTTCCTCCTGTTGTCGGACAAAGGATTAGGGTTAGGGTTAGGGTTTAGAACCTTATCACTTGGATATACGTCATATTAAGGGTAAAGAAAGTGGGTTAGGGTCAGGGTAAGTGGCAGATGCATTCTCTCGAGCACCTAAGGGTTAGGGTTAACCTCGTTAGCTTGTGATTCTGAACTGGCCGTTTGAATTGTTCTGTTTCTCTGTGTTATCCCTGCAATCGACTGGCCGCCTTTTACCCAATGACAGCTGGGATAGGCTCTAGCCCCACTGTGATGCTCCAGAGGACAAGAGGTTACAGAAAACGAGTGAATGAAAGTCTTACAGTCTGAGGTGGAACCTCGTTCTTAAAGACCGAGGTGTGACGGCTTCCATGCCTGACGACCTACTTCTTCATCCGTTGGTGTTTGGGGAGTGGTTCATTTGATGTGATTGTAAACCTATACCTCTAGGTGCTGTCTCTCTTTTTCTCTGCTTTGGTTTGGTTACCCTGCCTTGTAGCCAATGAGAGCTGGGACACGCTCCAACCCCTCCGTGACCCTCCAGAGGACAAGCCATTACAGAAAATGCATGAATGAATGAATGAATGAATGGTTTAGTTGGACTTTGGCTTATCTTGCGTTCCCCAAACGCACACTACAGACACGACTGATTTACTTTCTGCATATCTGATTTAAGTCAATACACAAAATTTGCTTTATTTAAAAGATTCATATGTAGTCTGAAGACTTCTGAGCACTTTTAATGTAGCATCGTTTTAAACCCATCTTCTAGGAAGTTGTTAATCAGGACTGCCAGGATTTGGTGCTATAAAGCATCTTGATTTGACAGGCTGTGAAAAAATAAAAATGTATTACTGTCAGTCAAATACTGAAACTTTGTGCAGTCAGTTTAGTTTTTATCATAAATGTAATTATGGCAAAGAAAACTATATAGGCAATTATTATTTTAGGCTTTCGATACGATTGAAAAACACGGTAGAATATGTTAATTCACTGTAGATATTTTATACTTGGCTTGCGAGATGAACAACGTTGGCTCAATTAGGAAGCTTGGCTCCAGCCAAAGTGTTTCTGGTGTCGGCCTGAATCTTAAATGCTTCATCAGTCCCGGGGACCTGCAGTGGACTTTTGCTATACATGGCCATTTATACTTTTAAATGCCTGCTGACTCCCTCAGTAAAATGTTGTTGTGTAACTTCAGCCATTGCAGGCTATTTAATTGAAGAGAACTATTAAAGGCCTTCAGTGCATTGTGATAGGAAAAGTAATGGCAGCCACAGGGGACATGACATTGAACGAATGGAAAGTACTCAGAAGAGAATTTCTCTGGATATGCAGACTCAATTCTTGGTCCATAGAATGCGTCAGAGTACTCCTGGCTTATCGAGTAAAATCTTTTGCATTTTGTAAATAAAAATACAGTGTTTTCTTTAATGTGTTTGTGTTCTGCATTTCAGGAATCATCACCTTCCGACAATAGTGTTCATTTTAACAGCAACCCTTTCTTTAGTCTTACTCCTAAGACGAAAATCCTTATTCGTCCTAGCCACACCTTGGCCTCCAGTGAACTCTGTCTTATGCAATACAGCTCTTAATACGATCATTATGACGCCACTGCTATGGAAACCATCAACGTCATACGGATACGCAATAAAACAGACGGGTTTCTCATATAGCGAGATGAATGACATTATTAAAGCAAGAAACTCACTTAGAACAATTCAAAAAGTCTCCTTTCACTCTCACTGTAGCCCCAGC
Organism: Planiliza haematocheilus; assembly: GCA_005024645.1. NCBI lineage: Eukaryota > Metazoa > Chordata > Actinopteri > Mugiliformes > Mugilidae > Planiliza > Planiliza haematocheilus. The sequence continues at coordinate 258,697 of SRSE01001068.1, forward strand.
TGTACTGCAGCTGCGCACCGACGTCATATCCAGCAGAAGCTTCAATGTCGACCCAATAAAATGGCAAAAATACACACAAAAGATCTAATTCACTTCACTCACCAGAACTTAAGAAACAATTTAGAGTTCTCCTCAGAGCTTGTCAAGCAAGGGTAGCACTCATACTTGCGGTCCTGAAAGTTTCCACCAGGTGGGTCCGGCTAGCTAGCTCCAGGATTGGGCGGCCTTTCCTCACGATGTCCAACTTTTCCTGGAAAGTCCATCATAAAAATGTCTTTCTAAGAAGATCTCCAACCAAAGCGATAGCCTCGCCTCCGTCTGTCATTGTGAGTTAAAAAAATAGCTATAAAAACATTAACAGGGACGATTTGCTCGTGCAGCTAACAACCGATGAAGATGAACTGCTAGCTTGGCTTAAACGGAGCAGCTCTCTAACCCTCCAATCAGAGGATGTGAAAATGCTGGCACAACCATAGGCAACGGAGAAGGACTACTAATACAAATGTGTTTCAAGCTTCAGCTACCTGCAGTTTTAATTGTGAAGGACCAGGCAGGTCTCTTTGACTGAATAAAAGCTCTAATGCAAAGTTACATTGCCAGAAGCACCGCAGCTGAAAGAAAGATATAAAGCCATAAAATGAAAAGATTAGGCTACTGGGAATAAATTAAAATGAATAATGAGAAAATATTAAAAAGGAATGAGTGATTTTGATAAAGTTTAGGCCAGCAAAGCCTTCTTTGCTCACCTCTGAGGGTTTAGCTTGTCGTTGTCTCGTCACAGAAAAAATGGTCATTGACGAATATTTTTCTTCTTCATTAACAACATTAACACTGCCAATCATATAAATATCTTGACTCGGTTTATTAGTATTCTACAATACAAGATCAGTTAACCAGTTTGCACAGAGTTTATAGAACAGCGTGAATGGAGCTAAGTGACTGCATTCACTTCTTTTAATATGACAGTCAAAGTGCCAGCTGTGGAAAAACTGCCGGCGCATCTTTTCTTTGAAAATTAGCTCTAGCTCTTCATCTGATCTTAACTACTTGTTTAATCAAAGATAAATGTCGGAAGTCAATGAGCCCTCATGTTGAGGGAAGCTGTTTCTCCTCTGCTTTCTAACTGAACGATAAATGAACTGAAAGTTTTAGCTGATTCACTTTTCTTTGGACGCAAAACACCTGAAACCGCTCTATAGGAGAGTTCGAATGAATACATTGCAGTTCCTTACAACTGTTTAGCCTATATACACCGATCAGCCGCAGCATTATGACCACAGACAGGAGAAGTAAATAACACTGACCATCTTGTGAAAAATACAACGATCTGCTGGGAAATGTTTGGACATGGATTCATGGATGTTTCTTAGACGTGTAGTACCAACTTACACCAGACCAAGGGGCTGCAAGAACCAAGATGCAAAATCCAGCTTGACAAAGGCACACATACAAAAACGTGCTGTTTTTCATGTTTTTTTAGTTGTTCCTAAGCCAAGTGTTGACCTGGTCTCCAAATTCAATCAGTGGGATGATTCACAGAGACCTCTCCCCTAAACCCATTGACTCGACCCAAAGGTCCCCCCACTAACAACATTGTGTTCCTAGACATCACAGGACATACTCAGAAGGCCCATGTCTATTCTCTCATGAGTACCAAGACAATATTACAAATTAATGTTATACACATGCATGTAATAGTATGCATCCATAGTCATTATCAGAGCCCTTCCTTTCAAAAACAGTATGTCTACATTCACAAAATGTTCCAGCTGTGATCCTTATTTCAAAGTTGTTTATGTGGATAATAAAAATGAATATTCACATTTACATGCAGCAGGATTTTGTCTGACTCTTTGTTTCTTCCCTCCAACCACCTTTTGGAAAAAGGTTGGTGTTGCAATATTTGCATAAATGTTTCATAATGTTTAAAGAGCACGAGTGTTTCTCCCTCTGGCCAAGAACGTGGGCTTGTGGGCCTTTTTATTTATTTATTTTTTATTTTTTTCATTTTGAGCATGCATCCCAGCCTTGCGCACTGTTGGCTAGCTGATTTGTGTACAATGCGCAGAGCTGGCCATGTAAACAGGCAACAGGCTGTGTGTTACGAACTGCAGCAAAAACCCCAGCTGAGATGCATATTCTGAGTTTCCTCCATACGTGGTCAAATACGACTCGGGCCAAGTATTTCTAGCATTATGTGTCCCACACGTCTTAATCAGGAAGTGTGACATTCGGAAAAGGCCTAATTCCAAATATCCACACAGTTGCTGTTTACATGTTTAGTATTAATTTGGAATATCAGCATATCAGGAATGTATTCAAAGGATGTGGGGGGTTCTTAGCTTTGTTAACTGTCCGTTTAAATATCTCCACGAGAACCACGGTTATTCTATTCATGGCAGTTGTTTCGAGATGGAAACAATGATGATGAAACCCTGAGAAACTTCTATAAAAGCCCGACCAGAAACAGAACTATGTGTCATGCTGAGAGGGAGGAGGGTTGACAGATGAGTCCCGGAAAGAGAAAAAGTCACCCCCCGAAAAAAAATAATAATAAAAAAAAACCTGTTATTACTATACAGTACAGACCTCGGTGCACTGCACATCATTTTGTGATTAACCTCAACGCGGCCATTCCACCTGGCTGAGGCCGATGCAGCTTTAGGGACGGCCAAGGTTGAGCGATGTTTTCAGTTATTTCAGCGCTTCCGCTATTGACACAGATCATGTGCTCCCCTGGCAACACAAATACAATAAAGGGGCTGTTACCTTAACTCAGTTAATTGGTAAAACCGGACTCACCTCCTCGTGAACTTGACCCTGATCGATTCTTGGTATTGTTATGATCATGTTCAGGCGGGCATTGTCATAACAAAGAGGTCAGATGTATATATATATATTGTGGCTTTCCATTTATTATGAATTGTTGCTCTGGAGGCCTGCTGTCGAAATAGCTATTGATTAGGAAGGGCTGATGGTAGCTGGGTTTGATTATTCATGTGAGGACTTACCTGGGCAAGATCGATATGGCCCCAAGGATGGGAAATACACACATACTCATACATGTCGATAGAGGCATACACGCACACACGGGGAGGCACACGGGGAGAAATGGACCACCACAATGGATCAGATTTTGCAACACCAGTTGAACTGCCTCATTTTATTTTGTCCTGTTTTGATTTTAGAATGATGCTAATTTGTAAAAGAGAAAGTACAAGGATCAGGCATAACATTACGACCACCTTCCTCATATTGTGTGGGTCTCCCTTGTGTCTCAGAAACAGTTGTGACTCATCAGAGAATGGACATGGGTCTTCTGAAGTCTAATTTAGAATACACAGCATGTAGCCTACGCCGGTGCGAGCCATTTATACTTGTGCGCGACCCAACCGTTAGATGCTGCTGTGTCTTTTTTTGCCTTAATTGTCTCTTTCACTCACTAACAATGTCTACTGAACCCTTTGCTGAAATTTTGCCAAAGATGAGTCACACAAATGTCTGTATCTCCGAACCTCCGCAGTTAACCCTTCCCTCGATGTGTTCCATCTTTATTGATCCAAAACAATCAATTCAAAAATTGTGGAGATGGAGAAGCAGCCAGAAAGACTAAAGCGGAAACACAACCAAGAGGACCAATCACAGCTCTTTTGGTCTGTAGTTACATTTCTGTGGAGGTGCGCACCAGCTACAGTGCGAGGGTCTGCGCAGCGTTCAGGGCTGACACTGCAGCTACGGTGTCAGATTGATGCAGACGTTTATACCGCCTATGAGGTTGCCCTGTGGTGTGGTGTGGGGCTTTTGGGTCCTGTGGGTTGAGGCGAGTGGCCCCTGTGGATCAGGTTAGCTTCAGTGCCTGACACAGATACTAGTGAATTTGGAGTCCAGGTCAACACCTTGAGTTGTTTCTGTTTTTATGTGTGTACCTGTGCCATGCTGCATCCTGCTGCCATCAAGGAGTGTCATTGCTATGGGCTGGTGGTGCCTGGTCTGGTCTAGGTGGGTGCTACATGTCTGATGAATGAGTACCAAGTCCAAAGGATTACCAGCAGAAAAGTGAATTGTCACAAGATGGTCAACGTGTTTCACTTCTCCTGTCAGTGGTTTTAATGTTGTGGCTGATGTGTAAATGTCAGCATATACAACAGGTTGTTTGATTTGTTTAAATTATGGGTAATGCATCATTTTATCTGCCATTTCCTCACGTGTGCAGTCTTGCTTTGTCGACAGAAGACACGTCAAAACAGCAGCAGGAATCTTGCGAGCAAGCTTGAAATTAACAGCTGAGAAGAGGTTCCTTTAGACGAAAACAAAAAAGAAAAGGAAAAGTTGCTAAACCCCGGCTCATATTGTGTTCCTCACCCACAGAACTAACAAACCTGACAAGTTAAGTAAACCTCACCGCAAACACACAAACAAAAACAAGCCTATTACCTGCGGAAGACATCGCGCTTGTTCCTCCGCATCCAGCGGAATGGTAATGGATGGGCAATGATGGCGATGGAAGCAATCTCCTCGTCGTAAATGAATGTACATCTGCTGAATTGTTTCACCCAAAGAAATCAAGTTGAAAAACCCCATCAATTAGCAGGCACACACAGAGGCACGGTGTGATGTGAATGACAATAATCAAGGCCTCCTCCTCCTCCTCCTCCTCCTCCTCCTCCACGGTAACTGACATCAAACATCCAGCTGGTCTAGCAGTCTGAAAATGAGGGCCCATCAACCATGCATCCCCTCTTCCACAAAGGAAGAAATGCTCGCTAATAAGTGCGGCAATATATTTCGGATTTGTTCTCCCTCGAGGACGTAAGTGTGTGTTGATTGGCTGGCGTGAGTACAGGATGTTTGCTCCTGTGCGTGATTGCATTAATATTACCACTCAAAAAAACACAGTTTGATACTCATACTGGATCGGTAAAACACAATATTAGAATACAATGGGGTGCCTGGAGGGTGATGTATGGAAATACGGAAGCTCGCTCTGTGTCTCTCTGTGTGTGTGTGTTTCTCTCTTTGCGAATTCAAATGATAAAATAGGCACACAGAGCAGCAGGTGAGCCTACTCCCACCTGAGGACCCTGCGGTGAGGTTCCAGATTTGGCTGAGGAAGAGCAGGAGGCCTTATCAAAAGCCCAGGGAACGACAACAACAACGAAAAAAAAAAAAACCTCAGCTGCACAAAGGACTCCTCAGAGGGAGAAGAATCTCTCATTTAAAGAGAAGACTGCAGCATCTGTTTTCTCTGTTTGTTCTAATTCCACACATCTGAGGCTCTAACTGTATTTTCTCCAGAGCAAAGAAAAAAAAAAAAAAAAAAAACGGGATCGAAAAAGAAAACAGAGCTTCCCCAATGCCGTGTAGGTCTTTCTAGCTTCGTTATGATGTGACAAAATACACAATGCAGATGGGGTGCAACAAAGATCGCGCGCAAATAAATATGTATAGACGCTGCACTTATGCTAATCTCTTGTATTACCTCAAGGTGACGGATCTGACGCGGCTGCTAAATTCTTTTGTGGCGCCTCGTAATCCTCATTTTCAAATGTAAAAATTTTTTTTTTCCTCTTTAGATGTTTCAATTCAAAGGCCGATTTAGTCAATGGACATTTTCCAACATAATAATAATAATATCTCCGATAAAGTGAAATGAAATGGAGGAAATGCAAAACGTTCCTCAGAAGTTCCGGACACGGCTCGCGTTCCCTCTCTATTGTCGCGACCGCTTGGCCTCGGAGAACGTTTAATCCGAAACTCAGGTTTATGAAATGTGTTTTATTTTTGATTTTATGCAGCGAGTGACGAGAGCACACTGCATTCGAGACTGCTGCTGCTGCTCTTTTAATCCTTTCACCATTATTCACCCCGCGCTCGAACAGATTAGAAAAAAAGAAAAAGAATTAAAATTAAAAGTCAATGTCAAAGGAGGCTGTGTTTCTCAACCTTTATAAATGGTTTGTATTTAGACGTGGACCTGCAGTAATGATTGCATGATTAGTTGAGGAACAAAAGAGTTTCTCAACAACATCTCCTTTTGTGTTCTGGCAGTAGGAGGCGAAGAGCAATCAAGGCGGCAAACTAAAACCTTTTTTTCTTCTTTACCCTTGATTGAAGTCGTAGTTAAGTCTTTTCATTTTTAACTACGCTCTTTGAAGAAACGGTCAGCCTCGCCCCTCGTCGGAACATATGCAACGTATCTGTTTTAGCGACTCTCAACGCAAAGCTCAGCACCCAAGGTCAGTTTGGTCTCCTTGGCAACAGCGCGTTACGTTTGGCGCGTTGTCAGGCTATTTAATCAAGACTTGCTGTCCGCGTGTCGGACGGACATATTCCTTTTATCTCCAAAACTGCTGAGCGAGGCGGACGCCCGGCACGCGGGAAAGTAAAAAAAAAAGTGAGAAGGATTGAGAAGGAGAAGGGGACGAGATGTGTCTTGAGAGAGAGGGAGAAAGTGAGAGCGAGGGGAAAGGGAGACGGGCCCCTGCAGAGCGCCGTCGCCAGCGAGGGCTGTTAGAAGTCCTTGATGATGCCTTTGTATTGATCAGACTGTGCCATGGTCACCCCGCAGCAAATCTATTCACAGATGACCGCTGCCGCAGCTCGGAACGCTTCGGCAAATAGGGCAGCAAGAGGAATAAACAGAAACATTCCGCCAACTGATTTTCAATCCACTTAACCTCTCCACTCCTCATTCGAACAATAACGGGGCAGGAGGAAAGGGACAGGGGAGAGACAGCGGATGGGAGGCGAGTAATTTTGCATCTCATCTGTTGACAGTCAAGCATGCTGTTATCATTGTGTGCTGCCCTCTAGTTTATCTCCCTCTGGAAGATAGTGGGCTTGCTTCCCGTGACGATAGGGCCAGACAACCAATTATCTATGTGCCCTCTATCAGATGTGATTTATATCACTAGGCTGTCCCTGCTCGGCTGTCCCCTCTCTGCCCGTGATCAATCACCGCACAAACACAAAACAGGCCCTCAACAAAACAAACAGTTAATGCTCTGAATGGACTGCTAAGGAGACTGAAGATATTAATCGGCTCGGATCCTTATAGAAATAAGGCGACGCTGACATTGAGAAAGAACAAACGAGCAAATTTCTTACAAGCAAGAGGCCTAACGCTTGTGCAGTTTGAACCACCGCTTGGGAACAGAGGCTCGGTAACATGAACTTAGAATTTAGTCTCTAAATACTAAGAACTCATATATGCAGTTCAATTCAGTTTTATTTTTATAGCGTCAATAACAATACAAATTGTCTCAAGACGCTTCATAACATCTGGTCTGAAACCCGGCCTGAAACCCCAGAGCAAGTAAGGAAAAAATCCCTTTCCTTCAGAGGTGGGAAGTAATGAAGTACAAATACTTTGTTACTGTACTTAGATAGTAGATTCAGTACTTTACTTGCCTATTTCTTTTTCTGACTTTTTCCTTTTTCTCTTTTTACTCCCTACATTTGAACATGCATATCTGTACTTTCTACTCCTTACATTGGAAAAACAGACTACATACTTTTTTAACCTCCACGGATGACATGACTAGAGAAGACTGGACTGGACATGACTAGTAGTTGACTAAATTTAAAATATTACATGTGGCCTGCTGTCTGCTGGAGCCTATCCCAGCTGTCAACGGGCGAGAGGCAGGGGTACACCCTGGACAGGTTTATGAGAAATTCGTCCCCTGCTATTTTAACTGTTACTCCACCTGCTAACAAGCAGCATCAAGCTAGCTGGTGTTAGCTAAAATGCTACCGGAAGTCGCTTTTGTAGTTATAAATTAAAACATTGAACGTTAACTTCTGTTAGCTAGCCACCTGCAAAAAATAAATGTAGAAAATTGTTTTTCTAGCGAATTAATGTATGGTTTGGTTTCTGTTGCTATCATTAGCTTTTTGAGGATTTTTTGGAAGCTAGTTTACGTTAGCAATGCTTTGGGAACACACTGTTTTGATAGTTTATAGCTAACACTAGCTAGAGGTTTAAAAACAACAACCTAGTAATGCTCAAGTTATTATTAAAAATTACCCAGATGGTCATTCAGGACATCTGGTCAATTAAGTCTAGATTATTCTGCTAGACCTTTTTTTTTATTATTATTTTACAAAATTATCAACGGATGAATTGTTTCATTAATGGCAAAATCATTTTTACTTTTTACTACAGTTCACTTTGTACTCTCTTTTTTCTAGTTCTCCTCCACCTACTGGCCTCCACCAACTCCTGGGGGAAATGTCTGTCTCTTTAGCTGCTAAATGCTCCACTGTGTTCACCAGCTAGTCACCAACATGCCTGCTTTTTTTTTTTTTTTTTTTGCTGGAAGAATACGGGCTTTCCTCTGAAAACTGCCTGCTGCGTCTGGAAACGATGCGGGTTGAGTCAAAGAATACAACTTGGAACCTAGTGTCTGAACCGTCTGAGGGTTTTTCATGCACACATGTCGTGTTTAAAGATCGTGACTGGACACCGGTCGTGAAATCAGGATTGGACGTTGCTGCCCTTTCATGTCTGCAGTGTGCAGGATGAAATTCTCTGGTTTGAACGAAGACTGGCACCTGGGTTGAGCATAAAGGAGGCATGACATTATGACAAGTTTGGTATTTTGGAAGTATTCAGTATTCAAACAAGTATTCAAAAAATCAAGTCACTTGAGATTCCTTGAATTTGTCTAAAGATTTCAGCATTTGCAGTCACCGACGGCAGTCTTCCAAACTCACTGCGTTGCCAGACACTTTTCTTTTGTGCAAATGAACCTTCTTCTTACCCTCGGACATGTGCATTCTTCCATCTGCGCACCACCTCCGTGATAGAAATGCCACAACAACGGGCTTGCTGTGAATTCTGCACACGGACCTTGAGCTGCTCTGTTCACACGTGGGCTAAATCTGACATTACATGGACTTTTTTTTTTTGTACCACGGAGCTGTGAGGGTGAAATCGATCCTACCCGGACGCACTGATTTTCACATTTGCGTTCTCACGTACATCTCATCTTGGTGATATCTGGAGGAATATCAGCGTTCCAAAAACGCTTTAGGAACAACTAAAAAACACGAAGAATCCACAGAGGTCCCTCCCCCAAAGGCCCATGTCCATTCTCTGATGAGTCACAACTGTTTTCAGAGGCACAAAGGAGACCTGCACAATATCATCAAGGTGGTCATAATGTTATGCCTGATTTGTGTATACACATGTTGATATATATGTATAATAATATTTTTTTAAGTGCTTATCCATGCCTAATAAACCCTCATTCCAGCACTCCAATATGAGAGATTTAAAGAAGAAACTGGATAAAGTCCATCCGTTTAACACCGAGTTAATAACGCAGCAGATTTATTAAGTCCGAGGCTGTGCTAAAATCGACACTGGCCCGACTATCTGATGAATGCGAATCACTCGAGGTCCTCCGCCTCCAGACACTTTGAAGGCCCACTCCATAAAGCCTTCGCAGCGGCGCAGGTATAGAGAAAACAACTCCCCTATGTATTTTTGTTATTGTGAGAATGTGGTGAATATTTCAGGATCGCGATGTGATCAATACCAGAAGGCTGGCTGGCTAATGATGTAGAACCCGCGCATCATCTGAGAGAGGAGAGATGGGTAGAGTCAGGTTTGTGAACTCCCGTCTTTCATTAAAGACGTGATCAGTAAGCACAACATGTCTCTCACCCAAGGGCACCGTTTTAAGAAGCCTCGTGCTAAAGAAACTTTTCTCACTCTTAGAGCATATGGGTCCAACTGTATATGCATGGAAAGAGTGAAAGGAAAATCATGTAGTTTTCTTTTCTTTTCTTTTAACTAAACGGGTCACGGGACGTAGTGTGCTTGATGAAAGCGTTACCTGAGCTGAGTTTAGTTAGCGTATACGCGCTGCTCCCGAAATCCAAGGTCATGGTGTCAAATGAGACAATTCAGCACCAAAAAACTGCTTATTGCAGATTACTGTATGTTCTTCTTCATACCGGGGGAAAGGCTTTGTATTTCTGACACGGCTCTGATTTGATCCTGTTAAAATGCAAACACGCACACAAGGGTGCACTCAACCACAAGGCAAGGCATGGCACGAGCTGCTGTGTAAGACTTTCACGAGTTGTGTGTTTGGAAGCAACTTTTTAATTTTCTCCACTCTGCTCTTTCAGACGTCTCTTCCCGCTTCACACTCTCTCTCTCTCTCTGCTTTTTTTTTTTTTTTGCTTCGCCCTCACACTCTTGCCATCAAACATGACTGCCAGCCGAGAGGATTGACAGCCCGATGCTCTCTATTAAAACAAAGTTTGTGCTGATAAAAACAGTCACGCTCACCCGCCCCCACACCAACGCAACGGTCAGACGCCGAGTTCTTCTCTGTTTGAAGTGACAAAGGAAATCTGGATAATTGTATGATTGATTCTCTTGTGTTCTCCCTCCACTTCACTGAGCAGGCTTTATTTAGGAACTGAAGAGGGAGAGAAATCTTGAGATACAAGATGCTTGAGCCTGCAGAGACTCACATGCGAGCTGAATGCACACATAAATGCACCCACACACACGCGCATAAACCCGCCAACTATTTTTGGAGTGTGATGCGCATTGTTCAGAGTGTGTGTGCGTGAGCGCGTGTGTGTGCGCGCACGTCGATGAGTCAACTGACTCTTTCTCTGCCCTTTGTGTCTCTGCCACTTCCACCTCAGAAAGCCAAGGAAGATCACATTAAGTGGGGCTGCTGTTGCGTAGCTGCATTTGGCTGAGTGCTGTGGGAGATATGGGGCAAGGCATTACTCTAAGTCAGTCCCCACAGGCTTCAGCCGATCCAGAAACAACAAGGCCAGTGTAATTCACGGAGCCAGACATCCTCACTTCACTGGTTCCGGCCCTGTTATAAGCTCGTGTTCTCTTTTGAGAGAGGACATTGTCACATATTGACCGGCCTGTGTAAGAATGTGTATTTTTGTAAATTTCTTCTTGGTTACATTTAAAAAATGGCGTTCTGGTAATTCTTCAACCAAATTAATTGGGTTTAAATACCTCATGCTAGCTCCAACTGTTGAAACGTGCCCATAATATATAAAAGCACATTTCTTTTCTGTTAATAAATCGAGCGCATTAACACAACTGAACTCAGATCCTACATGATTATGCCATAGTTACATGGCCATTATGTGCTTGTTACCATAAAATATGTTCGTCAGGGGGCGGCACAGTTGTGTGATGGTTAGCATTGATTACTCATAGCGAGAAGGTCCCGGGTTCAAATCTGGGGCCTTTCTGTGTGGAGTTTGCATGTTCTCGCCGTGTCTGCATGGGTTCTCTCCGGGTACTCAGACTTCGTTCAAAGACATGCTTGTTAGGTGTATGTAAGAGTGTGAATGGTTGTCTGTCTCTCTGTGTTAGCCCCGCGATAGACTGGCGACTTGTCAAGGGTCTACCCCACCTCCAGCCAAATGACAGCTAGGATAGGCTCCAGTCCCCCCTATGGCCCTCCAGAGAAAATAAATGAATAAATGCTTGTCAGGTATTACATGTCGACAGCAAAGAGAGACAAAAAGATAGACGAAATGTGATATTTATGCACAGTTCTTCAATTTTACATTGCAAAACAAAAGCTGGATGTAAATATGCAAGCTTGAAAGGTGAGTATATAAACTTCTTGTAAAGGAAACAAGCCAACAGTCAGCCATTTACCTGTTTAGCTTAGAGAGAAATCTTAGTCGGGGGTAGGTAGGTGTAAAGTGAATTGACCAGTTTTCACGGTGAAGTATAAAACATTGATCCGGCAGCACGTGGAATATACGCCCACTCCGCAATCAGCGTGCATTCAGGCGCGAAAGCGCAGCAAGAGGTTGCACCGATCGCCTGGGTATATATGCGGCGTACGGCGACGGAACTTCCTAAGAGATTCCAGGGTTCAGGTTTTTGTGCAGTGCAGAATGAAAGTGACTGATGTGGCGGCGCGGCGGCCCGAGTCTGAGAGGGCACAGTGAGTGCGAGTAGGGACGGTGACAGCGCATACGCTTCACAATCAGAGCAATTAAATTTTAGTTTCCTCAGCGTGGCTGTCCTTTTTAATCTATTTCTTCGCGCAAGTTCAACGAGATAAGGCAAGTAACCATGGCAACCTGCAGCAGAACTGCCAGCGTGGAACGTGCATCTACTACGCTCGGTTTAGCTGCGACTAGCCGCAGTTTTAGATGCTGCAACTGGTACAAATGTTTATCACAAGGCTGGATGTAGGGAAGTAATACAATGTAAGGTCAAACTTTTTTTTCTTTTTCTTTTTTTTTTACGTCCAGCTGGTGAAACCGGCCTCCGGTCACTCTCAGACAAAATGATAGTTTGGATTTTCAGCACAGCTGGTGGCCCGGACTAATCTATTTTTACATTAGCTTGTATTGCAGTGTAAAATTAGTGTAGGCTGAAACAATGCCAGGGACTGCATTAGGTTTATGTGACAGTTGCATTGTGCTCCAGGGCTGATTTTACGTCCCAGTCCGTTCCTGCACATCATCCATAGTGCTGCTCAACAGCCGAACAATGGCGCCGTGCGACTCTCCTCTTTGTCTAATTGTGTGTTAAAGCGAAGAACCATATTATTGCAACCAGCCAATCTATACTCTCATAAATTATCCCCTAATGAATGAAGTATATAAGCAATCTCGAGCTGTTTTCAGCACGTGTCACAAGGTTTACACAATCGTTGAACAGGATGTGAGAATTAATTATTTCACACTTTCTTCCACGGCTGATGGCTTAAGTGACAATAAAGGAATTCAATTTGTATTCCACACAGGTTAAAATTGCATTTTACGGCCATAAATAAAAAGCTGTTTCAAAAGGCGCGACTCTGATGTATAGTGGTTCACGCGAACGCGCGCACACACACGCGCGGAAAATTATGTTAATATCAGAATCAGTCCAGCATTCCTGTCAGATTTCGTTGAAAGTTGAAGTTGAAGTTGAAAGCTGCTTTAAAGTATTTCATGTGATATGGAAATGTTCATAAGGTGGATTCTGAAAAGCTTTATTGTTAAACGCAGTGGGGGAAAAAAGAAAGGCGCCATGAAAACGAACTTATGTAGCCTGGTCTTAAACAGAAATAAAAAGCGTCACGTTTTCACATATTCAATTCAAAACGGGGTACTTTAAATGAGGCCTCTGGTTTGGAGCCAATAATTGGAAACACACCAAGGCTAAACTTCTTACTTCAGCCGGAGGTATTTTGGCTGTAGATATATACAGTACACCATGGTCACTGAACCCATCGTCTCTGCATAATGTTTAATACTTAACACTGGTACTGTGCAATACATGTCCATAAAGAAATTAAAAAATCACTGACACACATTCAGCCCTGCTGCTTTGCCCTATTTATTACTGTCGAGTTGTCTTTTCCTAATATATACCATGTTGTTTTATCTGCACCTCATTGTATTTTTTTATACATACGGCTTATTTTACACAGCTTTCTATGCTGTCTTCCTTTGCTCTTACACAGACCATATAGGAAACTACTTTAAACTCTCGTTTTACTGAGTGCAAGGACGATTAAGGCATTCTGATTCTGATGTCCTCGTTGCGTCTGCGTGGGCGTCCTGGAACATGTGACTGCAGGACTGTTGAAGGTCAGAAATGGTATGGATATGAGAGGTGAGACTGGCAGCTGAGGGTGGGGACATATGACTGACGTATCTTGCAGCTGCATTCATTCACTGGGCGAGAGGTGGGGTACACTTTAGCCACTCTATCGCAGGGCAAACACAGAGAAAACAGGCCATCTTGCAACTTACATAACTTGAAGGAATGCCTTGACAATAAGCTCCACGTGGCACCTCAAGAGGTCTTGTAAAGTCCACACCTTGGTGGGTCATATACTTGAAAGACGTAGCCAAAATGTTTGACTCATCACTTGCGGCGCCAGAACTCTGTGTAGAAATGCTCCCTGCAAACCAAGCGTCTGTGAGGCAACGTTACCGTCCTTTCCCATCGAGCTGATGTCAGGTCGTTTGCACATGCCCACCACCGGCTGTCTGTTTCTTCGCTCACATGCTGTATTTTCCGACACATTCAAAGACTGACATTCTGTGTAAAACATAACATTTGTAAAGTCTGTTTCAGATCCTCAACTGAAGGGATTTGTTTTGATTTGTTTGCTTTGAGCAGTGAATCGAGCAAAGATAGATATATATCCCTAGGAATGTGCGTGTATGTAGTATGTCCCATTTATCTGCATACATATTGTAATTGGTGTTTACATTTGGTCTTGTTGGCTTGCAATGAACCTCCAATATATCCAAGTATCATCTGCATTTTGTGTAGTTTGGCAAGTGTGAAAAGCCAACAGCTTAACTGTGGGGAGAGTTTTTCTAAGATGCTGCAGGAGGTCAGGAGCCACAGCAGCTGATGATCAGTAAACAACTTTTCTGTAGATACAGTGACTAATAATGTTTTTCTTTTTTTTTCTTTGGCATTGGATGTGCAAGTAAGACCTTTGGAGCCAAGCGAAAAAATTCCAAGGGAGCTGTTTCTGTACTGGACACAGAGGTGATACTGTATTGATCTTTTTCTTTAACACCCATCAGCCGCAACATTAAAACCGGGAGAAGTGAATAACGCTGGCCATCTTGTGAGAATTCAGTGTTCTGCTGGGAAACGTTTGGACCTGGTATTCATTCATTCATGTGGATGTTACTTAGACATGTAGCACCCACCTAGACCAGACTAGAGGGTGACAATTTGTCATTGCTCCCGCGGGTCATGGTATTCCCGCAGGAGTCCAACGGTACGGGAGTCAGTTTCACTGTTGGCAACATGATAGCAACTGGATAGAGCACATATTCAATGGGAGCAGGACGGAGCCGGAGTTTAAATTAAAAAAATGACGCATGTAGCCTAAATCTTTGAGGCAACCTCAGTGATTTGACCGTGATTAACCAAACATGCTACAGGTTGGGAAAGTTGGGCAACAGAGTCTGATTCTAACTTCAGACAACAACATAGGGAGCCGGACGGGATTTGGGAGTTCCTTGATGGCAGCAGCCATCCCCAGCAGGATGCAGCCTGACACAAAAAAACAGTTTAGGAACAACTAAAAAAAAACACAAAAAAACATGAAGAACAGCACAAGGTGTTGACCTGACCTCCAAATTTAAGGGGGACCCATGGGACCCAAAGGCCCCACTAACAGCATCCTGTTGCCAGACACTACAGAAGGCCCATGTCCAACTGTTTTGGAGGCACAAGGGAGACCTACACGATAGATAGATAGATAGATAGATAGATAGATAGATAGATAGATAGATAGATAGATAGATAGATAGATAGATAGATCATAATAAATACTGTGACTGTACTGTACATACATGGTTGCTGCATGCATAGAAGTATACCAGAAGTATACCATATTGTTATTGCACTTAACTATTGCACTCATGTTGTTGCAGGTTTGTAAAAAATGTCATTCAGTCCTTTCCTTTTTGTCTTCCTCCCCCCAAGTGAGTATGGGGACAAACAAGTTCCTCAGCCTATTTGTCCTGCACCTTGGGAGGACAAATGGGGACGACTTGGGTAGTCATAATGTTATGCAAGATCAAAAAACAACATGCACATGCCTGGAAAAAACAAAATATTCAACATTAAGACCTGTTAATGGTGCAAATTTAATTCAAGAATTCTACAAGGAGCTAAATGAGGAAGACAAACTGTTGATTTTAGTGTTTATTGTATTGTAATGTGGCAAATACTGAAAACCAGACAAAACAGATGTACTTGTGGTAGTCTGTCCTCGATGAATGAAGCAGTATTTTGATCCCGTTAAGCCCACTGAACTGGGGAAGCACACAACAGGCACCTCAGAGGACATTACACAGACTTTCTTGCAATTTTCACCTAAACCCCAAACGTAAAACATTACTGGGACTTTTTGTCTAAAAACCCAAACCAGACCGATCTCCACAATGTGACTGCGCGCCAGATTAATGTCCCCACAACATGAGTAATCCAAGCGCGCACACACACTTATTTAGCCGGCTGAAAATGCTTTATGGCAGGTTGATTACTGCTCTGTTTAAATAACATCTTGCTGCGAAGGGCCACTGAGAAGTAACAGATACTGAGGCATTTTAATATAATTCAAGGTGAAGGCTAATCTAAGCGATTCCCTGTGTATGATCCAGCCTACGCTAAGAGCCACTTTATGAACTAATGAGCTAAAACGCAGAACACTGGCGTATCTGAGCGGCGTTAAACATTCACCAAATGTGCTGAAAAGCTGGAGCGCTGATCTAGATGTACTGTAGATGCTGCTTATTGACCTGATTGGAAATAACAATGGGACATGCTGTTTTTTTTTTTCTTATTTATTCAGCTCGCTCTGCTGTATTAGCCGCACGAAGTCCTTCAATATCTTCTCAACACACTGGATCTGAAAGCCCCCCCGGACATCGACAGCATTAGAGTGTGTGTGAGAGAGAGACATGCATGTGCCAACATTATTAGACACTAAGCCTTTCATCCTGTTTCTCCACTCCACTTTCTGTATCTCTCATGAAAACCGCCCAAAGACTGATACGGCTCGCACCATCTGAACAAATGGGTCACAAGTCTTCGCGTTGTCGCTCAGATTACCGCATAGCCAGCTGAGACGCAGCCAGTGGGCGGGGAAGGGAGGGAGGGAGGGAGGGAGGCGGTTTGCGGGGGTACTTTCAGGATCTCCTTCGAGCCCAGGCCTCAGGTAGCTCCGCAGTTTCACCCCCTGAAGAGGGAGGGTGCACCCCTAGAGGGATGTGGGGGTGGGGACGCTGCTTAGCCTCCACCATGGGTCTCCTCGCCACCATCAAAGCGCTTCATCCAGCTCTGCTTTCCTTCTTATGAGATGTCTGCGGCAAGGCAGTTCAATCAGACACTGCACCACTGGTTATCCCTTTGGGTGATACAGTACATCAGCAGTAAAGCTGAGCAGATGTAAAGACTGTCTTTACACTAGCCGGTGCAACGCTACAGGCGTACAGCAATTTTCCACAGAGATACTGCAGTTATTATAACAACTTTGAGGAGAAAAACATCGTACAGCAGCCTATTATTAAAGAACGATGGCATAAATGCCATCTCTGTATGTTAAGAGAGTCCAGATATGAGAGTATTGTGCATTCTTTTATTTGTAGATATATGAACACAAATTACGCAATGATAAAAAATCTCAAATTCCTATTGTAAGAGTAAGTTTGTGTCTTTCTAAATGGAAAACTTTATAACAGATGAAGCTAAAATAAAAATCTAAAAAAATAAAAACAAAACACATTCTTCCTCATTTATTACCAATTTAAAGTTACAGCAGCAAGACCTTTATTCTGTGTTTACACGGCGAATGAAGTGAGGACAGCGGTCATGCTACATGAGCTGTCTAATGAGCCTTGTGATTGGAGGAGTGAATACAACGAACAAAAAGCAATATGAAATGAACGTGAACAGCTGAGAAAACATTGCAGGGTCCAGGGTAATAAGTAGCGCAGTTCACTGGTGTAATTTTCTCATTATCAAAACAGTATCGAGATTATTACTGATTAATTTGACTTTATGTTTCAAACTGGCGTTTATATTGGAGTGGAATTGTTTTTATTTTTTTCACATATTGCATTTGAAAGTTTCAAATTGTCTCATTACGGCAACAGTGTTGAACTATTGTCTCCCCTTTCAAATGGTGACGGTGTTTACCCAGACGAAACAGAGAAGCGCATTTGTCGCAGTCTGTTCTTTTCTTTTTCTTCTCCAAGCCAAAGTTAATCCACCATTGTGTTCGCCATCAGTCCTTTTATTTCTTTAGACAATGTGTGACGTCACAGAACCTTGGTTACATTTGTAACTTTGGTTCTTTCACGATAGGCGACAACAATAATTTGTAGCACCACGGACGCCAGGTTTAACAGTCCTCTGTGTTCCAAAAAAGAGATTTACCTGCCGCTGATTTGCTTACTCTGCACTTTAATGTAGCAGCCGTTTAATTCATATTTAAGTTCTGTAGCACAGCTTTAAATGGCTCATTTGGACTGAACGGTTCCAATGCAGTTCACTGTGTGCGGGTCAAAATGATTTATTACTTCCAACATTAATGGTGCCGCTTCAGGCTATGCTATAGATTGGTGTCACACCAGAGATTAGGATGTAGATCTGCGCCTGTTCCAACCACACGAGCGCGTTAACAGTGCACGTTTGTTTAGCTAAGGTGATAGCTTGCATTTTCCGCCAAGGTCGTCTTTGCGGCTATCGCGTGTTGCAGTAATATATTTCATATAACGGGTACGACCTCACAAGTCTGCAGGAGACCACACACATTTTTGTTCAAAGACAAATTTGATGCCTTTGTTGGTTGTGTGTTCCAGCAGACATTAGTTGATTGCTGGCAAGAGATCACGTTCTTCTTACTGGACTAGAGGTTACTGATTGGTTGAAACCATCTATATGTACGTGTAGGCCATTTAGTAAACAATTGGTACGAAACATGGAGGCTGCACATGTCTGTCTAGAGCCTCCAAGTGTCACAACATAGACTATACTGATATGAGATCCAGAGATGTCAAGGTTCATTGATGATTTTTGGTTAAGATGTAAGTTTAACGCTCAAGCAAGAAGGTTCTCGCTTCGATTCCATCAGCCGACTGGGGCCTTTCTATGTGGAGTTTGCATGTTCTCCCTGTGTCTGTGTGGGTTCTCTCCGGGTACTCCAGATTCCTCCCACCGTCCAAAGCCATGCTCGTTAAGTTAACTGGTGGAGACCCGTCCAGGGCGTACCCCTCCTCTCGCCCACTGACAGCTGGTATAGGCTCCAGCCCCTCCCCCACAATCCTCCACAGGACAAGTGATTATAGAAAAATGAATGAATGAATGAAAGTTTAACACTTTTGTCTGACTCCAAGCAAGGTTTCATGCAGTCATCAAACACACTGTAACTCCGGGGTGCAGTTAGCCTTTCTGGCTTTTGAGCAACTAACTCTCTAACCCATTGGCCCTCTCGTGATTGGTGAATAAAGCGTATTCACGGTGTTTTCATATTGTGAGACACTTCTCACAAAACGCGAGGCTTGCCATGCGTGCGCGCGTGTGTGTCTGGAACGCTGTTTGAAGGATGAAACAATCGCGGGTGCTTCAGGTTCCTAGACCGATAGAGACGTTTTGCTTTAAACTCGCATGGCTGGCGGGGTAAATGGGCAAAAAGAAAGTGATTTTTTTTTTTCTTTTAGGCTCAGTGGAAAGGACTTAATGGAAGGAAGAGTAAGCTGAGCCAATTTCTTTGCCACCTCGCATTGGTTTAATGAGGGACTTCAAGAGCATACATGAAAACTGGCATTAGGCTAGGATAAAGTGGATAAATGCCATCTTTGCTCTTTGATCTGCCTTTGCTCTATAATATTATAGACAACTGACACACTGTAAAATATAAACTCAGGTAGTTACACTAGGCATCCTATGTTATATTGTTGTATTGACATTCTCCTATAATAATTATCACCCCCCCCCCCTTAAAGGCTGTTTTTTTGCAGTGCTTATTTTACTCTATGTTACTATTGCTGCAACTTAGGGATCAAAGTCATGCAGCAGACTAAAATTTGGACCTAATCCAGTAATTCAATGATAGTGTCTGATAGACAATTGGATAAATGTCTAAAATGCCTCCGTTCCAAACACTGGTCACAAAAGAGAATCGCAGCAATCATAAAATGTGTCCCACATCGTGTATCTAAGTTGCTAGGGAGGAAGATTTAACGCAACTTATTTGCGGAGAAGCACTCACAGATGCGGCCGATATCCAAGGTAGAAATCTCATTTAGTGTGTTTGCCAGCAGCTTACATTGATCGGTTCATGGCCTAGGCTTAAATATTCCGCATTCACTAGCCAGAGGACAAGACTTCTAATGAATAACACATATCCCATAACTGGAGGAAGTCCACAACACTGTGATCCAACAGGAAGCCCGCCATTGAGTTGCTGTGCAGCGCAACTCAAAAGAAGCGGCGGAAAAGCTCCGGGGCACTTTTGATCAAAGCAACAACTTACTGTATATCTATAGTCTAAATCTGCACTGCAATAATTTATTACCAGTTTAACCAGTGGAGCCGAACTGGTTCAATATGTGGTGCCTCTGTGAGAAGAGCTGAATATTTGCTGGGGCGCGGAAGTTGATGAGATTCTTTTTGATATGATAAGTTGCTTCATAAAAACAGAATTCTGGTGTTGGGATACAGTAACTGAGCCTGTGAGTGTCGGCACCGGTCTATATCAAGTTGTCTACCTTTTTATATTGCAAGTATTTTGCTGATCCAGGCGAACTACCCCCCTATTATTTGTAAGCATTTTCCCATTGCATCTTTCAGGCACTTATAAATGCCATAATTATTACGACATAATGTATATTTGACTATAACGTAGAAGACCTCCTGCTGGTGATAGGTGGTTTGAGTTGGTAATTAGCCATGGGAAACAACACAGAATACATTATAGTATAGTGCAGTCAGCATTCTGTAACATGTAGTATTTAGCAGCTACAATCTGTACCAGAAACCAATTAACTCACGGTGTGATATCTTTTTCAAGGAAAACCTGAACACGGCAGGCTAAACGTAGTTTTGAAATTGGTTGACCATACAGTTTACGCTGTTTCCATGCATCTTAACTTCATAGAGGTTTTTTGTTTTTCTGTCTCCTTGCTGTTGAGTGAATCGCTGCCAAGTGAACTGTTGAACACAGATTTTCCTCTGATAGAGATCTCTTGCGAAAAGACCCCCCTCAGAAATATAGGAAAAAGGCAACAGAAGGAGGGAATGTCCCATGGGAGCTGGAGAAAAAATATGGACAAATGAGCATGTTACTCAGCGTGGTCTTGGCCGTCTGCTGTGCCTCAACTCACACAGACTGCAAGACTTCACTGAGTTTTACTGCATCTTTAAGTGTTGCCATTTCCTAAACTAAGGGAAACATGGCGTTCTTAAAAATCTGAATTTAAAATAACTCTTTTTGTTATAGTTTAAGATTAGATTATATTCATTTATTGTCATTGCATATAGTGCATACACAACCATTACAACCCAGCTCAGCTAAGGGATGAGGGCAGCAACATTAAACCAGATTTAATTGGTTTTTGTTAAGGTTTATTGATTTCAGTGATTAAGTTTAGCAAACAGAAAGTGCAGCGCTAAGGCCGGATGAAGGGTGTTGAGTAAAACAAAGAAATCAGCGAAACAAAATGAAACTAAAATATTAAGAGAAAAACTCCTTATCCAACCTCCAAACACGTCAATAAGCAACACCCCAAACCCAAATCAATCTATAGCTATGCAGAGGGAAAAGAGAGCATTTAGCCCAGCTCTTAGACCACAGAACAAAGTGCTTGAATTAGTTCTTAGTAACTAAATACGTCTACGGCAATTCTTAATAATGAAAAGCACAAATGACAACACAGGGTTCCGTACACTGGTGTTTTTGGGCAAACTCAGCAGCATGACATTTAAATCTGGCCCCTGAACCAATCAGGCGACAGTCCATCGGAGGTGCGTGGGGATGTGTCTCCATTGGAAGAAAAGGGACAGCATAGGAAAAGCTGCAAAAACGTAGTTTGGCAACTACCTGAACCAATTGTAGGCAACATTAATGTATATTAGTTATTAATATACTGTAGTACATATTGGGGTGGGACTTTAGCACGTTAATTACGATAAATTAATTACAAAAAAAACGGATTTTATCAGAGTTTGCATTCCAAACAACGTGGGACTTTTGTCAGTGCATGATACCCCGGTACAATGAATACACTGATGCACACGTCAGATCTCAGCTAACAGCTACCAAAATAGAGGAACCAGATGAAACAAGCATGTTGCTAGGACTGATGGAAGCCCGAAATGTTTTTTTTTTTTACTAGGTCAATGCTAGGTGTGTTCAGTTTTGGCCAGGCATATTTTCTTTCTTTTTCTACTGTTTTGAATTTAATATTTGTGTTATAACCATTAATATTAATATACAGATTGTATATGCACCATGGGCAGGAAGTATACAAATGCAAATGCACATAAATACATACCATGCATACATATAACACACACACACAGACTTAAAAATGCACCTGCATATACACATACTTATCTACATAATATCTACATATGCATATATGTACATACATAGTACATGCATACATGCATTTGCATGTTGTAGTGAATTAGTAAGTTACCAAATATATGCATTGTAGAACCTATTATACAGTATTATACAGTATCATTTAAGATATTATTAAGATGTCTTTGATACATAGAAGGAGTCACCTTTAAGACATTTATCTCAAACACCTACAGGAATGAAAAGTTTCTATCTAAACAGATAATACACTGATCCTCCACTATGTAATCACGTAAAAAGCTGTTCAGGAGAGGAAAATATTTCATTTCATGTAAAATAGTAGCTACAAACTCTTTGAACAGTCAGCCAGCCAAAAAGACACGATGCCAAGAAGGTAAGTCACTTCAAAGATGCTGACACTTGGACAGCACGTTTCCAAATATGGAGCCACTTAAAGAATTTCAATCAGTTATCGCAGAGTTGCCAAACCCCAAATGATGACACGCCACAGTCTTTGCTGCGCTCGGTGAGCGAGGTGTCAGTATATCTGTTATTTCAGTAAAGACTGCAAATAGCTTTACAAGAGTCATTGTCATAACATTTACAGAGGAAGTTTTACAGAGTTGCTTTTTTGAGAGAGACGTTGCCGTACGACATGGCATGTGAGGAAAAAATGGTAATGACTGTGTGCCAAAAATTTCTGGTAATTAAATTGGAGACAGGCGATAGTGTGGTATGATGTTGAGTCACTTTCGTGTGCATCCAAAAAGAACAGGCTGTGGAGACTGAAAAAAACAAAAAACTAATCAAGATTGTTGTTCAGGCCGGACAAAACGGTTTTATTGCAGCTATATGTTTGTTTCCTCATTAGTGGTGCAGAAACCTGTTACAAGTCTATTACAGTAATACAGTATGTTGACGAGGACAGTTGCTTGTTACCTTACTTTAACTAGACTACTGTACATCACCATCACTGGAGTAGCACAATGGTCTAAAGGGGCTGGTAGGTGAATTTTGTTATTCTTTAACAGGCACACTACTTGTTTTCCAGTGCTGATCACTTTCCTAATATTGTGTAGGTCTCCCTTGTGCCTCCAAGACAGTTGTGACTCATCAGAGAATGGACATGGGCCTTCTGAGGGTGCCCTGTGGTGTCTGGCAGCAGCAAATTGTTAGTGGGGAGGCCTTTGAGGGGAGGGGCCTCTGTGGATCATCCCACAGATACTTGATTTTTTTGGGATCTAGTGAATTTGGAGGCCAGGTCAACACCTTGTGCTGTTCTTCAGGATTTTTTGAGTTGTTCCTGTGCCCACGTCAGGCTGCATCCTGCTGGGGATGGCTGCTGCCATCAAGGAGTGTCATTGCTATGGGGTGGGGGTGCCTGGTCTGGTCTGGTCTGGTCTGGTCTAGGTGGGTGCTACATCCACATGAATGAATGCCAGGTCCAAAAGTTTCCCAGCAGATAATTACGTAGTCACAAGATGGTCCGTGTTATTTACTTTACTTGTCAGTGGTTATAATGTTATGCCTGATCAGCGTATAGTTAGTAATGTTGGTTTAAATTTCAAATTCTTTGTACAGATGAGAGAGTAGTATATTTCTATTCAATCTCTATATCTATGAAGTTTCACCTTCATACACCAAGTAAAGAATGTATTTTGCTGACTTCTGGCTAAGAGACTGAATGGCAAACCACTAAATAAGATGTAGAGTTTGGGTTTCGGTTTACTATTTTTATACTACAACAAACCTCTGTAAACATGAGACTTTTAACACTTTGTATCTGGAGGTCATGGAACTGTACCTCATATGAACTTTTTTTTTTTCAGCTCCAAGGTTAATTCGAATAGGTGTTCTGCTTTATTTGGGTTTCCAGTAAAGAGACATCACAAAATCCTGTCTGTGTGTTTACCCAAAGTATTTTAAATATCACCATGGGGCTTGCCTGGGTTGCCTCTCACCATTAAGAGTGAAGGCATGATATATGAAGCAAGCTTAAGAGAGTAACTTGTGTGTGCTTTGCCAGGTCCCAAGACAATCCCAATTTAATTGTGCATTAAAGACTATGCACTGCGTCATTTATTACATTGTTTATTTAGCCACCCAGCCCCCCCTCCTCATTCCTATTTGAGCTCTAATTAATCCTGCACAGAAATCTCAACTTCATTAACTTGGGCAGCTCTAGGCCTCAACTGGGGTTAATTACTAAAATAAAAATGGAAAGATTTTGCTATGTGCAACCAAACACGGGTTTGACAGCATTACAGGGAATATGCAGCACACATTTAAAAAGGTCATACTTCAACATTTTTCACTGTTAGATGTGGATACAATACACATGCTAATATCCAGATGTTGAGAAAATTAATCACTTTTCACCAAAATTGAAGAAAATATCATTTTATGGACAAATTGAAAAGGCTTAATCCTGGTCCAGCTGAAAAGCAAAACCACAAATACTGTTGATAATGATAGTCAAAATGCATGCTACAGAGGCGCTTATAGTCATTTTGTTTGTGATGCTATTGAGGTTTATTCGGAGTGGGTCACACAGGTCAACTCCCACGATCCCTAAAAAAGAAAGCATGCTGTAGCGAAGTAGAAGTGTTATTGCTCTCTCTGGGCTTTAAATCAAGTACAAAAACACATACAATTAAGTGCAATTCATGAATATTTACTAGGAACTTGCTCACAGGTCTTTAGTGCTCCACATTGCTCTTTGTCAATAAGATTGTGTGTTCCCTCTGCAACATCTGGCTCCTGTACACAAGGGCTTCAGGGGGGCGCATAATCGCATGTATGCAAGTGTGCCCATATGTACACAACATCTCACACACAGGAACACACACACAGGCTATATAAAGAAAGGGGAGATGAAAAGGATGAAGAAGGAGGAAAAAAAAAGAAAAACACCGAATTGGCTCAAAAGTTAACAGCTGTATAATATCTGCAATGGGTCTCAGTAGATGCATCCCCGCCGTAAAGACTCAACAATTAATTATCCTGCTGCAGATTCCTGGCAGCCCCTCGTTTTACTGACGAGTGCACTCCTGCTGCTTCTTCAAAGATTAACATTTAAAAATTCATCAGCTGGCTTTTCCAGGGTGCTCAAAAGCCTCGGCTATAAGAGTATGTTTTATTATCTCTATGCGCTTATTATCGCCACCATGATGGCTACGAGGGCAAATTAGGAGCAAAATGCTTGACTCACCCAGCCAGTTCATGGGAAAATGGAAGAGAAACACCAACCAATGTCTTCTGGGCTTAAGGTAATGGCTGGTAATTATATACGGGCAGACTAAATGATATATGTATTCTCACTGAAACTCATCCTACTATTCAGATAAGACAACAATGGTGCCATATTTCCTCTGAAATCATTCATTCATGCTTTATTAGTACACTGTAATTTAACACTGCTGCTTTTGAGCTACACTTGTAAGACTCCCGTCAACGATGAGTTGAGATATCTGCACGCTGCAGACTTTTGTTGACATTTGCACGGCAGCGGAGTGAAGGTAAGGGCGGCGTCTCGAAGCGCTGCGATTCTAAAGATACGCTGTGAACAATGCGCAGCGATTGCAGGATTTAATCAAGTTCTCGCAATCTGCATCGTCCATATTTATTCATAAGGTTTTAGCTCTACGGAGTGGCTGGCCATGCATGAAGGAGTCATTATGAAGCGCCGATTGTTAACGTCTCCCAAACTAATGGGGCTGAGCATTTTTGCTATTTTGCTCATTTATATGTGAGGTCTGACGGCGTCCTTAATAGTGTCCTTATTTATTCTAATGGTGACAATATGAAAGTATAAGGGGCGGTGTCAAAATCTGATCTAACAGAGGCCAAGCTACCATTTTGAGACAGGCATCCGCACGAAGTCAGAAACGTGGATGCTTACTGTTTCAGTGTGAAAACATGGAGAAGTACACCGATCAGCCACAACATTATGACAGGAGAAGTGAATAAAATTGACCATTTTCTGACAGTACGATGTTCTGCTGGGAAACTGTTGCACCTGGCACTTGTGCTGATGTTACTTAGACATGTAGCACCAACCTAGACCAGACCATGCACCCCCACCAGGCATCCACAGCAGCATGACACAGGCACTAACACAAAAACGGTTTAGGAACAACCAAAAAGACATAAAGAACAGCACAAGGTGTTGACCTGGCCTCCAAATTCACTAGATCCCAAACTGATCAAGTATCTGTGGGATACAACTACAATTTCCTTAGGTGACGAAGAAAAAGGAACTGGTTGTGGACAGATGGACTGGTCAAATAACACTGAGGCACTCTATATGAAGGGACAGAGTTGAATCTACCTTTTGAGGTTAAGGGTCACGGGGGTCTGCTGGAGCCTATCCCAGGCAGGGGTACACCCAGGTTGCCAGTCCATCGCAGGGCTAACACAGAGACAGACAACCATTCACACTCACACGCACACCTACGGCCAATTTAGACTCACCAGTTAACCTAATGAGCATGTCTTTGGATGGTGGGAGGAAGCTAGAGTTTGAACCGGTGACCTTCTTGCTGTGAGGCATCAGTGCTAACCACCTCCTCACTGTGCCGCCCGGGAGCAACAGCAACAAAACAATTTCCTTGAAGGATTAATTAAGTATTCTGATTCTGATCCCTTCAACCCATAGGAACCAAGGGCCTCCCATTAATAACATTCTGTTGCCAGACACCACAGGACACCCTCAGAAGGCCCATGTCTATTCTCACAAGTCACAAGGGAGACCTACACAATATTAGGAAGGTAGTCATAATGTTATGCCTGATTGGTGTCATAAAAAAAGCAATATAAAGAAGGATATATATAAGAACCTACGAAGAAACAATACCTACTGGTTTCATTTATATCTGAATCCCAGTAAAACAAGGCCTGAACAGACACTGAGAAAGGGATTCAAACACAAACCAGGTGTGATGGCATTTAAAGTGATGCCTTGCTGCCTCTGGTTTGTATGAAATATGCGACTATACACACACTCGGATTTTATATTAGTCATGTAGTGGCGCAGAGAAACATGGCAGATGATGGCACGCTTGCATCTCTAATGAGAAGAGGAGATTAAAGCCGCTCTGGCACCACTAGGGCACAGGGAGCTTTTAATGGTTAACAGCAGATGTTTTGATGACTTCACTTGTGCCCCGAGAGGTTTATCTTTTCATCAGGCCAAAATTAGCTAAATTGTTTCACCTCATCTGGCTCAATGTGGGGTAAATAGGTGGGATGATTTATTATCACTTTATTAAGTACCATCAAGTGTTGGGAGCGTAATTGCCGAAAATGAACACACACAAGCTCGGTGGCACACGAACAGCCCCGATAAAACAGCAATAAAGGCGAATGTTTAGGACAAACTGTTATAAATTGATGCGGAGCTGACAGCAATTCTATATGGTACATTTAAAGAGCACACAGAGCAAATACGCTCACAACTGTGCTCGATTCCAAATGCCTTTCTGAGTGTTTTACATGCTGTGGCTCAGCGCCTGAGGTCTGTCAAATCATAAGTGGCTGCTTGTTGGTTGCAGCCACCCTTAAGGCCACGGAGCAGGGACACACGCCAATTTAGTTTTGCAATACGCAGTTGAAAAACAACCGGCAAATAAGGGGCGCCTCTGGATGTTATTCTGCCACCTTCTCATCTTACATTAGGCATTAGGCCCGTCTGTTGGCACCAGCCCATGCCCACAAGCAGTCAAAGCCACATAAACACACACACATATACTGTATGCCGCCGGCTTGAAGAGTGATGAACTACTACCGATGTGTGGCTGCTTAAAAAAAAAACGGTTAAAGATGTTTTTTGTTTACTTAAAGCTTGTGTTTCTGCAGTGAATCATGATAAATCACATTTCAGCACTTACATTATGAGAGATTTAAAAAGAAAAATGAAAAGCAAAATCCAGCATGTCACTTGATGGGTAATAAAATTGGCTTTAAATGCGAAGCAGAAATGTTGTAAAGTAGGTTATATTAAAGCATGAGCACACGCGTCTCAGGCTGCGTGACCAATTTAAGTAAATAAACAAGCAGGTAAATAAGTAACTACCTGACTGTGAGTAATTAACTGATTACGCAGCCGTTAACAAATGATCCTCTGCAGCTGGGAGATTTCATGCTCATTGCTTGCTCACTTTTTTTTTTTTTTTTTTTTGACTGATAGCAACTGAAGCACAAATCCGGGACAAAAGTGGACAGGTGTCCATAGCCCTTCCAGCAAAAACAACACAAAAACACAAACTGAATGCATGAGCAGCGTGAATGACACCAGGAATGATATTTGGATCCAGGAAGGAAACTGCTGCAATGTTAGGGATACCTTGTAATTATGATGATGTTGATCTTATCACTAATGATAAATAAGGCGTCAGCGAAGACGTTGTGGTACATCTAAAGCAAAAGCCACACGACTTCTCTTATGTCTAATATCTTGGATTGTTAACAGACCCTTTTCATATGAGTTTCAGGTGGGAATCACGCACATATGTTCCAAATACAACCTAAACTAGTCAGTTAGACATGAAACTGCCACTTGTTTGAGTGATGAAATGTATTCCCAACTCTTATATTCTCATACCTTTCTTGTATTTAGGCTGTTAGCATAAACCAAAGCATGTCTCTCTGGTGCAAATCTTTGACTTAATGTCTTTAAATTACGTGAATTCAGAAAACTTACAGTTCTTTGAAGAAGGAGTAATTTGAAGGAGCAACACCAACGACTTACAGTACTGTAAAGATCATAAAGAAAACCAGTGAAATCTTGATTAAGAGACTGAATGCATGATTTATATTGCTAGGGCATGATCTGCCCATAATAATCAGCTCATATCTGGGTCATATCAGTCAACTTTTAGTACTTCAATATTTCACATAGTCAGCACCAAGCCCAACTCAAAGTTCAGACTTTAAATGAGGTCTTCCCTAATGCAAAACATCAGGTATACAGTATAACTGGTCAACTTCAAATAATCAAAAAATTTACAATTACACTGAAAGTAAATTAGTATTGTATAGAATGTAACAGGGATAGGGTAAGGCCAAAACAATAGCACTGAGCCTATCCCAGCTGTCATTGGGCAAGAGGCAGGGTACGTCTAGGACAGGGCTAACACAGAGACAGACAATTAACCAGCTAATCTAACAAGCATGTCTGGATGGAGGGGGGAAGCCGGAGTAGCCGGAGAGAACCCATGCAGACACAGGGAGAACGTGCAAACTCCACACAGAAAGGCCCAACTTGGACCCAGAACCTTCTTGCTGTGAGGCATCAGTGCTAACCACCACACCACTGTGCCGTGGGGTACTTTGTGCCTGATGGCCTGAATTTGTTTGGGTTATTCTCAGCCGCATCTTCTAAAATGTCCATGCTTGGAGATCGTGGATGTTACTTAGACATGTAGCACCCACCTAAACCAGATCACTCACCCCCACCCCATAGCAATGACACTCCCTGATGGCAGCAACCATCCCCAGTAGGATGCAGCCTGTGACAGAAACACACACAGAAATGCTTTAGAGACAACTCAAAAGAACATAAAAACAGCCTAGGGTGCTGACCTGGCCTCCGAATTACCTAGATCCCAAACTGATCAAGTATCTGTGGGATAATCACAGAGGTCCCTCCCCTCAAGCCATAGGACCTACTAACAACATTCTGTTGTCAGACACCACAGGGCACTCTCAGAAGGCCCATGTCCATTCTCTGATGAGTCACAACTGTTTTGGAGGCACAAGGGAGACCTACACAATGTTATTCCGGGTCTGTGTTTCTTGGTAGTATTGTCGTTGCATAGCCTTTTGCATTACTGCCACCTACTAGACTGGAATGCTGTTGTGCTTTGCATTACCAGATTAATTTGCGCAATATTCGCTGGTCTTTAGACTGAAACACAAACAACTAACAGCCTCTTCCTTGAAAACAATTCCTGTGAAAAGTTCTGGGTGCTTCAAGGTGGGAACTTTACATAAGTTACATTCAAGTATTTCTTCAAGTTCTACATGAGCTTCTAGGAAAAGGCTAAAGTTATTTGGATGGATGGAGGTGGTTTCAAGGAGACTGGCCCCTTCCTGCGCACACCAGTGTGTACAGAGTCGAGGCCTTAAAAGCAGCTAGGCCAAAAAAAATTAAAAAGTGGCCTCACCCTCAAAGTCCCTGCTAACATGAGGATGCTCCTTGATTCTGGGACAGCCCGTTGGCTCTTAAAGTCTTGAAACATTTACAAACCAAGCAACAGGCTGTGGTACTTCAACACTGACCACCAAATTATTAAAGAGGAGGTGGCTGGGAGGCTCTGTGCTGTATCGCTACAGGCCTCCCAGGTGACATGACACGAGGAGGGTACAGGTGATCTTACAAGACCCATGGCTTGTGATCACTTATGAATAATGCATGATCAATACGAGAAACAGAAGCTTAAGAGAACACCAGGCAAATTGGTATATATTTAAACAAGCCAGTAAAGATATTTTGGGGATTGTGCACAGATGATCTGAACAACATACTGTTCCACTGATGCTTTCGGGCTTATTGTATGTGCAGAAACAAATGTCTCACATGTGGATGAAAGGTTGTAATCTTTTTGAGCAAACTACTCTCTGAGCTGCTCTGGGACTTGGTTTGCATTAACTGCATTTCCTGTATTATGACACCTCTACGAATCAATTTAAATAAAGTTGAAGTAAAACAAGCAGGTAGCAGGAAGTGGGTGACTTGATTTCGATAAAAAATATTCAGTGAGTCAAGTATTTAGGAACACTTTCACTGTATAGTTATATATATATATATATATATATATTGCTAGGGGAACTGACAGGAGTAATAGTATAATGAGAGAAAGATTCAGAGTACGACAAATGCCAACAGGCACCAGTCTGGCTGTGAGGTGCTTATTATTGCCTGGTGTAAAAAAGTCTATTTTCACTCCATTTATTACATGCTAAAAATGTTATGTGACATTTATTTTACTTTTGAGCTTATGAGTATCGTTTAGAAGATGTTCCACGGAGACGGATAGAGAAATGAAACACGATTCTTATTATGACATTCTTTATGATTTGGGGGGAAAAAAACGTATTGAGGCATTTCAGAAAGAAGAAAAACTGTTGCAGTCAATTAAAAAAACAACACATGAACTGTTATATCAAACATGACAGCTGAACGGTGCCGGGCAGCATGGTGTACGTACCTGCCTGACCTTGAAAGTGATGACATTACGTAGGAATAAAAAAAACAACAAGAAGAAACAAGATAATGTCCATCAGTTTAATGTTAATCAATTGTAAAGGGTGAAAGAAGGGAAGTGACGACTCAGACAAGGACAGAACTATACAGTAGCTCCCTGCACTTTTCCACTCAGGTGAGCCACTTAAATGACCAGTCTGCACTTTATCCACAGACTTGCCTGTATATGGTTAATGGCTTGGATTTATATAGCAGTTCTTATAGTATTTATATAACCTTTGCGTATTACAGTCACAATTGCACGTTTACCCACTCGTTCACACAAAAGCAAGCGCTGGGCAGAACTCGGGTCTTGCTCAAGCATGTTTTCAGCAGGTGGTCCATGCGCCGAGGACTGAACCGTTGTCCAACCCTCTGGTTGGTGGACAACCTCATCTTCTTATAAAGCGACAGCCGCCCTTATATGACCCCTCACCCAGTCAGCTGTATTTCCTACTCTATTCAGCTTGATATACTGTTATTCCTCGTGATGCATTCACTGTATTATATGCACTGATCAGGCATTACATTATGACCATCTTTCGACAACACAATGTTCTGCTGAGAAACGTGGGATTCATGTGGATGTTAGACGTACCACCCAGGGACCCACATGCACCCAGCAGCAATGATACTCCTTGATGGCAGCAGTCATCAGGATGCAGCGTGACACAGGCACACACACAAAAAAACGCTTTAGGAACAACTCAAAAATATATGAAGAACAGCTGAAGGTGAATTTTGACCTGGCCTCCAAATTCACTAGATCCCAAACTGATCAACTATCTGTTGGATGATCCATAGAGGCCCCTCCCCCTCAACACATAGGACCCAAAGGCCCCCCACTAACAACATCCTGTTGCCAGACACCATAGGACACCCTCAGAAGGCCCATGTCCATTCTCTGATGAGTCACAACTGCTTTGGAGGCACGAGAGAGAGCTACGCAATATTTGGAAAGTGGTCAAAATGTTATGCCTGATTGGTGTAAGTTGTTGATAGTAAATGATCATGAAGCTTGCTGTACAGCTATTTTGAAACTCTGGACAATATGCAGCTCCCCAAAAAATGTGAGTATCCATTGTTCCGTGTCCAACACACCATCTGCTGAGACGTCTATGTCTGTACTGCACTGATCGATTTTCACCCGAGGTAACCCTTGCTGTTCCACATTTCTGTAACTTCAACTCCATCTTCAGCCTCTCAGCTCCACTGGCCATTGTGTTAAGTAGAGAGTGTTGTAGTGGCGTAATTACAGAACGGTGCAGACTGCAGACAGACCAGCGCGCAGGTATAAATGCTTTCTCCGGCACTGGCCTCCTACGGCGCAGGCTCCTCGTAGACCAATTGCAGGAGTGTAAACAAAGCTTAAGGAACAGAAAGGAACGGGTTGCCATAGTTATTCCAGCTCATTTCAAGTTTGCCACTGTGCTCACATTTAAATGTTTTTTTAAAAACCAAACCAAACAAAAAAATAAATAAAATAGATAAAACCAGCACAGCCAGCCCTTACCAGAACAAGGACAACAGTGGTCAGTGGTTGAAACAAAAGATGTTTATTTAGGCAGCGAAGATAATGGCAGAGCAGCCTCTTAAAAAAGCCCATAACACAATCTGTCAGACAGCGACTGATAAAGGTGTGTGCTATGATGGACCGACATAGTGAACAAATCCCAGCCTCCTGGGTGAAAGTTTTTAACTTTATTCACAAATGCAGACACTTTGCAGTACCATATGCACTTGGCTTGTACCATATGTACTGTTTCTGGAGTCGTTTGCAGTTGATTTATTCGGTTGTTTGTGTAGTAAGGCATCTTGAATCTGCAGATTTCTGCACCGCGATTTGCTGTATAAATAAAGCTCGATCCCAACGTTGCTACCAGACATGTGTAATGGCCACAAGAGCTACGTTGGTCTAAGACTTTGTAAATGATGTGATGTAAGGGGTAATTAAATGCTAAACTACCTAATCAATTCATTATTGCAACTAATCTGAAGTTAAAACATTCTTTTTTTTCCCATTATAGTCTAATTAGCCAGGAGAATTACCCTATCAGCAGTACAAAGACTGAGGGCTTCGGCGGTCCCAAATCAGCACAGGCCTTTCAGTGTTACAGTTATCACATTCTTCCTCCCACATGCCACAGACATGCAAATCAGGTGAATTAGGGACTCTAAATTGGCGAGTGAAAAACCTTATCTTGGTTAATGAATGATGATGGGGGTTTGAAATTGCCTTGACAAATGAAGCCTCAAGTCACATTTCAAACATCTGAAAATTAGTGTTAACTGATAGTTTGGGGCTGATAGTTCACCGAGCAACCATTAAAAAAGTATGAAAAAAAATTGTAGTCGGGACTTATTTTAAATTAATCTTTCACACAACAACTTGGGTTGTGTCCTCTGCAGCATCGCTGTAAATACTAATATCTAAATGCTGCTTTCCTTAATGGACATTACACATAACAAACAGGCAGACTGCTTGTGAACCATGCAAGCTGCATAAACCAGAAAAAAAAAAAAAAACACTGTTACAGTTATTGTTTTATGTCGCTTAGTACTTCTAGGTAACCTCAAAGCAGCCTGTGGAATGCTAAGTATCGAGCAAATCCTTCCAGGGAGCGAAGCTGTAAGCTACTGACTGCCTGATGAGATTTTAAGGTGCTGAATTATTAGACAACTTCAAGCCAAATTAAGGAGCGCAAAGCAATGAAGCATGGAGCGGAGTGGCACTGGAGAGAGTCAAACAAGGAGAAAGATGCTGCTGAACCATTTGCTTTTTGGCAAACCTGGGCTTTCATGACTGACCAGTTCGCACATGTGAGACCTTATGTCAGTATGGGTCTGATTTTGCTGGATGCTGGGTGTCTTGCCCAGAGCCAGTGTTTCTTCCGCACAAAGGCTGCTGGAGATGATCTGAATCATCTAATTTAAGATAATGGTTCTCACCATTTTGACAGAGTATCAGTTTGATTGAAGAAATGCTTCTGCTGCATTCCACAATAACTAATTATTGAAAAGGAAAATCAGGAAACCACTCACCATTTTTCTTTCTTGACCATTTTTCTGTTCGGCTGGTGTTTGGAAGGACTTTTTGAAGGCCCTATATGTTACATTCTTCCTTATGAAAAACACAACCCTCTGAAATTCATCATGCAAGCCGGAGCACGTCGGCTAATTGACGCTCAAACAAAGCACACACAGAGAGCTGCGGTCTGCTGCCCTGATTGATGGACGAACATGAAAGTAGCCTGCCTTTTCCCATTGTGTGACTGTTCAATCAAACCTAGGCCAGTGTGGCTGGCTGGCTGGCATCAATATGCATGGAGATAGCCTGTCACCACTTGCCTCTACTTCTGTGTGAAGCGACACAGTCTGTCTGTTTTTCTTTGTTTGTCAAGGTGCTCTCCATCTGTCCACCGGTGAACATTCCAAGCGAGTGGCCCGCTGCACCTCATTTTTATAACTCTGCCTGAGAGTTAGGTGGGAAACACTCAGAGAAGTATATGCTGCACGATTTCAGTGTGCTGCCTGGTACAGGCTAGAAATTTGAAAACTGAGATCTTATTTTACATGTGATTTCCCAAAGTCCTTTTATATTCCACTCTTTGTGTTTCTGTTGACCATTCTGGTATGATGTAACAGCCTGTGAGTAAGATGCCAAGTCATGTTGCATGCTTTCAGAGTGCATTTTCTGTTTGACGTGTTATTATACGCTGTGTGATCTTGATGAAGGACCACCTCTCCTACTGCTTAGCCCTCACCCTACTGGCCTTACATGTTTTATGTACTGTTCCTTTTTCTTTTTATATAAGGCATTAAACACACAAAATCAAGCACAAATCAGCCCAGCGTGAAAAGGATGCTTTGTCTTAAATTACATTATTATACCCAAACAAAACAACAAGAAAATCGTTTGCATATTATCATATTTGAATGCATTTTCAATGTTGAATGTTAAGTACATCCAGTGGTATTTCAAATCACATTAAATCAGAAGAAAGACTCCACCAGTCTCCTGATGTACCTTCCAGTTGGATATTTGAACAGATGTTCAGGGCAAAGAAAACAAGCCCTGTTCTTGTGACTTGTGTACCCCACCTGTCAGCTATCATAAGAAAGGAAGTAGGACAAGAAAACTTTATAGAGGAGGTGTATTCTAAAGGAGAAGGGGCTAGTTTGAGCCTAATATAGAAATATGTTAGCGATTCCCAAATGATTCTCTAATCTGAGAATTTCTTTCTTTTCTTTCTTACTTTCAACAGTGTGGATGTGTTCGCTTGCAGACGTTTGACTGTGAGGATTAACTGAAAGTACTATGAGTCATATGTTGAACCAGAAGTGTACCTTTCAACAGAATAGGAAAACTACAAGGGTCTGTTCACATTTTTCATAAGTATTACATCCATTGTTGTTGATTAAAGTGGCAACAGTCAAGTAGAGTTTGCAAAGTTCTTGTTCCTCTGCGCGCGAGTTGTGACGTTCGTGAATGAACCGAATCTATTGACCTGCTCTTTAAAATGAATGATGGGAAGATTTGTGTTGAAGTGTTGGTGGTACAGTGGTAAGCATAGTTTCCTTGAAAGCAGTATGTGCAGGTACGATTCTTTAACAACACAAAGGTTTTAGCTGAACTTCGCGCTGAATAAATAATGTATCTGCCAATCTATTATTAGTAGTTCAGAATTTCCACTGAGATACCCCAACAATCAATATTCATACATACATATACATTTTGATCTTAATCCTGCCCTATCATTCCTAGCAGGGATTATTTCCAGGATACAATTAGTTATCCCTAGACTTGTACCTGAAAAATAAATAAATATCAAAATGAGCCAATCTTTTGAACAGCTCTTTGAAATGAATTGATCCATAAAATCCCACTCCCTTCAGGGGAATGTAAATTTGTTCTCTATGTCCACTACGGTTTCCACTAAGAAAGTTTCTGACACCAACTAGCTGCTTCTTCTTTTTCTGTCATGCACTTTCTTAGTGCTGTCATTTGAGGCTTTGTTTTCCCTGGAGTTATGCAGACAGAATTATACAGTAAAAGCGAGGCTTATAGAGAACCAATCTAATTGTGCAGCTATTACATTGTACAATCAACATTTATGTCATAAAGATAAGTTAACTGTAGACAGGAATCTAGAACATTTGGCACAATACAGAAGACACAATACGAAAAACATTTACTGAAATAAAAGGAATAGATGTTTTTGAATTAAAGTCAAATAAGACTCACTAATATATGAATTCCACTCAATTATAAGTTCTGTACAAATTTTATCAACTTCATTTAGATTATAGAGCCGTGCATCAGATGTTCTTGGAATGATAAGATGGAGAATCGCTGTGTGATCCAGCTCCGAAATTCACGCTCTGGAAGACCGCATACCTCAGTGGTCGAAGCCCAGTGCAAGGCCTGGATGCAGGCGGCATCTGTTGAACTCAGCACTTTAAAAACGATTTCTTGGAACCCTCTACTTGCCCTGGTAGAGCCGTCTCCTTTGATGTTTCTTTAAAAATTCAACTGATTTGAGAGTGAGATGACGCCACAAGTGTGTGAGAGGTGCTAAAAAGGCGAGCGAAGAGACAGAGGATATTTCCAAGCATTTGATGAAAATTCGAGAAGACGCTGTGAGGCTGATTTTATGAATTCTGATAAAGCAAACTATTTTTGACTTCACCAATAATCTAAAGGCTGGTATCTAGTTTTCTTGGTTTAAATCAGCACAGGATGAATGCCCTAGACAGTGAATAGAGCATGAGTGATAGACCTTGATGCACATGAAAGAAGGATATAGTGTAAAATGAACTGTTCAACTTTCTTTTAATACTGCCATGTCAATATGCATGCTCACGCACAATGCTTTATGATTGTGGTATTACTGCTGCTTTAATATGTAAAATACATACACCAATCAGGCATAACATTATGACCACCTTCCTAATATTGTGTAGGTCTCCCTTGTGCCTCCAAAACAGTTGTGACTCATCAGAGAATGGACATGGGCCTTCTGAGGTTGTCCTGTGGTGTATGGTTGTTAGTGGGGGGGCCTTTGAGTGCTATAGGTTGAGGGGAGGGGCCTCCGTGGATCAAGCTTGTTCCAGCGCATCCCGCAGATACTTGATGAGTTTGGGATTTAGTTAATTTGGTGGCCAGTTTAATACATAGCACTATTGTTCATGTTTTTTGAGTTGTTCCTAAACTGGGGATGGCTGCTGCCATCAAGGAGTGTCATTGCTATGGGGTGGGGGTTCCTGGTCTGGTCTAGGTGGGCGCTACACATGAATGCCAGGTCCAAAAGTCTCCCAGCAAAAACATTGTATTCTCATGACATGGTCAATGACCATGTTTACATGGTCTTTATAATTTTGATCGGGATATTGAAGTATCCCGGCTTTGTGCTTGTCCATGTAAACACCATATCCCGAATTCAGAAATCGGGATATGCCCATTTCCCGATTTCAAGAAACCTGGCTTTGCTACCTGGAGTACTCCGATAGAAGCCGGGATACTGGAGCATGTATACACCTTATCCCGATTTCTGACGGCTGCCCACTGTCTGTGCATGCGCGAGTGACACCAAGCGACGCACTAGAAATACAAACAACATGGCGGCAACAAGAACTTCTCACATTTGGAGCAACGGAGAGACTGAATTTTGCCTTAAAGTAATGAAAGAACTAAACATAATGAAGTGTTTAGATGTGAAAAAACACCGAAATGCTGATGTATTAAAATCTGTTGCGGAAAAGTTATGTGACACTGTTTTTCCACCTCGCTCCGCTGAACAAGTTAGGTCCCGCGCAGATATGATGCAGTGATCGGAAAAAGGGATACTGTTATTTATCATGTATACGGGGATATGAATAACCGGGTTTCTCTGTGTTCCATATAAACATCATATCCCGGAAATGCTCAAAGCCGGGATAAGCCTCAAAATCGGGATACTAAAGACCATGTAAACGCAGTCAATGCTAATCACTTCTTCTGTCAGTGGTCATAATGTTATGCTGTGTCCCAGTATTGTACTGTTTGGCTCATAACCCAGTATCCTGAAAATGCTGTGAGCACAAATCGTCCTTGGGCCAGAGCAACACATTAACCTCAGACCTCGGTGGCTTATTATTGGTGCCATACATCCACCCGAGACACTTTCAGTTTCCTTATGGTAAACTTAGTTGAGCCCGTGGTCCAAACTTTATATTTCCATTATGGGAGTGATTGAGTTCACTGCTGCTGACTTCACAGCATTTAAAGGGAACTGAAAGTGCCAGTGAAGTACACAGCCAGGACCTTTTCATTGCGATCATTACTTCAACTCTTTTCTTCTGTTTTTTTTTTCTTGCACTAAAATGAAATGTAATGGGGAAAAAATGCAGTGCAAACGCCACAGCTGTCTATGAAACAATACAAATTAATATAAATTACAGCTAAAAATGACCATGACCTGACATCTAAACTGATCTGGCCACAGTATTTAGTAATCCTATGATACATCATAGAGCTGAAAGGCCCCATAAAGTTCAGAATAATAGGTCAGTGCCAGTCAGTGTCTAGCTCATTGCATTGTACTGTTCTGAACGGTAGAAACAAAATGACACAAAGGTCACGGTTCTCTTAATTCATTAATGCATAATGTAATTAAAACAATGCACTTTATTACTTAGAGTGCCTGGATTCCATGTCATATCAATATTTCAAAGTGAAAGATGAATGTTGGCTGTAAAGATAGACAATACATCCAGTAAATGCGGGCATCCAATAATGAGCTAACGGTTAATGCAGATATGGTGAAGTTTCGTGAAATTTATTGTTGTACACTTCACACTGAATACCAATTTACTGGTTAAGCGTTACAATTATGGAGCAACACAGTGTCAGCTTGGTTGCTTGTTTGCTTTATTTAACAGTATATCTTACAGTGTGCACAAATATACAAACCTACATGTCATTATTTCTTAATGAATTCTACAAGTTTCAGTTTTTCCCATGATGTCCAGTTTTGTTCATCCAGTTTTGAGTACTTTTAGAAGTTCAAATGATTCATAACTTGTGAGAAAGACAATATTTTTCCTATGTTTCACTCTAGAAAAAAACAAAACATTATGACCACCTTGCTAATGCTGAGTAGGTCTTGATACTTGATCAGTTTGGGATCTAGTGAATTTGGAGGCCAGGTCAACACCTTGTTTATCCTGTTTTTATTTTTTTAGTTGCTCCTAAACAGTTTTTGTGTGCACCTGTGCCTGTACCAATGTCAATTACTTCTTCTGGCAGGGATCATAATGTTATGCCTGATTTTGCGTGATTCACAGTGGTCCACAGCAGAATAGATCTGTTGTTTTTTTTAAATTCTAGTTCTGGTCCAAAAAAACAATCTGCCCTGTTAACTAACATCAAGCCAGCAAGTTTGTTTCCATTTTATTCTCAAAAGTGGGTTCATCCTGCGTCTTCTTCCATGGAAACCAGTTTCAATCAGAAAACAGTGCATGGTGCAACCACACACTGTTCTACTTTGATCTTGGAGGTCAGCTTCTAGCTTCTTTTTTTCTCCCCGTTTCACACCAGACAGACGATGTTTCTGTTCGATCTTGGATCAATTTTCCTTTTTCGCAGCCACATCCAGGGAGGTTGGCTCTGGACAAGACGTTTCCTTGCAATATTAGCGGCTGTGGTCGTAGGAACATCAGGTTGCTGGAAATGATTGTGCAGCCTCCACCTTGACCATGCTTGGCGGTTTTCTCCTCTCTTATTTTCTCCTCTGACACCTTTTTCTTCTTGTTTTGTTCAGTGTGATGAAAACAAAATATTGGTTATCTTTTGCTCAGTGAGTATGTTGCTCAGTGTAGATGAATAATTAAAAAACTAAGGTCTAACAATCTTTGTATCTGTATAACTGAAGACAATTGTCTTTTTGAAATGTCACTGCGATCCAGTCACTCATCGCCACCTTTTAGTGGTATTATTAATTTGAGTTATGCTGTTTTAGAAGATTTATAAAGAAGAGCCAAATATCTGGCCCTATGAATACCTTTTGTTCTTACCATTGATTCAAGTGTTTACATGTATTTTGGACATTTCAGGTTGAACAAAGCCTTGTTGTTTCTTTGAAGTTTCAGGGCAAAACATTAGTGTTGTTCAGGGCATGGTAGCAATTTCTTAGGGTTGTGCTAGATTGAGGTTTGGGTTAATTAACATCAAACGCAACAAGACCTTGACGGACACAGGCAACGAAAGTGCTTTTGTTGCCAAAACCTAACCACACACAGGACTTGGAGGCATGGTTTATACCTCTGCATCAGATAGACTCTACCCAGACTCTAATGCCGTAGCCTGACGTGCACCTCTCTAGAAATGTAACTACACGCCACGGCGACGCAGACCGCAAGAAATGAGATTGGTCCACTTGGTTGTAGAGTGTTTCCACTTTAGTATTTCCGGCTGCTTCGCAATTTCTGCCATTGTTTGATTGATTGTTCTGGATCAATGAAGATGGAACGCAGTGAGGGAAGGTTAACTGAGGAGGTTCGGAGATATACAAATATTTGCATGACACGTCTTTGGCGAAATTTTACGCTTTTCGAAGTGAAGCAGGACCAATCAATGGCTCACACCAGCGTAGGCAACGTGCGTAGCAGCGACGTGCACAGGAGGGTTGCTCAGGTTGCTCGGGCAACTGCCCATATGTCCTTCTCGACTCACGTTGCCCTTCTGAGGAGAAAATAAATGTACAATGGATGCAAAATTTCATGTAGGTCTAGATAAAAAAAAAAAAAAAAAGAATCGCAAAGGTTCATTCACTTCCATTCGGGCACCGAAAGTGAAAGTCAGTAAGGGCAAACTCTGTTTACGTGGCTGCAGTGCTGCACGCGACCGGCAGTGCTACGCGATTAGCAGCGGCCCGGGTAGGAGCATGTCGAGGTTGTCTCATAGACAGTAAAAGATACGGTTGTCGGGTGAGAGGACTCAAGGTTGTGAGTTCGTGATGTATAACAAATGAACGATCATCATCATCAAGTTTTATTAAATGAATTAAAATCTTCATAAATCCAGGCTGAGTTTGCCACGTTTTGCAGACAGATAGCTTGCAGACAATTGCAACTGCCCCTCAAAATTCCTGTGCACGTCCCTGGTGCGTAGGTTACATGGTCTACCTCCAGCAGAACCATAAATCATGCTTTAAGGATACAATTATCTGTTTTGGATTCCTGCACTTGAATCCTAAGTAATAATTTGGTGTTCAGATGGATTCTCAAAAAATAATTCCTAATGCAATAGCATCCATTATTTTCAGGACTGTCTTCATCTCAGGTGTCCCAGACAGGCAGATTGACACAAATGAGTATGTGTTTGTGAGACTGAGGGAAAGAGAGCTAGAGAGAGAGAGAATGGGAGGTGGTGAGTCCCTTGCCTATACAGCAATCTCTGACCATCTTGAGCTTCCCTGACAGTGATCAAGTGTGGCTCACCCAGACAGCCTAGGTGATCGAGGTGTCCACAGTGGCAATTCATCATGCTATCAGGGAGCACAAAGATGACAAGTTGTTTTACTGCTTGAATCAATTTTCCGCGATTTTTAACTGCAACGCGCCTCGTGGTCGAGACGGAGCAGAATTCTCCATTATCACCTCCTTCATTCTTTGAAGCGTCGAGGCGCTTCGGCCGCAGCTAATAAACCAATTATAACCAGGGTCTAAACGGCGGAGCAGGTGATGCTTCTTAGTCATGCGCTCGTCAACTGTCACCTGCCTCTCCCAGCTGTCAGCCACCCAGGCCCAGACACGCAAGCACAATCAAATTCACCCAAAGTTTTCTACGCTAGGGCACTAGAGTATCACTGTGGGCGAGAGAGCGGCGTTAATGCGCACAAAACGGATCTAATCATCGGGCAATCACGGCAACAACATCGGAACGTCGATATGACATCACCAATTACAAATAATCGTCCCCGTGCTAGCTATTGAGGTGAGAAAGTGCCGAAGCCAACTGGAATTGTAACAAGAAATAAAGGATTGGGTAATAAAGGAGGGTGAGCCAGGAGAACGGGTAGGCCAGCTGGTCTTGTGTAAGAGCGCTAAAAGAACGGATGCGAGAGCAAGAGTATCAGCGAGATTGCATGCAAGGAGTGCTTCTACTGTATGCGCGTCCCGCAGGACTGTTCATGTAGCCCGCCTCGCTTAAAGACACTTTTGTAAAAGACAACAGAATCATTTATTGAACTAACATTAAAATTTCATACTAAATGGCATTCCCGTGCTGTTTCCCATTGTTTTTTTTAAGTGACTTGATAGGCTTTTATTGTTCCCATGGTGCTTTTATTATCTGGGGGCATCATGTTCTGTTACATTTAGCGTGCTGGGTTTCCTTTTTCTCCCTACTCCCTTATGCTGCCTCTTCCTTTTTTCTTTTTTTTTTTTTCCACCTGCTCCTGGCCTCCATCTGTTTCCCTAAGCATTTGACTTGCTCTTGTTTTCCCTCTTCCCATGGCTTGACTAGCTGTATCATCCTCAGGAGATTTTGACATGATATTAAGTTATAGTTACAAGGCAATACTGTGATGTGGTTCCTGGGGGAAATCTCTCAGATCTGGTGCATGCCATTTTTACGAGAGGAGGCAGGTGTCTTGCTGCCTTGCTGAAACCAAACAACGATATATTTAATTTTGAAAATGGATACGTAGAATCACCTTCGAGCCGCCAGGGAATTTCGTTCTGGGATGAGAGGAGCTACCTTTTCTTTCCCCCCTCTCTTTCTCTCTCGTCGCCCAGGAGGATGTTAATTCATTGACAGAATGAGCTATGATTCCAGCAGAGACAGGTGTAGACATAACCAGGTGCTTCCTTGCGATACTGTCACGGAATTTATGTCTCTCATCTCACAGTGAGGGCCTTGTCTATGCCAGATGCTGCAACCTTGTGAGGAGAAAGCTAAGAGGTTTTAATTAGGAGCGAGAGAGTCGTTAATTACACCTTCGTACACTCCCACATAACTGTCTCGCTCAGAAATTCCTTCTACCCCCTGACCCCTCCCACTTCTCCTTCCTTGTCATACCAATACCGATTTAAGTGCCCGAGAATTTACTCCATTGCCTACTGGGAAGAGGAAAGCAAATTTGTTAATTTGATGAATCGCTC
This sequence comes from Planiliza haematocheilus, assembly GCA_005024645.1. Lineage (NCBI taxonomy): Eukaryota > Metazoa > Chordata > Actinopteri > Mugiliformes > Mugilidae > Planiliza > Planiliza haematocheilus. The sequence continues at coordinate 302,164 of SRSE01001068.1, forward strand.
TCCTAACTCCCTTCATGCCAGCCCTCCAACCCCCTAGTCTCCCAGATCGTTCAGCGCGCTTTCATCTTTGATCTAGGACCCCCATGGGGAGTCATGTTTGAAAAGTCAGACCCCCTGACAGCTTTTTCGGATGGCCGGGATTTAAGTGAGACGGGGGTATATGCGGGAGATCACTCTCTTAAACAACTCGGGGAACAATGGCCGGAGAAATTCCTCATGAAAAGCACCTAGGTTCATTACTCTAACTAATTTAATTTTTCCCTTTTGTACAAACGAGATGATGAGGTCATAACTCAGCGCGGGAACCTGAGACAGGGGCTGTTGCTGCAGACAGTGTGATAAAGACATGTAATATGCTTAAGTTCCCCAGATTTATCCTTCAGAGCAAGGAGACTTTAATCTTCCTTGATAATATAGCCAGGCTTTATTAATATTATTTCACTGGTATGATGTAGCTTTGGTAGATTATTAATGCCCATTCACAGTTTGTCTGAAAGGCATTCCTGACAACTCATGCCATAGAAGAAGGTGACACTAATCCTTAATTCTAAAGAAAGGATTTGAGAAGTGCAATGTTGGTGGCACTTCACAACAAAATCACCGTCATGTGTCTGAAATGTGAGATTGCATATGGCTATCATCTTTTGGTTCCCGTCTCTTGGCCGTCGCCTGCTGGGATTGACTCCAGCTCATGATCCTGAACTGGCTAAGCAATTTGGAGAACAGATTGTCGGGCTCTGTCTTCGAATAAATGAGATGAATTCCATAACGCCGCAATCTAGCAAATGTAGTTATAATGTTGATATTACATCTCAGCCGTACTGGATTCTTATCATTCATTTCACTGGCGCCTCGCCTTTTGTTTGAGTTAAATAAAAGGACGGTATGTGGATGCAAAATTCTTAGAAGCCGTATTTGATGTGCAGTTATATTTAACTATAACTGGGTGACACAAACATGTTATGATACAGCAGATGCCAGACAAGAAATTCAAAACCTACGTGGACATCTTTTAAATATATGTTATGTTCTGTTCATTCTCTTCATCTCTCTTATCAAGGCAGCCAGGCCTGAATCCAATCCTTAGTGTATTTATCCACATAGCTGCCAGGTCCTATGCCAGCATGGCTGACTTCTTCCAGAAATCCAGAAAACCTGAGAGTGAAATGAACAGATGCAAGTTGTTAGCCTGAATTTGATTTATTTTACCTTCCCTGATCAACTTATCCAACGTACCTTTTACGCAGTTTGATTTTTATCATACCTGAATTAATGGAATTTCAAATCTCAGCATCTGACACATGCATTCAACACTCTATTACAGGGGTGTCAAACATAAGGCGCGTGGGCCCAAACCGGCCCACCGGCGGGTCCAATCTGGCCCGTGGGATGAATTTGCTAAGTGCCAAAACTTGCATTGAAGACATAAAAAAAGTCTTACATAACAGTAACTGCTGGTCCTAATTTGTCTACAAAGGGCTCACACTGTTTTGGTAAGAGTTATGGACACAACAAAAAAAATTTCACTTATTTCTTTAAAGAAATTTCAGGTTGTTCATAAATGTTTTGTAAAAGAAGAGTTCATTAAATGTAAACACTGTTATAAATCGTTGTACTTAAAGAGAACATTTGGTGTTCTTGTTATTTATTGGTTATTGTGCTACTGGTCCCGTCCACTTGGGATCAAATTGGTCTTTGCATGGCCCCTGAAGTATATGGGTTTGACACCCTTGCTCTATTATATTAAAATTTAAGATATTTATTAAACTCTCCATTATATTAAAATTTAAGATATTTATTAAACGTGAGCTACTGAAGAGATATTTATTTTTGGGCGGCACAGTGGTGAGGTGGTTAGCACTGATGCCTCACAGCAAGAAGGTCACCGGTTTGAATCCATGGGCCGGCTGGCCTTTTTGTGTGGAGTTTGCATGTTCTCCCTGTGTCTGCGTGGGTTCTCTCCAGGTTCTCCAGCTTCCTCCCACCATCCAAAGACATGCTGGTTAGGTTAATTGGTGATTTTAAATTGCCCGTAGGTGTGCATGTGAGTGTGAATGTTGGCCCTGCGATGGACTGGCGACCTGTCCAGGGTGTGCCCCTGCCTCTCGCCCGATGACAGCTGGGATAGACTCCAGCAGACCCCCGTGACCCCTAACAGGACTAAACGGGTATAGAAAATGACTGACTGATATTTATTTTTTTTGTACTAGATAGAAATGGTTTCTCTTCTGTGGACCCTCTGACTTGTGGTGTTCCGCAAAGCTCCATCTTTGGGCCGCCTATTTTTCTATGTATACATGATGTCGTTGTTGCATATACATAACAAAAAAACAAAAAAGAAAAACAAGTATTTAACCCTCTATTACTTTTATTTAGTAACCTGATCTTATCTGTTTTTCTCCAGATTTTGGAAAGATCATTGATATGCTTGATTTATAGACACTTCAATTTCAGCAAATGCCAGATACTTTCATTGCCTTTAAGGCATTTAAGAGTTTAGTTGTCACTTATGATTGTGAACTATGAAGCAGTAATTTGCTGTCTGCCCCAAAGAAGTAGCAAGCCCATACATACGGTTTCATGGGCTGGTGCAAAAACCTCCTCAGGCTCTCCTAAGGCAGAGGTTATATCGTATGAATCAGCTAAAAGTGGAATTACAACTGAATGGGTGAATAATGACGCTCTGCACTGGACAAAGTCATGGCTGCTGCAGAGACAATGCAACCCCCCAGCAGCCAGCTTTCCCCCAGACCTTAGGCTTCTTGTTGAATTTCTTTCCACTAAGGCTTTAGATTAGCCAGCTTGAATCTGACCCTCGGGGGGACAACCCAACAGGTAACATTTGCCCCCTGTTAAGCAAGAGATGAGAATTAAACAAGTGTTGCGTCTATGTAGTCAGCATACTTAAAAACAACCTGCGCAGAACTCATCAGTAAGCAAAAAGGTGCCGGCGAGCCCAACCAATTCCCCTAACTTCTATTCACTTTAAACATACGTTTATTCTTAAACAATCAGTATTAATCTCTCCTAGGCCTCCTGGATTCTCTCGCAGATTAATGTTTTATAGACTCTTGTTTGTTGCCTCTGTGTCTCCACACTACCACCCCCCAAGAGGCCGGGGAAGTGTCAAAGGTGATTGTGGTAGTGACTAGGTAGATGAGATGTATACTAAGAGATCTAAATGAGAGATGACAGCGCTGCATGTGTGCCGTTGTCTCCTAAAGACAAGCTGGGTCGAAGCAGTGATACCCACAGTTCCTTAGCAGGAAACCAGTCAACATGAGGTAATCCTCATGTTGTGAGGGTCACTGCTAAATTGAGCCTCATGATACATTTCTTTTCCATCACATCTGACTTATCCACTAGCTTCCTGTGGAATCTACCTTTCATGGACTCCTTGTAATGACATATGATGCAGGGTTATAGGCGGTTTATGCTTCTGCGTGCCCAGACCTCTAGGCCAGCCCAGACTCTAACGCTGTAGCCTGATCTGCACCACCCCAGAAATGTAACAACGTACCATGGACCACAGGAGCTGTGATTGGGCCGCTTGATAGTAGCGCATTGCTGCTTTAGCATTTCAGGCTGCTTCTCCATCTCCACAGTTTTTGAATTGATTGTTCCGGATCAATGAAGATGGAACACATCGAAGAATGATTGACTGAGGAGGTTTGAAGGTACACATATTTGGTTTTGCAGAACGAGCCAGACTGATAAATGCACAACTATAAATGGCTCGCACCAGCTAGGCTACGTGCCTACGGTTATACCGTCTAGTCCCACAGAGGTATAAACTGCACTTAAAACGGTCTTAACGCAGCGTATTTCAGTATTCCTCATACAACCAACCAGCTAAAACAAGTACAGGAAGCTTAAAATGGAAAAGAAAAAAAAGAAACTTTCAGTAACAGTTCATTTAAATAAGTAACATCAAAGACTATAATCCTATGGCAAGCTTGAGACGCAGAGGAAGACCATTCCAAAAGCTACCGGCCCCGAAATGCAATAAAGTTACCGACACGTAAATAACCCGAAACCCATGCAGGAAGATTCCAGCGGTTCTTTCATTTCATAAGGAAGCGGCGTAAGTAAAATGTCACTGGGAACCTGTCCTCAAAGGTTAGCAGATTTTAAATTCATCGTGAAAAGCTCACGATCAGCCGACGAAGGAAGTCACGGACGTGGGTGCATTTTTCATAAGTCGACGGCTGACTGTTAACTCATGCTTAAGACATGAAGAAACAGCACAACAGTCGAGCAGGTGGGAGGACACGGAGGCATGGACTACTTCTTTGAAGGTGCATTGTAGCTCTCAGCTGCGTGTATCGCCACATTACCCCGTTTAGTAGAACAGAGGTGGAAATCCAATTTAAAACTAGAAAGCATAGGCTTTTATACTGTGTGAGAGCTCTGTCAAATAAAGACAAGAACAAAGGTGGGCTGAATGAAAGAGAAGTAGTGCTAGTAACAGTTTCTAATGGATTGATCCTACTGTATTCTGCTTGTCTGCTTTTGATATCTGCCAGGATATATTAACCGAGAGAGCTGTTTTTAGACTGACATAGAGCTATATTGTATTATAGCTTTATTATTTTAACAGTGAATGTTGTGCATTGTACTGTATACAGCATACACACATAAAATAGCCCTAAAATATCACACATAACTGGTGTAGATGAATAGGATACTGAATAGTGTGAGGGACATGGATATCCTCCTCATCTGTTGTGTCTGTCAGGTTCTCCAGTGACTGTAAGAGAACCAGCTGTTAGTCAAGGTAAGCAGGTGTGAATTCCATGTGTTCATCATCTCCTCTTGGGTATTTTAAATTGATGTGTATAAATGGATCCCGCCAAGGTCAAAGTGGGCCACAGCCAGGTTCATTTAAACAGTGCCATTACGATAACTGACATTTCCTGTTTCTTCTGCTTCAGTTCTCTGACAGCTAATGTCACCGTCTTATCTCTTTTTTTTGTTTTTGTCTCCTGAAATTGACCAGAGGCAACATTTCACTCCACCATCTTGGTGTAACTTCTCTGCTTTGTAACGGATCGATTGCACTGACAGGGGAAGTAAATAACATTGACCATCTTGTGACAATTCGATGTTTTGCTGAGAAACTTTTGAACCTGGCATTCATGTGGATGCTACCTTGAACAGCACAAGGTGTTGACCTGGCCTCCAAATTCACTAGATCTCAAACTAATTAAGTATCTGTGGGATGACCCCCCTCCCCTCAACCCATAGGACCCAAAGCCCCCCCGATAAAAACATCCAGACACCACAGGACACCCTCAGAAGGCCCATGTCCATTCTCTGATGAGTCACAACTGTTTTGGGGGCACAAGGGAGACCTACACGATATTAGGACATGGTCATAATGTTATGCCTGATTGGTGTAGTTTTATGTGGGATTTTGTTTTTCTTTTTTTCTTTTTTTGGTACGTATTCAGACTGCATGTTGAGTCTAACAAACCAAACTGATCAGCCCATTTAAGATTAACTTCAAGCAACACGTGCATGGCGAACAGTGTTAAGAATTTAAGAATATATCCAATCTTGACCATGAATACGTCTCCACGTCTCTGCTTTTATCCACCAGGGGAAGGCAGCCAGTTGCTATGCGAACAACATCCGTTCTTTCTTTACTGTAAGTGGCGCAGTGTATAGCACTCAAGTGTAGAATCTGACGCAAGCAGGCGCTCAGCAGGTCGTCCAACATGAATGACCATATCGTTTGTTGCAAAGCTTTGAAAACTATTTTTGGTTGGTTTAAAAAATAAATAAAAATAATACAATAAAGTTGGAACATTCTAGGTCAGACAGTAATTAACCACACACAGAAGAATCATAGGAGATTGAGGGGGTGAGATGAAAAGAGCATCACCGTGCTGGAACATGTGACAGGATAAAATACAGTATAAATACACTTTCAATTCTACATATAGGACAGTTTCCTGTTTCCCACAATCTCTTTTCGGTTAGACAGGAAAAATAGGTGGCATGTATAATGTGACAATAAGAAAAATGCAGAATATCAGTCCAGTGTGTTGCAGAGCTACCCATCCACCTTGACCTCATCCTATACCGACTATGACTCCACAACTACATTACAACACTTGACAAATATTGTAATGTGCTGCTTGTCTCATTGTGCTGATGTGCAGCCACTAAAGTAAAAGGTAATAAAAGCCATCTCGGGTATCTTTTGTTAACACGGATCCATTTTTAAATCCCAGAATCTGAAAAGAGGTTTGGCCACTTTTGCATGACTCTGAAAAGCTGCTTTAATTTTGCACATCTGACGTAAGCCCGGGCCTTTTTACTTGCGTCATATGGGGGGGGGTCCATTTGCAGGCAACGGCACATAAATACTTCACACAACTTCTACAGATTACACAAAAACAAACACACATGGTTGAGGTTGCTAAGCAACTATGGCAGATTAATTTAATTCAGCCAGCGGAGCACTAACAATCTGAACAGCCTGTAGAAGCTGATGAAAGTACCGCAGAGAAGCCTGACCACATTCAACCCAGCAACTAACTGCACGGTATATTTGTTTACCTACACGGAGGTAAATGTTCCCAGACGTGAGAAATGGGTCTGGCTTTTTGTTATGTGCATCAAATATGTTCAATGCGATCGCACTGTAGAGTACTACTCGCCAGTCGGAGCGCAGGTGCTTTCATTGTGTGTGTGAGTAATTTCCTCAGTAAAACTGCCAGTCTCCAGCTAATTATTGATTGAGAGCTTTCCAAGATATCGCACCAATAAATGGCATAACGAGGCTTTGATTTTGTTGTGTCTGTGTGTGAGATGGACACATTTTTCAAGGGATGCCAGCAAAATACACAACCACCTTAAGCAGTTAAATATACGGCTATGTGATGATCAGTAATGGTATAGCTATGCTACAGCCCCTCAATCTTTTTGATGAACTTTCCTGTTTGCTGTGCACCACTTATGAAAATAACTTGCTTACTAAGCCCGGTGGTTCTGAAAATACGTGCTTGCTGAACTGAACGCTGCAAAATTTTTGTGCAGTCACTTGGAATAAGTTGCTTCGTGTTTAGCGACTGTGTTAATATTCCTCGTACACTTCCAGCCTCAAGTCAACAAGTTGCAGCTCTATTAAATTGAATTAGCGAATAATTAACCTGTCAATGAGCTTTGAGTAGTGGCGGGAAAAAAAAGATTTGTGATCCGGACATTAAAGACGACTCGGGAATCATGGATCTAGACGTCTATTTAACCGGCTCAGTTGAGTCCTACCACATTTGATTGATAGATAATCAATAAACACCACGATGAAAAACATCTTACAGCTCACTTGGCAGAGAAACTGCTCCCTGACTTGACAGCCGCTTGCTGACTTATGCATTATAGAGAAGCTAAACTTAACCAACCCGTTGTTAGCTGTTTACCATGCTTTATTTTGAATGAATGTCCTGGGAACACTTTCTTACACAATCGGCCATTTTGGGTCAAGTGACTCTCACGTCAGAATGATCCGAATCCCTAGAAAGATCCTGGTTTTACACTACTAGTTGTGAGCGACAGCACACGAAGAAGCTACCTCCATCTTCTTGAACATATCACCGGCATTTTATGTGACTAAGATTCTATGTTAAAAACCAACCAAACCAAACCAGGGGTGTCAAACTCATTTTAGTCCATGTTCAGCACAATTTGACCAGGCCGCTGTAATAGCATAATAACCTATAATTAATGACAGATTTTCAATTGGTTTTAGCACAAAGAAGTACAAGTAAATGTAATGAACTAGCCTTTGACAAAAAAATATATGAACAGCCTGAAATTTCTTGAGAAGATAAGTGAATTTTTGGCACATTGCTGCAACCTACTGTTTAGTTCTGGGTCTCAGTGTCATGTCCTCTACTCTTACTAAAAACAGTACGACCTCTAGGGTACAAATTAGTTATAGCGGTTACAGTTGCACGGGCCAGATTGGTCCCTCCGGTGGGCTGGTTTTGGCCCCCTGGCCGTATGTTTGACACCCCTGTCCCCAACTGATAAGCCAGAAAATTGCATTTCCAAATTCTGTTATATCTCAAAGAATATGCAATATTCATAACACCTTAGAAGATGTGCCTTTGTTCTCTTTAGTGGGCTGTGTTTTTATGGTGACATGTTCATGCATTGTTTCATAAAGACAGTGTGTTGAGAAGCATGTAGGTTCTAACTTGACAGCTCTGTTTAAAGGGCAGCGCTGCGAACACTACAAATTAGCGAGTTCTTTTCCCTCAAACGCTGAACCTAGAGTAATTGTCTGCAGCTCATTCAGCGGGGTATAAACTGCTTTTCTTTTCATTATCTTTTTTTCTTGTTTTTACACTAGCAATTATTTTAGCCCAAATCAACTCAAAGGCGTAGACAAGAAAGCCATCCCACGTACTGTATACTTCAATGCATTCAAATCTTCTGCTTATTTCTTTTCATTTTTGAGAGGGAATTTTCTTTTGGATAGTAACGTAAGGAGAGGGATGTCCTGGATCCAAACTGAGTGGATCCTTGATCCTTTCAGTTGCTGTAGGAATAAATGATATAACTAGTTTTGTTTTACTTCTAGTTCCTACATCATGACTCTGCATTTTTGGTTAAGGTAATCATTGTAAATCACTGCTTTTTGCATCCAAATCGGTGACTAATGACGGTTCCATTCAAGTCCTAGCAGTCACAGAATGAATAAATCAGCATATTCAGGCTCCATTATTGACAAGTCTATCTGCAATTCTTTCTCTTTGCCCCAAGTCCTCTGCATGCGCCACCCTTCTCGTGTTTCAAACTCTTTTTTTCCCAGCATCCCCTGGCTCGCCATTGTCTCCTTTGTCTCTCTCTCCTTTTCTGTCTCCTTAGCTTCGCCTGTATCTGTTGCTGCGCCACCTGCCCGGTATCAGCTCTCAGCAGGACGCAGGCTTCACATTGATCAGAGGGATACCATGCACAGCTACGCACTTGCTCCAATTATTTCTTTGGTGTCTTTATTCAGGTAGATGGATATATGATCGTTCATGTGGCACTATGTGAAACGTCCTAATTGTGTTATTGGTAATGGTTCTTTTTAAACAGTCAGAATGCCATGGACACTGTTATTTCTTGTATTGTTAACTGTACTCGCTCGCTCATTTATGAGATTGGATTATTGTAAAGAGAACGAGAGAGCGGCAGTTGGTTCGGAGGCAGCAATACATCTGATTGCGCGTAATATAAAGCAGAACACATAATAGTTTCACACTTTCTGGGTACATCAACTCTGAGACAACTACCAATCCCACCCCCGCCGCCCCCCCACAAAATCCCTTTGACTACATTGCTTTATCTTCGCAGCGCCGAACTCGACACAGTTGTTCAACTGTAACTGAAGTCAATTTGCTTGAGAAATATGAGGCAGTGGCTGCCGGAGAGCAGCCGCAGTTGTCAGTGTGCTTGTTTGCATTGGTGCGAGAACATGTAAACACATTTCTCTAGACTGAACGTGCAGCATTACAGCGCCGCTGGAGGTTTTCCCGCGCTAATGCCGCTTGAAACCACAGCCAGTTACGGGTGGGGTTGGTGGTGGAGGTGGGGGGTTGGTACCTTAAAATGCAATACCGCTGATAGTCACTAGGCGAGAGTTTCAAAAAACATCAGTGGCTAAAGCGTGGAGAAGAATGTTGCGTGTCCAAACAACCGAGTGAATGATTTAAAACGAAAGTATTTTCAGTTCATCTGGCATGTCACTTGCTTGTTATTATATATTCTAGGTGGGTGCTACATGTTTAAATAACATCCACATGAATGCCAGATACAAAGGCTTCCCAGCAGAACGTAGTATTGTCACAAGATGATCAATGTTATTGTAGTTTTACCATTTCTTACGAACATGGGCAAACATTGAAGGCTCTTTTAATCCACACCAAAAAAGCAAATTGGCAAATATTCCTATCTATCCAAGCTCTAACATCCTAGTGAAAAGTGCAAAACACCAGTTTGTAAATTACCTCTATTCTTCTGTCACTAATGTTACATTTATCCATTGGAAGACAACTTCTTTTGTGTTTTCTTAGCAACTCCATTATCCCCATTAAGGCCTCGTCCACACGTACGAAAACGGATCTTTTTTTATCCGTTTTCGCTGGCAGCGTTTCAAGAATATTCGCGTACACACGGCGCGAGATGAAAACGACTGAAAACGCCTGAAAACGCTACTTCATATGCCTGGCCTATAGGTGGCGCTGTTTCCGTTTCAGAAATCCGCCAAAAACGGAAACGGAAGTGGCGGAGCATGCACATAAAGCTTGAGCGCTGTTTACAAATCGACTTTAGAAAACCAAACTCAAGGAGACGACAACGATGGCAGTGGTTACGAAGAGAGCAGATACTTTGTGTGGACCGACGCCGAGGTCGAACTACTCCTGCGAGTCACACTCGACTACAAGGCCAGTAAGTTGCAAGAGAACGTTGACTGGGAGTCCGCCATTGTTGTTGTTGTTATGAGACGTCTCGCGGGAGGTGGAAAGCTGTTCGAGAGTAGTGGCCATGACGTCATCGTTTTCGAAAAGATCCGTATTCGCCGTCCACAAGGAGTCACGAGATGTGCGTTTACGGATTTATCCACCCTGGGACCCGTTTTCGAAAAAGTGCGTTTTAGGGCTATGCGTTTACGGGATTCGTCTGGACGATCGGCCAAAACGAATAAAAACATGTGCGTTTACGCGTTTACGCGTTTTCGTGTTTTCGTGTGGACAGGCCCTAAGTCAAAGGCAACATCAGCTATGTGAAGCATACTGTAGAGAATTTGAGGTCAGAATTAATGCCCGTCACCTTCCACTGGAGATTTCCCAGTGGAAGCTGACAACACAAGCATATACATAGCACTATAATGTCTACCACGACTCAAAGATAAAAAGCACAACATCTATAAAATGAAGTATATTTCAACCACAATGTCATCCTAAATCTCTCCTCGTGCTCCTCGATGACAATAAAATGAACCTCAGTGTAAGTGATTTATATCCTGAGTGGTGTTGTGTAGACTAAAGCAAACGGATACCAGGATGTAGGGAAATTCACAGCGAGACTGCCAATCAGAGAACGAGTCACACACCTGAGAATAGCATCCTACAGCACAGATGGGAAATCACGCGTTGAGCAATACGGGTCAATATATATCTGAACATAACATCGAGCAGAGCTTTTACAGCCTTGGCCTTGTTTGTTTTATCTACTGCTCGGAACAGCGAGTTCAAACAGGGGAGACTCAAAGAAGAGAAAGGCTTATAAAATAATTACATGATTTATTTGACATCGTGCGCACAATAGGAAAACAAAGATGAAGAATTATGAGGGTAAAGTATTTTTTTTTAAAGGGGTTCGTCTCCTTGCACACACTCTTCTGTTATTGCCATAAATCTAAAACTCATCCGCTGTGAAATGCTGGCATGTCTTAGCTCACTCCCAGCGTCTGGCCTTGCTTCCCCCTCCTGAGAAGTGGTTTAGAGACCGCTACGTGTCCTCGGAGGACATTACTAAACTGTTCCCTTTTGACAAGACTGAATAGAGACTTGCATGTTTTATCTGAAGTAAATTCAGTTGATGTTCTGATGGTGGATTTGGATACAAATGATCCGGTTTCTGCAAAGTGCTTGAGAGCGCCACGCACTCCCTTCACCTTAGAAACCTTCAGTCGAGCCGTGATTGGAGTCTGAGACAGCCCCGCTTTGATAGCGGAACAATCTGGCTTCTGACACTTCAATTTTGTTTTGAGGCCATGTTTCCCCACTTTTACGATGTTACCCAGTAAGGAAAGTTCAGCTGGAAACACACAGTACAGCCATATTTATAAAAGGTGAACAATGTCTGCAAATTGATTTGCTCGAACAAGCCTCCAGTGAGTACATCATCTGGACAAAATAGACACAACTCAAGGTGCAAAGGTTCAACTATAGTTGTTGTATATATATATATATATATCCCAATGGGCCGCACCACAGAAGGTGACTGAGAACAACAGGGCCAAGGTGTTCCGGGACTTCAGCTTCCAGACTGACAAACAGGTCCTGGCCAATCAACCAGACATAGAGGTGGTAGACAATAGGGCCAATGATTTTTCTCTGTCACCTGACCGTGTTTTTCTATAGACTAACTTGGAAAATCCAAGGATCCAAGGATCAGTCACAACATTATGACAAGTGACAACTCAATGTTCTGCTGGAAATGGTTGGACGTGGCATTCATGTTGATGCTACTTAGACAGGTAGCACCCACCTAGACCAGACCAGGCACCCCCACCCCATAGCAATGACATTCAGCAGGATGCAGTCTGACACACACACACATACAAAAAAAAAAAATGGTTTAGGAACAACTACAAAAGAAAACACGAAGTCCAGCACAAAGTGTTGACCTGGCCTCTAAGTTCACTGGATCCTAAACTGATCAAGTGTCTGTGGGATGATCCGCAGAGGCCCCTCCCCTCAACCAACAGGACTCAAGCCTATGTTACTTAATGTACTTCGAGGTGGAAACATCACATAAATTACATTCAAGTATTTCTCCAAGTTCTACATGAGCTTCTAGGAAAAGGCGAGAGTTATTCAGGTGGAAGTATGTTTCAAGGAGACTGACCCCATCCTACAGAGACGAGGCTCCCTCACCCTCAAAGTCTCTGCTACCATGAGGATGGCCGTTGATTTTGGAACAGCCCGGTGGCTCTTAAAGTCTTGAAACATTTACAAACCAAGCAACAGGCCGTGGTACTTCAAATCTGAGGCACAAGGGAAACCTACACAATATCAGGAAGGTGGTCATAATGTTATGTCAGAACGGTGTAACAGTCCTTTACTAAATCTTAGTTATTTTAAACAACTGCTGAATACTTTCCTGAAGCTGACGGAGGTGTTGATGTCAGCGGTTTGTAGCACTATGCAATGCTGAACTGATGAAGATGGGTCTTTTAGTTTTCTTTTAGCTTCCTTTTTTGATGTCATTCCTTCATGGCACATCACTGCCGTTTGTCAAGCTACATTATTTTTTTTTTTTATTCACTTCTGACAGGCTGGTTTTATTATGGTATATGGGTGTCTCTCTCTCTCTGTCTCTCTCTCTCGTAGAGATCTGTTTTATGTGACTCTGGACATTCTGTCATAGTCCATGATAGCCCGTGTGCCAAACCCAGTCAACGGCTGTCAGACTCGCTGAACAGATGCGGGAACCCCACACTGACTGGCTGACTGCCACTGACCTAAATACTAATCAGCGCCTGTGTCTGTCCGAGTCATAACACAGACATTTCTACTGATATTGCCGCTACCTGTCCACCAGTTCATCCTGCTCAAGGTGAAACATTACTGGTGTAAAACACTTTCAAACTCAAATGTTATGTCTAAAGATGGAATTAGGTGTTAAGTGTTTAAATAGGTGCTTATGTGCACATGTTTCTGAAAAGTCAGTCAGTCAGTCATTTTCTATACCCGTTTAGTCCCGTTAGGGGTCACGGGGGTCTGCTGGAGCCTATCCCAGCCGTCATCGGGCGAGAAAAGTAAATACACTGTAAAACATTACCGCCCAGCTGGGATATGCTCCAGACCCCGTGACCCTTAACAGGACTAAACGAGTATAGAAGATGGATGAACATTACTGCCCCATTCATTTATGTGAACGTATTTCTTCGCCTTAACGGCAATCGCCTTGACAAACTTTTCTAAACATATAGTAATTCATTGTCATGACTTTTGTCATGTCATGTCATGTCTTTAAGTTTTGAGTTGATGGGGTAAGAGGAGGAAGGGTGACATGATTTGAATACTGGGAAATACAGAGGCTGCCATGATTTTCTCATTTTTTAAATTAGACGGAACTGTTACTATAAAACGCAGATACCTTTGAAACAAGGCTCTACAAACAGGATTAAAATACTGGCGCCATAAGCGTAATAGATGGGTGGATTATAGGAGCCACTTTCCCACCAAGAATGAATCTCAAAGTGGCTGTTTTTGGTTGATCAAATATTAACTTCCTCCTAAAATAAATGTTCCGTTTCTGGCAGTTATAGTTGAACATGTCTGAAGTTTGCTTAAACTTTAAAACTTAGTCGCCAAGATGAGAAGTAGAAACAAAAACATTAGTGCTCTCGGCTGAAAATGGCAGATCGGAAACTGAAGGAATAATTACTAAGGGCTAATGTTAATTAGAAAGGAATAAATCATTTGATGACATAAGATGAGTTTTCTTCAGTGGATAATGAAATAACCAAATAAGTTGTTTATTGTTTTAACTATCAAGTATCGAGTAGAAACAATACACGATCATTAGTTATAGCTTTTAGAGTTGAAACAGAGGTATTCTACAGGTTGAGTTTACTTTTAAGGCAGCAGGTTTTACAGAGCTGAAATGCATAAAGAAAAGTTAAAAATTCTCGTTTCATATTTGTTAACGTATGAGTGGAGAAGCTGTTCAGAAAATGTGCCATTTATACTGCCGCATAAATCAGATTCTCTCAATAAAATACAAAAAACTATGTCATCGTGTTTTAGGAATTAAATGTTTTATAACTCCACAAATGAAACACTGGGAAAGTAAGTGCACCGCTAGAACTGCAAGTTAATTTCGAGGCCAAATTAGAGTCCATCTGTTCCCAAATGATTCCAATCAATGTAATAAGACTCATTTGTTGTTCAGTGCCCCGTTTTCAGCAAACACATGTTTGTTGAAGTGCGCGGTGGCGTGAACAAATGAGCTTTTTGAGGACCTCAGAAAAGGAGTTGTTGTTGAAAATGTCACAAAACCATCTGTAAAAAGTTTGGAGTCAAGAAATCCACAGTTGGACAGATTGTGGATTTACGTCAACCGTTACCCTTCACAGGAGTGGTCAACCAACAAGACCACTCCAAAAGAAAGACATGGGCAAGCAAGAAGAAAATGTTATATGGACGGATGAGACCAAAGTAGAATTATTTGGTTTAAATGAGGTGAATCAACACTGTATACCAGCATTAGAACCTATCTATCTGTGAAACATGGAGTGGTAATGTTGCTTGGGCCTGTTTGGGCTAGGACGGCTTGCCATCATTGATGGACCAGTGAATTCTGAATTGTATCAGCGAATTCTAAAAGAAAATGTCAGGACGTCTGTCGGTGAGCTGGATCTTAACAGAAACTGGGTCATGCAGGAAGTCAATCACCCCAAGCAAGAAGAACGTAAATTTATGTTTTTGAGCGGCCAAGTCAAAGTCCTGACTTCATCCAACGGAAATGTTGTTGGAAGGACCTGAGGCAAGCTTTTCATGTGAGAAAAGTGGTTCTGTATGGGTTAAAATTCCTCCAAGCTGCTGTAGATGACTGTTCAGCAGTTACCGTAAATGTTTAGCCACTTTTCTTGCTGCACAGCAGTTACCAGAAACATTTAGTTGGTGTTACAGCTGCACAAGACTGTCACACCAGATACAGGGTTCACAAGGGTTCACGTTTGTACCTCACAAAAAAAATTCTCGTGAATAAGGGTTCTGGGTTCTCTTTGTCTACGTATTTTAAAATCATCTCTTAAGCGGCACCATATAACGTCCCCTACAGATTGCATTGCATGAAGGCTGTTTTTTTCTATTACATGTTTCCTGACATGTCTAAGTATGCAAATTAGGTATAATGAGCCAAATTATGTAATGGGGTTTTATTACTTGCAGTGTTATTAGGTATTCCTTTAACTGCATGTTGGGAAATAAAATAAATCGTTCATTAGAAGAAAAAAACAAAACATGTGGGAACAGCCCAGCCAGAGTCGCAGGAGCATGTTGAGAATGGATGCGTACCAGTCAGCAGAGTATAGATTCCCAGCTGTATCAGCAGTCCAATCCTGTTAGCCGCTGCGACTCAAACATTAATTCTGTGATCATTGTGAGTGATTCTCCTACGTCACCTTAACGAAACAGATTTCCTCCTGCAAAGATAAAACTATCTGTTCCAATCTGAACCTAACGCAATTAATTAATGAACCCGCTGGAGTCACCTTCGCTGCTCTCCCTCCTCCTCGTTTCACCTTCCACTTCTCTTTAATTGACTGGATGCTTGTCACACATCCAAGAATATTTTTGAAAGACGTGTGTTTTGCCAGACTACTTCAGCAGCACTGAGTAGTTTGCAGTGTGAGGAAGATAAATAAGCGATTACAATAAACCAATACACTGAAAGAAAAGGTAATTAGTCAAAAGAGTTCAGAGCAGAATGGAGCATTTCTCTATTGTATGTGTAGTTAAAACCAATATATACTAAAACTGGCTTCAATATGGACATGTGCACATGCTTCATTCTGTGCTGACACAATAGAGTCCTATTATTCTGCCGTATACTGAGCACAGACATATGTTTTCTCTTTGCATCCGCACTACCTGCTGAATCAGAGAACTCAATTTACTCAATTCACTCAGGTAATTTTCTCCCCACATTTATTTGCCATCCACTTTATGATTTGTTGTACCAATTAAATTGACTTTTCTTCTGGTCTAAAAGGTAACAGTATTTGCTCAGCTGTGCTTTGGAATTAACATCCAGGCTCATGCAACAGACCGTGTGCCAGGATCTTTCTTTCTAGCGGGCCGTGCCTGCAGTGGTGTATTTGAAAGCGCAGGCAGGGACCGGCATCATCTGCTGGGAAAAGCCAGATCAAATAACCGGTTCAGATTTGCCAAAGTCATTAATTTCACATGCTGGCAGTGGAAGTCCTTGTGGCTACTGAATGAGAAATGTTTTCAATCAAAGATTTAAATTCTTATTCAGTCATCACAACTGCCACTGGGAAGCCAGACTTCAGTATTCACAAGCACAACAGTGAGCTGTGGATGATGGTGTCTGACAGACAATGAATAGAGAAGAAATGCCATTTACCAATACACATTTAAGGCTTTGTAGTTGTTGTTGTTGTGGTTGGCAGAATTTGTTTCTTATGTATCATTCTTTTCTCTTAAATTGAATAAACTCCTACTGCATTTGTCTCTGGATGGCGATGAAACAAGGAGAAAGTGGGTTTTCGGCAGAGCGCGCTGACTTTCACTTCGCCCCGACCAACGCTCAGTCCTGGCGCTCGGCAAATGTGACGTCTGTCGCGAGAGATATGCACGCGCATCAGTCACTCAAATATTCAAACGAGCACTTCAAGCCGACCGGTAGGACTTTGGGGAAAATGGAAGGGATTGACGAGGGAACATCTATGTGGAGGATGACGTTTTAAGAGCTCTGCAGACAGGAGTTATGTGCATGCTTTCAGAAAGTACTTATGTTCTTCTGGACCAGTGCTGACATCTTTATGGAGTCGAGTTAGTGCCTAAACGTTCAAAAGTAAAGAAAAGAACAATAAGGGGGCGCCTGTAACACTATTAGTTACTGCACAGGCCTCGTTTAACCTCCACAATCTCTCATATGTTTCATTATTTATTAGACATGGCATGTACTGTCTAAGGCTTTCAGTGAGTGGGCTCAGGCTATTGTCTTTTATTAGAGTCGTATGTCCCACTAAGAAAATGGTACATGGAATTGGAGTTTGGACATTCATTTTTGACATTGAGAATAGTATATTAGATGAGATCAGATTAGATTCAACTTTGCTGTATTTACACATGTACAGGTGCAGAGCAACGAAATGCAGTTTAACGTCTAACCAGAAGTGCAGTAGGCAGTAAGTGCACGTGGCATAAACAGTGTGGTTTATATGTAACAAAGGTAAATTCACGAATAAATAAATAAATACATTCTGGTGTATTCATGCGGTCGATCTGCTTCCTTTAAAAAAAAAAAAAAAAAAAAAAAAACGTGTGTTGTATTGTTTATTATTTAGAGATTAAATCTTAATATATTTTTTAAATAATGCAAATCTTGTAAAATTTTAAGCTTATACTATTTTTATTTCATTATTTTTATTTTATTTGTATATATATATTTTTGTTTTATTTTATTTTATTTATTTTTTATATTTTTGTTTTATTTTATTTTATTTTTATATTTTATTTTATTTGCCATGTCTGATTTTGTATTGTCTAATTTAATTAATGAATTTATTTTATTAATTTATTTTAACTATGTTACACGCATCTTTTTTTTTTATATATGCAGCTGAGCTACGGTGACCAAGCATTTTCCCTTTTGCATCAGTAAAGTCTAATAACGGAATTTAAGTTCATAATAAAGACACCAAACTAACACAGTGACGTGAAACTGATGTTGACCTTTGGTCCGGCTGGACCCGTGAAGGTTGGCAGTGGAGGCCAAGAGGCTGGAGATCTTTTAGCTGACGGTTCAATTGTCCGATCAGCAGGATAAAACCTGCTACAGAAAGGAAAGAAAAAAGCAACTCTTACCCCTCCCCCAACACACAGCATGGGGCCTTTGAGCGAGGCCCTTAACTCTAAATGGTCCTGTGAATCTTCTAAGGTCAACAGGGGACACTATCTGGACGCTGTAGCTTCCCGCCGTGAATGTTTTTTAACTATATGAATGCGATGAAGGCGACCAAGGAAATGAAAGGCTCCCTGTCAATAAAACTACCCTGAATAAATAAAGGAAAGATTAGTACAGTAAACTGAGGAATAAAAACTGTGCAGAGACCATGTGGGCAGAGATGCGGTGAGTGCTTGCGAAGTTTGATAGCAGTGATTAGAGCGAACTCGGGTTGGAACAGCGTGCTGAGCAGTTGCAGAGTTTATGGGGGTCGAGCCGACACTAGTGTGGCTATGCCGGCGTTCATGCAGCAACAAGAGCCCGGTCTGAAGGTGGTAATTCACACCGGTGGTGTGTGGATTACCAGCAATTACTTACCAGTGAGTCACCGCTCTGGATGCGGTCGTTTTGATTGCTCGGTTTTGCTCAGCTTTGTTATTATGTTCAGGCATCTGATGTCGAGCAGTGGTTGGGCAGTACGTCTCAAACAGCACGCAGGCTCCTGCTTTACGGTTTGTTTGTTTCTTTCTAGGTAGTGCATTTGTTTCACAGTATAGAATGTTCCTTTAAAGTGGTGATGTGTTTTGAGCCTTTTATACCTCAACAACTCGTCTTTCGTTTAAGTGCTAGGTTGTCGCACTGCAATCTGAAAACAGAACATCAACATAATGATTATTTTCTGGCCAAACGGCGTAAAGTAAAGCGAATCAAACGTCTGCTGTGTCTGGTGGAGAGGGTGAGCGAGTGACGCAATCGAGAGTCAGACAAATCACACGCATGAACCGCGTGCATCAAGTAAAGTTGCGACTCCTCGCTCCCCAGCTTCTTTAGGCTAATTTATGTTTCATTCCATTCAAAGAATCGAAGGATTAATTAGCGGCAAAAATGTTGATAGCTCTCCATGTTTTCTTCTCTGTCAAAGAACACCATCTGTACTGCCTTCCTGATTAATGAGCAGGTGGAGTGGGAAGCGTTTTCATCATGGTGTGCATTGAGGCAGACAAAAAGTGAATTTGCTATCCCCAGACTGCCACAACAATGTTGTGGTTTCTAAACCTTTAATACAAATTCACTTACAAAACGTGCCTTGTGCATTTTAAGGAACTATTTTTTGTTTTGTTTTTCAAAAAATTCTGAATGAAAGCAAGTTCATGCTGCGTGTTAAATTGCTCTTATCACGGTGTCACCATGCTGCAGACAGCGGCGGCAGGGAGAAGAGTCAAGGCTCTTCATCCCAGGTTTGAGTTACAAACACAACTATTTATATAGATTTTTTGAGATAATGAAATTGGCATACTTTAGTTGCCGTCGGGACTCCGGAGTGACCGTATGCAGACGGCCTTAAAGGCGTTCCTGGATAAAGATCCGCGCCTGAGGATGGACATGAATGCAAACAGCATGCACTGAATGCAATCAACCTCCCTTGGTGTATGGAGAACAGGAGTTACGAGACATCCCTCACAACATGGAATACAGATAACGCACAGGGCAAACTATGGCATCTTAAGTAGGATTAATAAGGGAGCGGTGCAGGAGGGCCCTATCGTCGACAATCTTCAGGAACAGCAGTGTCTGGAAGGATTAAATTGCAAAAACAGCAAGAGCATTTACTATACAGCTAATAGTCGGACTGAACCGGTGTTTCGCTTAAACCATCCGACGATGTCGCGCGTCAGTTTCTGTTTGCAGTTCTGCAAGAATTCATCCAACAAAGCTGGAATTTTGAAGGTCAAATGAATAACTATGTAAATCATGAATACCCAATGTTAGCAGAGCCCCTACGACGGCGTGCACAGCTGGAAATGGAACACATGATCTTCAAATGAACTGAGCAGAGTTGCACTCCATTAGTATTATTAGTATTATTATTATATACAAATAAAGCCTTCCTAATTGATACTGCACAGGTGTTTGTTAGTCAGAAAGGCTTCACACAATAAGTTAGGGGCTTGGTTTTTAATTACCTCGGGGATTTGCTCATTTACATTCTGCATTTAAAAGTCTCTCGTCGGTGCTAGCGCACGAGGAGCCGCGTGTCTGTGTGTGCCGCGGCATATGCGGCAAAGTGGCTTGATGAGGGCGAAGGTAAAGAATCGATAGCGCTTTAATGGGAAACGGGATGTCCTCAGGTAAAATTCAGACCAAAATATTGCATGAAATTCGATCTGTGGGATCACTTTGTGTGTGTGTGTGTGTGTGTGTCGGACGGAGGAGGAAGGAAAATGTAAGGAAAGGCACTCGATCTTGGCCCCCGTGTACACTTCTATTCTTGAAGGTCAGAAAGCTTGTTATAGTGGACAAACATTAGACGTCCAGTGTTGCTGCCTTCTCATTAATCTCTTCTTCTCCTCATCTGAGGCGAGGCCCGTAAAAAAAAATGGAAAAAAAAAAGAAAAACCTACATACACCGGCACAAATCAACATTCCACATATCCTCAGATGTGGAACTTCACAAGGTGATAAGTTTAAAACCCACAGCTGCTCATGCTTTATTTAATAAGCAAAAGCTTCAGAAATTAGGCCTGCCTCCTGCCAGTGGCTGAAAACAAGCCGCGTAGCAAGAGCCCTGACCCCACTGGTCAGACATTTTTCATGAAGATCTTCTTTCCCCGAGATTTTTATTGACACAGCTACATTATTAAAAGGTACACAGCAGAAGCAAGGGCAAGAGCTGCAGTTCATGTTCGGGCGGAGGTAGTGCAATTAAAATCTACAGTCGCGAGGTAACGCCTTGAAACCCACCCTTTGTCTTGCAAAATACATTCATACGCTTGTAATTTGCCTAATGAAAGAGAGTTAAAAAAGCCCAGTTTAATGCTGCTTGGATCACGTCACTGCAAACAATTCAAGAAACTCTAAATTACAAAGCACAGGACACTGGAGACGAGGCTACAGCAAAAGCAAAACTATTTTGCACTGGCAGCAATGCAAGAATTACACAGCGCGCTAATCAGCTGTTCTTTAATTGTTGCAGGGAGGAAATAAATAAATCCTTCCCCCCTACCTTTCCACACAAGAATGTTAGGCCAATTTACACCAGTAAACGTTTAAGTAATATGCACAGACAGGTTGTTTTACAAGTTTTTCATTTGTTTTTTTTTTCCCCCCAGTTCTTATATTTTATTGTTTTGCATTGCACTTTTCACATTAACACAATCCGCACGGCGTGGAGAGGATTCTGAATCGGACAACAATGCGTTTTAATTTGTGTAAACCAACAAGTCCTCTGGGGGGGAAAGTTGCTTCAGTTGTGTATTCAGACGGAATATTTAACAAAAAAAAAAAAAAAAACTGTTGATCTCAGAGCTTTTATTTTCCTAAAGTGCTGAATTAACATGCAGTTCCTCGCACATATCATTTCATAGTCACATTTTAATTGCTCTCCATTAATCACAAATTCCGAGCAAGCGGCGCATTTGCATAGATTTCGCATGCGAGCGTGACCCACTGGTATGTTGTGTGGGTGCAAAGGTTTCCACTCGCTGATGCGGTTTTAATACGGTATGCAAGCTGCAAACTGCGCCACCAACCACCACTGTAGGCTGTAGGCTTGGACTAATTGCCTCACCATGCAGTATTTCAGCCAGACAGTGGCTCTGATTACGAGTTTGGTTTGCGTTTGCACTTTAAAGAATCACAGCTGAGCCGCAGTTTACAAGTTTTCATTATGAAAGGTAGGTCATAACTTTTTCTTTTGGCACATTTAATGTCTACATGTTTAAATATAAAATCTGTTGTCCCTCTGTCTGGACTGAGTCTTTTTATAACTCTCCCCTGTTATCTACAGGATTTAATGAAAAGTAACAGAACTACCCTCAGGTTTTCCCTGAACAAATATCAGCGATACGAAGCTAAAGATAGAGAATCTGGCAGACTTTTTTTAAAATGGTGACTGTGTCAGCAGGAATTTCAGAGGGAGACAGAGAGTTGCAGACGTGTGATTAAGAAGGAGGCGGCGGTGTGTGTGTGTGTGCAGGTTATAGCTAATGCATAGCGTCCTCTGTGATGATGAGCTAGTCATTAGCAATGCATCTGCTTTTGTGCTGCACGCGAAGATGGATAAAACCGTCTGTGACGCAACATTTCTAGAGTGATTTTGAAGCTCAGCATGGTGGCTGGGGTCGCCGCCATCTTTTTTTTTGTGTGTTTTCTTTCAGGACAGGGACCAAACAGTTGGTCAAGACATCTACAAAACAAAGGACGTCATGTACTGTTGTTTTTGTGTGTGGGTGCATTGTGAAAATGGTGAATCTGTAAGGCATATGTGTGCAAGGAGGAAAAACAAGTAAATAAATAAATAAATGCATAAAAGACAGACAAAAATGATGAAGAAGAAATGCTGCTTATGATAGATATACCGTATAGTAATAGTATAGTAATCGTATAATAATATGGGACATATATGGCAAAGTATGAAAGTGGTGATTATATTGGTGATATGATGGTGGTAACAACAAACACACACAAAGAATAAACACTATAATATAAAGGATGATGCTACTGGAACCTGAACTGAGGAAATAAAAATCCCCAGAGTTGGTCGCTGTCATCTTGACCGTACTGGCTTGCATCTAAATTACAGCTAAAACAGAAATTATTTCCCTTAATCATGAATAAAGTTAATTAAAACTAAATTTAACCAACTTACTTATATAAAGTACCCACCCTCCCATCCTTTTGTAATGAAAATTATGCAATCATACCAGCCCGTAAGGTTCTTAGAGCTACACGTTAAAACACCTATCTATACAGGACAGGAAACACTAAGGGGACTGACTCACTTTTGGAGAAAGCCCCAAGTGGCCGATTGAGGAACTGGTGCGTTCCTTCCTTCGCTTCCTATTTTAGCTCCAGATGTTGCTTCTCGGTTATTAGCATTAACTTTACTGTATGTGGGTCATTTAGGAGAAGAGTTAGTACTGGGAGACACCTTGTGGTGCAACCCTGACACATCTTCAGTGATATAACGGGGTTTCGGGTCTTACAGCAGACATCCTCAGGCCTGATCAGGCCCCGATTTGTGTCCAGGTAGCACAACCAGAGTCACCATGAAGCTTTTTCATACGCTGCCATGATGTTCCTTCATGGCTTTTCACCTGTGCAGTATGCAGATCCCTAGTAGTCCCAGGACCCAATGTAAAGACTGGCCCATGGAAGCCCCTGAAGTCCACTTCAGTAGTTAAACTACTCTGGATATGAGTGATTTGGTTGTGCTGTTTGGATTTAAGACAACCACACTTATTCCTAACGCATTCCTTAGGTTAAGGCTAGCTGGTGCTATTAGCAATGCAGCTGTGGTTAGATAGTGTTAAATGTGTGTTACATTAACATTTCAAGCATTCGTACAAGAGATACTCATTTAAGGAGTGACACTGGGGCAGCTCAGCAAGGGTAGGTTTAGACTGCCTGACAGGACCCACCTTTTTAGCCAGAGAAGTAACAACCACTAAGGGGTTAATATCATGTTTAACTAAGACATATGAAGATTTAAAAGCAATTTGTGCTGCACTTCAAATACAACTGCACGAATTGACCTTGTTCTTGAGCTCAGCATTGGCACGGAGCGTACGTACACCAAGGCCGGGCAGAAATATTGCACAGTTCATTTCATCGAATTAGTTATGTATGGTTTCATTGCTATAGCATTAGATATTGGAAAATTAGTTGATATAAAACATGTTGCCCAGCCTTAGCCTGCATTAGCATGTTCATTTCTTTTGTTCGGTGTTTCAGAATGTCTTTAAGAGCATGAAATCTGACTTGAAACTGGGATGAAAGTGTGCCGGTACCCTGTAATAATGATGTTCAAGCCTCATTGTTGCACAGCGACGCAGCTTTTTAGTTTTTTTTTTTTTTTTTTTTTTTAACTCTTGCCAGAATAAGAATTGTTATATTTCACACAGCGGCTTTAGAAAGAAATCTTTTCACATTAGTGCTCCTATTACATTTGCATTTTTTACAGTTTTAGTTCCACT
The DNA here is from genome assembly GCA_005024645.1 of Planiliza haematocheilus. Classification (NCBI taxonomy): domain Eukaryota; kingdom Metazoa; phylum Chordata; class Actinopteri; order Mugiliformes; family Mugilidae; genus Planiliza; species Planiliza haematocheilus. The sequence goes on from SRSE01001068.1 coordinate 326,565, forward strand.
CTTAGTTTGTTTTGATATGTTTTATGCGGCACATACCTGGCTAAATCTGCACCTTTTTGAACAGACGCTACCGTTTAATTGTAACTGAAATGAAACACTAATGTTACTAGTCCATGTGCTAAGATCCATGAACAGGATAATGACTGGTTTTTAAACATTATGGATAATGAACACTATAAATACCATACAATTATTCTGTCACTGCACAACAGGTTATATATACTTTTAGCAGTTTCCAAAGAGTTGTTGCTCTTCCCTATGTGGACTGTACAGCGAGGAAGACGAGCGAAACCCGAGAGAACCTTTGCTAATCTACAGATATTTACAGTCCGTGTCAGTTTTTCAGTCTAACAATTATCACACTTCCCAGATGTGCACTCGAGTCTTGTTAGCAGTCTGTCAACTTTGTAGACAAAACTCTTGCACTTCAGAATGCTGACGCTGAAACAAAGAAAAGAAAAAATCAAAACTTTCAATGTCAATTTGCATTCACCTTTTTTTTCTTTTTCACAGAAAGGAGAAAACAGAAAACCAACTATGAAAGCTGATCGTGCCTTTAACAGAAAATTCCAATTAAATCATGACTCAGAAAAGCTGAACTTTGCTCTCGGAGTCGTCCACCGAGATTGGAATATCGCTGTGCTCCGTTTCTAAAGGACGTCCGGTGTCGACTGTAGAGGCACCGTAGCTGTCTCTATAGCATCTCACGTTTTCTCTTCGTTCTCATGTCTCTGGGGCAAAGGGAGGCCGTTCTGCTGTCCACGGTGCGCTCCCCTGCAGAAATGCCACTGGGGGATAGTTTTTCCTCAGTGGCAATGGCATCACCTGGTCCCCCGAGTGCTACTGAGTTGCACCTGTCCCGATAAAGCAGGGAGGCACTGGAAACGCAACGGCATGTCATTACATGCCGCAAAGGATGTCTAATGAGAATGTATGAGGCTGATATGCTCAGTTGGGGAGACCAAGAAATAAATAAACAAAAAGCTTTGAATAGCAATAGTTCACCTTGTCAGAAAGAAAGTCGATATGAAGCTACTTCTGAATTACTGAAAGTATAATGTATCTTGGAAATTAGTCTTTGCCACTGAGAAGCAGCACATTGGTCTTCCAAGGACACTTTCCAGCATTTAGCTATTGAGGAATTTTACAGTTATAATGAGACCTTGTGTTTCTCAGCTCATTTCAGTTATACTGTTTATCAACTATACATGCCAAGAAATGATGTGTAATTCATTAGCTTATGTCTGCAGGATTTCGTGTTTGAATTGCACGGTTCTGAATTATTTCCTTCCCTTTCTTGGTCGTGCAGCCAAAGCGCAAAGAAGACGGTGCAAATAAATTTTCTCTTTAATTCCTAATTCATCGATATTAAGCATATCAAATTTTTACTTCTTCTCCAATTTGGCATAAATGTCGATCAGTATGTGTGCGGCGCTTGAATCTTAATTCCAAAAGGTGAATATATATTAGATGGAAACGCCGCATTCCAGTTTATTTCAAACCCGGTTATACACTTATGCAAAAATGTATCCACCCCAAAGACAACAGCACCCAGGTAAAACCAGAGTCGTGTAGTTTATGCTGTTCAGTGCAGTGCATCTGGAAATGATTCAGTGGTCCACCTGCACCAGAAGGACAATAGACACTCCTTTGAAGACAACAATGTCCAAATCTTAGTCAGAGAAGACAGACGGTTTGAAAGAGGAGTAAAGGAAGCCATCTATGTCAGACTGGAAGAACCTTCTTCAAACAGAGGGACTCGACTGAGATATAATGTGCCATCAATTTGGTATACAGTTCTAACTTCTGTCACCAAGACGTTTCAACCCCACTTCAAGACTGGAGCATCTGACTGATAACGGGTCATTAGACCTTTCATAGGGAAAGAAGACAGGGACAAACAGTGTGTCCTATTTAAACTACAACTTCCCAGTCCCTTAGACCTGAAGAAGCTTCTTGGAAATGTCATCTCAAAAAACTCCACAAGTCCAGTTTTTTAATGGTTTTTGGATACATTTATTATTTGCAGTATTTTCTGCAGTGTCTAGTGTTGTGATATAAAATCTCATGCAAATCCAAATGCACATGATTAAATTCTTGCTCTACGCTCATAATGTGTACAAAACTTAAGCTGTTTCAGGTTATTTCATGTAAGAAGAAAACTCACCCTGTCTCGGTACTATACCAAAGCATGAGTGATTGTAAAGACCTTTCTCACACTTCTCATTCCCGTTCTTGTTGTAAACACAACACACAACCACAGACTCACCAACATGGATGTAAAAACTAGATTTTTCATTACACTTAAAATCTATGTTGGTAAGATTAGACATGTTTTTTGCAAATGTCGATAATCTACGACAGTTTTATGACATATGTGAGCAGCAAGACGTGCAAGAACAGGACGCTTTTATGGAACAAAACATACAAAAATGTATAGTATATGCAAACAAATGATGCCATTAATGGAGCAGAAGATGCGTAAGTGATGTACTAACATATGATCTCCAAGATATCTGCTTTATATACACTGTTCTACATATTTTTTATTTATTTTCAATTATTTTTTCATTATTTTTACTTAACTGACAGGAAAACAAATCTTGAGATTTGTACTTATTCAAATACTTGTATCATTGGTTCCACCAAAACAAACTGTAAATGAACCATTGCTGATCTCTAAAGGAATAATTTTCATCTAATGTCCTCATCTATCTTAATATTCACATTTTACTTCTCCCATTTTTATATTGATGTTAAAAATGAGTGACATGTTATGCTGCATGACGCTCCGGTTCGATCATATCTTCACTCGCCTGCACACTATTAGTTACAGTGATAGAATGCCATTTTGTGGCCGCAGTTCCCCTCGAGGATCAATACGTCTTTTCCAATAGTGGAGGAGGTACAATTGAGGCTGAGGGTTGTTATTAAGCAAAAGCAGTCAAGTGGCAACCTCTAATCCAGTCAGTCGTCGTGCCGACAGAAGAAGAAAATACACGTGTCAAAGGGGGGGAATACGGGATGTCTCCTTCTGTTTAACTGGATATTATTATCTGATCTCTGGTCTGCACACGCGGTTCAGAATGTTCCAACCCTAGCCTACGCCTGTGCTTTAGCGGTTGCCATGGCGAACGGCAAACAATCAGCTAACTAGCAAGCAAAATGTCACGGCACTTCCATTCAGTGTCTGCAAGAAGCGAGGCAGAGCGGGAGCGTGTGAGAGAGGGAGACGTTATAGAAGCAGTTGCAATCAAGGTTACCGCTCTTTTGCCATCTTCAAGAGCCTCGCTGGCTATTGTGAGTGATGTCTCGATTCTCATTGTGTCGGATAATATATGTGCAAGAAAAAAGGGGAGCGATGCAGAGAAAAAGGCCAAAACATTTGCTGGCATTCGGCATTAGTCCTCTTCACGGATAAATCAGTAGACTAGATACCGACTTGTCAAGTAAAAGTTGAGGGAATAAAATGCTGAGGGGCAGAGAAAAGGCCAAAACATTTACAGTTGTATAACATCGGCTAACTCGGACTGGCCGCGAGCCTGACACGCCGCTAGGACCCTTCGTTAGCAACCATCCATCACATAAAAATAGACGTTTTTCCGTAATGAACGAATAAATAAATACAAAAATAAGCGTGCAACGTTTCCAAAGTACATTGACATTGTTAATCAGCGGTTTGTTTGCACTTGATAAATTAAAGGGCTGACAAGAAGCACTGAATTCTCTCCAAAAAGCCGCGCGAGCTGTAATGATGCACCCTGTGATTTCTCGCAGCTCACCAGATGTCACCTTCATCTCAACTAGCCAGACACAGCTGTTTTTCTATTTTCTATCCTCTGAGAATAATTTTAGTATTCAGTATTGGGAACACTTTCTTTTTTTTTAATTGCTATTTTCTGTCGGCAGACAATGTCAGATGTTGAGCTATCAGTCAAACAACAGTGACCTTCCTCAGTGTGTCTGGACAATGCTCATTTCTATCTATGGACTGCGGTTGCAACAGACACAATCAAGGCAGTGGATAGCCTATGTATTAAAGATAATAATATAGAACAACAGAGTTTTTATACAGCGTTGTATGTAAATAGTGCATTTTTTTTAGTAGAATATATGTTTTACTTGATGTTTCTGTGGTTTTGCTGCAGTGACACGGCTTCAAATGCAAGAAAACTGCACTAAAAGTTAGCAGTAACCTGAATGAGCTTCAAGCCCTGGCCTCCTACTTCGGTCTAGCCTGGGGACAAGTATATGACCTCTGGCTGTCTAGTCACTGTGCTGAGGTGAGCCATAAATGACAATGTGACACCGCTGCCAGGGCTGTGCCCTTGCCCAGAGCAAAGATAGGTGAAGAACAACATCTGCAGTCACATGTCCTTCATCTAAGATGTTGGAGTTTGGCCGACAGCTACAGTGGCCTGGTGACTGTCCAAATCCTGTGACATTTGTGTGTCATCCTGTCGACGGGGACGCACAAATGCACTTTGTCAGTTCACCTGCACCAGCAGTTTTCCGCGGACAGCTTTCCCCGGGTTTTTACTTTAGCAATTATTAGCACGTTTCATTGTCAGCCGTGACGGCTGCCATTCCTGTCGCTGTATTGAATTCGACTGCTTACGGACAAGGGATTTCCTGGAATTGCTGTCTATTTTTTTAATTCCCTGATATCAGTCTTGCACTCTACTCTCCGCTGTAGTGACTGCTGTGGAGTAGAAAACTACTCATACACTGTGAAGCAAATGGAGTCTGACTGGTTGATTAGCGCAGCATGAGTTTGTTTGGCTCCACTGTCAACCAGTTGCTGTGCATGCTTAACAAAGTGGCTGCTCAAGTTTGCTTCAGCCAGAGTTGGGCCTGCAGTATTTTGCACGGTTTAAACTTCTGTGACTACATCAGCCCAGAATCTAACGCTGTAGCCTAACGTGTGCCTCCCCAGAAATGTAACTATGCGCCATGGCGATGCAGAACGGAAGAGCTGTGATTGGTCCGCTTGCTAGTAGCGTCTTTCCCCTTTACTATTCCCAGCTGTTTTTCCAGCTCCGCAGTTTTTGTAAGAGATTGTTTTGGATCAATAAAGATGGAACACATCGAGGAAAGGTTAACTGAGGAGGTTCTGAGATACAAACATCCCCATGACTTGTCCTGACTGAAAGTTTGGGTGAAAGTTTCAGCAGCTATTGCTGATAGTGAAGCAGGAAGTAGAAAGTGAAGCAGGATGTAGGAGCAAAAATGAACCCCAACTGGCCAAAAAGACACAGCAGCCAGACAGACGAGTGCACAAGTAAAACCAGTGTAGGCTATGTGCAAAGCTTACTCTATCTTGTTCTCTCCAACTACTTCAGTTACCACCGCTACACAAGAACAGTCTCAGATCTCATCTTTAAATGGATTGTTGGGTTTCTTTGAAGCTCCATTGTGAGTCTATTACCTCCAGCAGATAGTGATTGGAACGCCCCCAGTTTGGAGAATCGCACTGGAGTACCATAACGGAAGCCAAGAAATGAAGTACTGTGGAAGGGGTCATCCGAAAAATGCATCTTAGCCACCTAAAACAAGGCTCGCCTAAAAGAATCAATATCAGTTTAAGTGTAAATGATATCTACAATATTATCACTGCTTTACCTTGCCATCAGACAGAGGTTATATCACAGTTATATCGATCTATGCTCTCCTCAAAGGCGCCGGACTGCAATGGCCAAAACAGTAATTTCCCTTCAGAGAACATGGACACTTGTGACTTTGTTGTGTTAAAACGTGTGTTCAGCTCAGAGCTGAGAGACGATTAATCACCTGTTGCGCCGTCCTCAGGCTAGAGACGTGGTTTGAAATGAGCTATCATTTAAGCAGGGTTTAGGTTAAGGAAAGTAAAGCAGCTTGGTTCAGGCTCGACGCGAGAAGATCACGGTCGTGGGTCAGTGAGAACGAAGACTTCAAAAAGTAAGAGGTCGGCTCTTTGAGGACTTCAAAAAGGCCAACCTGTGCTTTGCTTTGTGTCCTGTTACTCTCGGATGCTTAGATGTGAGGGAGCCTTGGGCAAACGCTAGGACCTCGCTAAATCACACATATAGCGATGTGTGTGTAGCAAACGCTTCATAGCAAGTGAGTTGGAAGACAATGTGCGTTTAATTGGGATGATTTTGTGTTCATTTTTTCTTAAAAAAGTGAACTACCTGAGCTTTTTCTTTGATCAGAGCTCTCTTCAAAACAACTAGACTGCTTGGATTCACTAGCATGTTTGTGTGTGTGGTGCGATTCTGGATTGTTCACACGGTAGTTTGGATCTGAATTAATATTCTTTGCAGTACAAGGGAGTAGCCACCCTGTGTGTAGATGGAGTTATCCATTTAAAGACTAGACCTTTTACTTCCAGTAACTTTTCTAATCAGTTAGGGTAAACATGATCAGCTGCTCTAATTGTCACCTTTTCATTTATTTTGTGCTCGATCATTTCATATCGCGTATACTGCGCCACACTACACACCGCATAACACGGGCGTGCAACTGAAATCACTTGGTTGAACATCACAGTCATTGTCATTTGTGGATGCAAAAATAAAATAAAAGCATATTCTATTCCATATAGTCAGTGATTATACAGTCATCCTCGGTGCCTCTTTGCCGGATAATTATGCCAAACAATTTCAGTTCACATGTGGGTGTCTTCAAATAGGCAGCCAGCAGTGTTTATCGTCACACACTCAATTTACAATTGCTCTCTGCAGTGGCACTGGAAGGAAAATATAAAAGTCCTCTTTGGAGGACTCCAAAGGTTTTTTTCTTTTTTTTCCATTCATCAGAAATTCATTTGTTTCACTATTGCACAGCAACTTCTTAGACGAGGCTGCCACTGCAGCGGGGATAAGACTAATATGGAGTTGACAGATAATGCTGTGATTCGCCACGCTTCTCTGAAAATCCAGGGACATTGTGCCGTTACGTGGTCAAGGTTTCAGTGACAAGAAGTGAGATGAGAAGACCTGCATTGGGCGCTGCAAAGAAATCCAAACAAAACAGAGCCGCAGGGTAAATTGGCATATGAGTGACGGGAAAACAAGCATTGTTCAACTTAATTTTTGTAAAGTATAACTGACTCTAAGTAGCTTTATTATCTGCTGCTATTTTCCAAACCGTTGTCACTTTCTCATTATCTTGTATTATTGGAATTTACTTGAGTTTATTATGTGCGTAGATGTTTGAAATACTTCCGCAGTCTGCAGCAATTTGGCAAACTGTGTGTATTAAATAAAACAACAATCGAGCCATTGTTGTCCAGAGATGGCATTTCCAAGTGCAGAGGTTTGAACATCAAATTTAAGAAAAAAAAAAAATAAGACAGAAAGAAAAATGAACTGAAAGGTCTACATCCTACCTGCAAAAAGGCCAGCACACGATTGCTGCTGTTAGGAGTGTCAAAAACAGGATCTGCGGTGCATTTAGAGGCACATAGCACATTTTAAAAACACTACCTGGTAACCTGTGCATACAGCCGAGATCAGAATAGGAGCGAACAGTTTCTTCAGGTACAAATTTTTGTGCACTCTACTGTAAGAGTGAATCGGGTCTCGAGTTCACAGAGTCTCTTCAGTTTATTTTTTGACTATGAATACATCTTTGTGTCGCACCAGAATCCTTCCAGTGTCACTGAAGGTGAAGGTGTGCTCGGTAAATCACAAGCATGCGTAACTGAAATTCAGTCAGAATTTCAAGACAATTCATCAGAATAAAAATAAAAAAGACATTTCAAAAAAAGTGCAAATGTATTTACTTTATGAACAGTGACAAGAGTTTAAATGAAGGAGTTTAGGGTTGAGGACATATTAATGTTTCTCACTCCTCGCATGTTAAACTGTGATCCTGCTAATTGCACACATAAGAAGTGTCATAAGAAGAAAGATTTAGTTCGAACACAACGTGTGTTTAACCGTTTGGTGATTCGGTGTTAAGATATTAAACTAAGCAGGCGTTTTCTTCTTGCAATCACTCTGTATGGCTTTATGTGCTGTATTTAATGCAATCACCGAGCCCGAATGTGAGTCAAGAGGCTGCATTCATCGCGTACAAATAAAACTGGCCTGCATGGCGGTGTTGTCTGAAGTACAGGCTAAGTTACAGATGCATTTAAGAAGAGGAAGGATGAAACACGAAATATACACAAAATAATTGTACATTTAAAATATATCACACAGCAGACATGTGTAACTCATTCATTTTCTGTAACTATTTGTCCTGTGAAGCGTCGCGGAGGGCATAAAGCCTATCCCAGCTGCCGCTGGGCTAGATTCACCAGGTCAGCAGTTTATTGCAGGGCTAACACAGAGGAACAGACAATTGTAATTTCCCCCGCTAATTGATGCATTTTCCAATAACGCCTTATCTAACACGATTAAAAATCTGCTGTATACAATATAAATATAATCATTGTCAGGTTAACAGTCAGAGTCAAACTGGCGTACGGTCATTTTAAACTACGGTAACAGAATTAAGTCCAGTGATGAAAATCCAAGCAGGCCGCTTCCTGCTGCTCCGGTGGTGACTTCGGTCTGATGTGTGAAGCCGAGAGGACGCACACAGGCTGTCCACGTCAAAGAAAGATGAGTCTGACATGTCCAGTTCAGCAGACTTGGCCTGACCCGTGGCCGGGCCTGCCCCCTTACTGCTAGCCTCCACGACACGGAGCAAGATAAAATGTTTTTCCGTCATAACTCCACAGTCACTGCAGCTCGGTTGTGACTCTCAAAGCAGTGTCGTCATGGTTGCTTCTATGAGAATAAGATAACAGCCGATGCAAGGGTTTTAATGAAATAACATTTAAAAGATAGCTTAATAGCACGCCTCTGAAAAAGCTGGGTTGTTTATAGATGGTTGTTTAATATATGTAGGACAGATTCCCTGTCCATTTTGAGCATGCCGATGTAATACTCATGTATCTGATCGTCCGTTCTTCCATCTAATCTACTTTCTGTATCTGGGACCACTGTGATCAATGGTTTGTTTATTTGCCTGTGTAATAGGCAAATTATACTAGGCGGGAGAAGTCACCTCTAGCATTAACCCGCTTACATTTTAATCAATGACTTAAGTGATTTTTATCAGGACGCCACAGGCAATGGGGTGATGGAGTAACAGACTACCTGTCCTTTTAAATGTCGAAGTGACCTGCCTCCGTTATTTAGTGGTTCTGTCGGAGAAAGCAATTTCTCTCCGAGTCACTCAACCAAGCAGCATTTGTCATATTCCTAATCAATGGCCTCACTTATTGCAACTAATGCAATCCTGGCGAAATTCTAATTTTGAGATGAAGTCTGCGCGGATAGAGTAAGCTGCGTTTGATTAATAACTATTTGTTGTGTTTTTGCCAGAAATGTCCACTAGCGACAAACTCTCAGCTACGAAGGAAAGGATGATGAGCAAACTGCTTCATATGTGCGCAGGGCTTTGTCTGAGATGAGGGCTGAGGATTCTGAAATACAGTAGCTGCATATGGTTGTTTAACACTACGCTGATCAGGCATAACATTATGACCATCTCTCCTAATATTGTGTAGGTCTCCCTTGTGCCTTCAAAACAGATGTGACTCATCAGAGCATGGACATGGGCCTTCTGAGGGTGTCCTGTGGTTACTAGCAACAGGATGTTATTAGTGGGGGGCCTTTGAATCCTTTGGGTTGAGGCGAGGGACCTTTCCGGATCATCCCACAGATACTTGATCAGTTTGGGAATTTGGAGGCCAGGTCAACACCTTCTTCATGTTTTTTTTTTAGTTGTTCCTAAACCATTTTTGTGTGTGTGCCTGTGTCAGGCTGCATCCTACCATCAAGAAGTGTGATTGCTATGGGTGGGGGTTCCTGGTCTGGTCTAGCTGGGTGCTACATGTCTAAGTAACATCCACATGAATGACAGGTCCACAAGTTTCCCAGCAGAACATTGCATCATCACAAGATGGTCAATGTTTTTTTACTTCTCCTTTTGGTGGTCATAATGTTACGCCTGATAGGTGTACATACACAATCATATGTATTGTTTTGTGAGTAGTTCACACTAAACCTATCCTTTAGTTTATTTATCCTGATGTATTGGCAAAAAGAAGCCTTGAGTTTCTTTAGACCAGCCTTTGGACTCGAAGTACAGTACGTGATTGAAGTGTTGTTTGACCTGCCATCACCCAAGGTAAGAATGGATTAAGTTTACAGCACTGGCTTGCAGTCAGCTAGAGTAAATGGCAAATTAGCTCAAGAAATATCCAGTGAAACTCTGTGCAACCATGAAGGTTTTGCCGGCTTATGCTAGAGGAGAAATAAATATTTTGGAGCAGTAATGCCCAGAGCCCACCATAAGAAGACATCAACCAGGCGTGGTTTCCAGAGGAGAGGGTAGAAAACTCTGGCGGCCACTACTTTACATCACAGGATTAAGAAGAACCGAAGCGGGTGCCATAATTTCAGCAGCTATTTTGGAGTTTTCCAAAGTTGATATCCTAAATGCACCAGAAATGTAAGCCTACACTTCCTCAGTGCTAACATACAAACCAGCAGGGATTATGTTTGCCAGCACATAAATCATATAGCTGCCACTTACTTTCCGGGGAAACAACTAAACAGTATGGCATTGCCTTTTGCGCCTCTCCTGTCATCACGCGCCACAAGCCATATACGGTATAATGAGATCTTGATTCACACCGAGCGGAAAAAAAACAGTCGCAAATGGCAGAGCTAAAACAGAAAACTGGCAAAGTGGTTACCGAAAATGGAGGAAGGGAAAAGAAAAAGAAAAGTGCCGTGGCCTTTATGGAACAGAAAGTACAGCCTCCAACATGTGGCAGCATGACATTCTCTCGAGGCCCGTTGAGAACAGACACATTTGTGCAGAAGTGTAGGACTGAGTATTGAATTTTCCACAAGCTGTTTTCACCTCCTGTGTACAGTAACTTGGTACTGACTTGGGTGTCCTCACGTGGCTTTGCAGTGTAAGTTCAATGAATTCGCGAGCGGCCAGCGGAGAAACCACACCGAGCTCAGAAGCGACAGAACCAAGAGGTTACTTCCCCGTGTTCTGGTGTAATGATCTCAAGCAGATTCAGAAGGTGAAATGTCAGTTGTAACTGTAGTGACTGCACCTCATGAAATCTGAGGGGGAAAAAAGGAACAAAATGGTGTTTTGTATGAAGTAGAATAAATCAAATCATTCGGCACACGTGCTACTTAAAGAAATGACATTTAGGAAAATTCAAGTACAAAGATAGAAATGTAAATTCCAATCTGTTATAAAACACGTAATCTCTTTTTGATATTTTGACACGTAGAAGCGCATATGTCTCAGCTGGAATTCCATGCATTTGTCAAACCGCGTATTATGTGCTCAGCGTGCTAGTATTTGCCATTCCTTCCTCCTTTATTTTTGCATTTTAATGCATGTGCAGCATAGGCACGCGGGATGCCGCGCGGAGCCGGGCTGTATTTGAAATCGTTCGGCTCGGACGGTCGAGGCGCTTGTTTACATTGTTAAGGATGCACGGAGCTCTTCACACGGGGGACGGACAGGTCAAACCGAGTAGAGGCTATATGCGAGAACGCCCTCATCTATACCGCCTTATTTTTTGTTTTTAATTAGACACAAATGTCAGATCTGTTTCCCGATCAATTTTTAATGAAAGCAGTCATACGCGTGTTCCGCCCTACACTAGAGGACTGTCCGTTTTTCCTCTTGCACCTGATTTCCAGTTTAATTTGGGACATTTTTACCAAGTCAAACTTTTTTAGACCAGAATAATGACCAAGCACACAAGTGAGTCAGTAGTAATAGTTTTGTTACAGTGTTTTAAACTTCACCACAAGTCCGCCACGCTTCATCAATATCCAATTATCAGTTATCAATACTGCATTTGGCACGAGCATTGAATTCCAAGAAGAATCTTAGTTGTTCTAAGCACGCCTACCCATCTTCCTTCCTTTTTTTTTTTTTTTTTTTTTTTTAATCTGAGGAAGTCAGACCCATTACAGTTGAGCTCCGGCTAAGCCTCTTGCGCTTGAGGCCTTTGCATTGTATTTAACTGTATGGGCATTAAGATTGAGCTTTAAATGATTGCTTGTCGGACGGGTTGCGCGCACGTGTTTAAGCGTGGATTCGGAATTATGCATGTGTATTTAAATGTTCCCCCTGTCAGTTATTTGTTCATTTAACTTTTCAACGTGGAAGGCTGGGGTGCTGGTGTGTGTGTTTGTGTGTGAGAGGAAGCTGATAGAAAGGGCTGAGTGGACTCCCCCGAATGGCTGCGGTGGGGTGGACTATGATAGGGTGCAAATCTAACTACGGGCCAATCCTGCTGCCATAGGACTTAATGTCACTCCTGCATTTGGAGACCGGAGAAAATCCCAGGAATGATTATGAAAAACGAGATTGGTTTTCACTGTGTTTAGCACATTTTCATTCCCCAGGCACAAGCAGAAGATTCTTAGAGAGAGAGTGGTCTGTCTGTCACTTTAACAGCGTGGTGTTACATTGTCAAGGAAATGGCTTTTGGATGTGTGCTTTTCACACCGAGCTTCATAGAGGGACTGGCGGATACAATCTGACAATGATATATGGTTTTAACCTAAAGCACGACGCAGATCTGAAATCAAGCCAAGCTGTCCACTGAGTTTGCATACTTTTATCAGAAGTGGAGTTCAGATTGCACTGAAACAAACCTTTGTCTCAACAGGAAGTGTGCACACAGATAGTATTAAATTGAAATGTTGCACGATTCAAAACTGGGGCCCCTTTTAATGACTATATATTTGTTGCAGGGTGAAGTATTTCATCTTTTGTAGGTTTGGCGTTGAAATGACTGCCTAGAAAGTACAACTTCGATGCAGCAGACTACCATCTGGAAAACAACACAGCTTTTCACCTTTGCCATGCGGCGTGTCTATAGCAACATGGTTTCATTTGGAGATTTTAGAGAGTTCAGAAAGACAGGGAAGGGCACAAGGGCATCGAGAGGCTGCTAAGCATAAGCCAAAAACACAGTTGCACTCTGTAAGAGCTCAGACAAGAGCGACACAACCAATAATAGAAGGCTACAATGTCTCTCTGTCACCATGCGCAATTTACAATTTAGACCACCTTGCACTGAAAAACAGACAAGTAAGATCAGACAGTGTGAAGGACGTTGCTTAAAATCAGCCTCTGTTAACGTTGTCCTGGTAGAAAAAAAACACAAAAGCAATAAAGGTTTGAGCCAAAGAGCATGCAAAGAGCGTCTATTGGCAGCCCGTTCTTTAGTCAGATGACACAAAAAGACCTTTGTTTGGATCAGCTGGGGTCCAGCATGTTTGGCATGGACCTGCCTGTACTACCCCAGTACTCCTGAATAGTGTTGACCATCAAATATGGAAGTTTACTGTAAAACAAAATTAAATAGTTTTATATAAAATAGCACTATGGATGCAAGTTCATACCTAAATCCTGATTGGAACCATAACTCCAAGTCTCAAGACATTGCACAGGAAACAATCGGGCCTGAAACAAGATTTATCGCGGAGGAACAAAGTGAAAACTTGGTCAGGTATGTCAGACTTAAAACCAATAAACTTTAAGTAGAATAACAAAACCTTTCCACCGCAGTTGTCTGTGAAGGTTCTCAGTCATCCAGCTCCGCGTTAGTATATCCAATAAAAAACAAGCCAATATAAGGGCAACTGGACTTGTAGAGTTTTCTGAAGACATTTCATCCAAGCAGCTTCTTCAGTTCTAAACGCCTGGTAGGGAGTTGGGCTTCAAATCAGAAACCGGATGACTCAGATTTGGGCATCATCCATGCACAGGAGGTTTCAATCTGGATCTTAGAAGAAAGTAAGGCATGAGAATGAAAGGTGGGGTTGAGGTTGGGGAACTTTATTGTCTGTGTTGCGTCTCTGTTGTTTTAATTATACCCAAAATGCCCAATGCCCTGCACTTGTATGATTCAGAATTGAAAGATCTGAAAGAAGAACACATTTTGTGAATTGGGTTGTGCCATTAAACAACTGTGTATGCATGCACCCAGTCAAAAAACATCTTGAGAAACCACAGCACTGTCCTTGTGACACTTGTTTGAAGGACGACCTGTTTTTTTACAACCTGAACCTTATTTCTGGCATAAAATACGATCGTCACCCATACGACATAATCAGATCTGTGTATATCCATATAGTGGGAGTGAATGGGGCACAGAAATGCAGCCTTTAAATAACGCATTATCTGCCACGAAACCCGTTCTAATCTAATCATCTCCCAAATGACCTCAAATTACACAAAAGTTACATAGGTGAGTAAACGATCGTATTTTATGCCAGAAATAAGGTCCAGGTTGTAAAAAAATGGTAGTTCCCCTTTAAAGCAAAGTCCCGATTGCAAATAAATGATTTGCATTCAGAATTTCTATAGACATTTCAATGTCAATTGTCACATGTCTTACATTGTACACAAATGAAAATGTTGCCAGTGCACAATACTATGTGTCGGAACTTAGATCTTTATTATAGTTTGATTGTTTTTCCGTTTAAAATTACATCACTTGACTTTTTTGAATTGGCTATTTACTTTGCTTTAAACAAACTGCGGCGCATACCGATAAGTGATTATATCTTCAAATCATAAATAAGGAGAAGCAATATCAAGTGTGTGTACGGATGATTATCTCGCTCTGTATGTGAGGCCTGCATATGGAAATAGAAATTGTAAAATAGAAATCGTTTTATTGTTTAATTCCTGAAAGCTACAGACTGGCCTGCAGCTGTGACAGTTTTACCAGTGGCTTTGTAAAAAAAAGATATTATGCAAAAACACATTAACTACTATTATAAAAAAGGAAGAAACCCAATAAAAAAAAAAGCTTGCAAGATAAATACAGCTGGACCCATCCCGTACCCCTACACGCACACACATTAACGCACAGACACGCACGCGCAGGCCAAACAGTCACACTCTGTCACTGCACCTTTTTTTTTTTTTTTTTTTTTTTCGCTCAATGAAATTCAATTATGAAAAGAAAACGTTGAATCATCACAATTTACTGAATGGACATAAAATGAGATGCAAATAAGTGTGGTACTATGCATTTGAGGCATTTTGTCACACCATAATGGTATAATGTTGATAAGGGAAGCGAGGCCAAAATAAATTCATTGCGAGTGACAGAAATAGAGAGAGAGAGAGAGAGAAGACTGAGGAATGAACAGGCTCAAATGTAATACAGAGAAGAGAATACGTCCAAAACATGTTGTAAATAGATGTAGGGGGCGACTGAATAATAATGGTGATAAAAAAAAAGAACTATAAACTGTTGTAACTGCCCATTCCTTTTCAGATTTGATTAGAAAATGCTAATTTGTGTGTGTAATGGCTGTTTAATTAGAACAAGTTGAGCCCTTTATTGCTTTTAACCAACCCTTAGATCATTACGCTTTTACTCTGGACATCCACAGAGAAGAAATAATCTTCCTTTGGATAATGTGACAGCTGAACAGTGGGTTTAAAATGTGCCATTAACACCAGGTCTATGGTTTTTGGAAATGTCTGCCCGCCAGCCTGTCTGCTCTCCATTTCAACATGGCGCAATTTGAACTGTGACAGTTCATACTGCTCTGTTTCACCCTGATCACTGTGCTGCCAAGATGTCAGAATCTCGTTAGCCAGTCGAAAGCCACCAAATCTTAGCCCTGATGCCTGCAGCTTTGCCCGTACGAGACAAAATGTTCTGCGGTGTGTGTCTGTCTGTAGCATCTGTCAGTGCCAGTGGTGGTGCCAAAGACTTATCTCCTGTTAGCTACAGTCATTTGCATATGTCCTTGCAGTTGTTTGGCATGAGCTCATAATGACAAGAGGGGGGCATGAAGACTTGTAAAAGAGCTGAGGAACAGTTATGACAGATCTTGTCCATCTGCATCTGCCTCGGTGATGATTTTTGGTTCTGCTAATGCTGTTAAACATGGACGTCCGCCAAGTAGCACTTAGGCTGCCTAGAAATCGCTGTCATTATTGTGTTCATGAGTCATTACTGTGTCCATGAGTGCCATTCTTTATATAAACTGTCTGTAGTACTTTGATTAATGCTGGCTGTTTATTCAATCCCTTAAAAGGGTGACAAAGAGTTTTTTTGTTTTGTTTATGTTGCCAGGCTGTTATTTGAGACCAATTTGGGTCACAACCTCTGGCTTTATGCGGATGTCTTCAGCTGACAGTTCATTACTCTATAATAATATGTGAGGAAAAAGCATTTTTAATGAATGTGGCATTGGAAATTCTTGGTTGTGTCACAGTTTATGTTTACAGCAATCAATATGTTCATGCTACGCTTCCTTTCCCCTTAAATTTAATGCGAGGCTAATGACCAAAAACAAACCCCATCAGGTTTCTACCACCAAGCTCTTTTTTCACTTTGACTTCCAATCAGGCTCTCTCTTTAAAAGTGAGATTTGTGGCTTACCAGCATACCACCACACAGTAACTTAACACCTCGGGATCACAGCTCCTCCTTGCAACCCAATTCATTCAAACCGCTACGGTACAGCTCTAAATAAAGACTGCACCCATTGCAGTTTGAATGAACTGGGTTGCAAACCGCATTTGGAGGTGCCCAGGAATGTTATTCCAGTCAGGAAGTTGTAGCCCTTTGGCTTTTTGACTAGTTTTGTTGCTGAGAGATGCTATGCTATTATAGTTTCTAAGGCGTATTTGCCTAATACGAAACCCCACAAAGATCCTGTATCTGAGGCATGTATGCATACACCAATCAGGCATAATATTATGACCACCTTTCCTGATATTTTGTAGGTCTCCTTTGTGTATCCCAATCAGTTGCAACTCATCAGAGAATGGACGTTGTGATTGGGGGGTTTGGATCCTAAGGGATGAAGGAATCATTTGAATCTCTGAATCATCCCACAGATCAGTTTGGGATGTTTTTCATGGATTTTTGAGTTGTTCCTAAACCGTTTTGTGTGTGTGTGCACCTGTGTCAGGTTGTATCCTGCTATCAAGTCATAGCTATGGGGTGGGGTGCTTGGTCTGGTCTAGATGGGTGCTACATGTCTAATTAACACCCACACGAATGCTAGGTCCACATGTTTCCCAGCAGAACATTGTATCGTCACAAGATGGTTAATATTATTAATTTCTCCTGGTTTTAATGTTGTGGCTGATCGATGTAAACCCACTGTTCAATAATCCTCACATTTCCAAAGAAAAAAAAAGGAGGCCCAAATGGTAAGGCAACAGCATACACATTGAGTGGCAGAGCTAATAATAGCCGCGGCGTTAGCATATTGAGCAGTGGAGCAGGCTATAGGCCGAGCAAAACAGTGAATAGTGCTTTTACAGCATAAATATACTGCCTCATTGAACCGGATCCATTAAATATCGATTGTGACACACTATGATGTAAACTGTGCGCCTGAAGTTCCTGACTTGTCTCTCGAACACAGTAGAGAACTCATTAACCGACATTCTACCGGCATCTAAAACAAATTTTTCCAATTTTATGATTGTATAATAAACTAATTCACAAAAAAAAATTAAAGATGAAATAAAATCAACACAACTGAGTACAACAGAACAATGTGTTTGTGTGCTCTTGGCTCTTTCCGCGGCTCATATGTGCATTTCAACAATGGGGAATCATTACGCGAGGGACACCCAGTTCTTTCAGCCATCTGCTCGGGAAGAAACACAAAACAGTGCAGACAAATCCCTTTAACTAACTTGATCGCGTTAATCAGTTTTCATTATCCCTGTCCATTTCTAACAAACTGCATCATTAATGGGACGTGAATCCATTTGAAGTAAGGAGGGAATTTGCTGTTTTTGTGTTTTTAGAAAGGAGTGTTAAACGTGCAAAAAAAAAAAAAAGCTTTGTTCTCCGAATGGAGAACCTTTAGAGAACAAAATTGCTTTTAACATCATGTTAAAAATAATAAGATGAATTAACAAATTAATTCAGGATTAAGGTGGCCAAACAACTCTCTTAAGAAATTAACACTCAATGAAAATCCATTTCTACTTTACTCATTTAGCGAGGAGGTTAAAGTGCAGATATAAGTGCATTGGCAAGGATTTTGTTGTATTACATAATATCCCTGACAGACAGGTCAGTATAAAGCATGCTTGCTGTCTGATTTGAAACAAGGTAACTACAGGCTGGGGGCTTAAACCCCTAGGTTAACACTATCACTTCCTCTTATTCAACGTAGAGATCTTCTGTTGCTTCAACAGCCCTTTACACATTTCATACCACAAGCCCTGGAGTGCTGCTTTCCATCTGACAAGGCCATATTCCTCTTGTAGACCATGGCCATCTGCACTCAGTGGGAATGGACCATCAATCATTTTCTGTGGAAAGGTGAAACGTGTCCATGGCCTCTGCTGCACTCGTGCTGCCTAGAGGCTACAATGAACAATGCACGACTAGTTGCTCCTGACATGACATGAAGAATTCGTTGGTGTCGTCCTTATATACAATCAGTCACTGATTACAAGCGGACACACTTACTCTGGACGCATCTTGAGCAGATGAGTCTATAGAAAGACTTGAATATGAGGCGGTTTGACTTCAAACATACACCGTGTGATTTATTTATTTATTTATTTATTTTTTACAGTGAAAGTGTTCAGCAGACTCCCTTCAGCGATAAAAGAGTCCTGTTTGGTCAAATTATGGAGTGTGAGTGTGTTGGACAGCGCGTGTAGCATAACTCAGAGGAATGTTTTACACAAGTGTACTGATTTGCGAGAAATGTTTCGTACTCTAGCTTGCAAAGAGGCAAGCCGTGAAACTCTCAAGAGAGGCGTAAACCCAGGAAGGAATCTGCTTCTCAAGTGAACATACTACAATATACTGCATTTCAGTCAGGAAAGACTTCTTTTTGAGTAAACCATGACGATTGTATTCGGTATCGTGAGAAAGTCTTTGGCGATGAATTGTTGCATCATCAGACCAGAGAGTTAGTGTTGACAAGAAGAGAATGCTGGAGATCTGGATGGATCAGTGCTGCCAAATATACGCTATGTATTTATTTATACAATAGCTTCAGGGCCTATACGGTATAAAAGGGCCAATATATGATCACCATTTAACTGGCAATGAATGAAGCAGTTGTTTGGTTCATATGACCGAGCCTCTATGTTTATTTCTTGGTTATAGCTTTGATTTTAAATGCACTGTCCTAGTGTCCTAGTATTTTCAACAGTTTGGGTCAAAATACTATCATTTTAAAGGGACAGTACGATATTTCTTCATTCCCCATCTGTCATGTGGCACCATCCTCCATAAATATCATGGCCATGTTGAATGGTGCAGACTTCTCCCAGTGCCACTTGCTTGAAGAATGGTTTGGGAGTTCATTTTCAGCCCACTATCGAAAAAGCCTAGCTCGACTAGCTCATCCTCAGTGACGACCCTCTTCCCCCCACCTCAGGGTTGCCCGACTTAGAAGTGGCTCCATGTGCCCATCAGTGATGGAGCCAAAGCTCCATTTCATCTGGTCTGTCAAGAGTCACTCTCATTTCATCTGTCTTGATGCTCCAACCCGTGAACAGTATTCAGTGGTGGTTTGGTCTCAGTCATCTCCAACTTTGCCGTGTCTCTTTGCACTTGACACCTTGTATTGTGGACACTGCAGGTGGCTTGTGGTTCGGGATTATGGTGACACTGGAGCATGATTGGTTCTTGGCAAGCTTCACCTTTAATTTTCTTCAAGTCTTTTGCTGTTACTTGAGAACCTCTGGAATTTAATTAGCTATTTCTGTATTTATTCATTGTTTACTTTACCCTCTCTTGTGCACCGTCCTTAACTATATGCTGCTGTAACATTGCAGCATTTTAATGATAAATTAAAAGATTATATTATTTAGTTTTGAATGGACAACAGAGCAACAAAAACAAACATATTTGATTGTTTATGCCTCAGCATTTGAACCATTTCAGAAGCAGTGCATCAGTCTGGAAGTTTAAAATCTTCCCCAGAGAGATGAGGAAACGGGATAATAATTCACTTCATCTTACTCGCCTTAGGTCACATCCTCCCTCATTACACAAAATGATGACAAAATCCAATATGCATTCAAGTTCATATAGTGTGGAGAATGCACAGAAGTAATGATCAGAGTATTTACTTCTGCAAGCTGTGTAGTTATAGCATGCATCTTCCAGAAATAAGTGCATTTATTTTTGGGCAAAAGCCAGAAAAGAGTGAGGTGGTAAGACCGTGGGGTGTTGTATTTATTGTTATAAATATTCATGTATGTTGTTATTTGTCTCCAGCAGTCAAAGCTTAAGTAAGTCTGCGTTTGGGGAATACTTTCTCTTCTCTTTGCACTGTATTTGCATTTTTTTTTTTTTTTTTTTTTTTAGAAAACCGAGACTATTTATTCATTGGATCTTTAAATTGAATCAGTAGTAACATTTAAATTATTTAGATATTTCAATCTGAATTCTACTTTCTAACTGTATATGTGTACAGATACATGACATACCAGCTTTGTGCCTTTAAAGTGTTTTAAGAGCATCCTGATACTATATGGGACGCCTTTGAGCCACTAAGCACTGAAACAGAACAAATCAAAACACAACCGGAAAACAAAGGAAGACAAAAGTTTAAGGAAGTGCTGGGAGTTCAAAGAAAGATGGTATTATTATTTCTGCGTCTGGATATCCCGGTGAGAATTTGCCAGAGACATTTGTCTGAAGTAATAGCTTTGTCAGTTATGTCATTGACTCACAATGGGAGACAGTCAAGGAGGGATTACATTTTTGGGCACTCTATCATTACAATTCGAGAACTGCTGACTTGGATATTAGCTCCCAATAGGGAACATCGCTTCCAAACCCTCCCACAGAGCTTACCGTGAATATCTCACAAGAACAGGATGAGATATAAATGAAAGCAAACAATTATTTGGTGTTCACATGAAAATAAAACAACAAAACAACAACAACGAAAAAAACCAAAAAAAAAACATGCTGGAATGTCAAGGTTTCAAACAAAGAGACTTGTTTTGTTCCCCTCTCCCTCCTAGGTCTTTTGAGTGATTCATCCCCTGTTGAGCCACGCTGCTCCAGACCGAGTCTCATTTTGAAAGGCATCCAGTGTTACCGAAGCCAAACGGCTCCAATGTGACAAGAAAGGAAAGTAAATTTTGTGTTTGTTTGTCAGACAAACTTTATCAAGAGATGAGTGCGATTCATTGTTGCGCATGGAGGTCAAACAGTATTTGAAGCCAATTTCGAGCATTTTAATAATTGCGGTAACCCCGCCACGGTGGGCACAACACAGGAGTGTTGTTGTGCGCTCCAGCGTTGCTTCTTCTGCCCTATTTTGAGGCTCCATTTTGATATTTTATACCGTACTTTATTCTGTTTATATATGCTCCCTGTGGGCTCTATTAAAACGGCAACAACAACAAAATCCATATATCCATCGCTTGCTGACCACCCTCAGCTGTACTCGCCAGTGAAACTGGGTGAGCCACATTGCTAAGTCTCCAACTTTGAAGATGTTAAACGGTGGATTTTTAAAAGCTTCCTGAAACTCCATCTGAAGATTCCCATCTCTGACCTCCTCCTCTCTTGATAGTGCTCATGCAAACAATGTAGGCGTAATTTTTGATTCCAATTTAAAATTGCGAAACAGGATGACCCCGTCGTGTTAAATCGCCTGCAATAGAAATTACTCCTTTTTTTTTGTTACATATTGGAGATCTTAGAACGTATTTCAGTTTGTTTTTGTCGTGAGAAAGCAGAAAAGGCTTCTGGTTCAGGAGAGAGCAGTCCCCTCCTTAAGTGACTTCCCTTCAGTGGCCACCAGACAGAATTCATTTTAAGATTCTTATTCTATCGTCCCTGTTTATCCCGCCAAACTCCACGGCCCCTGTTTTACCTTGAGGCTCCTCAGAGTTAAGTGGACAATCAGTTCTCCCCATAGTTTGCTTCTAAATATGTTCCAAATAAATAAAGCCAGTTCAGTGTTTTAAAGTGTTATCACCACACCTCTGAACGGCCCTTTCAGACAATTGGATTTTTCTTTTTTCTTTTTTCTCCCCTCCATAACTTCTGAGATAATTAAGCATTTTGAGAATTATGCTCTTTTCCTTCCAGCAAAATAAAGCAAATAGAGGAGCTCCCACTGTGGTCGTCAGCCAAGAAATCTGCAGCAAATGAATTCAGGCAGACAGGCAAACAGGCTGCTGGTCTGAACTTGGGTTGACATTAGGTTTTCAAAATGTCTAACAAGGAAACCTCAACGTCCGGTGGCCACAGGACACAAATGAGGGAACGACGGCGAGTTAAATTTAATAACAGTTGCAGTAAAATCGAAGTTCTGTATGTTTTTCAGCCTAACTTCATCAGGTGATTTGTCGTGTTTCTTGGATTTAACATTCATAAGGTATCCCACTACTTCGATGGTATGGTATAAGGTCTATAACAGCAAAAGCAAGACCGCTAACCTGTGCGTACAGCTGCCTACCTGCAAAGTAACAGCAACAAGTTAACAAGGGTCTTTTGACTCAGATGTGGCTATAAAAAGACTGCAGGAAGACATGCTGAGACACACACACACACACACACAAAAAAAAGTATGCCCTACATATTAGTAGGATGTGATGTAGAATAATTGTTCAATCTCTCACTGAGCAGACGGATATAGGGATATCTGGGTCTGGACAGGAGCTCCAGGACGATCTAAACGGTCAGCGGTTGGACACTTCTGGTGAAGGCGCTGCTTGTTATGGCTACGTTTGAGGATAGTAATTAGGTCCTCTGATGCCTCGGCATCAGATGTGAATCCTGCTGTGACTGTTCTTCAGAGAGAAAGAGAAAGAGAGCGGAGAAAAAAAAGAAGCAAGCGAGGAGCATGGCATCAAAACAATGATGGCTTCGACGCAGCTGCTTCACCAACAACACACAGCGCTGCCTTGCAACTGAACTCGACCTCAGGTAAAGTGCGTCATGATAACGAAGCTCATTATAAAAAAAAATTAACCCTTGTTTCTTTTACATGTTCTGTTTACTTTAAGTAATTTGAAATCAATGTACCAACATTGACTGACAGTTTCAGCCTGCTTTGTCTGTTACTGGATTGGAGATCATTTTATATATTATATGTATAAAGGCAGATTTTTTCCTTCTCAAACATCAACATTGTTACAAAGTTGGGGTCATATCTGCGCAACCGATAAATAAAACATTCATTCAACAGTCATTGCTAGAAATAAAAAATATTATAACTCACATTTGGGTACCGATACCAGATACAAACAAAAATAGTATGCATCCACATTAAAATAAAAAAATAAAAAAATTGTATTTACTATAAATAGTAGACCACTATTTGACTTCCTCAGTTAAATTTAATATATATTTAGATACATACGGCAGCTTCTTTCGTTTTATTTATTTGGTTCTGCTATACAACTGAGAAGGCAAGTCAAGACGTTCCCGCACTGGCGCCACATTGTTTGAAACAGCAGAAGCATGTGGCTCCTTTTCTCTGGAAGTGAGTGACACAGGTATAGATTTTACTTGTAGGCTGCAGAAGGAGTGTCAGTAATGTTACAGCATCTCTGCGTTTCCATGAAAAGAGAAGTGTGTTCTAAAGAAATTCTTTCTCTGGTTCCTACAAAGAGTATTTCCTATAACATTTTCTGTATTTTTTCCCCCCCTAGTCTCGTGGAGAGTAGAGTGTGAGTTCACAGCTTTTGTGGCGGGGGATATTGGACTGACTGTGAGGTGTATGCCTGAATAAATCAAAGATGTTACAAAAAGCTACCGACAACTAGGCGCTCAACAACATGTTTACTTTTTCCAACATGCAGTGAGGAAGAGGAGAAAAGACAGACAGGAAGAGAGAGTTCTAACTGCGGAGACAACATGCAAAGGTTTTTTGTGACCAATAATTGTGGGTAAACTTTAATCTTTGATTGTAATTATAGTTTGATATTTTTCCCAAAATGCACCTTTGCTATGATTTCAGGATACACTGACTTAACTCGAGGTTTTGATAAGCTTGATTTTTGTCCATACTGACTGCCATTTAGTGACTTTGTTTTCGATTTATTCTCGAAATAATACCATAGATGCAAAGCGGGAAGGTGAGTTTTGTTCAGCACAGTCTGTGTCCACAAAGCACAAAAGTCTGACATGAAATAAAGTGCAGGTAAGAAACCAAGAACCGTATCTTATGACTGCGGGAAGGGCGTTGTAAAGCTGAGGGGTCCTGACAGCAAAAACCCACTTTATTTTGGTTCAGAGTTTGGTTTTTAAAACCACAAAACCCATCTGAGAGTCTAAAGCTCATGAAGCTTGCAGCAATTCAGCAAAATACTGCAACTAGAATCCAAACTATAGCTTTTAAAACGATCTGTACGGTCTTAAAATCAACTCTAAAGCTGCGAAGAGAGGCTAGAACAGGAGATTATGTACATCACACTGGCTTTTACAAGTGGGCAAACGTGTTAGGACTAGTTGCAGCTAAAACATGGATTTTTGGCTTACCCTTAAAAACAGCAATTTGCAACAATGAAGATACGATGAAATAAAATAACTTCTAAAGCTCAGCACAAGAACGGAAGGAACAGATTTTAGTGTTGTTTTTCTTTGGCTTAAGAAAGCAGGGTTGCAAAACTCTTGTGAATTGACAGGAATAGCTTTAAATCGACCATTCTTTTGACAAAGTTTCTAGCTGTTGGTCTGGCATTTCCTCACATGGGGCCAATAGGCTGCTCCAGGGGATACGCTAAAGTAGGCCAACTATCAGAGAGACAAGATTGCTGTGAGTTGTTAAGTTTGTTTACGAAGGTTCATCTGTGTGTCATGGCATAACAACAGTGATGAATATTGCATTTTCTAATAATGTGAGAGCATGGAAGTGATCAAACAGAAAACAAAGGAGGGCCAAGCATGGAGCCTTGTGGAACACCACAGGTCAGTAAAGCCATAGAGTACTGAAGCAGAATACCAACGAAAGTAGAACACTGAAAGATCCATTTCTAGAAAGTGAATAGTGCCACGTATTTTATGCAATCATAATTTACATGTGAATGTTTTGCACACGTAAATTATTTTGAATATACCGACCAGCCACAACATCATAACCACTCACAGGAGAAGCGAATGACATTGACGGTCTTGTGACAATTCAGTGTTCTGCTGGGAAACATTTGGATTCATTCATGTGGATGTTACTTGCACATATACCACCCACCTAGACCAGACAAGGCATCTGGTTTCAGGAATTACGCTTCCTAATCCTATTTCAAGTTGATGATGGTCTGAAATCTAGGACAATGTCCCTATTTTAGAACTTAAAATGAGTTAAATACACTAAATATAGCTCAAAATAAGTTTTTCTGGCTAATTTCAAGATCATCTTTATCTCAAAAGTTATAAATATCACATCTTATTTCAAGAAATCTTGACAAGCTGATTTTCACTTGTTCCATTGTCAGATTTTTTTGCTTATTAAAGCAAAAGCGTCTTTTATTTGTTGTTTTTTGCATTGCAACAGCATTCTGTTGCCAGACACCACAGGACACCCTTAAATGCCCATACCCATGTCCATTCTCTGATGAGTCACAACTGCTTTGGAGGCACAAGGCAGAGCTAGTCAATCTTAGGAAGATGGTCATAATGTTGTGATTGTTTGGTGTATATCTGTATGTACAAACAGCATATAATAAGGTGGTTCAAACCTCAGTTTATTGCCTGTGCATGTACTACTGCCAGCTAGCTGTGGTGACATCCTGCACATACTTGAGAGCGGAGTATATTATTTTGTAACAGTACATTCTTGTATGCACAGAAAATTAATTCACACCAGCACAGAAGGATAAAACACTGCACTGTAGTCTGCAGCCAGTGACAAATGTTACTTGTAACCTCAACTGGAATTATGTCAATTGAGGACAAAGTAGGTCGTGCAGACAGCGACTGCTGAGACTATTCATCACCTAGACACAACTCTTGGGATGCAACACAAGTCGCAGCCCATGCTTAGATCAGCCATCTGTTGAGATATAAAAGGACATTTGTACAGTACCAGTGCACACTTGCAAGATTTCTTCTACTTATTTTCAAGACAGCACACAGAGGCGATTTTTCTTTTTGACAATTTAGGTTTACTTTTTTGTAAACTGGAGTGACGATAGGTAATTTTACAAAAAAATAAAATAAAAGATTGCATTGCATCTCTTTAACAACAAGATCTTGGCCTGCGTGGGCTGTCCCCCGCAATACAGCGTTCAAGAACCATGCCACGGGCCTGACTCGAGGCTTTAATGTATATTAATTTTTTTTTTTTTTTTTTTTTTTTTTAACCTTCAATAAATATGCAAGAAGCAGCCTCTTAATTTCCCACCTGCATATATAAACACTTGTTTTGGATTCATTTGGCTTCTTAATTGGGGTACTGGGTCACAGGTGCATCACAGCTTCATAACACTGTGAGTCAGCCACAAGTTAAAAGTTTTTCCTCAAGTATAAGCCGCTATTTTATTCATGAGAATTTTCTCAAGAGCTATCTATAATAAATGCTGAAGCCATGGCCTTTTTGCTATGAGGTTTTGACATGAAAGAAGGCTACCTCTAAACCAATGTAAGATTGATATAAAAAGACATCTGGAGTGTCTTCAAAGAAAACCCTGCATCCTATTTATTACATCTGTGCACACAGATTTACTTCCAACCTTGACTTCAAAGTTTACAGATTAACATTTGATGCACCTGGTAGGTTTAGATTTGTTCCTCTGAATTGTTGCTGTTTGTATGTTCTATGAATTTCAAATTGGCTTACAGTTTGCTCAATTTTACAGCAGCTACTGCCACATACTGTAACATAGCGAACAATGCCGACAAACCGTGAAGTCCTCACAGCACATTGGTTAGTTTTCATCCCCTATTCCTGTTTCTGCAAGTTTTCTGGTGGCTCACCAAGTAAAAAAAAAAAAAGCTTAAATTTTTACTTTTACAAAAGGTGATAAAGTAACATTCTCATTAAAACTTGTGTCAGGACAGATAAAGCGTGAAGCAAAAATGTGAAACACCAACTCATAAAGATCCCTTTACTTCTTGTAAGGATAAATATTAATGTTCAATGACAATAACAATGAAAGGCAGAAACTTCTCAGAGCTCTTACCCAACCCCCTCAGTTAATGTTTGATACAGAAAATCAATCAGAAGCCGGATTTCAATATGGTCGTCTCTCATTCTGCCTGCCCCGGGTTTTGGGCAAGGGCAGGTATTTCAGGAGAGTCATACTTCTTTCTGTCTTCTCCACTAATGAGACAAATGAGCAGACTCCGCCGCCGCTGCTGCTGCTGCTTGACCATGCATGCTTAAGTAGGTGGCGGCAGAAGGAACAAGAAGCAGGGCCGTTGGAAATGACAACACGTCCTCCCTCTGCGGTGTGCTTCCTATGAATTCTCGCTTTTCAGTGGTTCTCTGTAGTACCGGAGACACTCGTGTCAGGAGGAGAGCTCATTGAGATCAAGGACTAAGACAGTGATTAAAAGATTGTGTCTACAACCTCATTTTCATCTGCCTTATTATAACTTCTTCACCACATACGGCCGCTGAATTTTTACAATATAGCCCGTGTCAGATGGCGGATGGGGATGGCGTAACATAGTCCAGCACTTTTTACGAGATTTTCTTCTAGGCCTGTCCACGCACTGTTTTTGCATTTAAATATGACAGATTTCAATTCATATTGCATAACTTAATGCACGTTCATTGTCAGCTCCAAGTGCTGAGCATTGCGCCTTTCATTTAGTGAGGGGGTGGGCTGTTTAAGGAGGTCAGGATTGCGGACGGCCGTGTAGCATATCTAATTTTTATGTGGGAGTTGATAGATCAGTCGGCCTATCACTTTGATCCGTGCATCGACCGGATTGCGACGAAATTTGGTAAACATATCCAATATGCCCGGAGGATGCATCTAAATTGTTGATGATCATCTAACCTTTATTCAAGTATCATTGCCGGCGACTAATTATAGTAGCGGTCGGACAAACAATACACAAAATAGGTTAAATGAAGTAATAAAGTTCATTTTTACACTAAATCTCTGGTGTTTAACTACACGTCATCATGCATCCAGATGCTGCCTTGTGTTCAAGTCTACTCCATATTTGCATTGTATTTCAATGTCTGAAATTGATGATTCATTTACTATTCAGTGATCATTCCAGCTGCACATTGCGTCAGGTGTTTTCACTGCTTTCAGCGTTTTCCTCTTCACATGACTATCTCATCCAAACATTTACCTCTGAACGCACATAAAGCCTACAAACAAACAAAGAATAGTTATAGATGAAAAATTACAAATTTTACCAATTCACTGCTACATGCAAGTGAGGATCATTACCATAATGGCACCTCACTTCAGTCTGAAACTCATTCAAATTTTGTCATTTAGAAAATCATGCACAGCACGGCACGCAGTGAAACTACTTCCACGGCTGACCTTATAATACCTTTATATTTTCCACTTCCTTATCTTTAAACATTAGTCAATAAAAAGGAAATGAAGGCAATGTAAAATTATAATATATGCTGCTGTTACAGTGACACGTTCATGGGAATTGGAAGCTAATCAAAGATGTTTGTCAGCAATCATATTGTCACTTGTTTTGCTCTGTACAGCATCAAGCTGTAAGCAGAAACAATGTATGAGATATTGGTTGCTGTTGGAGCTATGCTAGAGGAATGATTAAGTTCACCATGTTTGTTTTTCCTGAGTATTTCGATCAGCTATCATCAGGATATTCAGCAATATTCTGTTGTTTTAAATGTACATTTCAAATTGGACTGCTGTAATGCTGGTCTATGCTGGTGTTAGCCAGGGCTCTCTGTTATGCTTGCACTTGGCACAGAATGCTGCAACTTATCTGTTAACAAGAACTGCAAACGAGAACAAATCTCCACCATCCCGGCCTCTCTTCACTGGCTCCCAGTATGTTTTAGGGATCGATTTTAAGATTTTAGTGTTTAGTGTCTATAAATCCCTAAATGGTCTGGCTCCAGCATACACTGACCAGCCGCGGCATTTAAACCACTGACACTGTGTAACATTGACCATTCTGGGATAATGCGATGTTCTTCTGGGGAACCTTTGGACATGGAATTCATTCATGTGGATGTTACTTAGACATGTAGCACCCACCTAGACCAGACCAGGCACCCCCATCTTATAGCAATGACACTCCGTGATGGCAGCAGGCATCCCCAGCAGGATGCAGCCCAGGAACAACTCAAAAAATCATGAAGAACAGCACAAGGTGTTGACCTGGCCTCCAAATTCACTAGATCCCAAACTGATCAAGAATCTGTGGGATGATCCACAGAGGCCCCTCCCCTCAACCCATAGGACCCAAAGGTAGAAGGCCAATGTCCATTCTCTGATGAGTCACAATGGAGACCTACACAATATTAGGCCTTTGGTCATTATGTTATGCCTGATCATTGTATCTCTCTGATCTCCTACAGCCACAAGTCCTGCAGCTTTACTTCCAAGCGAATGTGAGCAACAGATTGGTTAAGCATAACAAAAGACACAACGCTAACCTCAACTAGCCCTTCGTCTGTCACAAATGAGGAAACTTTTCTTTTTCCCCACATCCCTTTAGAGTGTCAGTGGGTTGCATGATACAGCCAAGGGGTAATTTTACACACCACTGATACAAAACACGTTTTATCCGAATTAGACAAGCTGTGGCGTTAGCAAGGAAAATGGGATTACGAAGGATATATTTTAATCTCATGTGTCAACAGGTTAAAATGCCTCGTAGTCAGGCGGGGACAAAGGCGCGCGCTTCCAAAGAAAAATCAATCAAAAATGCAACGGCGCAGTGGAGGTTTAGACACAATTCTTTTCAGGGATTATGTGGTCACCTCTATATTAAGGTCACACAGCTGGAAAAGAGCAAATATGGCTTTCTTAAAGGCGGTTATTGTTTTTACTATTATTATTATCACAGTACAAGCGTTTTGGAAGGTTGCACGAGCCGAAACACCTTATTTTCAGTAGTTAGTCTTCCGCTTAAAATATCTGTGCTTTCTCGTCTGATGTGTCCTAAACCTACACCGTCTTCATCTCTGGCTGTTTGTACTTGGTAACACTTCTACAAGATTCCTGAATTATTAAGTGCCCGCATCTGTGAAATGTAGGGTATTTCAATCACAGAATGCTTGAACTGACAGATCAAATAAGACTCCTGGTTTTCGAGCAAATGTTTGCTTTGCTTTAATGCCCTTTGATAATGAATAAGATAAAAGTATGTGCAGTCTTTGAACTTGTTTTGTAAGTGCTGACCGTATTTTCTACTCTTTTTTTTATATATATATATATATATCTGATTTATTAAACTAAAAAACAAAGATTAGATGAAGGGAGGCGGTGGGATATAGCGCTGTCTTTTCATCTACTTGGGTATAAAGCTTTGCCGTTTAGATTAGATAGATATAAGTATTATTGTGCCCTGGGTGAGAATATAGAAATGTCTTTCGGCTTGGGTGACAGCTGTGACACATACCCGCCGTCTTGTGTGTGTTTTTTGTGCACTCCAGACACTGCAACTTTCTGAGCTTGTGATCCAGCTTTGATCCAGGTGTTCATTTAAAGTAGGAAACCCCAAACATGGATAACAGCGGGATGAACCGGGGAATTGACATTGACATCTGCCAGGTTTGGTCCTGAATAGAAATGAACATGTGCTCCCACTGTAGTCCGTCTGGTCTCCTTCGACAGGAGAGCCTCCCCTATTCCAATCAGGTGTTTACACTTTCTGCCCAACTCCCCGAACACTAAGTCATTCAGAACTGCAGCCCGGGGAATAGAGGGCGTATTACGAAAATTAGCTCCATGCAGTTAATTTGACCTTGCGCGTGATTTAAGGCGACGGCAATGGAACGTATTCGGTAGTTTTTTTCCTTTTTAAGGCCACTGCTAAATTCTAAATGCACAACAATAAATGGCCCGCCATGAGGTCAGCATGATTTCACCAGTGCCCGTCCTTCACCTTATTGCCCACACATGCCCTATTATAGGTTTGGCAATCAGTTTAATGGCAGAAGTGCAGCTCTCAACTACTCTCATCAACATTATAGGATCTCTGCTTCCCTATTTGAGGTCATATCAAAAAAAAACAAACAAGCAAGCCACTTGCAACTTGGACCTTTTTTTTTTTCATTTGCGTAACAGCCAATTATGGTCAATCACTGTAGCACAGTTTGTGAGCTAAACACAAGTGGAAACTGTTCCTGGGGAAAAATCACAAAAGTAAAGTAGATTTCATTCACACAGCGTGATTTCTATGCATCACTGGAGCTGTAGTTTGAATGGGCTAATTAATATGAATATTAATTTATACACTTAACTGTATCGCATTTACCAAAAGAGAACACACACCTACTCCTATACCACTTAAAGTCACCCTGAATGACTCGTTATCGCATAATGGAATAAAGAAGTAGTAATAAAGTGTAGTATGCGTAATTCTAACATACACTGATCAAGCATAACATTATGACCACATTCCTAATATTGTGTAGGTCTCCCTTGTGCCTCCAAAACTGTTGTGACTCATCAGAGAATTGACATGGGCCTTCTGAGGATGTCCTGTGGTGAGGAGCCTCTGTGAATCATCTCAAAGATACTTAATGATCCAGCAAGTGAAATCAGAGGGCAGGTCAACACCTTGTGCTGCTCTTCTTGTTTTTTTTTTTGTTGTTGTTGTTTGTTTTTTTGAGTTGTTCCGAAACCATTTGTGTGCCTGTGTCAGGCTGCATCCTGCCATCAAGGAGTGTCATTGCTACGGGGTGGGGGTATCCACATGAATGAATGCCAAGTACTAATGTTTCCCAGTAGAACAGTGTGTTGTCACAAGATAGTCAATGTTATTCACTTCTCTGGTCAGCGGTCATAATGTGAGGACATTGTCAAAAATGTTGCCCTTGCAAGAGGAAACTTTTCACAGTCTTGGGGTCCTTTAAGGATGAAGATGTGTACATTGAAGGTTTGACAGAAAACAAAAACAAGAGCTGCCATTATTGTTGCATAGTATAGATTATTCTCTGTCGCATCAACAGTCCAAATATATTCAGTTTGCTGTAGAGTGACAACCCTTAAATCCTAAGCATTTAAATGTTAGAGTTAAAGTTGTTTAACTGAAAAAAGTATGTCAGAAAGGTGGTTCACCTGGTATGCCGCTAAATTTCTAGTTAATGTATTTTAACGAACGCATGCCTGCACACGCGTATGTTGTGCCACAGATGTTGGTGTCATTCATAGGGACTTCTTAATCACCAGCAATGTTTGTGATCTCCAGAATTACTCATTAATGGAGAGATATACATATTCTGACTCACTCAGTAATCACTGGGAGTCTACACTGCTGGAATAAATGCATGCGAAGCGCACAGTGACACACTCTCCTGCCGTCACACATACGCCTACTTCCAACTTTCATAGTGTCCAGTTTGTTGGATGTGTTTGGGTGTCTGTCCTCTGGAGTGGACCATCTGCTCCTTCCTATTTATCGCTTCTATCCCCAGTTGTGCTCTATCCTTCTGGTGGTCTTCCACCCCCATGCCAAAGCAGACACCAATTAGAGAGTTATGCATTAGACTTTTCACTTCTCCCTGGCACTCATTATGTCACATTCAGTTAGAGTTTGCTTTACCATCTTCCACTCCTGTGAGCACTTTGGAGAAGTCCAAAACAACAACAAAAAAAAATGTTGTATGAGAAACAAATAGGAGTAAAAATAAATCCATAAAAACACGAGAAACACATAAAAATCATGTTTCCTATCTTATTCTTGTGTGATTGTGTGTCTATACACAAATGCCACGGCACAATTTTAGAACAACAATGTCAGTGGTCTAAATAAACATTAAAATGCAATTTTAGTTATTTCTCAACTAAAAAGCAAGGGTTTGTGCACATTTCGGTTGATTAATAATCAACATTGCAAAACAAATGTGTTGCTTTGCATCCTTTATTCTCATCACACTCGCAATATTAGAGCGAAATGCCAAAATTGCAGTACAGATAAAAAATAAATCAGGCTGGTTCACCAAAACACACTGCGCAACTTGCACAAATCTGCAACCAACTCAGATGGGGCAAATAAAAATAAATCAGCCTGCATCCATTTCTTTTTAAAAGTCCACCAGCAGTATATTGAAAATGATGGTTTTCCATCATCACAGCTAGCTGGCTTTAATAAGGTACTAACTTAAAAAACAAACAAAACATTATAAATAAGTTATTATAGATTAAAAAAAAAAAAAGTTGGCGATTTAGGTTATAATTCGACCTTATGATATTAATATTACTTTACTTGCAGATCAACAGAGACAGGACAGGATCAATCTAAGCTGACTTAGTCCTAGGAGTTATAGTCTTTGTAAAATATAGTGCAAATCTATGTATACAAACGTATGGATCAAATATACCATTTCCTATTATTCGTTAAGACATTTACTGTGGATGGAGAATGAAGCTCAGTGACTTTGATGCTCTTCTGACTTTTCATATAGTGCCACCAGCAGGTTGACATTTTTGATTTTTAATTGGATTGTAATGTCTAATGCTTAACTATTGGATGAACCGCCGTGGTATTTGGTTTGTCGTCGGTGGCATGACAACCGTGTGTCTCAATGATCCCCTGACTTTTCTCCCTGTGCCACCTGGTGCCACCGCTTTAATTACACGTGGCAGTCCAATATTCCCCCGAACGACAGATTAACTGATAAAAGCAGATTTATGTCAAAACTATGTGGATGTGACAAGATAACTTGAGTAATCCACATGATGGCCTGACAGTGTTATCAGAATGAAGCTCCTGCAAACAGCTGTTAGTCTGTATCTCTATATCTGTCTTATGTCGGAAGCAGTGAAGTGAAACCACTGGGAAAAGAGAATCCATAGTGAGGACCTTGGCAAAATCTTACATTTTTGAAAAAGTACAATGTGTGCATGTTGCGCGCATGTGCATGCACATTTATTCAGACACCACACGACAGTGTGTTCTTAGAAACAGTCGTGGTGTGGGTATGTACATTCATGGGAGTTTAAGTATGCACATCAGAGCTGCCACAGCTAGACATTACCTTCTCCTGACAATGCAATTAAAGCTCTGGTGCTGCATGTAACCTTCTATTTACTGTCCAGAGAGACCAATAAATTGCCCCCATATTTGTCACAATAAAGGAGCCATCAGACTCAAGGAAGTAGCTCTGTGTATGAATCTTGATGCTGAGCAGCTGTCCAATTAAATTGGTAAGGTGAATATGCACCCAAGGCACTAGTATGCCACCATCTCTGAGTGAGGCTAACACACTGCGCCCTCAAATGACACTGAGACCATAGTCACACTCTCCGGAAGCAAGGCTGCACGGGCACCAGCTCTATGTGAAACTTTTACAGCCCGTTTCTGATGAAATCGTCTTCTGTAAACATCTGTTCCAGCATTTGATTAGAATATGCAAATGTTTTTTGAAGAAAACTTGCCAGTGATCTATACTATGCAGTGAGCTGTACCATGATCCAGACGGTGAGAATCACTATTTGTATTGTTGATGTTTCCTTTAAACATTAAAATAACTGCATCAAATATGTTTATTGTATTATTGTTTCATTACTGAGTGAAGGATGAATGCAGGGTCATACAAGACAATTCTGGGAGCTTAGATTCAGACAAATTCATTAAAACTCACTGGATGACAGAATGACGATCCTTATGTTAAGGCTAAAGCAAACAAAGCTTTTCAGAGTGAAGAGGTTGAAAATCCTTGAATTGGTCAAGTATTTGAGGCACTTCAGTCCACTTCCACAGTGGCCACATGAAAACCAGACTGAAAAAAAAAGTCAGAGAGGTCCCACACCAAGCATGGAGAAGTCTTATCTCAGCAAGTCCTTCAGTAATTGAACACTCAGCACTATACTAATACTACTGGGTAAGGCCTCCTAACCTTAACCCAACCTCAAATGAGCCATAACCTTCAAGACATAGTTCATTATCATGCCAGAAGAATCCACTAGATGATGTGACATTCTGATTATTAGTAAGTGTTTAGATAGAGTGGGACATTCTAATTACGACAATTTTGTTTTTTGTGATCAGGGCCGTGGGTCCGTGGACCTGCCGTTAAAGTCGTGAGAAAGACATTCAGAATTACCATCTGTCAGCTCTGTGTCATCAATAAAGTATGTCCATCTCCACTCTACGTATTCATTTGTATGTCAGATCTGAAAGAGGATACACATTCCTCTGACTTATTGTCTGACTGTGTTGCTTGTCAAGACGTCATTGATTCTCCATCTGTGCTGTGATCGAAGTCCTCAATTGTTCAGGGAAACACTCATCTCACCATCGACCACGGATGCTGCCTTTATTTTTATGCAAACAGTCATGATTGCCTTGCAGTTAATCTAAATATCAGTGATACCTTAGTATACACCAAACCCTTTATGTTTCCTTAGTTGAAGTTTAGGGTTGGAGGTAGGTAGGTAGGTTTTGAGTGAAATGTCTCCCAGACTACAGGGTGAGTTGTCATGTAATCTGGTCATCAGGCCTCTTTTCATCCAGAATACTATGGCTAGCCATACAAAGCAAAGCGGACGCCCTACACAGACGCTAACGGCACCTTCCCGTTTCCGCTTTAGTTTTTTGTTGGATATTAAAATGGTATGTGAGGGCACATAACAGAAAGAAGTGTTCATCCTTCTATCATACCAGATACGGGGTTGTTTACTGCTTTGCTGCAGCTTCGCTCACTAGATAAGATGCACCACACTCTTATTTCACCTTGTGGGAACCAGTTAAAGCCAGGCTCGGCTACACTTGGAAAACTGCTGATGCACGAAAGGCCACACTCCTCCTGTTGTCATCGGGTGGAGCCCTGATAGAATAAAACTTTTGTATAAACATAGTTGAGGGCTTCTCTTATCCTACCCTTAAGGTGGTTAAGCTGAAGTCTCAGTGCGGACACTGTACCCATTATCAAATAAATAGTTGATTGGAGAGAAGTGGTGGGGTCTAACTAACCCTTCCAATAGGTATAAAGAACCTGGGCTGAAGGAGACGGAAAAATCCTCAGCAGCTTTTCTGTAATTTTCGTATTGATTGTTTTGGATCAATAAGGAAGAAACACATCGAGGAGGTCCAAAAAGGTTCGGAGTATGGCCTCGATTTCAACTAAAGTTTCAGTCACCATTGTTGAAAGAGAAAGCGAGCGCACAAGCATAAATGGGTTGCACCGTTGTAGGCTACATGGGTAGGTGACGCCGTCTATGTCCTGCAGAGGCACACACTGCGCTCAAGATGGAAAAAGTAGTAAATGCTGCCTGATAAAATATTAGCACGTTAGCATTGTTATAGCATGCTAATGGTACCTCAAAGCACTGCTGACATTCACTAATGCACAGCTAAAGTAGTATCACTTTCAGTGATAAGAAAACTCAAACTAGACAATTCCCCTGCGGGAAATCGCGAGAGTGGGGCTGTGTCGGCAGCAGTTTGCGCTAAGATGACATGATACAACACTACGATGCTACGATGCTAACATGCTACAATTTTTCACCTAATCTTATCCTCGCAGTTGCTATTGCAGAGGCTGTAGTAGTGCTTCGCACAGCCCACTACTGGCCCTATAGCTTTGCTATATGGGTCAGTAGTACATGCAGCAGACCCCTCCCAGCTCCACCTGAAAGCCAGCATCAGGCTAAGTCATTGGTCGGCTAATAGTTAACATATATTAGCAGTGAAGTTATGTTGGGCACAAACACACTTAACACATGGATAATTGTAGAAATCCCAACTGATTGGGGAAGGGGGGGGGGGGGGGGGGGGGTGTCATAGAGTCATGTTCTGGCACCCTAATATAGTCCTGTATTGAGTGAAGTGGTTATAATGTTTTGGCAGCCTGTGAGTGTCATGTAAAAATGGAGTGGAGGAGTCATAGTGTCAGGAGTGGCCTAGGCTGGGAGGAATAATAATTAAAACATATTTTTATTGAACTTCTTGTCGTTCACCAGTTATTCATTTTCTGATATTTAAGCTGTGTATAACGCAGCATTTCACTGAAGTTGTAGCTTAATAGATGGCATATTTTATGTCTGCACCGACCTGGCGCCTGTATAAAGCACTAAATTAGGTTTTGACCACATAATGAATGTAGTAACCTAACAAAAACATAGACTATAACCTATAACATTTCATAAATGTTAATGTCAATTTTATATTTCCATTGAGCTATCACTTTTGTACAGTAAATGCATGACTTGAACATTTTCTGTTGACAATATTGTTAGGTTAAAAATACAAGGCAATGCAGATTTAAGATTACACAATTGCTGTAGTAGCCAGGCTAAGCCCAGTGATAGCCTCGTTTTTTTGTCCTATAGTTTAGTTTATCCTACAACATGAACAGAAGGCATTTTGAAAATGAGATAAACGGGTCCCAAACGGACCCGCCGCGGAGGTGAGGCTTTAATCGCGGATGCGGAGCAGCGCGGAGCCACGGCGGAGTTCATGAGTGCATCTGGACCCCGATACGGGTCCGTTCCGGAAGCCGACATACATCCGCGGCAGGTCCGCTGCGCAGTCCTTTTGCTGTGTGGGATGATGCACGTTTATGCTTGTTGAACTAGTGGTACTTATTGCCTCTGCGAAGGAGGTTATGTTTGTTGACTTTCAACTTGTGAAGGTTTTATTTCACTTACACTGACACGTGTTGTCGTCCAGTCTCCACAGATCACTTAACTCCTCTTTGCTGCCGCTGCACACGCTGCGTTTCTCGTTTCTCTCTCTCTCCCTCGCTGTGTGTGAAGAGCAGCCCCGCCCCTCAGTGATCAGAGCGACAGAGCGGAGGTTTTATTTTTATTTTATTTTTTCAGAGAGAGACCGAGAGCAGTGCAGGGACATCTAATATGTTAGCATGTTGGCATATGTTAACGTATGCTAACTAACATATGCTAACTTCCGTCGAAGTTAGCATATGTTAGCATATGCGCCACAGGCCTCGCTCCGTCCTTTTTTTTTTTTTTTTTTTCCCCAAGCCTCGCTCCCTCTGTGTGTGTGTGCGCGTGTGTGACGTCAGTGAGACAGAGCGGGAAACAGCCCTCCCCCTCCTTAACTGCTGCTGCGCAGGTGCTTTGATTAGCCGAGAAGCACAGAACCACTCCCTCGAACCACTGCCATTTACTAAAAACGTATGACAGTTACTCACAAACTTTTTTCACAGTGACTACCACAAGGCTTCCATGAACACAGACATGTATTTTTTATTCTTCCTAGTGTAAAAAAAGTGGACATTCTAGCGAGTTGAAAACTACCGTCCGTTAAACTTTTGTGACGAAAAACTTTGCTGAATTAACATTGGGTCCTATGGAGCAGTTAGGCTGTCCACTCCTCACTTCTAGGCTTCTCATTCAAAAACTGTGAATCCTATCGGTTAGGTAGACACATTGTAGGCATCAGGACAAGTATGACTACTACTTTGGAGAAAATTTTGTGCGTAGAGTGAAATTTGTGGAAGCAATCACAGTTTTAAAAAAATATTTTGAACATTTTTTCAGAGCAGCCCGCCCTCTAACTGTTGGGCCTCTCACTCTAGCGCGAACATTCCGCGCAATACACACCCATTATAAACCCCAAAAAAACAATATTCGCGACTATGTCGCGAATAGCTCCGACCTGGAGAAACTGAATAATAGCACACCCGCCCCGATCGATACGCACGTTTTGATGTATTTTTCGTGTATGTGCGATGAACTGTGCGGGAGGAGATAGCGACCGAAAATCCGTGGGAATAATAATAATAAAAATAGACGACAATAACAAGTAGTGGGCTGTGCTTCGCACAGCCCACTACTGACCCCTATAGCTTTGCTATATGGGGGTCAGTAGTGGGCTGTGCTTGCACAGCCCCACTAATAAGTAATTGGAAACTTGTCAGCACTTTCTAGATTCTTTTACATCTTGCTTTCTTTTTTCTTTTTTTTCCCCCCCGACTGTCACTCTCTTGCTGGATCTCTTTTTGGTTTTAGTTGAAAGACCAGCAAATTGGAGAGGCTACAGTAAGTTCAGTCAGGGGAGAGACATTACAGGAGGGAGAGAGGGAGAGAGAGCGTGGAAGTGAATGGAGACAGAGGAATATTTGGACAGTTGTATAATTGACTCCTTACCCAATACGCTTTGCACATCAGACGCTTTCCCTCTCCTTCAGCTCTGTGACTGATCAGTTTGCGGTATCTCCGGCAACAGAAATGAACCCATCCTACAATAAAAATGTATCTATCTTGTCAACCGAGTCTCTTGCTATTTCATTTCCGTCTTTCTCTTCTGCTTGCTTATTTTATAACCTCATGTCAGCCTGGAGTTTTTGTGTTTTTAATGTCTGTGACGTGTGCGATGTGCTCGAGATCACCATGGGCATTTGCCACTTGAACTGCTTGTTGAGTGGATGGCAGTATTTAGCAAGTTATTTTCACATTGCTATTGGTTTTTAGTCATTTTCATATTACTTAAATGAAGTTTGGCTATTATGCCAACATGCCTCGTGGACAGAGAGAATACAGAAGGGAAGGGCATGTGGAGGACATGAGTCTCTGATGGATATTTAAAATAAAACTGTTAAGTTAGAGAGCTGGGCGGCACAGTGGTTAGCACTGATGCCTCACTGTGAATCCATGGGCCGACTGGGCTTCTCTGTGTGGAGTTTGAATGTTCTCCCTGTGTCAGCGTGAGCTCTTCCAGTGTCCAAAGACATGCTCATTGGGGTTCATTGGAGAAGGCATCCTGGCCTTTTCAGTGGTATATCACTGGTTGAGGTGTGACATCTTTAACCGGAGCAATGTCAAAATGGCCGACACCTCACTGGTCAAATTTTATTCGAGGAAGAGAGGTAAATGACTTAAATGCAGTTTTAATCACATAATTAAGTAACTCATTCCCCACCACCACCACCATTATAAATGCCATCTATAATGGTGTTTTGAGACAAGAAGCATGTTGGAGAACGTTATATTATAAGCTACATCACACGCTAAGCATATTCCAAATGCACCATCTCAAAATGCTTTTCACTGAAATTATAAAAGGAAGTGTTTCTATCCCTTTGTGCAGGAAAAGTAAGAAATTCTCAGCGACTGGTAAAACTTATGCATATCCGAAATATCAATAAAACAAGAACTGAGAAAAGCAGCCTTGCTGTGGGCTAAGACTAGCAACAATCGATTTTTGAGATTATTCACTCAGCTTTGAAACGGCTTGGACCTCAGATGTGGTGTTACTTTTTTTATATACTGTATGTATAAAAAAAAATAAACATGTTTCACCAAAAAGAGATATGAAAAGTACAGAATGAAATAAATCCAGAGTATGTGCCTGTAGGGAGGCTTATACATGTTTACGTTCCATCAGGCATCAGCTCCAGGTTTTAGTTTCTAAGTGTCAATGAACGAACTCGCAGTTTGACAAGCAACAGGCCAATTTGTAATTTAAAATGTGATTTCTGTCGTTCGCTTTTTGAATACCGCAGTTCACAGTGAGCAGTAACCTAGGACACCAGTGCCTCACTAAGAGCCCGCTGTGCTAGAGATGATCTGCTTGCCGTTTCGTGGAGAAGACATGTTCTCAAGATATGCCATCTGTGTGTCTGTCAGAGAGACACCGGAAACCCAGCCTAATGACGACATGTCAGTGACACAGTACTTCACTCTGGATCTCCTGTGTCTGCATCTCCCCACATACACTGCATGTAATGTTTAGGAGACAGGCTTGGGGTTGGATTTGAAGTCAGTGTGCACACACAACATTTTACTTTTTTGGCTGCTGGAGGTAGAGTAAGTTTATATTACGTTATATAAAAGGGATATCAGAAAATCAGAGGGGTCATGAGAAGGGTAAAAGAAAAAAAAAAAACATCAAATCTGTTTCTCAGTTTATGACTTAATGTTTTTTTTTTTAGTTTCAGATTTGGGTGAAATATTGAATCACTTGAACATTTATTCCAAAAAAAAAAAACACTGTTAGTCGGAACTACAGGCAATTCAAGTTGTGAAATGTGTCTTAATTGCGCGCTGGTTATATAGATTTCAGAAATGCAAAAGAAAAAAAATTCCACTGGTTTAATTTGTTGCATTGTGAACAGTTAATACATATCCATTGTTTTGTTTAATGCCCTCGGTTTGAACAGCATGTCTGCAACAAGACACTAGGCTGCAATGTCAGATGTCCAAAATTCAACAACATTTTGCTATTTAACTAGCCTCTTAGCCAGTAGCCTGCGTCAGTCTATAACAATGAGAAAAACACTGATGGGTTGTCGCCAAAAGTTAGCCATTGGATTTGGTTCACAACAACCAAGTCTTGATGTATTCTGGTTTTCTGACCTTGCCATTGTCTACACACAATTGTTGCTCACACAACACAACAGTCATCTGTTAAATCTCTGTTAAGTCCTGTACATGATCATTCAGGAGACAGTTATATATATATATATATATATATATATATATATATATATATATTTATACGCATGCCATTGTTTTATCTTTGGTGTACTTTCTTGGTTTCTTTATCAAAGTATGTGCAAATGCATGACCATTGCAGGTGATCTAACAGATTGTTTATTGTGCTATAGCATATGTGGCTTTATACATTCACATTTAAATAAATAAAAATAATGCTTTTCCTTCCACCACTGTCAAATGGTAAAAGCCGACACAAACTTCCAGTCAGCTAACTGGTTGATTGCTTCACAGCCAACTAACCCCACACCCAAAAAAGGGAAACAAAAAGGGGTCCATAATATAGGCTGTTTGCTATGAACCTGAACTATTTCTAAAAGTCTCCAACATATAACATTAAAAAAATCATGATAAAAAGAAACAACAAAATGGATCCTCTATAAGTTACAACAAGCAAAAGCAATGCACAAACACAGAAGAGGCAGGCAAACATTCCTTCCTGCCTAAATCAAATGACCTGCAACAGTGCTCTTCCTCCACCTTTATACTCTCTTCACTGATGAGCAAGTGGGAACAGGTGCACTCAATCACCTGCTGCGAAGAGAAGGAAGGGCACACAGGAGAGGAAAGACAAGACACACACACACACACACGCAGGAAATGTGCAGTTTTCATTTAATTATCTAACGGCAATATGTACCAGTGCGCCGGTGCAGATAGGCCATTTAGAGAGAAAACGCTTAATTCTTCTGGTGACTTTGCGGTGTCTGTTTCCGTACGTTCGGCTGTGTGGACGTCCACGAGACACGCTTTGCAATTTGCACCTAGTTACCACTATACCAGGTGGCCTCAGGAGGAGGATAGATTGGGGTGTTGACCTTTCTGTGATGTTATGTTGACAAGTCTGATGGCATTTTGAAATAGACAGTGTGAAAAGGTTGTACAACTCCACTGCCAAAGTGTATATATTAAGTTTCGGGAAATAAACCGAGAGATCCGCATAAAAATGTAAATAACTTAGGCAGGATTTTAAATGAGATTCATGGTAGCTGTTAATTGTGGAAATTCCTCTGCTGATATCTTAAGTATTACTTCCAACTTCCCAGTTATTCTATTTTATTTCCACACGTACAGTTTAGAGTCCGAACATATCGGTGGATTTTTTATTTATTCCTTTTTTCATTATTATTATTATTATTATAAAAGAAAAAAGAGGTCTTCATCAGAATCCGCTTTTCTCAGGTGGTCGGTGTGTTGGTTTCCATTTGATTGACAGTGCGCGGCAGGTTGGGCTCTGGTACCGCTAGCGGCGGAGCATGAGACAAAGTAATCAA
The DNA here is from genome assembly GCA_005024645.1 of Planiliza haematocheilus. Classification (NCBI taxonomy): domain Eukaryota; kingdom Metazoa; phylum Chordata; class Actinopteri; order Mugiliformes; family Mugilidae; genus Planiliza; species Planiliza haematocheilus. The sequence goes on from SRSE01001068.1 coordinate 369,386, forward strand.
ACATGTGCCGTTTTGTAAGCGGCGGCATTGCAGAGTAAAGACCACACCGCAGCCTAAATGGAATAAAATGACACTCGCAGGTTGGTTTATGCAGCGTAATGTGTAGCAGCTGACCAGTTAATTAGCTCCGCGGCCTGCCAACAGACATTAGCCGAATTTTCACTTTGGTCAGTTAATGTGGGTTATTCAAAGGCCTCGTGCAGGCTGCCTTTGCTGCAAGCTATGTGGTTTGAAGTGAAGGGATTTGAATGGATGTATGGAAACGCGGTTGAACTGTGTACGGGTTTCATTCATTCATTCATTTTCTGTAACCGCTTGTCCTCTGGAGGGTCACGGGGGGAAGGGGGGGCTCTCCCAGCTGTCATCGGGCAAGAGGAGGGGTACACCCTGGACAGGTCTCCAGTTTATTGCAGGGCTAACACAGAGAGACAGACAACCATTCACACTCATATGCACACCTACAGCCAATTTAGAATCACCAATTAACCCAGAGAGAACCCACGCAGACACAGGGAGAACATGCAAACTCCAAGCAGAAAGAACAGATGCATGCAGGAGCAGAACAGATGACCGTTTATTTCAGTTGGACTATAAGCAATCCTGTTAATTGACATTAAATGACAGGCATTGCTTTACAGCTGATACGTAAGACAACATTCAAGGCAGGCAAACTATATTTTAGGAGGTCGCTTTGAGGTATGGAAAGAGGCCAGAAAGATAAACAAGGTACGTACTGAAAAAAAAACACACCGGCAAGATATTGGCGTGAAGAAAACAGCTGAAGCTCGCAGCCTTAATCATGATCTGGCACAGATAGATGGGAACACACAGGAGGGAAAGGGGGTAATGAGACACAGGTGACACCAATAAGGATGGAGCAGGCAATCACAATCACAAAGGCGGGAAAGATATAAAGCAGGAAATAAAGCCACGAAATCTGGCAAAGAAAACTAAAACGCAGCTCTCATTTGCAGCCACAACTCTTGCCGTTGCTTTATCTTTAGTGTACTCTAAACCGACTTGCAGTCTTTACCCCAAATCATTGTCTTCTTACAACATTATGCAAAACATTTAGCCTTTACAATCTTAATGACATTCTCTGGCACTGAGGGTATAATTGTTGAAAATATTTTAAAAAAGAGAGCTTTTTTTTTCTCGTTGGCTTTTTCAGAAAGTCAAACAAAGATGTTAATTCCTATTTGCCCGCACTTAATTAAAAAAGACTAACGAATGAGTTCAGCAAATGGGGCGATGTCTATGTGCAGCATGCAGCTATGTAAATTAAAATGTCAGCTCAAGAAATCCAACGTACTGTCACGTAGGAAAATGGGCAAAATTGGGAGCTAATAATAATTGTTACAGCGCTGTCTGTCAATTACATCTTCGAATGTTTGGACGTTTTTTTTCAAACTAAAGATCAAACACATTTTCAGAAGAGAAGTGTCATTATATATTTTATTATTTCATTCACATTAAATTCATCTTTTGCCCACCATTACTGTTGGTTATTTCAACTCGTGCACTGTAGTGAGCATTTGTAAAGTACTATAATTCAGTGCTCACACCACCATTAAGCTGCTGAAAACTAAATTTTACCAGGAACTTCACTATAATCCATAAGAAGAACACTTTTTTCCCCCCAAGAACAATGTTTCCTCTCTAACTACACTTAATTTAACAGACTGATTCTTTAATTAAATTGTAGCATGCATTGTACGAGGTTGTTTTAACCAGGAAGCAAGAAGTAAATGGACCATAGATCTGAAATTATGACTTGGATGAAATAAGAAATGTTAAAAAGAGTCAGACTCATTTAAGTCATCAAGTAGTCGGCCTTAAAATGCCACACACTGAACTTTCCTCAACTGTTAAGTTAATTTAACATAAATGGTATGTTTAAAAAAAAAAAAAAAGGTTTTGTTTTTGCACCACATCCAAAGATGAATCTTCACTGTCTTGGTCTGTGATGTGTTTCTACAGTTCATTTGCTGACACTTTACCAGAGACAGACACAAGCACAGCACTATTCTCAAACTATTTCTCTACACAACTGGCGAAGAATATACAAAGGTATCATTACTCCTGAGTACATGTAGGTTAAGGTCTAGACTTGCCCGTCTGTGTGATTTATGAGAGGTTGAACATTTACACCTTGGCTTTCCCTTACTGTCTGACCAAGTCATTCATCAGGCTCCATATAATGAATGGACTTGTTCTCTGTGCTGGAGCTAACAAGACGGTAGGGTCCTTAGAGTTCAGTAAAACGAGATTACAACCACTGGTCAAGCCCAGGAAAAGGGAGCAACTCCTTCTGGAGCTCAGAGCAGGAGCAGAATGCTGCTGGAGCGGCGAGATCGGTGTTGAAGGGAGCATTATTGTGACTTTCTGATGCAGTTGCAGCGTCCAAAACGGAAGATCGGAAAATGGTGGTGTTAGCAGAGAGACATGTCAAACCAGCTGATGGATAAATTGCCATGCACAGAAGGACATACTCTGCTACTGCTACTTTATTGATTTCTTTTAGGATACTTCATCTTTGACTCCACACATTTTCGCCTGAGCCCCTCCTCAGGCAGGTCACCGGTGGCTAACGGCGGACCTGTTGCGAAGCAGATAGTCCCGCCTGTTCTATCAGGCCGGCTGCCCCCCGGGAAGAGAGAATTCAACATGTGTGGCCCCCAGTAGGCAGCCCCAGTGTGTGAGATTAAATCGCAAGATGTGGAATAGTGTTACAAGCTAACAAGATTATGCTAAAATGATCAAAGAAATCCAGTAAACCGAGCCTGAGCTAAACAGGCAAAAACAAATGGTTTGTTGAGATCACGTATTTGGGACTACAGAACAGCTCAGATCGCATCAATTGACAATTACCGCAGGATAGAGACATAAATTAGGTGCAAAAGTCAGAACCTCTGAGGAGTACACGCTGTTTACGAACAAATTGCAAAGAAAACATATCTTTGCATATATGTGCAAGGAAGAACTGTCAGTGGAACGTAGACGGCAATCTCTGAGCTGTACTGATTTAAGTAGATGACACAAACAAAATAAATTTGGTCAGATAATTAGATCAATATAATTCCAACATTTCTTTTTCTATTGATATTGTAACAAATGCATTGACAGCTATGGCGTTATGAGAACACAATTAAGTAGACGAGTATCCATTACCTTGAAGCAGAGCAGTACACACTACTGGCTTTATGTCATACATGGTAATATATACAAAGCCCCGAGAATCTACCCTCTCGAAATCCCCCATGCCCTTTATCTGCCAATCCCATGACTTTCATTGGCTGACTTGAAGGATGATATCCCTAATGTTCATGACAAATTAATCCACAGGGGGAAAGCCAATGACAGTGAGCTGCCAGTGGGTCATTCCTTTGGCTAAGTCTGTCATTTCACATTTGCGAGAACTTGTGCGCAGGACTGCATAACTAAGCAGCGCATTTGCACAACCTGAACAAAGAGGCCGGCGTCTTTACATATGTACAGACACCTGGTGAGGATTCAAATTGCAGAAAAGACACTAATTGGGGCTCGATGTTCCGCTTCAGAAGCAATAAGGATTTCTGAATGAAACACCAGCGAACCTGCAAAGATTGCACCAAAACCGTTGCGTGTGGAAGTTCACAACTGACCCATGAAATTAAGTTCTGTACAAAAAATCCATGCAAACAAAAAAAATACAACTGTATGACCTTAAAAAAAGCATAGCTATACATTTCTGCGAATGCATCAGTCTACCTTTGAACTTCTCAAAAAATAATGAGCAAAGTATTCTTGACAATTATATGCTAAGCGCGAATCCATGAAAACAGCACTAAACATAAGATAACCCAAGCACTGGTATTGATTGTCAGGGTTACACTTGCTCGAACATTGATCCAGCTGGTATGTGATTGTGAGCATTATCTGGACAATTTTTTTTATTTTTATTTATTTTTTTTCCTGGCAGACTTGACAGCAAGGTCAGTTCGGAGAACTCGCTGAAAATTGTGCACTACAGAAAATTGAATTGGATGTATTCCAAAATCAATATTACAAGTGTATGACTAAGACATGCATTTGTATGTAGGGGGGTGAAAAAAAAAAAAAGATCACAACCATAGTTTAATTTATAACTATCAGTATGTCACACTGGTAGTAATTGGGGGTAACAGTAAACTGAATATATGGACAACTGGAGCATTAAATAGATCTTGATTTCTTTACTTATGCATTCTAATTTATAAATAAATTAGAAATTAGAAAAGTAGAAGATACAAATGAACACCACCAACACTAAATGTTCATGTTCACTGGATACATATATGACTATTAATTAAAGCAGAGCAGCAGGTTACCCGATACATCAGAACTGTATATGTTTTATTTATCTAAGTGTGACAGAATATGAATTTGACCTCTTTTGCTGCGGTTCATTTAATTGCCTGCTGCTTCAATACTGCCAGCAAAGTGTGATTTGCTTGTATCAAAGCTATACGTACAGTATATCCTACCCCATGTTCCCAGAGGCGAGAAGGAGCAAAAAGCTTTCGTTGCTTGAGCGCTCCAGGAGTGAGAAACTAGATGAAGCATGCAGATACAGACGGAAGCATACACACAAACATTTGTACTCGCCAGAGTTTTTTTGCAAAGCAGCATGTTTATGTGGGGAGAAATCTTAAGAGCGACTACCAATCCTTGAAATCGGTGCACCAGAAAAGCCATGTAATGCTAATTGTATCATTTCTTAGGGAAGTCGATGGGGCCTAAAAATTCCATCTGCGGCGAGGGAATCGCTGCCCACCACTTCTCACATATCTGAATTCAGACAAAGCCTCATAAAAGTAGACTGCTCCGAACATGCAGGAAAGCTCCTGTTTTTTTTTTTTGTTTTTTTTTTTTTTTCACATTTTGGCTCGCTAGTGGTGTTATGAATACCGGACAAACAGTAATGTTGCACGGCACGGACACTCCTTGATTTAAAACATATCTGCCACCAGACATTGTTCATTAATCATAAACCATTTATAACCACAAAGGGATATGGCACAGTTATAGATGGCATTCGTCGCTCTGCATTAAGCTGTTCCCTGCTTATCCGGCAACCATGCTGTTGGTATAGCAGAGGCATAATGAGCAGCAGCAGGGTAGCAACACACTGTGCCGTGTTATCACTTTAAGAGCTACCATTGGCTCAAGTAGATAGGCTGGCACAGGTGGAGGCTGGGTAGGTGGAGATAAAGCTTTAACAAGCAACAGAGTGAGCAGCAGCAGTTGGTGTAGCGAGGATGTTTTTAGGATGGATTGTGGTTTGTGTACATGGTGATCAGCTGATAAATTAGCGGCATGTTATGTCTCTCTTCTGCTTGAACAAACATAATGCTCCATGGAAATGAGTAAAGTACTACTGTTATTTTGCAAAAAGAAAACACACTAAAAACCATGTATGGAAACCCTTAGCTGTCCTTGATTATATATAGAAGAACTCTGTCAAAGTTGTGGATTTTACAATGGTGCTAAAGTGTGTGTGTGTGTTCTTGTAAAGCTATCTTTCTGAGGACTACTACTATACTATCAAAGTGAGGACATTTTGGTCCTTAGCTATTTACAAAGCTGTTTGAGGGTGAAGACTTGGTTTTAAAGTAAAAGTTAGTTAGGTTATGGTTAAGGTTTAGTTCAACCTTGAGGGGCTAGGGAATACATTATGTCAATGAGTCTCCTCACGTTTGTGTACTTATTTGGCATCAAATACAAAATACAGATCATGCATTCTGTTAAAATACTCTCACATATTTTAGTAGCATTTAATCTCCCACGAACCATCCATTCGCTTGTTTTGTCAAAGTGACCCTGTGTGAGATTTTGGATGCGATGAGTTCTCCCTTAATCCAGACACTAACGAGACTTGCATATCTCTTAAGTTCAGAATCCGTCTGCACACACTCACTGGGCAGTAGCTACAAGCATGGGTTGGTTTTGCACTTGGCTTTCAGGATTAATTATTCAGTGAATTTTTTTTGATGGACCTCTGAAACTGCTTCCCCTGTTGCAATATTAATTGACTTGCCAAAATGTATTACAGATTTATTTTCAATCATTGAAGGTTGTCACCCCACCCCCACCCGAGTGAAAAGCAAACAGAGTATGGGAAGTAAGATTACTGACCCAATGATTGTGATTTCAAATTAGTGAATTTGTGCTGATGCCCATTAACGCACTAATTTCTCTCTTTCACCCTGTTTCTCTCTTCCCATTTTTCTCTCTCACCCTTGGTCCGTTTTGCTACGAAGATATTAAAATTAGGGCTGTCAACAGATTAAAATATCATGCTCATTTACCTCATAATTAATGCAACTTAACTACACCTTTTTTAAAAACTAAAATCTGTTTAAAATGTATCCTACATCTGTCAGGTGTTTATTACTCTTATTACCATAGGAGTAGACAAATATTGTTGCTTTATGCAAATGCTTATTGTTTTAATTGCAACAGTCCATAACAACAATTACAAACTGTTGTCCAGGTGTCTCCCTTGTGGTTTATCCAGCTGCTTGATCTGGTGCTAACTCAGTTCACATCGACAGCAAATGCAGATAAGTTTGTTCTTGTCAAGAGAACCATCTGGTAGGGCATTTTTTAAGGTGAACTTGCCGTTCAAAAGACATGTTTCTTCATCCATTGCTGCTATTTTTTTTTTCTTCTGGATTTCTTCGCCTGTTTTTTTTATTTATTTTTTTCACCGTTTTGACATTACTATTACCGCCCTGCTCAAGGAAAAATTATTAAACACGGCACACTTCAGGCACAAATTCTGCTTGCTGCAGCTTAGATCATTGCCTGGTTTCCCAAACTTCGGTCGGACCTTCTATAATAACAGAAAATGCATATGTCAGTAGTGTGTTATTTTTGACAGCCCCACTTAAAATGCAGTGTAAACACACTGTGATCTCATTACATTTGGAATATTTCTAACATCATCTGTGGACTTGGTCTATCTCTGAGTCTGGCACCATGCCATGTGGATTTTATTATAGCACTTGGTTCAACCGATCCAAAGAAAATAAAAATACTTCTGCACACAATTGGATAGTCCAACAAGAGAACCATGGAATGCTTTTAATTGCTTTTAACTGTTAAGTTATTTTGCCATTTAAGGTTTTTTTGTTTTGTGTTTGTTTGTTTTTTGTTTGTTTTTTTTTTTACTGCGCATGAAATGGTAGATACTAAACTTCTTATGTCTCAAACGGCAGGTGACCCGTATGATTACTTTTCTATTCATCACTGCATAAAGCCCGCTCAACTATTTTGTGGACAAGGCAACTTCTGTCTGGCTGGCTTCCAGATGAATCATCTGTAACACTGGTTGACATTGCTTTACTTTTATAGTTGAACACTGTGATGGACAAAAGAATAAATAAACCATAGCCAGTCAGAGCTATATAGCGTATGCCTTGGGCCACTGGGCCACTTGATCACAACCAAAGTATATATTTCATTAAAGTAGCACTCTTATTGTAGATGCAAGTAGGTTAAGACCAAGTCTAAAGTTTGAAGAACAGATTTAGAAGTTGTTAGGGAAACCTCCTAGGGGAAGTCATTCCAAAGCTTTGCAGCCTTAATAGTAAGAGCGAGGTCACCCTGAGTTTTCAAATTAGATTTGGGTACAGCTAAGAGTGACCTTCCTGATGATCTCGGGCAGCAACCAAGGGCTCGTAGGGACTTAGAAGCTCAGTAATATAGCTTGGAGCTAGACCAGCTAGTGTGTTGAACATGAATAGTAGAATCTTAAAATCCGACCTGAACTGTAGATGCCGCTAGTGCAGCTCAGCTAAAATATGTGTGATATGCTCCTAGGAATAAAGATTCAGGCAGCAGTGTTCTGTGCTAATTTAAGGCCAGTCAGGATATGTTTTCTCACACAGGTGTGTAATCAATTACAGTCACACACACACAGTGGAATATGAAATTTTAAAGGGATATAGTAGAACCCCACTTCTTTGACGGTACTTATCCACAGTCAGTGTATTACAGCTGGTACACAAGATGTTTGGAGGATCAAGCAGACATACTGTTTTGAAAGTAAAGGCATCCACAGCAAAATGTATTTTGGCCAAGTGAAACAACACCCACCTAAAAAAATAAATAAATTTGCATCAGTTCAAGTCTGCAAAGCTATATTTAGAATATTAGCAACATATTTACTTGCTATGAGACTTTGCTCTCTGAAGCAGAACTGTCCTAAATAGGGTTGTGCTACATCCACCATCCAGGTGCTACTACTACTGACGACAGAGAAATGCCTTACACAGCCTCATTATAAGATACAGTGAGCTATCCCTTATAACCGTTTAAGTAATTATCCCCTCATTTAGGCTTGATCAAGCAGAGAAAAGATAAAAAGATGAGAAGACAATGTTGGTGGGAGCTTGCATGAAAAAGAAAACTGTCAGATTTACACAGCATATTAGAATGCGTGTGTTATTAAGATCAATTCAAATGCACTGTACCAACGGATTGAGACTGGAGCCTGTGGTATCCCATGTCATCAGCGCATTCCCAACTTTCTAAAAGTGGGTTAAAACAGAATATTGTAGCTTGTAAGCTATTTAAAACAAACAAACAAAACAAACAAACATTGTGTTGTCAGTACCATTTTCAACCAGTTAGCGATTGTTTTTTCCACTTTATACATCTTCCAGTTATATAGAATATTTAGATTTAATGATGGCATCTTCAGGCATGGCTGAACCATTGACATTGCAGGGAGTATCAATCGGGCTTGATCTAAGTAGGATAATAATTTGAGGTTAAGATATAGGCGGATATACAGTAGTTATAGTTTAATTTGCTGCCGGATCAACACATCAGACACATCAGAATTTTGAACCACAATAACCTGGGATCACTCCCACAGTCATTAAGAAGAAAAACCTACTCTCTAGTGTGACCGGTTACAGTCAAATTGACCCTTATGTCAGTTGTTTATAGCAACGCTGTTAACTTTCCATCCTATGGAACAACGTCATGAACAATGACTTTTATTTGAAGATATACTCGCTTTCAAATGGAAATACATTTATGCAAGAGATTAGATTGATATTTGGTTCAACCGTTTAGAAAACATCAGTTTATATTTGGATGTTCTTTCAGTGTAAATAGTTAACAGAAAATGTTCCGGCAGACTTTTCTAGGACACTATTATAATAATTACTCTGTCAAACAAGGACATATTTAGTATCAGCATGACTGATGACAAAAAATAAACTGTCCACAAAGTGTAAAATGGCAGTTTTTTATTTTCTTTTTTGGAGTAACTTGTACCACATGTCAGTGGAAAATCTGTTTAATTTTTCACCACATATTGGTGAGCCACTTTCCAGATCTCTACTCTGGTACATGACCTGTTTTGGTTCGACTAGTCTTTTTTTTTTTTGTGCCACAGTTACTTTATCGAGTTTATTTTAAGGGCTTTACTTTCTGATACACGCCAAGAGCGTCGGCATGTTTCTTGTGTGTGCGCCTTGTCCTTTTCTCTCCCATGTGCCTCCAGGTACCGCCCTTCCCCCATTCTGTAGCAGGTGATTGAGTGCACCTGTTTCCACTTGCGTGTCAGGGGAAGAGAGCCCGAAAGCCGGTGAGATGAGACATCACTAGTGTCAGTGGGCTGTTGGGAAGCGTTTGTGCTGCATGGGTTGGCGATGTGGTTTGTGGGTAGGAGGTTGTGTTTGTGTTGGTTTCAATTTAGTTATTTTTACAAATCAATGTATTTTTTTCTCTTTATCTTGTCTAAGATAAAGAGCCCAGTAAACCACAGTACAATACAACAAAAGCATGTAATGACTTTATATTCTAAATTGAGCATGGATGTTTTTGTACCGGACTCAAGTTCTAAGAGATTCATTTATACCTGCAAGCTGTGTAAATGATGTGAAATATCTTTGGTTTGAGCCAGTTTGCTCCAAGAAAGTAGACCTTGAATTGTCAAAAGATGTGTGAATTTTTCTAATGATTTCTTTTTCCCAGAAGTTTGGGCATGTTTTTGTAATGAATTGCCAACTTTTTTTCTTTTTTTATTTAAAAAAAGAAAAATTGGAAAAATAAAATGACTCGCAAATGCTCACGTCTTCAGTCTGCAGGATTCCTGAAACAAGAAAATAATTTATTCATTTAACGAACAGCCTTGATGTGATTCAGATATCATTAGGCAGCTCAAGAGTAGTGTCAACCACTCCAGTATTCTCCAGACAGAGGTCTTAAGTGTTTGGTTTCACGCCTGAGAAATACAGCCGTATATCGCCTGACCCTGACTGTGCTGATGAATCATGCAGCACTGTAACAAAACGCACCCAGGGACCCATGTTAACAAGGAGAGTGAGGCCAACATGGAACGCAAGTAATGTAACCTTATGCTTAGCATTAACAATTAAATAACAAATGCCAACGGGACTTGCTCCCCTCCTTCCCACACAACAGTGAGCGCAAAGATAAAAAGAAGTATTATGAAAGAATAAAACTTGCCCGCCGGTATTTCATGCAGAATCAAGGAAATGGCAAGTTTTTGTCACCGTTTCTTAAACTATGAAGAGGTTCACAAGGGAGTGTGGCAGCAGTTCAGGTACAGACTGTTGCCTTACACTTTAATATTTCACAGTTATCACAGGCTTTTCAAAAAAGACAATTTCTCTGTCACTGGGCATTTATAAATACAAAGTATGCAAACTTCAGACTTGTGTACTGGTCATTGAGACTCAACAAGTTAGACACGGAGGTATGAACGGGAAGACACTGGATGGTCATTCTGTCATTATATTACACTAAACAACTTGTATATAATTGACGTCGCCTTTGAAATTCAAGTTCCAAAGTTCATACATGTAGAGTACACATCTGACAGTACTTGAATTGGAACAGTACTTAGGCGACTGATGACGTTTTTCAAGAACACAGGTACTGTCATGTCCATCTCTGTGGCTCCTGGTCATGTTTAATTGTTTGTAATTGTTTGTGTGTTTTGGGCATTTCCTGTTTTATTTTGTTTGTTTGTTGCAAACTCTCTTATCAGTTCAGATGTCTTCACTTCCCCCGTGTGGTTTCTGTCCCTGATTGTTAGTCCCGCCTTGATGTGTCTCACCTGTGCCTCGTTGATTGTTCCCCTCGTATTTATTCCCTGTGTTTCCTTCCCACTTTGCAACTTGATCTTTGTACTCCATGTCAGAAACATTCTAGTCTTAGTGTGCTTTGTACTTTTTTATTTTTTGCCTGAAAGTAAAGACTTTCTGTCACTCGCTTGAGTCCTGAGTTGTGTGTTTAAGTCCTCCTCTAACCAGTTCCTCATTACAAGTAGACAAATGCATACGCAAAAATGTCCATTATTCCAACCTATTCAATTCAATTCTGTTTATATAGCGTCGGTAACAATGCAAATTAGTTCAAGACGCTTTACAAAATCTGGTCTGAAACATGGCCTGAAGCCCCCAGAACAAGCCTGGAGTGACAGGGTCAAGTTAAAAGTCCCTTTTAACACAAAGAAACCCTGAGCAGGGCCCAGTGCATGGATGGGCATTCATGGGTGAATTGAAATTCCTTGATTAATTTAGGGGAGTCTGTAATAACAAGACAAATAGGCGCATATATGTGTGCCAGTAGTAGTTGTAAGTGTATTAAATTCTAACCCTTCCCGTTGTGTACTGCTTTCCAGTTGTAGCTTGATTTTGCTTATGTAATGTTTCAATAGTCAGGACTCTACTTACATTGATTTTTTGAATTATTTTTTTCTTATCTCAACTTGTGATTTCATTTTACAACCTTCATGCTGAGTCCTGTGTTGGGACCCCCTATTTTTCCGCTGTGTAAATTCTGTGTCCTTGGACAAGGCCTATATCTACCTCGTCACGTTTTCAGTCTTCATACCATTCATACTCTTCTGAACTAATTGCCTGACTGGGGTAATAAATTCATATTTACTGTATTGACTTGATTGTGGAATTTATCCAACTCTTGGCAAGAGTTTTTTCCAAAATGTGTTTCCTTTTATTTTTTTCTTAATGGTTTTATTTGCACAAAATTCACATCTTACAAGGCGAGATTGCTAATTTGAATGCCGGCATATTGTGATACACTTTGTTTCTCTCATTCCAACCTCCAGCTGTTCTGGCACACCGTTACGAATGCTCCGTAAAATTGGGTGACGATGTGTGTGCCACTGCCAGTGCGCGTGTGTGACTGTGTGTGGTTTTGTGTTTTTTACAAGTTTGGTTTATTCTGGTAGTAAAAGTCCGCTTGAATAAAGAATGTAGCAGTCATCCGTCTGCTAAGGCAACACAAAGGTGACCTATCTTATACATAAAGCCTGTGCAGACTCAGGCACAGTATGTGATTTATTCAAAAGGAACCAAGTTGCATTGGTTCTGCATTTTGCACCCATAAAATTAACCCTCAACTTATGAGGGATTGATTGGCTGCACTGAACTTCCCCTTTGGTGAGCACTACAGCAACCATTACTGTACAGTCTGTTCAGTCTACAGTAAGAATGACAAGCACATTCTTCATCAAACACCTTTGACCATCTACAAGTTGGCAAGACGGTGCAGTTTGGTCCTTAGAATGGCTTGACTGAACATCACCCATGGCCTGCTCGCTCTCCTCAATCATCATCCCCTCATTACAAATGAACCCAACATTGATACACAGCCATGGGTTCCATAGACTCATGTTTCAGGATCTGATTAGCTTTGATGTTAATGAGAGCTTTGCCTCTATCGCTAACCCCCAAGGTATCTGGATAACGCTCTCCATCATACTCTGCTGCATTCTGACACCCTCACCCAGATGGTGGTGCAGTCTCACCCCCTCGATCTTGTTTTCTTTTTTTCCCCCCTCGCATGCTAAATATACTGATCGAGTGTTGCCCCTGGGCGTTGACGGTGCATATGGACACCATGAATACCTGCCTGATCTGATTATAGCAGACAAATGCATAACTCCGTAACAAAAGAGAGGAAACATGTAATGTGAACAGCTGGCTCGCCACCCTCGCCTCACCTAAAGCTCTGCCAATGGTTGCTTCAATTGATTAATTTCTATATTCACCACTGACCACAAGTTGAAAGACTGGCGAAACTGTGTGCAGTCATACTACTGTACTCTATGCAACATGGTGTATAATTTTATGGCTGGTTCAGTTGCTAGAAGCTCATTTTTTTCCAGGAGGAAAACATATGGTGTAGGAATAACAGCAGGCGAATGGACAAGTCCCCAAAGGCCTCTGTCCATCACTTTGTGCTCTAAGGTGTTCTCTCTTTCTTCCTGCCACAATTTCCTCATGCCCAGTACAAACAAGTTCATGGCAGCACTTCTCAACAAAATAAGTCAATGACAAATAATAATGAACTTTAACTTGTGGCTATCAGTTCCAAAATGGTACTGACAAAGTGCTGTGGATATATTTGTTTGAATAATACACATCTATCAGCCAGAACATTAAAACCACTGACAGGAGAAGTGACTAACATTGACCATCTTGTGACAATACATTGTTGAGGATGTTACTTAGACATGTAGATCCCACCTAGAGCAGACCAGGTAACCCCACCCCATAGCTATGATTATCTGTGGTGGCAGCAGTCCTCCCCACACAACAACGCTTTAAGAACATCTCAAAAAAATGTGAAAAACTGCACAAGGTGTTGACCTGGCCTCCAAAGTCACTGGATCCAAAACTGATCCAGTATCTCTAGGATGATCCACAGAGGCTCCTCCCCTCAACCTATAGGACCCAAAGGTCCCCCACTAACAACATCCTGCCACCGGACACATCAGGACACACTCAGAAGGCCCACATGCAGTCTCTGATGAGTCACAACTGTTGTGGAGGCACAAGGGAGACCTACACAATATTAGGACCAATTGGTCATGATGTTATGACTGATTGGTGTATATTACAATTCTCAGTGAAGGGAAAATGGAAAAACTGATAGACGCCAGGGTGGAGGAAACATATATTGCATATGTATCTAAACAAACTGGATCACATGTTTCAGTTCATATCTACAGTAATGGTGCACTGCCAGACACCTCTAAAACTATAGAACACTAAAACAAAGGTTGTCCCAGGGAAATTATGTTTAAATGCTTTTTCTTTTTCCTTTTTTTTTTTTTTTTGTTCTCTATAAACCTGAATAATGGTAACTGTCTCCGGCATATACAGTACTTAAAATTCAAGGTCAGAATCCCTCTCTCTCTCTCTGAGATTGATCATTGAGCATTATGACACACTGTCGGTAGCCTTTATATTTTTAATTTTTTTTTTCAGCTCCATCCAAATCTCCTACCTATGCCTGTAAAACATGTATAAGTTATCCTTTCTAGGGTTTTTGTATTAAGACTGTCTCGGCACTAATTCCCAGATCCGTAATTCCCAGCCTTACCTTTGTAATATTCCTAATGAGCCCCTAAGCCCTGAGATCCCTCATTCTGCTGTGTTCCACGTTCCCTTTGATCCTGACTATCCCTTTCCCAGCATCCTCGGGGGGTGCATAGTGTTACCTGACTGTGTGGCGCTGATACTGTACATAGAATATTCATCCACGCCCTTCCGTGTGCACCCTGTCCTCCACAGCAGGAAAAAGCCAAATACTGATTTAGAATACATTAAAGGGAAGATTACTCTTACAGGAATTAACTGTGTTAATCTATGTATTTCTGGGTTTGATGGCATGTTTGCATCATATACCCGTAAAGCGCTGACCCCGTTGTGATATTTTCCAAACGGTCTTGACGTCACCAGACGGACAACAGCTCTGAGGACATTTATCAAAAACGGTGCCCAGGGTAGACACACGGCAGAATCAGGAACCGCTGCCACCCTGTGTACAGTGTTGGGCCTGGATATTAAGGCACTCAATATCTGGGTTTGGCTATCAAGAATAATTAATAATTATTCTAAATAATTATTTATTATTAAATAATCGGATCTGAATTACAAGATCACCTCGGGGCACCACCCTTCTAGGAAGGGAAAAGATAGCCAATCAATCAAATCAGTCTCATAAATCATACTTAATTGTCAATTTCAATTTCTGATTAATAATTATCTTAATAACTATAACCAAAATTACCATTAACAACTGGTTGAAGGAATTTGGGAGTTCTTGGCAGTGTAGAGGTTGGCAGCATTCACTTTTGTACAACATTAAACAGACAACTGGTATGTTTAAAGGACATTTATTACAAGAATAAATCAAACACACAATCTAACTAAACAGTACTCTAAACAGGAATGTGTGTGTGTGTGTGTGTGTGTGTGTGTATGTTGTGGGCGATCCAAGATGGCTGCCACTTGTGGGCGTGTCAAGATGGCCGACAATGTGGGTTTGTCAAGATGGCCGCCGAGGGAACAATGGGGCCGCTCAGACCATGTGCTGGCCAGCAGATGTGTGAAATGTGATAAGGGTTTATATGAGGTGCCAGGTTAGAAAAGAGTGGTTAGTTAGAGAAGAGACCCTAAGTCTATGTGTTGCATAAACTAAACTAACGTCAAACCACTATACTATAAACACTCAATAAACACAAATATCACATCAAATCAACTTTCCTATGCTTAGCTTAGACTATGCCCAGGTCATACTACCAGTTGGTGGAAAGTCCATTTCTGGTGTGTTGCTCCTTTAGTTGGCAATTCCTGGTGGAAAGCCAACTGGGAAAAGTTGCAGTCCTTGCTGTGTGTCCTGATGGCAGACGTTGGAGGGAAACCGGCCGCTCCTTGAGTCCTTTGAAGTTGCTTGTTAGCAGGTCGGTGCTAACTAGCCGCGTGGCTCCTGTTGTTTGTGAGTTTAGCCTGCAAACCCTTTGTTCGCTGGCTAAAAGCTGGTGTAGATTCCTCAGCAGGATTTAGCTTCGCTGCTGTATGGAGAACAGGCCTGAAGTAGTGCTCTTTGTTGGCAGACTACCTGGCACCCAGCTGCAGCCAAGCAGCTGGGGGTCTCCACGTGGTGGTGTGGAGTGGAGTGGGCAAGAGGTAAGAGGTAAGAGCTGAAGAGCGTAAGAGACAGAACAAAGGCCAGACAGGGCATTTTATATGACCTGATGACCTCAGAGGTCACATGTCACTGTCAGCCAGTGAACTGCTGAGTCAGTTTTCACACCTGGAGGATTGTGGGACATGGGGTTTCCACGGCTTCTCTTTGTCTCCCAGACAAAGACAGAACATGCGGTTAACTTGGTTAGGCATGGTGAGCTTCCGTAGCTCACCGCAAGGGTCATATCCCAACAACAGACTGTTCTCCATGTTACCGTTTGGCAGATAGTAGAGAGTGTGGCTTCACGCGCGAGAAGATTGAAGGACAGCTTCTACCAACAGGCCATCATACTCCTCAACTCACGATAAATATTATATATTATTATATTCTCAGGACACTGAACACAGAACTTGTCTGCCGGTCCACTGCAATAAGACTGCCACCATTTATGCTGTAATAATGTTAATCATGCAAATGAGAAATAAAAATGTTTAAGAATGTCAACTGGACTTGTAGAACTTTTATGAGAAGGCATTTTGCAGCTCATCCGAATAGTTTCTTAAATTCTGAGGGACTGGTGGGAAGTTGAGGCTTAAACAGGAACATCTATGGGTGTAGCAGAAAGTTGCTTGACTTGTTCCTGACCAGAATCTGACACAACTAGTGTCCGTTAACAGCTAGATACTTACCTGTAGTTGAGGGGTAACTGTTTGTCCCTGTCTTCTTTCTCTATGAATGGTCTAATGACCCATTATCAGTTGCTTGCTTCAGTCTCAATGTGTGACTGGAGTTGAAACCTCTTGGGAACAGAAGTTAGGGCTGTATAGTAAATTGATGGCAGATTGTATCTCAGTTCAGCTCCTCTGTTCAGAAAAGGTTTGTCCAATGCGACACTGACGACTTCCTTTACCTCTCTTTCAAACCGTTTGTCTTCTCTGGCTAAGATTTGGACATTGTTGTCTTCAAAGGAGTTGTCCTTCAGGTGTAGGTGGACCACTGAATAATTTACCGATGAGCTGGCACACATGTTTGTGGATGGCTTGTTTTCGAATGTACAAGTCTGTACATTCGAAAACCTGAGTGTTTTGTCTTTGGGATGAACAAGTTTTTGTCTAATTGTGTTACCGGCTTTGAAATAAACTGGAATGAAAATTCTCCTGAGTTTTTCTCAATATGCCAGCAATGTCCTTCGTTTGTTGTTCTCCTTCTCTGTGTCCTTTCCGGGATATGTTTTTTAGCCTTTGGCAAAGGCCCAGTTGGGACATCCACATTTCTTGAGTGTTTGTTTGCGGGTACAGTCTGTGCTTGGCGCTGAAGGGTTCTGATGACCCCTAGCCATTAATGGACACTAGTCGTGCCAGGTTTTGGTTGTCAGCAGAAACAAGTCAAGCAAGTTTCTGATGGTCTACACCCACAGATGTTCCTATTTAAACCTCAACTTCCCACCAGTCTTCTCAAAAAAGTCCAGTTGCCTTGCTTAAACATACTGGATATACCATGACCTGGATGACCGAGAACCTTCACAGACATAACTGCATACAGCAACGGCACGATTCCATTTTCATTTAGAGGGCTAACTGAGATACAGATTTTATTGCAGACTGTCAGGGAAGGACACAGTGATTAGCTTACAATGCCATCAAGGTGAACAGCGTTAGGTAACTGGGTAACCTTTAAAAGAGGGCCATTAAGTCAGCAGAAGGGTATAATAATGATGGTAAGCCAAAGGAAATGTGAGCTGAAATAAGCAAAACCGCATTCTTTATTGAAATTAAAATACAAAATAGTACAGTTACAACATTTTACACGTTAATTGCATCTCATACTGTATGATATGAAATCCTTGTCTCTATTTGTGCCGAATTATGTGTTTATAAACCAGCCAGTGGCTGCTATTCTGGTTAGTTGCAGCTTTGGAAGAAGGAAACATGAAGCATAGATTTAACGGTTGTTAAAGTGTTGCATTATGGCGTGGTCTGTGTAGCTTACTGAACTGCTAAATGACTGCAATGAAACAGAGTCAGACATCATTAATAAATGCTAGAAAGCGCTAGGAAAGCTCACTGGAACAAATACCAGGACTCCATGTTGGAAAATTGATTTTAAATAAATGGCTTTTTGTGAAAGGTTTTATGGCTGCGCTCGCCTTTGCAGTCTGTTGTGTTGCCCTGTTGCCCCTCATTCAGCTTTTCATTTAGGGACACTTTATCTCGCCGAGGTTGTGTCTCTTTCGCATTTGTATCTGTCCCGTGAAAGTGTATTAGCAGTTTTTTTTCCACTCCCGGTGTGTGTTTTTTGTTTTGCATTGTGTATTTGCCTTTCTTCAGACCCTGCGCCTCTACTCCAGACATCCTCAGTGAAGTTTCCTGTCTTGAATCAGCTCATTAGTGTTGGAGTATAGTATATATGATTTGTCAGATTGTCTGGGTTGCTTTCTTCCTTTTAGTTTTCTCACCTCCGAGGTTACCCTGCCTTTTCTTAGTTACCAGCTTCCTGTCTGCTTTCCTGTTTGCCCGGACAACAAACAAGCACAGAGCCTTTAACCCCAGGTGTCCAAGTGGGGGACTTTTGGGTCCGACGTCTACTCACGACTGCTGCAAATACTCGGAACACTGCGGGCACTGCAGCTAACCCGGTGCTATATAAGGCAGAGGCTCTCATATCCTCGCACTGTGCTGTATAATATCAGCTTTCCCAGACATATCACCCTTAAACAAACCCCCTCTTCTTTAAATGCTCCCTCATACTGCTGCTCAGACATTGGATAAACAAGACCACTGGCAGTAGAGTTACAGACAAAATACCTGTTGAGACTAATTGCAGTAAATCAATCATTTATCACATGCAAAGGAGTTTAATGTTTTTTTGTAGCTTCATAATTACAGCTATAATTCCATGGCCATAAATGTGTGTGTGTGTGTGTGTGTATATATATATATATATATATAGTTGTTTTTATGAAACACGTCCAGTCCTTTTCTTTTATTTATATATACAACAACATTACAGCTCAGAAATCTTACAGCCTGCCCAGGTCCTTAGGTGCTCGTTTAAAAAGGAAAACGTCCCTAATGCCTCTCCCTGCTCTGTGCTTTACATGCAAACATCATTCGGAGTGCTGCAGAATGTTGTTCACACTTGCAACCCCGAGAGCATCGATTCCCAGCGCTGTTTCGGAACCACGAACAGAGCTGTTTGATGCCTGCTGTTTGCTGCGTGGCAACACGATACCAAAAGGTAGGCTGCTGTAGACGGTGTTGGAACATAATGAGCGGCGAAGTCTCTCTCCCTCGCTGAGAGAACAGCCGCCGGACTCGCCTCCTCCGGATCTGGACGCAGCGATCGGCTGTCAGTGCCTCCTCGGCGTGCCTTGGGTGCATTCGCACCTGTGCCCGGAGCTGGACCGTGCAGGACACGTGTTCACGCCAGATGGGACAAGGTCATTGATCGGCAGCTGTATTAGTAGGTTGTTGCTTTGCGTGGGGGGCCGTTTGACCTGCAGGAGGTGCAATGTTTTAAAAACACATTCAAGGCTAGTTTTTGAATGTAGTGTCTTAATTGTAAATTCTTTGTGAATTAATGTTCTATGCTTTTTTTGTTTCCAAATCCTTTAGATGAATATGAAATTCTCCAGTCGTTCATCTTTCTTGCTTTGTGATGAATAAAACAGCATTTATTTCCTTCAAAGAAATCTGAATATGCACCTATCCTTGGCTGTTGTGTTGATTTTTAAACTACAGAATGCATTTATGCATGCATTCAGGCACGAAGGTAGCCCCTCGTGGCACATTTTACATACACTCCCAAAAAAATGATTTAAATGCCAAATAGACATGGAGATAGATGCCCTTAAAGTATCACAATACCTCTTTCTTTCCCACCGCATAATGGCCACATAGATTTCTGCAAGCAGTGGAAATGGAGACGGGAACACGGGCTCTGTTGGAGGAAGTTTGCACTGAGCTCAGCTATAGCAAGCGTCCTATCTTTTTTTTGTTGTTGTGCAGTGTGAGGCTATCTACCCTACCAGGCCTCTCTCCTCCACCCTTTCTCCCTCATCACTAACGAACAAACTCTGCCAGGCCTTACCTCAGGCGGCCCCCTGTAATTATTCCCCAATGCCACAAACTGGTGAAATGGGTGTCCGTTACACACTGTGTGCCGAGCTGAGAAAAACAACAACTGTGGGGCCATTATTTGTCAATCAAACCCAGGGCCAAAACAAAATGCTGTCTGGTACACCCTGAGTCCTAGTTATCATCATTGAAAACTGTCAGACCAAAGAGCATTTTTATTGATTTCTGTTTTTATTTATTTATTTTTATCATCCCAGCATGTTCCCTGATCTCTGCTCAGCTTTGCTACTGAGCCTGTCTTACAATCGCATTGCCTTCCTTTGAACAGTCCAGTGTATTTGGTGTATTTTCTTTTCCGGTTTTGCAAAAGAAACAGAGTGCACACAGAGTAGAACATTAAACAAATGTGACATGTGATTTGAGCACAAAGTTGAAAAAAAAATGGAAAATGGTTTGAAAAACATTAATTTTATCCTTTGGGAAGTCACCAAGAGGAATTTATAAATACATCCAGTGAGTTCATGCATTAGATGATGTGAGTATACGAACACATGGATTGGAATTGCAGTCAGCAGATGATGCAGCAGGTGATTTGATTGTTATTTACACTGATCAGCCACAACTTTAAAACCACTGACAGGAGAAGTAAATAGCATTGACCATCATGTGACAATTCAGTTGTTCTGCATGGAAACTTTCAGACCTAGCATTTGTGTCGATGTTGCTTAGACATGTAGCACCCGCCTAGACCAGACTAGGCACCTCCACCCCATAGCAATGTCACCCCTCGATGGGAGCAGGCAGCTATCTCCAGAAGGATGCAGCCTGACAGAGGCACACACACAGAAACACCATAGGAACAACTCGCAGAAGGTGTTGACCTGGCCTCCAGGTTCACTAGATCCCAAACTGATCAAGTATCTATGGGATGATCAGAGGCCTCTTCCCTCAACCCATAGGACCCAAAGGCCCCCACTAACAACATTCTGTTGCCAGACACCACAGGACACCCTCAGAAGGCCCATGTCCATTCTCTGATGAGGTACAACTGTTCTGGGGGCACAAGGGAAACCTACGCACTTTTTGGAAGGCGGTTATAATGTTATGCCTGATTAGTGTAGAATTATATAGTACATTCATTTAAACCCCACCCCATCTAACAAAGGAAAAAATCTATAGGAATGAAGAGCAAGGATATGTGATTTTTTTACCACAGTGTTGTGGGTTGAAGCTCCTCTGGAAAGGATCCATCAGGTCACAGCTCATGTTGGATGAGCTCGGCTTTTGATTCCGGTGGGGACAGAGCAGATTCACTTAGCTCTGAATCTGGTCCCAGCAGCTTTTTTTTTCTTTTTCTTTTTTCGGGGTTTGATCAGCGACAGCAGTCCGTAAGCTTAGACAAACAGACTTTTGTTGTCGTTTGCAAAGGTGGCAGATGTGCGGGTGATACAGGCACAGCAGGGGAGGTCATCGCTTTGGCTGCAGGCAGAGTCTGTTAAAAGTTTCAGTAATGTGCTGCTTTATGCACAAACACAGTTGAGGATGTTCTCCTCCGGTGCTTGTCAAAGTCTTTTCTCCTTAGGCGGAAGGCTGAAGGAGCAGATGTAGTTGTCTCAGAGTTTCTGTTCCCTCAGAAAATTAAATAACTAGTTTTCGACTTTGTTTAATCATTCCAAAGTGAAAGTTAAATGTTTGAAATGTAATAAATATGAATATCACTGCTTCAGAATTACCTTTTATTCTAATGTACCTGTCAAAATTGATTTATCCCCAATATAATACATAAAGGTGTGGAGAGGAAGACTATTTGGAGTATGAACATGTTGCTTTACATTTCTTTAGCTATCTAGCGCTACATTCAGACATAGTTCTTATACCTTTATTTTTCTCCAGTTTTTGCTGTTGTGGAAAAACCCTGTGCGCCCTTTGTTGTGCTTGATGTTGCTCTGTGAAATTCTCCACTTTGCATTGCCTTGAGTAAAAAAGGTCTTTTAATGCATGTCTCCAAGCTGCTGCACCTGCTTCCTGTGCTCACTCAACTCTTTGTGAACCCAGTACTATTTCCACTATATGTGTGCATGTTCATTCACTTCAGAAACAAGCACGCAAAAAAAAAGGCAGTCTTTACAAATGGACTGTTAAACCAGCAACACTCAAAAATGACAGTAACTTGTAATTACAAACCGAGCACAATGGACTTGTTTACAGTCCTGTCGGTATATTCACGATCCATAACACGCATTACCACATCAGAGAAATGGCTTGTGGGACATGGGGCTAATTAGAGCGACCCATAAACATGCTCAGCCTCAGCTTAAAAAAACGACATACTCTACACACACTAACAAAGCTGTGTAAATATCACAGAAGTTACACTAATAAAATATACAAAAGAAGCTTACCGCTATTGACATCATTCTTTTTATTTTTAATTTTTTTTAACAAAGAAGTGCTTGATGAATTTGTCTGATCCACTGCCAGGGTTTTAGGTCCTGTGATACATTACAGTTTAACGGCGTAACTTGACTGATTCAGATTAACGACGTGTTACTTTGACACATCAGAAAGAAGTTTTAACAAGAAGCTTCCGGAGTTTTAAAGAATTAACACAATGCCGCTTTTAATGAATCCCTCTGCTTCCTTCATAATTATTCAGAGACTACAAAAATAATGATTTGGTATTAGTTTAGTGATGTCACGGCACTCATCATTGACCTGGGTTGTGCTCTTTTAACTTTAGGCTTCCATTCAGAAGCCGTAACCTTATGACCATTCTCTTAGTACTGTGTTACTTACTTCCTCCTCTTTGCCCCCATTGGGACATAAGTCTTCAACAAGCTCTCTCTACTGCATTCGATCCTTGGCAACATGCTGAGCCTCTCCCCAAAATGTTGGGGAGGCCAGGGTCTGCTATGGGGCTGGTGTCAACTTGATTGCTCGTTGTACCTTCTGTAACAATAAGGTTAGTCAGTGTGTTGACTTTTGTCTCGCTCCTCGCTTAAGACTATTCTGGTATGATTGAACCTGCCAGGAGCCATATGCTCCTCCCAGCCTAGCTCTTACGGTCACAGAAGTACACAAGCCTCTCCACCACAACAAGGTAACGGCACAAGAGGGAGAGGTGATATTTTGTAGGTCTCCCTTTTGGTACCAAGAAAGTCCTGTCGAGACATGGACTCCACTAGACCTCTGAAGGTGTGCTGTTTGGCGGTCAAGTCAAAACCTTGAACTCACTGTTTTGATCCTCAGACCCTTCCTGAACCATTTTTGTTTTGTGGCACATTGTGCAAGGTTATGCTGAACAAGGCCACTGTCAACAAGAAATGCCATTTCCATGAAAAGGTGTATACGGACTGTAACAATTCTTAGGTGGGTGGTAAAGAAACATCCAAACAAATGACAGGACCCAAGGTCTTCCAGCAAAACATTGCCTCAAGTATCACACTACCTCTATGCCCATGAGACTGGCCATCCATGTGATGATGAAGTCAACATAATGCATCAGACCTCATCATCAGCCTTTGCTTCCTGTGAGCCTTTCACCGCCAGTCCACCGCTTTTCTTTCCTTGGACCACTTTTAGATTATGGGTACTGACTGTTACACACCACAACGGCTGCAGTTTTTCGACATGCTTTGGGGCTTTGGAGAAGCCATTATCTTCTTTGCCCTTGCCAAAGTTGCTCTAATTCTTCATCTCACCCATTTTTGTCCTGCTTCCAGCACATCAACTTTGAGGACAAAATGTTCCCTTGCTGTCTATTATGTCCCATCCACTGACAGGTGCCATGCTGAAGGAGACAATCAGTGTTATACACCTGTCGTATTGGTCATAATGTTATGGCTGATTGGTGATCCATCAAGTTCCAATCCATTCATTCTGCAAATCTGATTCTAGTGAAACTGTAATATTTCTTCAGTGCAGACAGTTATTTTCATTTAAATCTTATGGTGAGAATAATAAGACCTGAAAACATATCTGTGAATGGATGTTGTGAAATATCAGAATCACAGTAATTAAAGTTGTTATGCTGAGAATACAGAGATTCAAGCTTGTGAATGTACATTAAGTGTATTTAAAACACTGCCATTACTGATGCACAGCTGACTGCTTTTGATGGTGATGACCAAGACGCAGTTAAAATCTTATTGAATATTAGTGGTAAATGGTAATGTTGCCGCTGGATGCGAAGCAAGAAATGTTACAAAAAGAGGGAGAGTTCATGTATTTTTGCATTTTCAATTAACAAGTGGAATTTGCCTAAACGTAACCATGGGAGTTTCTTAAAATTTGCATTTTAAGAGCATTTCCCTTGAGGAAATATTTTTGTCTTTAGTTTAGATTTGATAAGATTTTTGTTCTCTTTGGTCTGTGCAGACACTGCATGTAGTCTTTCAACCTTAACATTGGAAATATACAAATCACAGACCTACCTGTCGGTGTTTCCATCTAATTCTAGTGAACCCAGTGTCAGAAATGCCTAGAGGGGATTTGCTTCAGATTTGGCACAAACATTCACTTGGACTCAAAGATGAACAGATGAGAAATGGGTGTTTATTTAGTTTAAAGGCAAGGTCACAGAGACATTCTGTCTCTTCTAATCTTGTGTGCAAATGTGGTATATCAGGATAACTTGGTGGGAATTTCATTACACATGGCATGAATATCCATTTCAGCTTGAAGGATGAACTGATAAGAATTTGATAATCAAAGTTTAAAGTCATAATGACCTCAAACCGTTCTTTGGCCCATGACTCACAAATTCATAGGACAATTATGAAAGATAAAGATTCTTTAGAAATGTCTAATCCAAAAAAAAAGTCCATCTGCTTCTTGTCCTCTACTTGTCAACCAGGACAGATTGCCTCCTGTTCTTCTTGTAGATCATCACAAGCACATTGGTTTTGTGGCTATTGAACCTTAGGTGACTGTTATTGTAGCAAGTGATGCAGTAGTATTGTGTAGGTCTCCCTTGTGCCTCCAAAATAAACCGGCTACCTGTTTTCCAGTGCTTCCAGTTCATGAGCTATACACTCTGATAAGGCATAACATTATGGCCACCTGCCTAATATTAGTGTATGGTCTCCCTTGTACTGCCAAAATCTTTTTTGTGTGTCAGGCTGCATCCTGCTCGGGATGGCTGTTGCCATAAAGGAGTGTCATTGCTATGGGGTGGGGGTGCCTGCTCTGGTCTAGGTGGGAGGTACAAGTAACATCCACATCAATGCCAGGTATAAAAGTTTCCCAGAAGAAGTGACAAGAATTGTGACAAAATAGTCAATGTCATTCACTTCTTCTGTCAGTGGTTGTAATGTTGTGTCTGATTGGTGTATGCAAAATAATTGACTGATAATAAGTGAATAAATAAGTGCATGCATAAAATCTGTGGTAGCATTCACCTTCTGGCAACAGATCTTTGCTGAAGTGGAACAAAAATAGATCATCCAATCTGTGAATTTACTGACCAGTGGTGTTCCACAAGGCTCCATTCTTGGCCCTCCTTTGTTTTCTATTTAATCACTTCCATGCTCACACATTACTAGACAATTCATCCATGTTGTTATGCAGTGACACACAAATGAACCTTTGTAAACAAACCCAACTAGTGCTATATAGTCTCTCTGATAGTTGGCCTACTTTAGCATATCCCCTGAAGCAGCCTATTGGCCCCATGTGAGGAAATGCCGGACCATGAGCTAGAAAAGAATGTTTAAAACTGTTCTGGTCTGGGTGTCTAAGTAACATCCACATGAATGCCAGGTCCAAACGTTTCCCAGCAGAACAGTGAATTGTCACAAGATGGTCAATGTTATTTACTTCACCTGTCAGTGCTTTCAATGTTCTCTATATGCAGTATATATGCAAACACACAGTGTCCACATAACTTCCATCACCCTTGTTTCATGAGAGTTTCACAGGATGTCATCCTGTCAAACCTGGATGAGGCAGGGTCCATGCTACAAATGTGCAGAAGTGGTGATTCTTTGTTCAGTTAAAAAGCTCAGGAAAAGGCCCAAATGCTAATCAGCTGAATTTTTAGCAGCTGAAAGAGAAGCTAAAGACGGTCCGACAAGGGTGAGACAGTCCACAGGTTAACGACTGTGCCCCAACCTTCATCTCGGAGACTAAAATTGCTAACAGATGTTTAATAGCGAACACACAGCACATTTCACACAATCAAAGGGGTCCTGAGACTGTACTGCTTTTTACAAGAGAAACATCAAAGAGGCACTCAGCAGCTGATGTGGCAGAACTCAAGGGTAAGGTGGAGAATTTAATACATCAGTATTCAAGAGATGCTGCTAGTGAAGGCAGCTTTCCGCTAATAGAGACGGTTTCTTACTGCCGTACCTGTTATATTGTGAAAACAAGTGCTACCTTGTGTGACACCACTGATAAGTGAGCCACAGAGTTTAATTTTGTTTACTGTTTGTCATAATCTCAGACTGTCTTGTTAGAAAAGCACCAAATTTAGTTTATGGCAGTGTTTCAACTGCACGTTGAGTTATGTTCATACTAAAAATGTTGAGTAACATTTATCTTCATAAATACCTAATGACTAAAACGATGTACTCTTCGGCCAGTGTACTTAATTTACAAATTAAGGAACCACAATATTATCCACCCGTTGTTCCTGTCTTCTGGTTCTGAAGTGTAATTCTACAACGGACAGGATAGCAGGAAGATTGATGCTACAGTGTGCTTGGAGACTGTGCTCCAACCAGTGAATGTCAGCATGCACCTGCCCTACTGAAGTGTTCTTGAACAGGATACTTGATCCCCCCACCACCTCTACCCATTAAGCTGACCTTGGGTTCTGACCTCTCTTTGCAGGGGCAAGTCGATAAACTATCTTTTGGTTTTTATTGCAGGGCGGTTTCTGTGACATTGCCATGGTAGTATAACCTCGGAGCATCTGTAATCATCAAAATGAATGCACAGAGGAGATTGGAGGAGGTGAAGTTAAAGTTATACGATCTTATGTTTAGTCCCTTCTTCTTCTGTAGTTCTAGAGATATTATATCACATTTTAGTTGTCTGGTATATGTGGATTATATACCTAAAAAGAAATAATATATATATATATAAATCATGTACTAGCCAAATATGCTGCCGACCTAGCTTGTTGGACCTCTACAGGTCTCACAAAATGGTCAGTGTTGTTTACTTGTTACTAATGATCGGTGTATGTAAAATAACTAACGAGTGCCAAACATGTAAATTATGACTTCATAAAATCTGTGGTAGCATTCACTTTCTGGAAACAGATCTTTGGATGTTCTGTTTTTGTTGGAATTCCACTTCAGTAATATGTGAATTTACTGATCAGTGGTGTTCCACAAGGCTCCATTCTTGGCCCCCCTTTGTTTTCTGTTTTATCGTTTCATGGTCACACATTACTATAAAATGCAACAGTCAGTATTTTTTTTTTTATTGCAGGGAGGTTTCTGTAACATTGCCATGGTAGTACAACCTCTGTAATCATCAAAATGAATGCATGGAGGAGATTGGAGGAGGTGAAGTTAAAGGTGTATATGATCTTACGTTTCAATTCTTCTTCAAATTCTATAAATATTATATACATTGCATCACATTTTAGTTGCCTGGTATATATGGATTGCATACCTAGTTTAAGAAATAATACATTTAAAACATGCACTAGTCAGCTGCTAACCTAGCTTGTTGGACCTGCCAATATCTGAATCTTCACTGTGTGTGTGGCTGCATCGCTCCTGTATGCAAAAGCCAGGTTAAAGACAGGCACATCTTGGATCACAGCCACCTTATGGCATTGTTCAACACTATAAGGTTACAGCGCTGTGCTAGCCAGGCAACTCTCTCCGTGAATTTTGACATCTGCTTCATAAAAAAGTGAAAACATGTGAGATACAGTTACTGTGAACTGTGGGGATTAGCTGATCTAATTAACTTGGAAAAGCATGACAAAGGGAATAAACGGGGAAAAAAGAGACTGATATGAGAGATCCTTCTCTTCCCGTGGAGAGGAATGTAAAGCTCTCATGTCCATTGTCCATGCAGGTGAGTGTCAGTGTTTTAGCAGTTAAGAGAGAATTAGTGTTCACACAGATGGCCCATTTGGTTTGGAACAGAAGGAGAAGGAGAGCATGGCTGTTAGTGTGAAACATTAACGGTAAATGGGGAATTAATGGTGCACAGTTTGTAATTTAATTGTATAGGAACAACATCAAAACAGTGGGAAATGTGAAATGGTACTGACTGTACAGCTTTGGGGGTTCACTGATCATGGTAATGCAGAACCTTGTTGCTGTGATGTCAATTAAAAAAGAAAAAAACACTGTTTTCCTAAACAATTAAATTCATTTAAACAACCTTATCTCCTAAAATTAGATAAATGTATACATTAGGAAATGTAACCACTTCCAGGCTGTTTTACAACTACATGTTAACATATTTTGCTTGTCACATGTACAATAATACTAAACTAAATGCTAGAAAAATAAGTTTATTGACTGTTTTTCTGCTAAAAAATACAACATCCACTTGGGATATTGCACTCTTTTTTAAAATGGAAAAAAATCCACATTATGATCATGATCTTTCTCCAGACTTAACCAACCACAGATGGGAACCTGGATGGAAACCTGGTCCTCAGTGTTGCCAGCTGGGAAATGAAGAAATATCATACTGTCGCTTTAAAATGATCGTATTGTGACCCCGAATATCGTATGTACTAAAACAACTTGAAAATAATGACACGCCAGGACAGTGCATATAATATCAAAGCTATTCTATGTGCATGGAACTGCAATAACCTAAGGAATAAACACGGAACAAAACAACTGCTTTATTCATTGTCAGTCAAATGGCAAACTATCGTATATTTGCCCTTTTATCTCGCGTAGGCCCCCGAAACTGACATAAAGTACAATAATTATGGTATATCTGGCAACACTCCTGGTCTTTGGTGGGAGAGTGAAGTACTCTGCACACCCACCTTCCACCCCAATCACCTCATCCCAACCACAAAGCAGTTCAGAAATGAACAAAGCTGCCTTGTGAGTGTAATTCCTCCAGCGATCTTACACTTAATTGGTTAGGAACATAACTTCAGGATGAAAGGTTAGGATTTAAACTATAGCCTATGGCCCAAATGTACACATCGGATTAATCGCATAGTATTCCCAATAATAGTCGAAAAGCTTAACTAATGGTGTGACCCACCACCAATAAGTACACAGGAAGTGTGGGGTGATCAGCTCGTTAGCAGAGCTGCAGCAAAAAGTCACGAGGGCTGGGCAGCATTCACAGCCCTGCGCATGTTATCTGCTGTTACATGTGTAAAACAGAAGGAAACAGACTTCAGGTGTAAAAAATATATATATATATATATATGTATATATATATATGTATATATATATATATATATATATATATATATATATATATATATATATATATATATATATGTATGTATATATATATATATATATATATATATATGTATGTATATATATATATATATATATATATATATATATATATATACTTCAGAGTGAGTTCATGTGCACACAGCCCGAGTGAAATCTCAGGCACTGTTGCCCTTTTTTTTAGACAGCAGGGTTGTTCAAAATAGAAGCGCTTCATCAGGTGTGTGATTGATGGATGGCTGACAAACGTTTTCTTTACAGAACTAACCCCGAACACTGCCTCAATGCTAACCTGAATAATAAACTGTAGCCTAAAAATAGCTAACCAGGCCAAGGTCAGAACTCTTCAGCCCTCCCTGAGCATGACACACATTCAGTCCCCGAACATACACTTTTATTCTCACCGCAGGTAAATAAGTGCGGGCCTATTGCCTTTTCAGCAGAGCGGGATGCTCGTACGGCGCGAGCACAGCAAAGTATAGGCCTAATTATCCTCCACTGCACCAAGCTGCAGTCGTCTTGAGCTGTAAACAGTGCAATCAGAAGGGCAACAATGTGGAACGCATCAGAGGTTCCTCACTCACTCCCAAGAGAATCTCTTATCAGTTTGCGATGGACATAAATGAAGAGAGGGGAAGGCAAGAAAATGGGAGTTGAGCGGCAGGGGTGGGGGAGTTCAAATAACAAAATAGAAAATGCAATTGAAATGTTTTGGGGGGAAAAAAATGCTTGAAAATCAATCCCACATCTTAAGGGAACAGTCCAGCAACTTGTGAAATGCTTGTTTGTTGATTTAGCCAACAATTTAAATGAGGTGATCCATAACAATTTCATTTGTCTTGGTCCAGTACCGAGAGGCGCCCGCAACAAGCGCAGAGCCCGAGCACAGTCCGAACAGGAAGTCGATCAGTTTGCGTTTCTGTTTCGGAGTGTGAACTATGCAATCACACATAAGAATAATGAGTTATAAATGAGACTGTTTTAACATTTGTGATTTGTGAACACTGGCTTCTAAACCACGTTTAGACGTTTCAAGTGAACACAGAACTCATTTCAGACCTGCTTTTATAATCCAGAGCTTATTGTCTCACAAATTCTGAGAATATTTGTTCCCTTTCTACTAATTTCTGTCCAATTAGCCGTCACAGCACCCCAACAACATGCTCCTTCTGTTTAACTCAATTGCTGTGGTCCATAAAGCTGCAAACAAAAGCTTAAATGTGTTTTCAGTTTTTGCCTTAAAATTGAAACGCGTCCTTTCTGAGTGTTCACACTTGCACTTAATGAGCTGGCGTAATGTGAGCGCGTGCGTGACCTTTTCTTTTTTATCACGAACACAAATCTTTTCAATCATGTGGAGGCTTTAATGAACAAAAACACATCTAATTTACTGTTGGTTTGTCTCACACGTGCGTCTGTTTAACCCAGTTTTCATGCAATGAAATGGCAGCTGTTTTCTCATAGCAACTGAAGCAACTTTTCTTGAGGAAAAGTTTTCAGTTATGTCTCCAAGATACTTTGCCTTGTTTTATTTATTTATTTATTTATTTTTAATGAAGCTAAAACTAAAACACAACTGAACGCCATCTGGTTTCCCAAGATATCGAACACCACGTGGGACAGTACATTCTAACAAAGTGTGGAGTTTATGTGATGCTGGAACAGTTCACAGTGCACATTAGTCATGTGTTGTCTCTGCAGTTTGGAATCCAGTCGGATTTCTTGGCAAAAAGCAGGTAACGTTTTACCTTCTCACGAGTTGTGTCGAGCATCGGCTCAATGAAATAGGCATCAGCACAGACTGAGAAGTTTGTCAGCAAATGTCACTAAGTTCATTCAGTTTTGAAGGAGTGATGTAATCTGATGAACGACTTCAACAAGAATCTGAATACATAATATTAAGACCACCTTCTTAATAATGTGTAGGTCTCCCCTTGAGCCTCCAAAACAGTTGTGACTCATCAGAGAATGGACATGGGTCTTCTGAGGGTGTCCTGTGGTGTCCTGGCAACAGAATGTTGGTAGTGTGGGGGGCCTTTGAGGGGAGCGGCCTCTGTGCATCATCCCACAGATAGTTGATCAGTTTGAGATCTAATGAATTTGGAGGCCAGGTCAACACCTTGTGCTGTTCTTCATGGTTTTCTTAGCTGTTCCTAAAGCGTTTCGGTGTGTGTGCCTGTGTCACGCTGCATCCTGCTGGAGATGGCTGCTGCCATCAAGGAGTGTCAGTGATATGGGGTGGGGGTGTCTGGTCTGGCCTTGGTGGGTGCTACATGACTAAGTAACATCTACGTGAATGTCAGGTCCAAAAGTTTCAAACACATTGTGTTGTCACAAGATAGTTAATGTCATTCACTTCTCCTGTCAGTGGTCATAATGTTATGCCTGATCAGCAATGCCAGCTTCTTGCTGTACAAAGGAGCTAGGTGACAAATGCAGGCATCTTGAGTAATATCACTGATTTGCCTCCTGGGGTGGGTCGAGTCTAAAAACAGTTTCCTTCTCTTTACTGATCCTACAAAGACTGTTCTCAGGACCAGTTTGTAAGAAGTATGCACCTGAATGTTATACCAGGTAAAGTTAGGCCCCTGTTAAAATAAAAATGAGCTGTATTTGCCAATTCATCAACAGCATTGTAACATTTAAAATAAACCCCAATGCTCTTATTGTTGATGTCTTTCTATTCTTGAGTCTCCTTAACCACAATAGCATGTTGTTCACTGTGATGGATTCTCTATTTCAAGCGTGTTGCACGTCTCTCCGGGCTGATTATAATAGCACACTGAAATAAGCAGAAATCAAGCACAAAGTTTTATATAAAAAAGTAAAAATAAGAAAAAAACTTGCGCAGTGAAACTCTTGTGTACATTTAGGAGACAAGGGGATAATCAGGAAGCTGAACCCATGTTTCCAAAACCATATAAACTACAGACAGCCTTTAAACATTTAAGTTTCATTGTGTAACTCAAACATAAATTTTAGTGTGAAAACTTTCATGACAAGAAAGCTCTCTGTAATTCTATTTCAGGTGTAAACTAAATCAACTTCTATATAAAGGAGTGCCTTTGCAACTTTTGCTGCTTTATTTGAACTATTTTCTACGCTATTTTAATTTAAAACTTTTACAGAATCTTGAGTCTTTCTGTCTGTGTAATTATACTGGGGCAGCTTTGACCGTGATGTATGTCACTACGTTAAGCCTGCAGTAAAAACACAACACAACAGACTTTATTTCCCAATAGTTTTCCATCAACGCGATTGATTCCGGCCTAATTCTTATAAACTGCTTTGTTGATTGCTTTTCTCCACTAAGCCACTGAATGTACATTTTATTTGTCTTGATGCACAACTCCCAGTATCTTCTAATAGGCCCCATAGGCAACCAAATAAAAAAATACTTTCACATGGATTAAGTACCCCTTTTTAAGATATTATGGGCAAAAGGTGTATTTTTTCTTTATTTATCCAGAAACATTAAAGAAAGGCTACTGGACTTGAAATTATTGAAGATGTCCACCAAAGCAGAGTTCAAAGGTGGTAAAAATGCCACCCAAAGACTTGTTGGCGCTGTGTCTTTTTTGCCAGTCAGGTTAATTTTTGTTTCTGCTTCACATTCAACAATGGTGAATGAAACGTTCACAGAAGATTCGCAGAAGATGAGTCACACAAATGTTTGTATCTCCAAACCTTTGCAGTTAACCTTTACTCAGTGATCCAGTTGACCCAATACAATGACTTCAAAAATTGCGGAGATGGAGAAGCAGCCAGATATACTAAAGTGAAAACACGCTACTACCAAGCGGAACGATCGCAGCTCTTGTGGTCTGTGTCGCTGCATTTCGTAGTTGAGTAGTTACGTTTCTGGGGAGGGGCACGTCAGGCTACATTAAGGTCTGCATAGGGTCTGGGCTGTCACCATAGCTATGGCGTCAAATTGACGTAGAAGCCGCATTTAAGGGACTAGTTTGGGAGTTGAGGTTTAAATAGGAACATCTGTTGGTGTAGCCCTTCAGAAACCTACTTACCTGTCCTTGAGGGGAGGCAGTTTGTCCCAGTCCTCTTTCCCCAATGAAAAGTGCACTAATGACCCATTATCAGTCAGAGGCTACAGTCCCAAAGTGTGAATAGGTCCGTAACTTCTTGGGGACAGAAGTTGGGAAACAATCTGTCTTCTATGGCTAAAATTTGGACATTGTTGTCTTCAAAGGAGTGTCCTC
Organism: Planiliza haematocheilus; assembly: GCA_005024645.1. Lineage (NCBI taxonomy): Eukaryota > Metazoa > Chordata > Actinopteri > Mugiliformes > Mugilidae > Planiliza > Planiliza haematocheilus. The sequence continues at coordinate 403,097 of SRSE01001068.1, forward strand.
TGTAGTTGAGGTATAGGTGGACTTCTGTTTGTGATAATTTGCCAGCTATTCTCTCCAAGTCTTCTCAGTAAAAATTCTCATTCATCAGTTCAAAAGGGCAGCTTCTGCCTGCTTTAATCCCTCTGAGGCGAAAGTGGTGGAGGAGTAAAACCAAGATGTGGCAAACTGAAGCTACAGAATGAAGTAGGAACTGGGTGCGCAAATGCATTCCTTTGATTGACATGCAGACGGTAATTGCTCGTTGTTGGGCGAGTTCCTCAACTAATTTTAAGTAATTAGGCTGGAGGTTGTGTATGTGCATGAAGGAAGGTCAGAGTGTTACTGTAACTGTGTTTGTTAGCCTCTAAGCTAGCGGTAATATTGGATGCTAATTGTTTTGCTGTGATAATAATGTGTAGTGTATTGGATTGGCAGTATCAATAAGCACTGGACACTTAAAGTCAGCTTTTGCGGGTAGTAGAGACGTGTTCCAAGGTGATTCAGAGTCAGATAAACAAACTTATGTTAGATCGTTCAGGTGTTTGAAGGTTACATGGCACCACTGATGAACAGAAAGGCCATGAGGTACATCGAAAAGGGTTTCACTTCCATCAATGGCTCCTTTCTTAGCTCTCTCTCAGTCCAGGACAACATTTCATTTTAAAAGGCCGTCTCCTTTTGGCTGCATGGCATGCAATCCACATGGAGGTCTGTGAAATTTGTTTTTAAATGGGTTTTTCTACTTCGCGCGAGAGCACATGCGGTGGCACCGCTTCACTGACACACATGTTTAGACAAAGCCCTTCCTGTTTTTTTGGTTTTTTTATCTGCCACATACAAACAAGACACTTTAGGCTCCAGCTTCCTTTGTGAAAGCACATGTCGAGTGGCAGCACTACAAAAGAGTTGAAACAAAGACTTGATTAAAGTTTAATCAAAAGATTGCATTTATGAAAGCACACAACCTTTCGGAGAAATCCTGTCAAATTGCAACATTGAGGTTTAAAAAGAAAATGGTCATAACATTGTTTTATATTTCTTTTTTCCGAGGCTGACAATCTCTCACAAAATTGTGTCAGTAAACAAGATGTTTTGGGTTTTTTTTTTTTTTTTTTTTTTAGACCTGGAGGCAAAACAATCCACAGGGATATGTTAGCTAATTCTGACTAGCAGTTTTGGAGAATGGTGAAAGAAAAAATGGAGGCTTGGGTTATTGTGAATAAAACAACAGCTACATCGTGACAGCTAACTGCACAAGTAATGTACATCTGGTATTTGTCAACCAAAGAGTCAACTACGTACCTGTTATATATGTGATAGTTATATAGGCTAATGCCAATGGAAAGCTATTACATAGGCTAATGGCTAAGAGGCTAATGTAAAAGCAAAATGTAGGTAGCGGTGTTATGTTTACCAAAACATGAAGTAAACGAAGCTTGCTATCAAAGTATTGGCGTAGCTCGTTATTCTTACGTTAGCATTTGCTAGCTCCCACTAGAAAGTTAGCTATTTTGTGAAGGGACAAGCAGGCATTTTTGATGGCCGTCGGCTAATCCTCTCATTTTATCGCATTTAACCACAGGTCTACGATCGTTTCGTGACGTAGACGTGACATAGATGTTGAATGGGAGGGGTTTATAGCAGCGATGAAATAAGGGATGGCTATAAAGAGAGCAATGCCTGCACACTTAACTCCAAAGCCGTAGTTCAGAAATGTTTTCAAACGGAGAATGATTCGATCAATCTCGGGTCTTTGTATGGTCAAAATGTCAAATATGGAGTTAAGTGTGTAGGAGTTAACTCTATGTAATTGGAAAAATATATATATTTAAAAGAACATCTTTTCAATTATATTAAGAACAGAGATGCTTTGTATAGTTGTTATGCATATGGAAGTAAGCAATGAGCTGACATGTCCCTCTGAAATATACGCTGTAAGCTTGAGAATGCACTTTAATAAAAAGGTTAAGCTGATCGTGAGAGCCGCTGAAGCCTCTCTGACTGACACACTACAAGCAAACAACATTCAAACATGATAAAACACATCTACTCTGCAATGTCACGTCCACTTCCCTTGCTTGTTCCGACTGTTATTTTTATGCCATTGCAATCTACTGAATTATTAATAACAAGCAGTGCCATTTTTTATTCTGTGTCCATTCCTCTCAACTTGACTTCACTCAGGTCTCGGGTAGCAACTGGCTAAAAGAGAATCTTGGGCTTTTTGTACTTCCTTTCTCTTGTCATGTTTGTCCAACCCTTCCCGTGTCCTCTGATGTTTTCTCTCAAACTCCCCAGCCGCATCTAAACCGTACGCACCTTCTGTCTTTGCAGTCGTCTATCCCTTATAAGTTGACAGGTTTGTGGCAGAAGGTGCTGGTTGATTTATTGGATGCTCCACGTTCAAGTGGTGCATGTCTGACTTGCATCCTCTTAGAAAGACATCTAGCTCTTTGGCATCTCCCTCACGTGTCCTCTGGCACATGTTGTCTGTCTAAAAGCGTAACAAATGGTATAGGTTTATTGTAAGATGTCGTGAATTTGTGTATCAGCAACTCTGAATATGCCGCCAGAAGCACGATCTGAAATACCATAAGTCTCGGGTGCAGTTTTACAAGCATATGTCAGACTTTCACTGTTTAGACGGATTATATTTTTCATTATTTAAACCTATATTATATTTTTAAATGAATGAATATTTCAAGAAAGTGGACATTTTCTAGAGGAATACACAGTTAGAAACTCCTGTTTTACACGGGAAGAGATGGGGAGCAACTCAAGCCTGAGTGTGCGCTGATGGCTGAAGACCCTGTCGTTTCTCATTCAGAAACCCACTGCTCGGAACTGGTATTCCAAGTCAGCTGCATCTTTTTTCGACAGAAACCTGACATTGCGGGGAGGCTTAAGTGCTGCTCTGCGTTTTCTGGTTTTCATGCACAATGACTCCTTAGGGCCCTTGCACTAAAAGCCATTAGCGCTCCCAGTGGTGTAAAACTTGCATGAATCTATAAATCTTTCAAGGCAGTGGATTGAATTTGTACTCCTGATAAAGGATAGGTTTTAGATGAACAGCGCCGCGGCTGAGCCGAGTTGCCACCAGTACAGGCTCTGATGTTTGTGAAAGCGGCGGAAGAACATGAAAACTTCGCTCTCCGAGGATTTGTTATTCAAACACTGCAAAAGCCTCTTCAATGGATGGATCTTTAGCAGAGACAGGAACCTATCCACTGTATCCTTTAAAGTATTTATGTGTCACATTTTCATTTGCATAGAGCAAGGACGCTATTTCTGTTGCGGCGGTTAGAAATATGTGAAAAGGAGAGAGAACCGAATATAACAGAATCATGAAATGCTGAAAACAACTACTCATACCCAAGCCTATTTCACTAAACATAAAGCTTCTAAATACACAACTTGCGTTATTTTTTTTTGATGATGATCTTGAACAAACAGCTCTGTCAGAAAAAGACAAGTGCATGCAGGCGGTCTTTAACTTCTGCTGTCTCTCTGTCTCCGTTTAAGGTTACCTCTTGCATCAATGAGGGCGCTGGGAGTGAGACAGCGCCGTGTTTATGCCAAACTGTGAAGGACAGTAGGAGGGGCAGACAAATAGGGAGGTGGGAATCCAATCGCACAGCACAAGGGCGAATTATCTGACCAAGGTGCTGAGAGCGGGGTGTCTTCAGCCACTAATTGATAAGAGCCTTCTATCTTTAGTAAGCAGCAGTGTTTGGCCGGGAACATCAAAACCTTGGCTGCGGCTGAAAGGCTCGTTGTGTCCCGCTCCCTCCTCAGCCCGGGCTATCAAGGGAGGGTAAAAGTCAGGATGTCACCTTGCCAGGGGGGGTCACTTCTCTACTTTCCTGCCTGAACTGGTGGAATTGTTTCCACTAATTTGAATTTGAGCCTCCTGCTCTTTTGTTTTTGTTTCCATGATAGACGTGGCTTATAGCACAGAGGAAAAGGTGTCTTTAGTTGTTTTTAAAAAAAAAAATGTTTCACTTTGATTTAATGCCAGGAATAAATAAAAGAAAAATCACATTGTAGAGTAGAATTATGTGAATTTGCAAAATTAAAAAGAAGCAAATACATGAAGGGAAGTACTAAATTACTGACTAAAATATAATTATTTTATTTATTTTCCTGATGAAGCTGGAATTTGGTGCTAAATATTATTTCAATGCAGTAAAAAGGCTTAATCAAAATATCAAAAGAACGCATATTAGCATATAATGTACAAATACACAGCAAGCAAGAGGTGAGTGACACCTCGGCGGGACGAGAAGCCAATATTTAAGAAGTCAATTTGAGGTTGGGTCCAGTGGTCCAGTGAGCCAAAACAGTACCACTTCATATAAAAACCATTTGCAGATGCTCTCTGTCCACACTCATACAAGCCGACTGTGCCAGTGTGATATGTTGGAACACGACTGATGTAAATGAGTGGCCACTGAAGAAAGACAAACATTTGCACAGATGGTGGCACTCAGTGGAAAAAAAACAAAAAAACAATTACACAAAGAATTCACAAATCTGCCTTCTATGAAACCAAATTAAAATGATGTGTGGGGGGGGGGGAAGAAATCCTCCCCCATGTTGCTGGCGTGTTAAGCTACGCCAACTTTGGATGGTTATGAATCTGGTTAACACCCACATAATGGTGGTGGCACTGCGTTCTTTTCCTTTTTCCTGTTGTCTGAATGTCTGTCAAAGTGAAATGGAGAGGCTGAAATTTACCTAGCGCACACATGGTCCCCAGACAATAAACCTTTTCCGTTTTTGCCCTCATTGAGCATTCCCCTTGTACTTGGGCCAAAATACGAGCTTTGCACACAAGATATCTTATAATCTATCTAACAGGCAGGTCTAGGTAAAATGCCATTACAGTTTGCAGTGCATCCGTGCTCCAAAGGGAGAGAGGGGAGCCCTTCAAATTTTAATGATGGCCATGGCCATTAATCAACTGCCAACCTCAGGATGAATTTGATGTTTTTATCCCCACTTTTAGAGGGCTCAGAGAAGATTATAGTAGATGCTGTTTACCACAGTCTTGCACTGATGCAATGCTGAAAGGCGCATTGTGGCCACGTCATGTGCTCATTTAGTCTCTTTGTCTCCCACCATGATCTTTTAAAATGCATGAAAATTAAAAAAAAAGAAAGAAAAAAGATAATTGAAACATTGTAGTCTTGTTTCATTGCAGATATTTTGACTGACAGAAGGGAAAACACAGGTGTATTAATGGTGGCTCAGCTCTGGCCAGGGTCCCAGTCAGCACTGACAGTGAACCAGCATGCACAAAAGCAAGTGGAATGCAAACCACCATGAATGTACCTGTGCCTTTTTCCAGGCCTTTAATCAGTAGGAGGAGAAATTGGGCCAATATAACTTCATAGCCACTGTCAGTTCATGGAGCAGGTTGGTCATTTTAAAGGCCTGTTAGCTCCTGACACGGCCAACGAGCCCACAAACTCACCCGCCCACCACAGTCCCCGCTGGCTCTCCTGATTTACCATAACTTTTATGGAAATTGTAGCACATCATGGGTTGCAACCATGATATTTTTAACAACCATTTGATCAAATTTCATTTGCTTCCACACTGCATGTTATAAAACAGATTTCAAATAACACATTTTCCTCCACCGACACGTTTTTCAAAATAAAAATGAAAGACAATTGCTTTTCTATTTTTGTACCCAACAAACTGCCGTACCATTTCCTTTCAGGTATTGTTATTATAGTATTGTTGCTGCATACATGTATTTTTATGTTCACAAATTCATACATTAGTATGTAGTCAAGCTACACCGTGTGTTTCATTTAACCAGTGTCTCATTAGCAACAAAAGGGAAAATACAATCCACTGCTCGGTCTGTGCCAACTGCTGCAAAAATGGGCTCATTTCTCCGAGGTCATGGCATTGATTAGCCACAGATGCCCTGGAGCCCAGAAGAGAAGCAGGTTGCAAGATGACCTGAATTAGTCTGTAAAGACAACATCCCTGCCAGTTCAATTAGCAAATTCTAATCCACACTCATTACTCTAAAGTCAAATCACTACTGTCTCCCCATCTGAGTGACAGATTCCCAGAGTGCTTCAGGAAGTGCTCTATCTTTTGATGGGTTACAACAACAGGAAACTTGATCTAGATTGTGTGAACAATAGGTACAGGCCATCTGGAATTAGAATAAAAAAAGTCACTGTGATATTTCTTACTCGCGCGAGCTTAAATGCCAGGATGTTAGGAGGGTTCAAAGAAGATGGGAGATATGTTAATTACTCATTACCAACAAGCTGTTTAACGTCACATATCTGTATCCAAGCTGCAGCTACACTGGTAGATTATAAAACATCGTCTGGACTTGCTAAATGCCAACAATGTGCCATCTGCACCCTTCACTTCAAACTGTTTACCTACAGTATCAGCTCCACTAACAGAATTATTTTTTTCGCATTTCAGGGCATTTCACGAAATTTGACGAAGCCGAACGGAAAGGACGTCTTTAGGTAGCTCTAGCTAATGATCCATTAATTACACATTAAAGGCACCCAGCAGAGAGCAGCACTCCCGTGTTTTGAAGAATTCCTCCTCTGTGGTTGGATAATTCACAAGAATTGAACATTCACACCAAGATGTCAGTAATCAAGCAGAAGAATGAACGGTCACTGATGACATTTGCAGAAAGTTGGCGAGTCAGCCTACACAGTGTTTTTGTTCGTTTTATTGCTTCCATGGCGATGGACCATATGTCTTTAATTATGTGCAGGTAGGTGTCGCATGCATGTGCAAAGGCACGCTGCAAAGCGACGCACATTCTTGAAATGGTTTCAGAATTTTTTAGAAATGATACTAATTGAACTTAGCTGTTAGACAATGGAGTTTCTGTAGAGTGCTAAAAGCCGAACATGGCCGCGATTAATCGTATCATTGCAGCTGTTGTGTTTTACCTAGCATTAGCATTAGCATGTAGCAAATAGGCACTGATTTGGTTTCATGAAATGTGCTGGGTTTTTTTTTGTTTCACATTTTAACAAACAACAAAAAAAACAACAATGAAAATCAAGAGCAAATATTTACCATTGACTTCCCCCTTCATTTTGTGCGTGATGAATGGCCTCCATTGTTTATCATTAGAATGTGAATGGCCCCGTAAGTCCTCTAATGGACACTCAGCTGATGGCAGCGGACAATAAGGTATACTCTCGATGCCTGTAAATTCTGACTTGTTCTGACACGGCCTAACACTTGCAGCAAATCACCCGACTGGCATATCTCAGTCCTCCCTTATCCTTCACTGCGCTCCCACCTCTTCCTGTTTCCCCCATCATGATTAATGCCTCAGCTCCATCAACTGCGTACGCCACAAGTTGCATATGTAATGTAAAAACATTCAATGAGCCTTCTCAGGTGGGTTTGAGGGTCAGACGGAGTTTAAGACCTCCCATCACCACAAATCCTCTCGGTGTCCTTCAGAGTCCACTCACAGCGGAGGAAAAGAAGAATAAATTACAGGCTGAGCGGAGCCATTGGCTCCTTTTTAACACCAAATTCCAGCCTTTGTATCACTATTATTTTGTCGCCTCCTCCAGTCTTTCACATCCACAGAACTCCGAACTCATCTTTGCTTTCACGATCCCCCTCACTTACTCAAAAAACAGGCTGAAATGAACGTGACCCTACAAGTATAACTTCTGGGATAACCTCAAACCTGCGCCGTTCAAGTAAAAATACACAAAGACCTCAGAGTTATGATCCCCATTGAAACCTGTCTTTCTTCATAACTTGATAGAAATTCACCGGCACACAAACGCTGCCACAGTTCTCACAGATGCCGGCATTAGTATTCTGCAGGGATGAATCCCAGTGACATGTAATACATCATAGTCACCAGGAGGCATTTCCACTGCAGAGTTGACGTGCAAATGGGCAGAGCGCGTTTCGATGTTTTACGCTGCACTCTTTATCCTAAAAATGTCCTCTGAAGTTTCGGGACAGAGGCGCGTACATGCGCGTGTGTGTGTGTGTGTATAACCGGACACTGTGATGATGCTTACTCACACTGTGATATAGTAAGTGCATTGCACACATCACTAACCACCACCTGCCAGCGATCTCTCTCTCTCTCTCTCGCACACACACACCAACTCGTTGCACATCAGGGTCATAGAGTCTTCGTATCATGGGATATTTGTAAAATGTGATATAAAGGGAGGGGTTGTGTGTGTGTGTGTGTGTGTGTTTGTGTGTTTAGGGACAAGAGTGTTCTCACCTCGAACAGCGAGCCAGGCAGGATGGCTGAATGCCCTTGACTAACCTTGTAGGTTTTACTGTGCTTTCATGAGAGGTTATAAATCATCGCGGTGTTTTCTTTTTTCCTTTTTTCCAGTGCCGCTGTTTTTTTTTTCGTTTTTTTTACGACGCGCAGCCAGATTGACAAGGCAAATGTGCACCCCTATAACAAAGTCTATTACGAACACTGTCTGCAGTACACTGGGCACTGGGATTTCTATATAGCTCCAAATAATGAGAGGATGTATGTGTTGTCCTGTGTCAGTCACAACGGAGAAACAATAAAAAAAATATTTTCAGCGGACACATTAAAATGAATTACTCCTGTGGGGGAGCATAAACACGGCCCACTTGCAGGTGAATGGAAAACGCACAAATTATCATATTGATTGCTTTTCACCTCAATAAGGAGATTTCCATCTGTACTCCATAAAATCTGCGCAGGGGCTACAAACAAAGGTTGGAAAAGAAGAGGAGTTTAATGGCGTTCACTCAGAGAGGAATCGAGAGAGGGACTCTTGGTCTAGACACACAGTTTTCGTCAGGAACCATGAAAAGAGCGGCTCTCCACAACTGCTCTCTACAATGTAAACCGCTCGGGCCCAAACCTCTCCACTCGACAACACATTTGCTCGCTGAGGCTCCCACTCACATATTCATGTATTCATGTGTTTATCAGAACTTGGCGGCTTGCATTGCCATTTTCTCCTTATAATGATGAGCGAATGCACTTCCGTAGTGGAATGGAAATAATCGCCAGAAAACCCGGTTGCAACATTTGTTTTTGTTTTTGCTGCGAGATGGAGACGAGGAGCGAGGAGAACTTAGCTTGTTTCCCGTACCTTGCGCTACCCGAGGAGGCGCTGCTCCTCGGTGGCCCATTAACGGGAAAGCCGAAAGCCGAATCTTGCAACCAGATGCACTTTTAAGCTTTATCAGCGTGGTCAGTGGTGACCTGGCGTGTGTGCTAGATTTTAGCTGTGTAGCTGTGTCCAGGTGTGAGAAGCTGAGAAGCTGTATATCAACTGAACACGGACGCAATCCATCAGTTTGACAATCTGTATATGCATCCACTTCGTTATCCTTGTCACATGAGGGAATATTCAGTATAAATAGGCTGATATATAAATAGATGTTATGTTTGATATGTTTACAGTCTGCCAGTACCTGATACTGCAGGGCTCTGTACTCTCTCCCTTATTTTCATCTCCAACACTAGTGGGCAGTCACATTCCACACAGCCTCACTCTGGACTTACCTTGATAACCAGCGTGTTGCACACACACACTCCCATCCACATGCAGCTTGTAGCTTTTATTTTTTTTCTCCTTCCTCCCACTGTCTCTTTTGTGTATTTTCCTCCTTCACCAACCCAGTTGAGTTGTATAGCGGAAGAACAGCTGCAGCCACCGCTCTGCCAAGCAGAGCAATCAACAAAACTGGTGAGGGAAAATGTCATCCTAGTGAGGAGTGAGAAAATTGCTTTTTAATTAATGTTTTGATTTGGGGTAGTATATCACTCTTGAGGAAAATAACGGCTGAGTGGCATTTAAATGAGGGGGGGGGTTGCAACCACTGAATGACCATTCAAAGTCATCCCGGAGTTAGATTGGATATTAATTAGCAGATGATGAGCAGAAAAGACACAAATGCCCTGCCCCCCAGTGTGAGACAAGAGGAAGGGGGGATGCAAGGGTTAAAAGAGGTTAATTTAATCTGAAACTTGAGTGATGCGCGTAAGTGTGAGTGCACCAAATGTCATATATCTTTCTTTTTTTTTTTTGTTGGAATTCATAGCACTGCTATCAATGCTGGCATTTGAAACTTGGCATGTAATCCTGATGGAGGGAAAAGTAGGATTGGAAGTCCATACGAGGAGACAGATGTACAAGACTTCTGTGATTAATTCACTTCAATAATCCCAGAAGGAGCAGACCCGCAATCAGCCCCGAAGAACTGGTATTGCGAGTGACGGCTGATCGATTAAGCATTTCAGATTTGGGTTGAGTTTGCCCCATGCCACCGTGTCTGTGCTAATGCAAGTTTAGCGCTTGTGTTCAGTTTAGGCTAAGATTTACCTGGCTTCTAAGGAGTACAGATGGAAAGAAATAGACCCAGAGGCCAGCAAACATCTGGGAAGCATTTTACCACAATAAATGAAAGTGTGTTATTTGCAGCCTCTTCCTATCCCATTAGTATTTGTAGAATGGAATAAAAAGGCAGCTTACCACCCCCTGTTTGATTTTCACACAGTATACTTCACCACTCTGACCGCACTGTCATCATGTTTCAGCTAAGATTTCAGATCAAGATACAAATCTCCAAAACACTCTGCACTGACGGTTCAGAATACATTCATTCACTCGTTGTTTCTACAAACGTAGTCTCGTAATTGCGCTGTCTATTGCGGGGGTGTGAAACATACGGCCCGTGGGCCCACAACTTTAACTGCAAATTTTCAATAACATTGGCACCTGTTCATAATTTGTATACGAAGGCGTCGTGCTGTTTTAGTAAGAGCTGCGGACATCACACAAAACTGAGACCCAGAACTAAACAGCAGACAGCAATTTGCGAAACTGCTTATTTTTCTTAAGAAATTTCAGGTTGTTCATAAAATGTTTTGTATTTGGATTATTCAAAGGCTATTGCGCCATTATGTTACTGGTCCAATGTCAAATTGGGGTGTATGTGGCCCCTGAACTAAAATGAGTTTGACACCTCTGGTCTATAGGGATCCTCCAGCTCCTCCCTCTTATCCAAATACAATCACTTCTTGCTCCAAAGTTCCTCTAAAGTTGGTGACAGCCAAAATATCGAACATTCATCTTTTATGCACTGTATAATCAAAATATGCACAATCTCGAGGGATTATTCTTTTAGTGATGTGTAATTTCAAATATAACACTTTATTTCTCTGTCAACCCATTGCAATCTTATACTTATTTGACCAGTAACTTGAATTGCAAGTTTTACAACCACTTACACCTGTTTTGGAGGCGAGACTCATCAGAGAATGGACATGGGTCTTCTGAGGGTGACCTGGGGTGTCTGGAAACAGAATGTCGTTAGTGGGAGCTGTTGGGTCCTATGGGTTGAGGGGAGGGGCCTCTGTGGATCATCCCACAGATACTTGATCAGTTTGGGATCTAGTGAAATTGGAGGCCAGGTCAACACCTTGCCTGTGTCAGGCTGCATCATGCTGGGGATGGCTGCTGCTATCAAGGAGTGTCATTGCCATGGGGTGTCGATGTCTGGTCTGGTCTGGTCTGGTTTAGGTGGGTGCTACATGTCTAAGTAACATCCACACGAATGAATGTCAGGTCCAGAAGTTTCCCAGCAGAACACTGAATTGTCACAAGATGGTCAGTGCTATTTAATTCGCCAGTTAGTGGTTTTAAAGTTGTGGCTGATCAGCGTAGTTGTTATCCTGTCCTGATTTGGATATGTGTCCTTTGTGACATAATAGTGTAAGGACTTTGTTTGGCACTCTTTGGAACCCCGTAATGCCAGTCAATCATGATTTGGATGCCAACTTTAATGCAGTTACACATCTTCTACTTTAAGCACAACTATGCATTCACAAACAATGGACACACACTCCAATGACTCACCCGTCTACTTTGACACCTTTTGGGATGTGTCGAAGCAGGAGATCCAAGGCACGAACGTCCAGCTGACTTATCTGCACAGATTATGTCGGCAGCATCTCAAAGGAATTTTACCAACTCCTTGTGTGCAGTCCTCGCCAAGATGGAGTGAGGCTAAAAACTTTAAATATACTAGAGAGAGAGAGACAAAGAAGCTGTTAAGAAGACCCAGATAGAGAACACAGAGGAAATTAAATCTTTTCAAAGCCTCAAATAAAGTTGCTGTGCATATGTTTAGATTTGGAGTCTGTGGTAATATCCCGAAGAGGATAAAAGAACAATCCTAAACTCATCCTTTGCACATTAGTAAACATAATAATGCAAGTGAGCAAAATTATATGTAAAGATAATAAAAAGAGCCACAAGTGAACATGCAAATAATGTAGATATTATCTTTGGTATAATCAAATGTTTAAATTGTACGCTGCAAATCTCCTCACTGTGGAATAAATAGAGGATTATCTTATCCTACATTTCATAAATGCTCTGTTTTAAGATACAGTCTTGAAGATAAGGTTTCATTAGGTTTCTTTCATATGCATTTTGTTTTTCTGTTCACTTTGATCGCCCACTGACAGGCCCACACTGCCAGTTTGTGTCAAAGTGACTCGAGGTAAACGACCTGTCCCATATGTTGCGCGTCGGAAGATTAAATGTTGGGCCACCACCAATTTATGGGTGGATTCTGACGAGGCCTCGCCGTCCTCTCTTTCACGTTCGCTTTGAGTCGGCTCTGCTTTTCCCCGCGCCGCGTGCCCGGTAGATGTAGCTTATTGCAGACACCCGATTACACGTGTTCAGCCTCAGCTATTATTCGCCATCTTGAGAATTCATATCCTGCCATCTCCTGTAACCCGTATTCCTCTGCAGTGCCATGCTTTCACGTCAAATCTCAATCTCCCGTCAAACGTGTTTGCCGCTTCCTCTTGAAGGATTTAAGCACCGGGTACTGTGCGGGGTACAGACGTGTGACTTTCCCCTTTTCCTTTGCTGACCTTGTTTGTATTAAAATGTCATCTTCTCCTTTTTATCACCTAATCAGCCGGTGCAGTTTATACTGAAACAACATTCTCCGCCACATTCCTCATCTCTGACAGCAACTTTGCACCGTGCAGGGGTTTGTGTTTACACTGCTTTGCTGGTTGTTGAAATAAAAGGGAATGCACTGCACCTGCCATGTTAATCCTGATATGTCATTGCAAAGGTATGGCTTTTTTCCAAATGTTCTATACCGGGGTAAGTTCAGCGGCAGAGAAACATAATCTGCACTACGTCTTTGGAGTCTGTGGCAACACTATATATAGATCCTGCAAACCTGCAGTGGCAAGTTTCTATGTGTGTGTGTGTGTGTTTTTTTTTTAGTACCTTGAGGGAGGGGGTACTGCTTTCTGGTCTGTAAGGCGATGATAAATCACTCGTCAGGTGAAGATGAAAGCCTGTGGGCCAAACTGCTTCAAAGTGTGGCCTTCATGAGTTGCCAGCTTATCTTGAAAGGACTGAACAGTCTTCAAAACCCAGACTGTTCTGAGTTGGTCTGATTGAGTTTCAGTCACGCTTCAGCCCGAGTTTTGTGGTGGGGTTCTGTCTCAAATGGCAAACACCCCTTTCCCCTAATGTCTCAATGGTGCAGACAGATGGACAACTAGGCAGACGACTAACCAGCTAGTTTTTGTATTTGCAATCGATCGTTCAACTAATCCCCTGAAATATCCTAAACAGTGATCCTGAAGTCATAATCTAGCCACCATGGTTTTTGTGTCTTTTGTGTCTTCCTCCAATAAATACAATATCTTTAACAATATGAGAAAAGTGTGCCTTTTTTTCCTTTCCACATCAATTCAAGTGTTGACAGCAGATCTGCGAGAATCATGACCTCCGATCCCCCGCAACGAAAGTACGATGCACGATGTGATAATCCACCTTCTTGACCCTTCCTTTCCTCCTTTGCTACATAAATGAATATGATTTTCACGGCTGCCATTTTGACCCCTCAATGCAGGAAAAGCAGAGACCGAATTAGCATCAGCGATGCCTCGCCTTTGTTTCCATCAAAGACGCTGTACTGCTGTACGGCTCCTGGGCTGGATTATCACAGTTCGAGGTTTGTCCGGGCCTTTCCGGGTAGCAGCTGGCCCGAAATGCTGCAGCTCGCCGCGTATTTCTCCCCTCGTGGCACCCTTTGTTTCTTCTTTATCAGTGTTTGGGACTAGATTTAGCCCAGATCTGTTGCACTATTGCCCCCCAGGTTTATTGCTTAGGTCAGTGGACAAGCGCCTGTACCTTCAATCTAGAAAGGGCTGACCGAGCCTTGTGAGCCTGTCAGTGGCGGTGCTAAAGCTCTGAATTAGTTTCCAGTAGATTAAATTCCAATTTTAAGTAGGTCTCCACTTTACTACCCCGCAGATTGTCATGCATTATGTAATGGTTTAACTCCATTGTTTTGCATGCTTCTCTTAAGTCTGTTACTGACTTGGTTTTGAATTGTGCATGCACACTTTGGAGGAGATGTGTCTTTGTTAAGCAAGGGGCAAAAAAGCAGCACCACTGACTTTCAGCAAATGTCCAAAAACCGCAGCCAAGAATATGGTGGAGGATTTTCAAATAGCCAGGACTTGGATAAACACCATTTACTACTATTGGAGAAAGAGGGAGCGGTCGAGTGATACAGACTGGCGTTTCAGATTGGAGTCTGCCTTATTGGAAGTGCAACACTGAAGCTGTCTACATTTAGTGGGGGAGCGGAGTGCCTTATTGAGGAAGCTTAGGTCCTGTAATGTGAACAGCAAGGTGTTGCAAATCTTTTATAAATCTGTCCTGTAATATTCTCGGCTGAAGATTGCCGGTGCAGCAGCCTGAGAGCCAGGAACGCTAACAAACTGGTCAGGACGGCTGACTCTGTGCTGGGGGCTTGTCTGGAGCCGTGGGGGGAGGGGGAGGAAGCGCCACAAATTGTTGAACATCGCGAAAAACACGCCACATGCCCTCGGTGACCTGTTAGGCTGCTCTGCCGTGTTAAAAATTTCACAAGAAGTCATTTGTGCAAACTGACATCACTCTGTGCAATGATGTCGCCATTGTGTCGGGGAGAGAGGTCTCCGCTGACAGCGCTGGGTTTCCTCTCAGCAAATCGTCGCAGACACTGGGACTTCCATTTCTTACATTATGGATCATGTATGTTTTATTCTATTTATATTACACACACCCATACAGAGGAGGAGGAGGAGGAGGAACGCGGGGTCCATCGCTGCATCCATCGCGCTTCATATCCTGAAAAGTACTTCCGTGGAACTGGGATGAATGATGGGTTTTCATGCATTTTCAAAATGGCTGTAAAATGAATGAAACCGGAATGATGTGGCAGTTTTCCATCTATCTTCCCTAAAGTATCTTGGAACGGAGGACAATAAAACCTATGTTCCAGGAAAGAGGAAGACTAAAATTTCATTTCATGGTGCACGAGCTCACTGAGGCTGAGTAAGAATGTAAACTCTCAGAGAGAAGGTAGCAAGGTGAGGACAAAACGTGTTTTTCTTTTTGTCCTTTTGTATTTCACACTCTGACCGGTGTTGAGAGTTTTTCTTTCTTTTTAAATAATGCTGGTTTGATGACTGCTGGCGCATGCACAACTATTCGCACGTTGTTGTCGGACCACAGCGCGGCCCAAACGCGTGCGTGTTTTGTAGTACGAGGCAAAGATCATTTAGATAATCAGGTGCGCTTTGAAGCTTAATTATCACAAATTTTGTGTAATTTTCACAACTGCTTTATTAAATGCCGCACGAGAACACACTCGCTGCGAGCTTGTGTTGGAAAATCTTGATTAATTTGAACTGATTCCAGTGCTTGAAGGTTGATGGAAAATAATTGCAAAACAACAAACCTGTCATTGTCTACTTGTGTGTCATCCCAACCGAAATCTTATTTTCTCAGTCAAACTGTCAAAATTGCGAGAGGTATCATCAACTTCCATTGTTGGACATACAGTATGCCGCTAATGCCGTTCATTGTTCACGGCACACTGTTGTTCTCCTTTCAATTCAAACCACTAGTGAGGCTGATTGCTGTGATGACAGCCTGTTAGCCCAGGGCCAAATCCAGCAGGTTACACCAAGTCTGCACATGCAGTCTGCAGTGATGTTGTGTGGACCGTATCCACGGCCATGCACGGAAGACAAAACGGTGATGGAAATGAAATAATAGCTGTTGTTGTGATCAATGGTGGTGATATTTATTAACCCAGTGTTTGTACACATTGTTTGTAAAACCCAATGATTCATAGTTGGGTCACTGGTTTGACTCTAGCTCATTTTGTTTTCTGGCTGCAGTATGTTTTTCGACGTTTTGCACTTACTTCATGTCAAGACATTCAAATTTTGCAGGTGCAGATTACATATGATCAATCTGGAAATCCTAAAGGGGTGACTTTTACTCTTAGCACAAAAAATAACCATAATTGTTCTTGCTAAAGGACGGCACAGTGTTTTTTTTGGTTAGCACTGATGCCTCACAGCAAGAAGGGTTCGTGGGTACAGTAGTCCCTCGTTATAACGCGGTTCTCCTTTCGCGGCCTCGCAGTTTCGCAGATTTTTTGTGCAATTTTTTTGTGCAATTTTGCATGTTTTTTTTGTTTTTTTTTAATACAGCATTGTTTTCTGCGTCCTGATTGGCTAAGGGAGAGCCCGCATGTCGTCTTTTGCGTCCTGATTGGCTAAGGGACTGCAGACCATTGTCAATCAATCTCCTCGTACGGTGTCTCTTGTACAATACAGAATGCGTTCAGCTTGCCAAATTTACATATACAGTATCTTTGATCGCTGGCAGTGTGACTGAAGTGCGATATGTTGTAAAAACTAAAGCTGACTACTTTGCGGATTTCGCTTATCGCGGGTTATTTTTAGAATGTAACGATAAACGATAAAGCGATAAACGAGGGACCACTGTACTCCAGCTTCCTCCCACCGTCCAAAGACATGCTGGTTAGGTTCATTGGTGATTCTTAATTGCCCGTAGGTGTGAGTGTGAATGGTTGTCTGTCTCTTTGTGTTATCTCCACCAAATGCCAGTCAACTGATACTTGACCCTGCTAGACTTAATCCTTTAGCTTTAGTTGAGATAAGCAATGCAAGTTCATACCGATCTGCGAGAATTTCCTTTAAATCACCGAGGAGTTTTTTTTTAATTCGCCTCTCCTTTCATGATAAAGACCTCGTCCGTGTCGGTAGAATGTGACACTAATATTCCCCCTTGTGTTAGTTCCACTTTCAGTAATTCTCACTCGTGAAATAAAAATTTCCACCCTCTTGTTTATATCAGGAAGGTTTAGTTTAAGTGAGTGCATCGAAATTGCTAATTACATTCTTCACCAGATACTCCTGGAATGCGCCGATGAAATAGATGATATCTCCGAGTGTAAGAGATTCCATGGGTGTATTTTTCTCTTAATTAAGACATTTATAAAGACCTCTTCTCGGAAGGTTGAATGCTCTGTCTTCCTTTCTTTGCAACCGAAATTGCCTGGCAGACCATGAATGACCCAGCTCATTCTCTTTTGGGGGAGTAAATGAGCTTTTAATGAACAGATTGGACATTTTCATCATCGAGCTCATACCTTATTCATTTCTCACTTTTTTTTTTTCTGATGACGTGATGCTTGCTTTTACTTTTCTATAAAATGTGGCAAATTAATACCTGCATCATAGTGTGTCTTTCTGCAGCGCTGCGCTTTTGATCAACTTGTTGTTGTTTCATTGCAACGTAATGTAATACAACACTGCCTCTGCAGCCCAGGGAAACTAACCCCACAGTTGAGTCAACACACCTCTGACATGTCCTCTGACATTCGTGCACAAAAAAATAAATAAAATAAAATAGGATGTCTTTCTTGGCTATTGCATAAGATTGCATTTACAGACGTCGTGTTATTTTGTCTGCTGACTGTAAGCTGACGCGACCCCGGCATAAATCTATGCCCGTGACTGTCTGTGCGCGAGACTTCACTCCTCGAGGAGCAGGAAAGAAGCAAATGACTAACAAACATCAAGCATCGATATGCATTTTTTTTATTTTAAGGTGGAATCTTCTGGATTTGTTTTGGCAGTTTGGAAGGTGGCCGTGTAATTCATACACATTTATTTACAGACCTACACTCTTTAAAGGGGAACTGTAGCATTCCCAGCTGAATGATGGTCATAGGCCTTGACTGATGGTTCACAGTGTTTTACTTTACTTAAGAGCTACAAATGAGAACAAACAAAACATTACTATCCCTTTTTAAACCAGTGAGATTAATAAATCATAGTCTTTTTATAATCCATACAAACTAAAAAGATGAATCCTTTAGTTATTGCAATCATGAAATCAACCTTTTATAACTCAATTTAAATCACTGACAATCTCCAATGGAGAGTTGTATCCAATTGTTTTTAACTTGAACTGTTTATCAAATAAGCAGATTTAATATATATCAAAGACAGCACTCATGTACGTTTTCCTTTTTAGATTAATAAACCCACTTGAATGAATTGAATAAACGCCTGAACTAACCAAAAGGTTGTTTTTTTACAACCTGGACCTTATTTCTGGTATTAAATACGATCATTTACTCACCCATATAACTTCTGCATCATTTGTAGTCCTACAGGAGATACTTAGATCACCATATATCCATATAGTGGGAGTGACTGGGGGCACCCAAACTCGTTCATTTCACCAAGTGCATGTTTTTCCCTGCTGAGTCCGGAGTAACCTGTTCAATATCTGTGGCCTGTGGATTGACCTACAGATGGGGAGCACTGTATCATAGCAAAATATTGGTGAAATGAACAAGCTTCGTGGCAGATAATGCGTTATTTAGAGGCTGCATTTCGGTGCCCCATTCACTCCCACTATATGGATATACGCAGATCTAAATGTCTCCTGAATGACTACAAATGACATATATGGGTGATCATATTTTATGCCAGAAATAAGGTCCAGGTTGTAAAAAAAAACAGTAGTTCGACTTCAACTGGAGTGTCACACTGTCGTTATTAAGAAGTGCAGTACCCATTCTAAGGAAGTACACAGAATAATTATGAGTAAAGAGCATTATTTTGTCAGTATAATTACATGCTGCTTTTTAAAATTATATCATGTTGTAGAAACAACTGATCTGCTTTGTGCCAGAGCCAGTAACATAAGCCTAGTGGGATATTAACGGAGGCTGGTTTTGGCTCTCAAACTGGGTCATGAAGATCAGGTTCAAACAGACTGAGTCACACACTACTCATGGTAACTAAATATCACAAACACGACGGAAGCTAAAACAATGAGCCGAGGTGCGCAGCCTTGAAATCGTCTGAAGTGCGCAGACATGTGCTTTTGTGTGCGGCTCGCGGTGTGTAAGCCACCAGTGGTTTGGGCCCACCCCTGTGGGCATGCGCGAACTATCAAAGGTTTTAAAGTGATTATGCGAGCTTAAAAGACAAAACCAAATATGAGGAGAGGGCCGGGGCATTTGCATTATTGTCTCTTTAGGCATGCGGAGGAACGTGAACGCGAGTGCTGAGCCAGAATGAGGCGGTATTTTGTAAGTGCGAGAAATAATCAAGTGATACTTTCTCTTTCTGAAAACGACCTGTTCCAATTAACAGTCTGGCTTTAACTTTATCTCGTTCCAATATTTTTCTAGTAATTACTTCTTTTTTTGTTGTTTTATCATTATATTGGTTACATTTGCACCTGTACTGGAGACGTAATACCAGGTGAAGTGTAAATCCCTTTTCAAGACACATCCATGTACAAATTAAGATCACATCAAACCAACGTAGTCACTGGAACACGTCCTTCATGTGTAGACACACTGACTTTAGGTTTGATTATACACTGATGAGGCATAACATTATGACTACCTTCCTAATATTGTGTAGGTCTCCCTTGTGCCTCCACATCAGTTGGGACTTATCAGAGAATGGACAAGGACCTTCTGAGGGTGTCCTGTGGTGTCTGGCATTGTTAGTGGAGGGTCTTTGGGTTCTATGGGTTGAGGGGAGAAGTCTCCGTGGATCATCCCACAGATAGTTGATGAGTTTGGGATCTTGTGAATTTGGAGGCCAGGTCAACACATTGCACTTTTAGCAATATGCACAAGCATGCATTAGGGTGGTATTGCTGTTTTGTTTTTTTGTGAAGTGATATGAGGATCTAAATGGACAGAACACTCTTAGATAAACAAATGAAGAAGAAGTATAAATACAAAAGGTCCATGTACCTCTGTAGTGCAGCAGTGCCATGTTTACCAAGCTCAGATCAGTTTCTCTGTCTCTGTCTTTTAGACTCTTGAGTTCTGCTGCAGAGGAGGTTTTGGAATCACAGTGCTAAGACATTTTCTTTTGTACTTTAGATTTGTTTTTTTCTAACCTAGTTTCAGTCAAGCGCTTTTCCTAGCTGTATAATTGTGTGTTTTATCAACTCATGCATGTTTATATTGATCCAAATAGCCTAATGTGAGACGCACAAAAGGATGAACAAAATGTTCAAACGAATATTGTCCCAGACGGGGCCCCTATGTACAACAGTACAAAAATTATAATTAGCACATATTGCATCTCAGAGCATCTCTGAGCAATTTAATTTGAATGTTTTTAGTACATCTACGGGAGGATTTAATTGATTTTTATTCTAAACAGCTGACACTTTTTTTTTAAGTATTTGATCGCTAGCTGATCATTGAATATATTTTACCTTAGCGGTTAGTGGTGCTTAGTCAGTGCTTACCTTGCTGTTTTTCATGACAATTCCATTAGAACTGGTCTTGTGAGATTTGTTCTCACTTCTGTAATTCTGTGATAAGTTAATTAAGTAGTCCTCATGCTGTATGGTTGGGAACAGTAGCCTAACCTCCTCTAATGCCTGTTTTGCAGCAATTTAACACCCTATCAGTAAAGAGAAAGGGACCTGGGGTGTTGCTTTTCAATCAAACTTGAGTTTCACATGAGTGTGCAGACAGAAACCCATTGGCTTAAAAGCATGAGCACCAGGACAAAAAACAACAACAACTTCAACCCAAAAAAAGGATTAGAGTACAACATCATAACCACTGTTCCCTCTCAGATGAAGACTTATTAGACACACCGAGTACCAGGTGCCCCCTCGGTATCTAAGCCAACACATTTTCCTTGGGAACATCCAGAACTCTTTGAAAAATGATTTCAACAAAGCTCTGGAAACATTTCAATGGATGAGTGCCCATAATGATTTCATAGCTTTTTGGTGGCACCTTCCCAGGCAGAGGAGGATGTGGCGAGTGATTTATAGGTTGATTCAGCAATTATTTAGAAAGCAAGATGGAAACAAGAGGGGTCATTTCCTATCTGTATGAGAGTGGATAAGGGAAAGTCTGCAGGAAAATCCGGCTTTGTATGAACAATTTAACATGTCAAAGATGCTCGTCAGAGATGCCACCGAATAATCAACATCTGTTGAACCGGAATGAGTTGTTGCATATGAGAAAAAAAAAAAAATACAACACAAAAAATGGTGGATTGTTCTTTAACAACCTTTCTCACGTAGCCCGAAACCGTAGTATTGCTTTGTAATAACGTTTAAGTTAAATATGCACCAATCAGCCACAACATTAAAACCGGACGGTGAAGCGAATAACATTGACCATCTCGTGGGTGTTATTTCGACATGTGGCACCCACCTAGACCAGACCAGGCACCCCCACCCCATAGCAATGACACTCCTTGATGGCAGCAGCCATCCGCAGCAGGATGCAGCCTGACACAGATACACACACAAAAACGCTTTAGGAGCGACTAAAAAAAAACATGAAGAACAGCACAAGGTGTTGACCTGGCCTCCCAATTCACTAGATCCCAAACTAAAAAATAACATTGTATTACCAGACACCACAGGACACCTTCAGAAGGCCCGTGTCCAGTATGTGATGAGTCACCACAAGGGAGACCTACACAATATTAGGAAGGTGGTCATAATGTTATGCCTGATCGGTGTATCTAATGAAGATGCAATGTGTGAGTAGCTACTTTCTTAATATCTTATGTTACTTTTGCACTTGCTAAAACATGCATGCGCAGAAATGTGGGTGACGTGTTGCACATTTCTCCTAAATACAGGTGTGGTAATGCTGAGGCGAAACCTATTAAAACACAGAGAATAGGAAGACAGACTAATTAAATGAAAAGCAGAATGCAACAGGGGCCGCGTCTCTTCAATATTATGCCACCGAAAGACACGGTAGAAGGAGGACGCTGCTGTACTCACGCAACGATGTAAAACACGGATGTAAACGGTGCAGGTTTCAAAATATTCATGAGAGCTGCTCTGGTGACGCTTCACAAGGAATTACACTCATTAAGTGTGTGTGTGTGTTTTTTTGTGGGGTGGGGGTGCATAAATGATGTAAACTGCAACTTGGTGAGAATCGCTGAATGCAAAACACATCTGTATTTGTGTGTCTGCTACGTGTCATATGCCCCGTTGTCCTTAATTTATTCATACATTAGTCCATTTATCCATATTCATTAACTTCCCTTTGTTTCCACGGATCGATCTCGCCAAAGGTCCACTCTTTCAACACACAAAATGGAACAAATTCTTCACATTAACCGTGCTATTCTTGCATAGCGCTGGTGATTCAAAGTTAATCCCCCTAAGCCTGTTATTTGATTCCTTCTGAACTCCGAAGGTGTCCTGACATTCTTTTTCCTTATCATATGAAAGTCAAACTGTCAACCTTTTAAAGAAATTGCACTTTCACTTGAACTACACACAGCCTTTTTTAGCGGGGGGGGGGGGGCAAGCGAACCTAATTAACCTAACTGTTTACACCACACGAGTTGCGTTTTATTCACCTGTTGTCTGTAAAGAACCTAATTTCTCCTCACAGAAAAAAAAAAAAAAAAAATTCAATATAATTTAAGTGGCTCCCTTAAGTGTCACCTATCGTGAATGGAGTGCGTTCGGTGTCAGGTGTCAATTCGGATAAACAGCTTCCCTGCTAATGAGAATCTTCCCACTTGTTAGACCGCTGAAGGAGGGTTAAATTAAAGCTGATTGGTCAACTTCAAACAAGTCTTTACACTGACACTGCAACAAAATCAGAGTGGCTCGAGCGTTTCATAGGCGGTGACTCTGGTAAATGGCATGAGTAATGTACTGCGAGGCTCAGACACATCCCTGCTGATTTCTAACAAGCAATTTGTTGGGAAGCGAATATTATCTGTCTTTTAAGAGAGTTTTCAAATTAACAAACCCTGAAGATCTTGTCAGCTATCTGCCTGAATGTATGAGGGTATTTGCTTATACTCAGAAACCCCCCCATTTTTCCTCTCCCCATACTGAACCACTAAGCATGTCAGAGATTCTCACATCTAAACAGTTTCCATACTAGGGCATATTTGTTATTTTTCCACTTCTTTGCAGTGCAGCACTTGGCTGCATGCCTGATCTTAACTAGTTTGATGCTGAAACTGATTTGGACAGGTTAAGACTGATGAGGTGTGTATAGCCTGTGGCAACTGTTTCAAGTTGTGTGAGCGCGGAACAACCCCGCCTGTCACCAGCGATGATCCTCAGCGCCGGAGAATGGCGACATCAAGATTTTTCCATTTTAATCACTCCTTCATCTGTCAGCTCCCACCCTTGGGGAGAAACGGGCGGTGTCGTTTGCAGAGCCCACCTCCTTGGGTAATTAATATATGGAGGACCTGTTGTAAACACTTGGCGGCATTAAGATGTTTGTGTTTGTGTTTCCTGTTTTCATTTGGGGAAAAAGCGCATTTGCATTTATACATTCTTGAAGACGTTTTTCTGCTCCACTTTCTCAGCTCTCTCGCTGCATTCGCTACCTGAAAAGCGAATGTTCAACAATTTACGGAACATAATTTTTAAATAAGCTACATCCAGAGCCCTACTGCAAAAACAGGCTGACTACGTGTATGGGTGACTCACAGCGGCTCCCGCTGGCAATCCAATGAGAGGTGGGCCTTTAAAGGATTGGGTGACAGCTGGGATAGGCTCTGGTCCCACGCGACCTCACAGGACAAGGGGTTACAGAAGATGAATGAATGAATGTTGGAAATTTGCCCTGCTGTCGCACTTAATGTTTGAGCTGTCCATCTGAATTGGGGGTCTTAGGGTCCCAAAGAAGATACGTAAACCTACATGACTTCATAACCCACCAAGGACATTTTGGAAGTGTTGCATTCTGTCTTGACTTTTGTTCCTCTGCCATGTGTACTTTGCAGCTAGATGCATGTTTTTCTTGCATGTTTTAATTGTTTTAATTATTAGTTGTCAGTCCACCGTTCAACCCATATGTTAAAAAAATACTCAATATTGCCCTGATACGTTGATATGTTGAGGGAAAAATGGGCTTGGTCAAAATAAAAAAATTTCCAGGACTTTGCAAGTGTCACCTGACTGTGAGTTTCTGCACAGTTTTGGAGGGTTTAATGGGAACCTTCAGCCCACAGTTTTGGTATTCCGGCCCTCAACTTCGCGTTGTGGTTCACTCTCACAGCCCTCACAGTGTCGCTTTCAGCTGCAGCAGTAGTTGTTTTCAGCTAAAAGCTCTAAAAACCACTATACTTCACCTGCTCATCATCAAGCAGAACACCGGTGATATATTTCTGGTGGGTGGCATCAGATATATCTTTTTTTTTTTTTTTTTTGCCCTGGAGACCAAAAACAAAAGTAAACAGAAATAAAAAGTAGAGAATCGATACTGGATCTTATCTGTTGACCCTGGACTTAATGAAAATGTTGCTTGGTGTCTTCTTAAACTTAAAAGGGTCAGTGCTGTGTTTTATATTTTTCCACTTTCTAATTGCCCAACATATCATCGTATGACTTGAGGTTTAAAGGTGATACAAATGAAATTATGAAAAATCAATAACGCCAAAAGCAAGAATTATGTTCACGATTCTGTACCAGTTCAAAAAATATTTATTGTATTCTCAGTGTCAACTTCCACATTTGCAGAAATGACACAGACAATAACTACTTCTCCTGCTACTGCAGTCACAGCAACACGTCTCTTACTAACTAAACACACTTCCACTACTATATAATATGGCAATTCAAACACTGTTAGGAGGAGTAGATGTACAAGAGAGGAAAATGTGGTTGTATAATGTCTGCACATGATGCCCAAGTACAAAATTTAGCTGTAAATGAATGTGCAAATGTGCCACAGGTGCTTATACTCCTATCTTATATAGATAGCTGTGCAAAATGTTGTGCAAAGGTGACACAGTGCAAATGTCTACATAACTGGTATTGCAGAAGCTTAAACATGTAGGCCATTGATAATAAGCTCAGAAGACTCTCACATTAATTAAAACTTTCTAAAGAGAGAAAGTTTAGCTTTGACAATATTTGCCTGATATGGCTGAAGGTTGCCAAACAGACTATTTGCCTAAAGGTCAGCTAAATAGATTTACATATGAAGTGGGGATTTCTGACAATAGCCATATAAATGGTTACATGTTGTAGCTGGATGCGATTATAAGATTATAAGTCATATACGCAGCGTACATGTGCTCTGTGGAGTAGATGGAGGCAGGTCCCAGACTGACAACTCAATGCTTTGCCAGATGTGATAACAGGATTGCAGTGATAGTTGCCAGGAGGATGATCACTGGACTGAAAAAACAAGCTGGATTGCTCAAGGGGTCTGCCTGGGCACCGGCAACCGGCTGGGCAGAACTATCCAGGAACGGAAAACAGTGGGGGGATGGGGGGTGGGCTCAGGAACGCAGCCAGGGGACAGGAGAGACTGCTCAGGAGTGTGCTCCAGATGCTAGAGAGATGGGCGGAAACACTTAGGATAATGGCTTAGGGAAACAGACAGGACCACAAAAGTCAATGGATCCAACCACACAGCTTACCAAATATAAAGGGGCAGGCACAGAGCAAGATCTCAGGGGCTGGATGCCAGAAGACTAGGCGTGGATGGGGGACGTTCCAAACCGGGCTCCAGCTGAGAATGAAGATTAATTGACGCGGGCCACGTTTTGACAGGAATGCAGTCGAGCGGAGACACGTGAAGGTCAAGGTCAGAAACAGACATAGTCTAAGGGACAGCTTTTGGATAGACGGGCTCGAACCACGAGTGAGGTTCAACCACTGGTGGCAAAATAGGAACTGCCTCAGACAGTGATAAATAAAAATACATAGAGTAAGCAGCAGATAAACAGGATGTGATGTAGAAACAGAATGACTGAGAGGTTAAGTGGGCTAGGGTTTGTCTATAACCGTTAATCAGTCCTATAAGAGTCTTGTGTCAAGTTCAGATTTGTGGAAGGAAACGAATCAGTCATTAAGTAATTAATTCATCTTCTGTAACCACTTGTCCTCCAGAGGGTTGTGGGGGGCGCCGGAGCCTGTCCCAGCTGTCATTGGGCGAGAGGCGGCGTACACCCTGGACAGGTCTCCAGTCTATCGCAGGACTAACACAGAGAGACAGACAACTATTCACACTCACACCTACGGCCAATTTAGAATCACCAATGAACCTAACCAGCATGTCTTTAGACGGTGGGGGGGAAGCTAAAGTACCTGGAGAGAAACCACGCAGATACAAGGAGAACATACATACTCCACACAGAAAGGCCCCAGTCGGCAGGTGAATTAGAAAAACTGGTCATTAGGTAATTAATTTCATAATTACAATGTCCGCCAACTGGTATTCATGTCCACAATAGCAGGACACATACAGTAGCTGTGCAGATAGTCGGGAGTTGTTAGGACTATCTACACAGGTCGATACAAATAAAAGGCTCATTGAATTTACTTGTGTGCTTGTAAATAAAGTAAAAGTACAGATAGCCTGGCTCGTTCTCCAACACTGCCACCCAAACACTAGTCAGCGCTATGTCTTTTTTGCCAGTCGGGTTAATCGTCTGAACCTCCTCAGACGACCTTTCCTCGATTGTTCTATCTTTACTGATCCAAAACAGTCAATTTTTGAAAATTGCGCCGATGGAGAAGTATTTGGAAATAGCAAAGCAGAAACACCTCTACTACCAAGGGGACCAATCACAGCCCTTGTAGTCTGCATCGCCGCAGTGTGTAGTTACATTTCTGGGGAGATACATGTCAGGCTACGGTGCTATGATCTGCGCCGGAATTGTAATTGACTCCGAAGTCTAAACTCCGTTTAATATAAAAACAAACTTAAAAACATCTGCTGTTAAAAGAATGACTTGAGCTTTGGAAAGTATGACTTGGCTGAACTGCACATTTTATGTGCCGAATCACAGAGGCAAAACAAAACCGTCCTAATAACTGACGTGTAGGTCTGCAGTCTAATGTTCTGCATTATCAACCGAATCAATTCAGTCCTGACATTACAGATCCAGAAAATAACAGGCCTCCACTCAGAATTCCCAATTACTTGTATACTGATGCATTCTCTCAGTGTGAATGCAATTTGGCAGGTTGGCCTTGTTATACGAGCGAGCACTGCTCTGATTGGCATCGCTAATAGCGCCTTTAGTCATGAGTTTGGCTGCAGCGCGCACCCCCTCCCATTTGTGACAGATTATGTTACTGAACTGATTAATGTGCCATCCACATGGGTGGGGTGGTGAATCATGTGGCTCACACCCATGACCTTTGCTCCATATGACACGCAGCCAGACCCCGATCTGAACCTGTATCACCGTCTGTCGTGCATCATAGGCAAAAAGGCACCCGCAACCATCCCATCAAATCCACCGGACTTTGCGTGAACCTGTGTTCTCCTGAAGAGATGTAAGTGTGCTGCATTTAGTTTAGTCACGCCGGTGTGAAGTATGTAAAGCAGTGGAAGGAACTAAACACAAAACCACTTGTGTACATGTTAAAAGCGGTACACTGTTACCCATTAACACAATCTTATTAAACACGTAACAGTGCAGAGGAAGGAAAGAGTTATGCTCTTAATACTGCTAATAATACATACGCACAGCGGGCTCCAAAACTCTGAAACCACCTGTGAACAAAATGAATATTATCATTATATTGTTATTATTTTTCATTTCAATCGATGAACTCCTAGCCTGACTATATGAGCGGAAAGCGGAGCGCGCTCAGATCATCTTTGGTTTAGGGCTCCACAGTGTTGTCGGATCACGCCGACAAAACAAGATGTTCCAGGTTTTGCTGAACGTTTCAAAGAGCCTCTCGTGTCGTTCTCCCTCCCCGTTCGGCTCCTCGCGCGCGCACCCTCCCGCTACTACCGCAACTCTCGGCCTCGGGTTCATCATTTTTTCTTTCCACGTTTTTCTTTCCATCATTCTCCGTGAAATGCCACCCCGAGCATTTGGCCTTGTTTCCCCTCGGTTCTTAGAAGTGGTTTAGAGACCACTATTTTTTCACTCTCACTGAAATCACGACTAGTCTTGTTTTGACAGTACCGTTTAACTGAAAAAAAAAAAATGTATCTTCAGCCTATTCGGCCTTTTTGGTGAGTTTGGTTTTCGATGTGTTGATTTTCTGATGATGCCACTTTTGCTGTACCTGATCATACAGCTGGGTATTTCTGCAAAGCATTCTGGATTGTCATGCACTGCAACCTTTAGAATCCACAACTCACAAGAATGTGGAAATTCCATATATGTGTCAAGTAAAGTTGATGCAAACTTTGAAATACTGCAAAAAGTAAACATGCAAATTAGTAGTGTTTGCATGCACTGAAGGTGACCTAATGGTTAATTATTACACTTCGTCTATTTTAACCCCCACAGTTTCTGTAGCATTTATATAAGTGGTTTTAGTGGATGAGGACAAACTAATATCATATTGAATTAAGCCATCCCTCATGATACCACTCAGCCAATCAAGTATGTGCATTCCAGGAGGTACATATTGCGACTCTACAGTGCAGACAGATGAGAAAGTTAGAGGCAAGTTAAAAGGTAAAGTGCTTTATATGTCATTATGCAACTGCACAATGGAATTACACGGTCGGATGGAGGGTTAGTCCTGAGCCGCTGCGTCTGAGCGCACCGCCACTGTGGGCCAACCTGACTCGGCTCCTAGAACCCGCTTTTGGATGATGTTGCCCGGAGGAGACCCATGCAAACACAGAGAGGCCCTCGGATTCACACCAGCACGAGCCACTGTACCAACGTACGCATGTTACGCATGGAAAGATGGTAGAAAGAAACAGATCTTGACTGTTGAGTCAAGATGTGAAGCTTTTATTTTGTTTTTCCAAAGTTAAGCACTTTATTTGAACATGCGCGATTTCCATTTTGTTTATTTCCCCTTATTTTGAAATCCAGATCACTTTTATTCAGTCAAAGAGAGAGCGTTATACATATCTACAGTCATATATACATATACTCGGTACTATATTACTTGACAAAGGTTTTCTAATCATACTGAACTCATTGATTTGACAGTCGGGTATTGATTACTTTCAAATGTTGATGCAACTACTACCCCACTTAAATATATATGTCACACCAAATAGTTAGACATTATGACCAAATAGTTAGACTGGACCAAATAGTTAGACTGGACCTCTTTAGTTGAATACCCCTAGTACAGGCTCTATTGGGTATGGAAGAAGTAGAGCTCACAAACCAAAAACTGTACAAGCTGTTAGCCAAAAGCTGAAAAACTTTGGAGATAAAGTGTGAACAAAACCAGCTGATGAAGAATGTGCACGCGCCAAGGACCACGCGACAAACAAAATGCGGCTTTTTCTTCTTCCATCGAAGCTTTGGGTCATATTTGACCTATACATAATCCAGAATCTTAATTATTATAGATTTTACATGCTCCACAAGCTTTTTAATTCAAGGTTTGCATAAAGCTATGACAGGTTTTTAATGTAGTCTCAAACTTTTGGATCCCACTTCACCATGTTTAGTTAGTAAAACAGACATTTATGAATAAAATTGCAGACGCACAATTTCTACTAAAGCTGGACGACATATCTTAATGTGCAGGTGTCAACATGTGGTCATTTCTTACAGAGCACTTAAAATTAATTTTTGATGAACTTTTTAAACTTTTACACATGCCTTTCTGTGTCCAATAATTCCCAGTTACTTGAGGCGCTAGTTTAACTGCATAAAATATAAACGTAATTTGTATTACTTTTTGTTAATTAAATTGAAGACTGTCACAGACCCTGATGGAGTTTTCATTACTGTTTAGTTTAGATGGTAATAGTATTTGTGTAACGACATTCATTCAGTGGCCCCTAATGTACGATTCACTCTATTACCCTCGTATTTTTTGAAATTTGCTTCTTAAATTAATATTCCATTTTCATGTTAATCATCTAACACCATTTTTAAGGCTTCATTAGTTTGTTGTACTAATTCGACGCAGAGATGAGCACCGGCGACTGGCCGCCCTGATGAATTTTTCATACACTCTAGGTTTAAACAAATTGTCACCACGCAAAGTCAAAGCAGACTCCTTGAGTCCCCTTCGCCGCGACTAAAACTGCAAAGAAAAATAAATGAAGACGTGCGGATGTGCTAAATGGGTTCAAATGTATGTCGCAGTTAACCATTACAAGGTCACTGATACATTTAAATGCTCCAGAGGAGAGAGAAAGGATTGATTGAACAGATTCAGCGTCCTGCTCTCCTCATTAGTCTCATTTCTCAGCTGCCTGGGGTTAATTACCACACACACACCTCACGCTGTTGTTCCACTTACTTCATAATTACTGTGGCTAAGATCAAGAACAATCGAAAACTTGCGATATGAGGCCTTCCTCCATCAGCACACACATGCTCACATCCCAACAGCATCGCCATCAATATTATCTGCCTGAACCTCCCGGTATATTCCCAAATCTCCCCCTCCCTCCCCAGGAGCCAGCTGTTTTTGGGATTGATTTCATTTATTTAATGACGGCTGTGCTAATGACCCTTCGCACATGGCTGATGGTGTCACAGGCAGCACAACACCTCTGGAATGAGGATTGGATGAGGGCCTGGAGAGTAAGGGGTGGGCTCATATTGAAGAGGTTAGAATGAAACGGGGTGGGCGCAACGGAAAGGACAAGGGAAGCTGGAAACGGCGTGTACGCAGGCGATCGCTGTCTCTCTCCCGAACAAACAAGGGCAGCAGATACAGGACAGAAATTAATAACCACTCCATGGACTAATTTTTACGGCGTGACACAGATGAAAGAGATCTCGCCAGCTCATAAGAGACTGGGTGGTGGGTAGCAAGTCTGTAGTGCATATTTGTTTTCAGAAGCTGCGGCAGTTTTTGGAGCAAACCTGTGTACAAATTGAATTTTTTTGCAATTACTACAGTCTTGAGGACAAAAAAAAAAAAGACATCTCATTTTTAAAAGGTGTCAGAAGCAAATGGAAAAGCCCTTCAGGTTAGCGAAGAATCTAAAGAAAAGGATGACTACAAAGCAGCTATTATGAGCCGTGAAATTATGATTTATATACCATCCGCGGCTTTATTTTGGCTAGATTTAACTACTTTAGTTTGGCTGCATTTTGCCAGACTTCAAACTAAAGATGTTGGTGATTAATCACTGTGAAGAATTTGAACGCTCAAGACTCCATTAACAATCTGGTGACAGTAATTTAATATTTGCTTAACATCTGTTCCATTTATGATATTGTTTTCTGGAAATTCCAAAAAGGAGAAGAACAAAATTAGCTTGCAGGTTAATAGAAGAGCCCTTGTTCACACAAAACATTTGGTCTCGTCACAATAACAGGCGGTTTAGGCTTCTGTGTTAATCTGACGGGGTAGCTACAGCAACAGCGCAGATCCTAGTGCCATAGCTCATATGTAAGCAGGAAGTAGAAACAAAAATGAACCTGACTGTCAAAAAAGACACAGCACCAGCTAATCTTTGAGCGGGGTTGTTGACAAATGCACAAGTAGCTCGCACCGGTGTAGGCTACGTACGTAAGTTACGGCATCTATGTCCCGCAGTAACCTAAATGAGCCTTAATGGGCAAATGTTAGCTAGCATGCTAGCTAGCTCACTGTGTCATGATACATTTATAATGACTACCTTTAATATGTACATTGTAAAGGTTTACTAATAAACTAGTACAGAAAACAAACCTTGAAAGTACATTCCAAATATAATATTTTTATTTGTATTCTTGTGAATGTGCATGTAGCATAGGTTTCCCCAGCCAGTCACAGCACCTGTGCACCCTAAGGATTTGGAAAGCCTCACGTGACGTGTCGGACAATCTATCAGAGCAACATAGCACTATGAAGTTCATGGGATCTATCACAGATCTATCACCTTGGCTCTAATATTCATCACACTGACACTGTTGTGCGTATTTTCACCCAGGCTCTCAACCAAATGTTCACACCTCTCAACCGGAGCCTCAGCCTGGCTGTGGCGTGAGATCTTACAATGTATATCGCACAGACTCTAACGTCAGATCTCACACTAAACCTGAGAACTCGGCACACTTGCCATTAAATATACTTTCAGCAGTTGTTGTGTTAGCCATGCTGGACACTTGGCGCTTAGAAACCTGCGTTGTAAGTAAAAGCAATGCAATAGCCATAAGTTCAATAAACGATGGCAGTATATCTCTACTTGGTTTATTATGTGCTGTTGTTTCATAATAGTTTTTGCCTGGTATGTACAGGACAGGATAAGGACTACACCAATCAGCCACAACATTAAAACTGCTGACAGTAAGTAAACATTGACCATCTTGTTACAATTCAATGTTCTGCTGGGAAACTTCTGGACCTGGAATCATGTGGATGTTACTTAAACATGTACCACACACCTAGACCAGACCAGGCACCCCCACCCCATAGCAATAACACAGACATACACACAAAAAAAGCACAAGAACATCTCAAAAAACAGGAGGTGTCGACCTGGTCTCCAAATTCACTAGATCCCAGACTGATCAAGTATCTGTGGGATGATCCACAGAGGCCCCTCCCCTCAACCCAAAGCACCCAAAGGCCCCCCACTAACGACAATCTGTTGCCAGATACCACAGGACACCTTCAGAAGATCCATGTTCATTCTCTGATGAGTCACAACTGTTTGGGAGGCACAAGGAAGACCTATACAATATTAGGAAGGTGGTCGTAATGTTATGCCTTAATGGGTTGCAGCAGCAGAGAACAACAGTGCAGGATATACATGGACCTATGTACATGTATGTATTTGTACAGTGTATGTAAAGCATGAAATTACATTTCATTACATGACATTCTCATCATAAATTCACTTGCATGCAGCAGAAACACATTTAGGAGTGGATAATATATTAGGAGAAGCTCACATGGTCCTTTCCATGTGCATATGTTAAAGAAGGTTTGATGCATCCTGTTTAAATAAGTCTCAGTATGTTTTCTGCTTGATTACATTTTATGCGCTAAGAGCTTGGGATTTATTTTCCCCTCGCTAAAGCCATACCGTACACCGTGTGCCCTCATGCGAAAACTGCATCTAACAATCTTATACGAGAGTCACAGATACCATCGCCGCATTAAATGTCCTTGCTACTTTCTTACAGATAATCCCGCAAGTAGCAGCTGCAGAGCATGCAGTCTTTAAATCAGTTGCTCGTAGCTGTGCAGCTTGCAAGGCAATGTGCAACCAGCCATGTTCCAGAGTGCACATCACAAATAAATGGAGATCAAGCACATCTTCACCGCCCCTGGACTGTAAGAAAAAAATAAAGTTTTATTTGTGTTATTTATTCATTGTTAGAACCAAGACCAGAATCTTGATATGTCAGTGTTGTCCTAGTTGCATTGAGCATTGCCATCATTTCCATGAACACTAGACTATCAAATGTGTTCATTTTTAACAGTATATGAACTCACTGTGTCAGTGGTATTGATTGTATGAATCTCAATGAACCGTGCATCACAATGACGCAAATGCTGCGGCTTTATTTTATGTTCAGTGCCTGAAAACAGGCGGCAGGCTATAATCTTGCAATACTGCAGACAGGTATGGCAAGATAACATCGCGCCTAGGTTGTAGACAGACACAGTCCACATTAAAAGCTGTGTCCAGCTTAAATGTGAGCGGCTTGCAGTTGGTAAAATTCCACCTCCACTGTGCCCCGACACTGTCCGTCAGAAAGCGCGGAGTGCTGTACTAATGGGCAAGAGAAAACAGGGGAGTTGCTGTCCTTGTCTGTCAGTGTGGCAGGTACTTCCCTGCAAATATATTCAATGTGACGACTGTGTTATGGTTGGTTTTCTTCACCTTTTTGATTCCCGGCTGTTGATCACTGCAGGGACACTGAGCAACGGGGAAATCAACCAATAATGTCAATTAATCAATGCAACACTTGTCGCAGACTTTTAGTTGCAGACTTGACAGAAGGATTAATGATC
Organism: Planiliza haematocheilus; assembly: GCA_005024645.1. Classification (NCBI taxonomy): domain Eukaryota; kingdom Metazoa; phylum Chordata; class Actinopteri; order Mugiliformes; family Mugilidae; genus Planiliza; species Planiliza haematocheilus. The sequence goes on from SRSE01001068.1 coordinate 437,350, forward strand.
TACGCTGCTGCACGCAGTTTAATACAACATACAGCATCCAAAAAAAAGAAAGAGAGATAACAAAGAGCCATTGTATCAAGACAGAAAGCCACTGCCATCAATCACATTCATTTCAGGAAATGATCGATACAACTATCACTGCAACCCTCCCCCCTTTTTGAATGTTTGTTTGGTCACCACACGTGTTCCGCTCTGATCTCCACATCATGTAAACGTTTAAATGAATCCCTTGGAGTGACATTTCAGGTTCCCCTCTTCCATTCGGACTTTCAATCAAGGGCGACAGTTTAATTTAACATTCATTTTTCTGCTAAGCACTTCTCCCCCTTCCACTTAAATTCGCTCTCAGAAAGGGCCCTAATTGAAATGTCCCACTGCGGTGACCTTGGGATGGTAATTTTTAGACTGAGACATTTATCTCTGCCTTTGTCGTCAGTTTAACTTATGCCCTCCGTTGGGAGAGTCGAGCATGCATCAAGATGATTGCTGTCAGCCAAATGCGATTTCTATAAGATAACACCGGAGCAACGGTAATTCAAACTGCAGTGTTTAATAGACTTAAAGACATTAACAAGGATGATCAAACACCTATGAGAAAATAAGAATATTACGAACCTGCTGTCTTGTACAACTACATCACTAACATTCAGATTCCTGACCGACCTTAGCATGAATGCAACTTGTTCTCCTTTGGGCTTAAATGGTTTGCATTGTGTCCTCATTTCCACCCAAATATACAGTATATACACTGATCAGTCATAACATCATGACCACCTAACTATGGTGTAGGTCTCCCTTGTGCCTCCAAAACAGTTGGGATTCATAACAGTATGGACATGGACCTTCTGAGGGTGTCCTGTGGTGTCTGGAAACAAAATGTAGTTAGTGGGGGGTTGTTGGGTCCTATGGGTTGAGGGGAGGGGCCTCTGTGGATCATCCCACAGATACTTGATCAGTCTGGGATCTAGTGAATTTGGAGGCTAAGGTCAGCACTTAGCTTGTTATCCTGCTATGGGGTGGGGGTGCCTGGTCTGGTCTAGGTGGGTACTATATGTCTAAGTAACATCCACATGAATGAATGCCAGGTGTTAGAGAATAATTTCTCTTCCCTATGGATAGTTTGTGTGGTTAATGTGTGATTATTGCTGCCGTCAATCATCTGCCCTATAGACCAAGGTCCCTCTTTGGCGTCTTCAATCTCACTCTCTGGAGGATACTTTGCATTACAGGCATAGCTGTAGAGTTAGATGATAATGTCGTCACTGTCTGACACGTTGTATTTCCTACCTGGTGTGAATCCCTATCTTCATGTTTATGTACAATAGCCAATTGGATGTTATCACATCTCCCGTTTGCTGCCTCGGCCTTGCCTGCTAATATAAGAATCTGAAGCTTTACCGTTTGTCCCTTAGAACTGAGGTGGACTCATGCACTTATGTTGTGATGACGAAGCTTCGGTTCTCCTCGTATACGAGCCTAAATAAACTCCTTCATGCAATAAGACATACAGCACTCTGGTGCTTCTTCTTCCTCATCGGCATCGCCACAAATTCCTCCCTAACATCAGGTCCAAAAGTTTCCCAGAACATTGCATCATGTTGTTTATGTCTCCTTTTAGTGGTCATAATGTTATGCCTGATCGGTGTAGTTCTGCTTAAGTGTTTTAAAATATTTTGCATCATTTCTTTGACTGGTTTCACCTTGTCTATTTTCTGATGTTGAGTCATTTTATCCAGAACATTCCACTTAATTTTTAATAGAAAATATAAAAACGTTAACATGCCAAAGGAAGATGTGCTATGCACCATCTCAAACTACAGGCATTCCTAGCGTATAACACATACAGTAGCTCTTAATGTTACTATGACAATGAAACTGACAGTATAACACAGCCTGAGCCATGTATGCCACTACGTCAAACCGTCATGCTTTGATGTGTGAGATACAACATCCAGACATAACATCTTGCAGTGATGACTGTTGGCTGCCAGCAGAGACTGATTAGGAATGAAAAGTCATGGCCTTTTCTCTCAGACCAGCCAATTTAAACCCTCACAGCGTAACACAAAATATGACGATCCACACAGCCCGTGGTGTCCAGCTCATGTGAAGTAAATCTCATAATAAACATACAAAATTATTATTTGGGAGCAATATACAAATGATTTTAGCTGGAAAATAATTGATCAAACAGTGCACTCTGGGCAATTTATTTCTGCTCCAGATCAAAAGGCATACTAAAATACACATTGCAAACACGTTGCGTCACTGTATTTATTGGTGAACAATAGATGACCAAGTCCACACTTGCTTTGAAGAATAAGATCTTGTTATCTGTAGCTTTCTAGGTTGCTAGATATAAGAGGATTAGTACACAGTGGGATACTACAAGAAAAGAAATGCATTTCTGATGCATAGATATTATTCTGCACTCCAATCCTAATTACCTGCAGCACCGTCTTTGACCCATTCTTTACATGTTGCATTTGGTCATAATATTCATTTTCAGTATGTCAAGATTGACAGTCATTCATATAAAAAACATGAAGTGTTGTACATCTAACATGCAGGCCTTGTTTTATACCACCGGTCAGGCGTTTCATTATGACCACCTTCCTCACATTGTATAGGTCTCCTTGTGCCTCCAAAACAATTGTGACTCATCAGAGAATGAACATGGACCTTGTGAGGGACTCCTGTGGTGTCTGGTAACAGATGTTGTTAGTGAGGGGTCTGGGTCCTATGGGTTGAGGGGAGGGGCCTCTGTGGATCATCCCCGGGATACTTGATTAGTTTGGGATCTGGTGAATTTGGAGGCCAGGTCAACACCTTGTCCTGTTCTTCATGTCTTTTTTAGTTGTTCCTAAAGCAGTTTTGTGTGTGTGCCTGTGTCAGGCTGCATCCTGCTGGAGATGGCTGCTGCCATCAAGGGGTGTTATTGCTATGGGGTGGGGGTGCTTGGTCTGGTCTAGGTGGGTGCTACATGTCGCGAACATCCACATGAATGAAGGCCAGGTCCAAAATTTCAGTGGTCATAATGTTATGCCTGGACAGTGTATATTCATTCGTGAGATAATGTAACGCAAAATAGTTTGTCACTTAGAGCCACATTAATAATGTCATCTTGGGAAACAGTTTAATAAAACTTTAATAAAAACACTTGGCAGGCGATCGAACAAACCATCTATCGCATCTTATCACAAACTAAACACAATCGTTTATTCTGTTGTATTTGCTCTGTCAACTAGCAACTGTCACTTTATTTGAGCAACAGCAACAAAACAATTTCCTTGAAGGATTAACGAAGTATTTTGATTCTGATAAGCAGCAGTCTGAGGGTTGTAAAGCTGGCGAGCAGTCATTGCTAGCCACTGTATGTAGGTACAATGTTGGCAGACGATTCTGTCTTTGTAGGGAATGTTTGCACATGAAAAGCACTTTTTGTGTGACGGCTCTTCCACAAAAACACATACGCGTAGCTGACGCTGCTTTCTCAAAGAACACTACTTGACCTTCCTCTCTGTGGAATGTGGCAAGATGGATTGTTGTCTTATCGTGTGATCTCACAAATCCTGCAAGATTTGACCCATTTTTTTGTTACGTCGCACAGGGTGAAAGGATACAGATTCTTTGCTTTCCTTCTTTGCCGCTACGCTTCACACAAACAAGTAATTAAGTGTGTAGCATGTTGTAGGAGCACATTTTGCCATACAAAAGGGCCCATACTACAGGCAAATTTGTATCTCAGTATCGTCAAGTATTATGCCCGTTGTGGCAGCACACTTGATGCCTCTGGGCCTTTCTGCAGGAAACTCAAACCAAATGTTTGTACCTCATGTCAGTGCCTTAAACTTATTGAAATATTAAGGACAGCCACTGCTAACAGGTACTTTCTCATACTATAAGTCCTCCAGTAATATGTATGGAATCAATTAAGGCCTATAATGGAGGAGCTTGGTATCTTTGAGTATTATATATATATATATAAGGCTCAAGGTGGAGAGAAATTAGTAGGTAGGCATTAATATCTGAGTAAAATGTAAAACTTCCATCATCTACACACCTATCAATAAATGGCAAGATACACAAATGCAAGAAAAGCTAGGAAATGACATAGATAAGAAATGACTCCTATCCGTCCCTTGATATTAATATGATGTAACCCCCCTGTAAGGTGAGGCTGTAAGTCGTAGGTTTTCCCACACAGCTTGAGTGTGAAAAGCTTGGAAAGACAATGAAATCCCTGCATAATTGTGCAAATTTAGCCGTTTTTTTTTTTTTTTTAGGAAGGGTTGGAGGGTGCTAAGCCACAAACATTTTCAGCTGTCTCAAATGTATGTTATGTTCCTTCACCGATGATACTGGGAGAAATGATCAATGGGCATTTCTCCCAGTGGTCTGGCACAACGAACCTTTATAACATAGATGTCAGGGGCCACATAAAGCTCAATTCAATCCCAAGTGGACTGGATCAGTAACATAACAGTACAATAACCTATGAATCAAGGCAACTCCAAATGTTTCCCTTTGTTTTAATGCAATGAAATACATTGTAACATTTAATGAACAATCCTTTCACAAAACATTTTATGAACAAGTCTTATGTCCATAATTCTTACTAAAAACAATGTGAACCATTAGCAGACAAATTAGGACTAGCTGTTTCTTTTATGTAAGATTTGTATATCTTCAGTTACATTTTTGGTACTCTACAAATTCCTCCCTGCGGGACAGACTGGACCCTCTGGTGGTCCGATTTTGGCCCATGGGTCATATGTTTGACACCTTTGCATTACAACAAGCCAAAAATAGAATAAAATAATCATCCATGTCCAAGCATTTATCCCTTCTTCTTTCCTCTGGGCACAATAGTTTCCAACATTAATAAAACCCAGCACTCAAAACTAGAACTCTTTTAATAAGCTAATCCTGGGAGAGCGTATACTTGCATTAAACACATTAAACGAAGGGGAGGAATTGCTTTAGTGTTAAGACTAACTTATTGTTATAATTACACAACTAACTTATCTGGCATATTGGTGATCTGTGTTTCTTTGTCTTATTTTAGCTTGAGCTGGGGTAAGAAACAACACCGTAGGCAAACCTGCGGTACAAAGATGTGAGAATAGTTAAAGCACATAAAATAATTAAAGACAAAGGAGCCTATCCTAGTTGTCATTGGGCGAGAGGCACCCTGAACAGGTCGCCAGTATTGCAGGGCTAGCAAGGAGGAAACCACTCCTACGGACCATTTAAATTCACCAATTAACCTAACGAGCATGTCTTTGGAAGGTTTGGAGGAAGGGAGGAAGCACCCGGAGAGAACCCAAGTAGACACAGGGAGAACATGCAAACTTCACACAGAAAGGCCCCAGTCGGCCGGAGGAATAAAACTGGTGAGGCATCAGTGCTAACCACCACACCACTGTGCTGCCCTACTCACAAAATTAAAATCATAAAACAATTAAACAATAAAAACAATAAGAACCAACATCTCAAACCAAGTGGAAAGCCATGGGAAAAAGAGTTTTTTATCCAGTCCGGTGCAAATCTCAGAACGGCATCACTGGGAATCTCTTGAAGTGCTCCCTGATATTCTTTTGTAATAACCTGTAGCATGCTGTAAACTTAAACGATTGCAAAAGGCTAACTATAGCACCCTGGAGGAATTCTTCACTTGTTACTGTAGCAAAAAGCGTCACTGCAAAATATGGTGCATGTGTACTGGTAAATATGGTTTGCATGCAACAAAGTACATCTGTTTCCATCTAATGCTGTTTCCTTTTTTATTATTATTATTTTTTTTTTAATCATCCTCAGTAAACAGTTGTGCTGAAGGCAGGTGAGTAATATGTGAATTGCGGATGTTGGCGGATGCTTAAAAATGCACCAACCCCTTAAGTGTAGCTGTGGAAGAAGAAGCATCCGTGTTTTGGTAGCCTATTAATGCCCTGTAGCCCATTACTGTTGCACTAATGGGTTATTTTGGGCTGAGAAAAATGCCACAATGAGCTATATATATTGTTTTTTCTTTCAGGTTAACAAGCAGAATAATTTACAGAATCTGAGTGTGAGGGCGCTGTAATTGCAGTGCAAGATAATTTAATTTGAAATCTCTGCATGCAATGCAATGCGCTGTGAGGCTTTTCAATTTCAACCTGACTTTGTGCTCAAAAGATAAATAAGGACCCCGTCACCTGGTATACGTGCTAAAAACTTGACAGTAGCCAATTTCTTTCGGGCCATGTAGTTGCTCTGACATTTGTGCTATTTAACTATGCATAGCAACTATCTAGGAAGAGTAATGGGGATGTTAAAGAGAGGTGGGGAAGACTTATATAACACTGGACGATGCAAAGGTACAGGAAGTAGTATATCAATACACACATTAAAACCCTCTTTAAGAATGGACAGAATTTGCAAAGAATGACTACAGCATTAATATTTGAATTAGGGATGGGACTTTAACACGTTCATTGCAATAAACTAATTACAAAAAATGCTCGTGTTACACAAAATTAACACATTCAATCGCAGTTTGCATTGTCAGAGCTTAGCTAACTGCTACCAAAATAGAGGAATTGGATGAAAGCATGCTGCTAGGACTGATGGAAAAACTACCATTAACTTTCATTTTTCCAGACAGCTGCTTGAGTTTACAATATCCATGGCTGTGTCTATTATTTGATTCACTAAGTGACATTTAAATTAAAAAATCATGCTTTTGGTGGCAAATATTGTCATGCGATTAATGTGCGATTAATCGCGCTTAATCATGACATCATGACTGTAATGAAGGTCCTCTTCATTACTAGACTGATTACAATGTATCAAATTAATGATAGGTTTCTGTCAATTCTTGGTTATTAGATGAAATAAACAACTTCTCCACAGAGAGATATAGAATGTATTTTGTTGTGTTTTTTGGGTGTGTTTCTCTTGGTAGTGCCTCTCACCTGCTAATGATGAGGGCCTGTTGGGTGGTGTTATAACGGTGCGATCGCTTTCTCAGATGTTCGACCTAACAGGATCCACAGGAGGCGGAGCCTGAACATCTTTTTCAAGGTTTTAGGAGAGACCATGAGTATAACTGAGGAAGGGGAGAAGAAATGTTTGAATCCTGTAAAGATTCACCAAGATTGACTGTGAAATACGTAAGATTTTTTAAACAATGTTAATTAAGTAAGGGTATTGTGATTAGAGATTGTGACTGCCTCTATAGGCTGGCCTTAGGTTGTGGGCTGGGAGGCTGTTATTCTCTGTGTTGCAGGCGCCTCGGAGGTGGAGCTACAGTCTCATCACAGATGCAGCACACCTGAGGAAGCTGCAGTGGGAGGCCATAAAGCAGGCCTTGGCTCACTTCTCTCACTCTCTCTCACCTGGCTGGCCACCTGTCTGCTCTCTTTTGTGTATTTGGTGTTGCATTCTCGTCATATTAGGCTTTGTGTGGCTTCCCTTTTTTGTCACTGCTGTTTGAGCTAGGTTGTGACAAGATACATTTGTTTATTTATGTTATTTAACATTGTATAATAGATCTGGGGAAGGAGTCCACCTATCCAGTGGTAGGGCTTGAAGCGTAATTAGCTGCAGCCTATAAAAGAGAGCCTGTGCCTGATTGACTGGGCTGCTGCATTTCAGACCTCATGCCACCTCCTTTGTTATGTCTTACAAATCTTTTTTGTTGTAATGATTTTTGTAATTTATTGGTGAATAAACGTTTTGCTGGTCTGCAACTCATCTGAGCCTCAAGCTTCCGATTTCAATCCAGCCGCTACCCAGGCATTGTGGCAATGACCATGAAAAATATCCCGTACAGAATGATGCATTCAGATATCAGTTTCATTGCCTGTTTAATATCTGAGCGATACCACAAATATCACGAGTCCATTATTAGGAATTTCTGAATGTTTTTATTCAAAAAGAAAATGCTCCATTGCACTTTCATTTCTTAAATGCAGGTGGTTGGGTGATGCTTGGATAAATGTTCCAGCTAAAATGTGTGATTAAAAACAAAATGCCAGGTATTCATAAACTGTCAACCACCACCATGTCATGCTTCCTTTGTGAATAGCTTTTACCGCTCTGTAATACTCTGAAGAAATTCATCTAAAACTCCTGTGATTATATACGGTCTCATTTTTCTCGTCAAATCCTCTCGATTATGTATGTAACACTGACTGTAAAATAATTGCTTAGACACAGCATGCGGTCCATTAAGTTGTGGTGAGCTTCCCATTAAACTTGCACAATGGTAGATGTGTAGCATGACAAGCACCGTAATGTAATGGCTTCTCCTCACTGCCAAATATGGAATGACTCTGGGTCGTACATCATTATGAAGGCAGAAATGCCAGACTTTCAGGGAGGTGGGCCACACATCTGCCAACATTGGCATGCATGACTGAGAACGGCACACTGTCCAGAATTAGTGCTGCACGCATGCAAGTGTATAATTCACTCAAACACCACTGTCACATGCCAGAGCAAGGAGTTCTCTACTTCTAAGAAGCTGCAACCGAATTGTACTACTAGTCATCCAGTGGGGTTTTCCTTTCAGTTCAAGTAAAGATGATGCCCACAGTGGGTGAATGGATGCAAAATATGGAGATCAGCCATAACATTAAAACCACTGACAGGAGAAATGAATAACATTGAGCATCTTGTGACAAACTAATGTTCTACTGAAAAACTTTTGGATCTCGCACTTTTGGATGTTCCTAAGACATGAAGCACCAACCCAGACCAGACCAGGCACCCCCACCCCATAGCAATGACACTCCTTGATCCCCAGCAGGATGCAGCCAGACACAGGCACACACACACAAACGGTTTAGGAACAACTCAAAAAACATGAAGAACAGCACAAGGTGTTGACCTGGCCTCCAAACCTGGTCTAAAAATTCACAAGATCCCAGACTGATCAAGTAACAGATGATCCACAGAGGCCCCTCCCCTCAACCCATACGACCCAAAGGCCCCCCACTAACAACATTGTGTTACCAGACACCACAGGACACTCTCAGAAGGCCCATTCTCTGATGAGTCACAACTGTTCTGGAGGCACAAGGGAGACCTACACAATATTAGGAAGGTGGTCATAATGTTATGCCTGATTGGTGTATACTGCCATTTACCTCAATTTGACATAAAGGTAATGGATTATTGTTAGTGGTGTTTTACTAAAGAACTGTTGTTAAACTGCAGTCAGGTCTTTTAATATCCGTACTCCGAGAGATAAATCTCCACCAATCTGCCTTTCTCGTCACCAAGGTGAAACTTAAATCAACAGCCCGCGTGTACAAATAGTGACTTAAACGGTCAGCTCTGTGCTAGCAACAGCCTCCTGAAGGTCACTTTTCTTGTTTGGACTCATTTCTGTGTGCTTTCTTTAGGCAGAGGTCGTCACAGCACATTGTTTTCTCAAAGGCATCCATCAAAGCCATCTCCTTTGGCATTGATTACCTTGGCTCATTAAGGAGCCCTCTGAAGACTACCACCCTCTCGCTCTCACACCCCCAACCCCCCTTGGACACACACGTAGAACAACCACCGACGTGCGCACCGCACATGCACATCACATGTCTTCAGCGTGAACGCTCAGACAACACAGGCTTCTCTGAATCTATTATAGATATTGATAGATGCACGTGTTGACATTACAAACTATTAATACAATGAAGGTCTAAGAGGGACGGGGCAGTGTTTGTGTAATTTTGCAGTCTGGACCGGAGCCTGTGTCGAGCAAATTATGTTGCGGGGGGGGGAATACACACACACACACACACACACACACACACTGGATTTAGAAACGAGCGCCTGATTCTTTTCATTCAAACCAGGACTTCTCTTAAATCAATAGTGCCAGTGATGCCTGATTGCATTCTGTAAGAAACGCGATTGAATGGTGACTTCAATGCAACTCAAATCGATGCTATTTGTCGATCCAGGAAATTACATGTGTCTTGAAACCCGAGACCGTATCAAGACAGGGGGATACTTTGCCAATGGCATTTGTTTAAGAGGAAATTGTCTTAGTTTTTGGGGCCCTCCTGGTTTTTCATGAGTTCACTTTCAGGGTTTTTAACAATTCAGTACGAGACACGATCTTTTCTTGCAAGAAGACATCCCAGCTGGAAAAGATTTTTAAAAAATAACACAATTTCATGAGGGAGAAAATAAGGCAATTTTGTTTGATCCACTTCAGCAGAGTCTGTAGATTAAAGCCGTATTGACTGTGACTCTAATGTGTGACTTTGAGTAAGGAGGTATGGGTCCTAAGTGTCATATTAGGTTTTGGCACAGCCAGGTTAGTATGACATAGCTCAAGGAGAAAGAAATGGGACTGGCAAAGATGAGCCAGAAAGTAGGCTCAAATGGATCAGGTAGCTGGCAGAAAGATGTGTCACAGAACATTGTCAAGGGGCGGGTATTTTTAGGCCCGGCAGCCACAGTTCACTGGCACTTTTACAAGAAGGATTGTGGGGCGACTGCAAAGGATAGGGGGGGAAAGGAGAGTGGAGGAGGCGAGAAAAGGGAGAAAGACAGTGACAGGAGAGGGAGCGCATGCAATAATAAGTTGTCATTGAGAGAACCTTTGGTGTTGGATAACCAGTGGCAGAGACACGAGCACAGCATGAGGTCCTCGGAGAATTAAAATTTTGTGATGATGCTGGAAGACTTTGGTTTGATAGTTTAGACTGAGCCCACATATTTCCCTTGGCCACTGTATCACTGCAATGATTCGATTCTTCTATTGGGGACGGGCCGCAGAGATATTTCTTTGAACAGTTGAAACCATTTGCACCTGTAATTGAGGAATAATTGCGCTGACTTTTTCAAGCACAATGTGAAGTAAAGCATCGTCTCTGTTTGGGCCCTTGAGTTTGCTGTGGTTTGTCTTTGTATTTCTTTGACTCCGCCCATCAGGTGACCTTTGTTTGATTGTGTGCAGGTGAGAACGATCAGCTGGGGTATTTAAGATGGAAGATGCCTCCACTCAGTGGCATCTTGGTGCTGCAGCAACCATAGTAGTTGATGCTATTAGTTAATGTCTGTGCTACGCTAAGCTAATTTCTTTATTATTGTTGTTTTTTTATCACTTGATTTAAACCAATAGGCCACAACATTATGACCACTGACAGGAGAAGTCATCTTGTGACAATCCAATGTTCTGCTGGGAAACTTTTAGGCCTGGCATTCACTGGTGTGGATGTTACTTAGACCAGACACCCCCACCCCATAGCAATGACACTCCTTCATGGCAGCAGCCATCCCCAGAAGGATGCACCCTGACAGACACAACTTAGGAACAAATCATGAAAAACATGAAGAACAGCACAAGGTGTTGAACTGGCCTCCAAACCCTTTCCACTTAAAGGCCCCCCACTACCAAAATTGTGTTGCCAGACACCACAGGACACCCTCAGAAGGTCCATGTCCATTCTCTGATGAGCCTGATCCGTGTACGTGGTGGCAGAACAAAACTGTCTATTTAAATCCATCCACTCTCCTGCTGCCTCTTCCCCGGTAAAACATCAACACGGTGTTGTGCCAACATTACTGGCACACAACAGTCTGCCTGACTGATAACATATGCACCTTTTGGACCTTTACAAATAAGATGTTGATATGGAAACCGAGGTTGCGCCCGTACTTGATTTGTTTCTTGCAATTTAAACTGCATAGCTGTGATCAAGTTATCAACGATCCATGGCGCCCGGAAAAACAGCCAAAATTCTGGCAGGCGCTTGTGTGCTGCGTGCACAGCTGTCGTGTTCGCTGTTGTGGGCTGGCATAATTGCCATCATGAAGCAGGAGGAGTTTAGTGAACATTCGGTGCGTGTCTTTTAGCTATTGATGACTGATTACTGGTCATTTTAAAATAGGAATGTAAAGTCCAAGGATGCTGACATGAGACACATTCAAAGGAACCCTTACATGCACTAAAATAACGTAGATCTAAACCTTCATATCTGTTTTTTCCAATAGTTCTCATGGTTTGCTTAAGATTCACTGTGTGGATTTTCATATTGGTGCCATGTATTCTCTTGTTCTCCGCCGTTGTTACCACAATCCCACGACTGTCGTACACATCAGCACAAATCTACTGACTTGAGTTCCACCAGAAGTCCCCAGCACTTCTACTCAGCCAGCGGGACACCGTCCAAATTCCAAGACACATTCTCTGTGGATCCCAGATGAATAATTATGTGTCTTCCCGGAACCTGGAAATAATCCAGTGACTTCTTTCTCACTAGAACCGGGGTTTGTTTGCATCTGCAAACCCCACCCTGCACTGAGGAGGCGGATTTTGCACAGATTTTTCATAGAACCTTAAGATGAAGCTTTCCCTTTTTGAAAGTTTGACCATTCAAGCTAATGGTCCGTCCTCTGCACTTACTGTCATAATGTATAGACTACCATTCGTCTTACGGAAATCAATTCCGTTCGAGTTCATCTCGGTCTCCCAGTGTCATTTTAATCAGACATCTTCAAATTCATTTTGATAAAATCACCAACACATTTGCAAATGATGCGATTGGGGCTGTAGAGCGAGTACCGATGGCTTGTAGAGCACTATATGAATATAAGGCTATTTGCCACTTTAGCTGTAGTTTGCTGCTTTGGAGATATGACTCGTAGTATTTATGCTGTTTTGCTTCCCATCACAAATTTGATCTTGTTGATTTTATTCTTCCACTGTCAAAACTGACCGAAGCTCCAGATCTCTCTTTAATTAATTAATCCCAATGAGCTCAACAAATTAATTAATATTCTTCATATACTTATGTCTCTATGTTAGCCCTGTGATGGATTGGCGACCTATGGCAGCTGGCAGAGGCAGCACTGGATCACTTTATTGACAATTTGTTCTTTGTGTTTGATTCTTTGCTTATCTACATGTTACGTCCCAGCTCTGTTAGGGGATGGGGGAAGTAACATTTAAAGCAAATGGAATTGGCTTTTTGTCAAGGTCAAAATGATAAAGGTTAACTGAAAGAGCAGCACTAAGTCTGGACAAAGGGTGTTGAATAAAACAAAGAAAAAAATTAGTAAAGCGAAACTAAACATATCGACCAAGTCAAAACCCTAACTCCTTAACCAAAATCAGAACGCACTGATAAACCACACCCCGATCCTAAATGTGACCATACAAGCGAAAGCTAGCCAGAGTGAGCCTAAAGGTGTTTAAGTGAAAAGTCCAGCTCTTAGGCGACAAAACAAAGTGCTTAAATAACAGTTTCACTAGCCAAATATTCCTAAGGTAATTCGTAGAAGCGCAGATCAAAATACACTGTTGGGCTCACCAGTGTCGGGCAGACTGTTGGAGTTCTTCTAGTTGCCTGAAGAGTGATGTCACCACGACATTTAAATAGGAACCCCCCGACCGATCCAATGGCAGACGAAGGACAATCTGCACACCTAAGAATTGACGGGGCAGAAATGGCAGGTGCCATAATGCATATACAGTTACGTGTAAGCCCTATTCGCACGGGACTAGTTTTACCTGGGGACATCATATTATTCAGAAACGACCTCCCCATGTCTGTGTTTTATATGCCATATACACATGAAATAAACAAACTCTGTGTTTTACTCTAATTTGCTATGCATATTTATGTCTCTGCTACTTTCCCGTGTCACCCCATTTCTATTTTGGTTCATGTTTTTGCACTTGGTCCATCCTGTGACCGTACCTTGTACATCACATTTGAGCATGATAGAGTTTTTGATGAAACAAAACAAAACAAAAAAAGTGATCTTAAAAGACAGGGCATGGTTCCGGTGCCAGCAATGCACAATACGATGTGGTGGATAATTGTTGTAAGTTAAAAAGCAGGAGACAATGTTATCATCAGTGCTGCCGGATAAGCTTGACTGAGCAGCAACTATAAAGCTTAGTCACTTATGTCAGCTAGAAAGTATCAGCTAATTAGAACCACTCAAGAAACCAGTCAGCCGGGGTCTCTCAGGTGTGTCATGGCACAAGTGTACATGGAACGTTCCTTTCAATTTGCTAATTACTGCACGCCTTCTCCTCAACTGTCCTCCAGCACGTGCCCCTGAAATGAGTCTGCGTCCGTCGTCGCCTTTCAGCCACCGCCGTTTGTCTCTAGATGAATTTCCCAGCGGCAAAATGGAACGAACCCATGGCGATTATCGACACACACAGTTTGAAAATAATCAAAATTTGATTGTGCAAATGCAAAAACAGGACTGAGCACTCATTTATCTTAAATACTAGTACGCTATAACTTGGGCGTTTTTTCAGTTTAAAGATTTAATCTATGTGTGACTTAAAGAGAAAAAGATGCATAAGAGAAGACTTGCTGAGTGGTGATAAAATAGTGATATTGAAGAGTAGAAAAAAAAAAAGAAGTGGCAGGACAGAAGTGGTGAAAGTCACCGTGGCAAAGAGCCAATGGACCAGAGCACTTTACAAACGAAGGCAGGAAACCAGGCCTTCGCTTCCAGCCTGAATCCTGACTCCTCCTATTCTTTGTTTCATAGGGATGTGAAGTTTCTCTATTTCTGGGGACTGTTTAATGTAAGATTTACACATAAGACCCATCTACTTCATGTATCATCATTACCCATCAATTAGTAGTTACTACTACTGCTTATGTGACAGCACCTGAAATAAAAGTAGTTTAAACAGGAATAAAGGCACCATGTCTTTACATTAAACCTGATAGGCTATAGGCTATATTGACTGTTTTGTTGTTGTTATACCTTTGAATTCAATTTATGAATGAATTGATCATTACTGTTTGTTAAGATACAAAGTCTAACATGAGGAATAGGTGTTTCTGTTAATACCAACACTAGACTATCAAAATGGTTATTATGCACATAGTACATAATACGCTGATCAGCCACAACATTAAAACCACTGACAGGAGAAGTGAATAACACTGACCATCTTGTGACACTCCAGTGTTCTGCCGAGAAACTTCTGGAACTTCTGGCATTCATTCACGTGGATGTTGCTTAGACATGTAGCACCCACCTAGACCAGACCAGGCACCCACACCACATAGCAATGACACTTCTTTATGGCAGCAGCCAGCCCCAGCAGGATGCTGTTCATTTCTCCTCCTCTGTTCACTCTTGCTGTTCATTTTATTGTCCTGCCAAAACAAAAGCCCCTCCTCCTGAGTTTAAAGGGGCAAATGTTCTGATCTGGTCAGTGCTGTCCTGACACCTTTGTGGTGGGAGGTGAAAGGACCTTCTTGGCATATTCTGGGAGCCACTCATTCCCAGGTTTTCTGCAGAGGTGGAAATAAAAACCCAACTTCATACTCTTAGTATACTTTATTTTCGGTTTATTTCCGTCGAGCGCCTCACTTTTATGTAAAGATGTCCACTACGTCAGGGAAGGATGCAATTTCTTCTATTGTGTAAAAATAGTAATAATAATTTCTTCCCCCAGTATTTCCTGAGTTGCACATTGTTTACATACAGAAATATAGCTATTTACACATTTATATCTGAAAGGCAATGCATGACACGAGTGTGTGTTTACATCCACTCTTGATCCATCTATTCTGAGAAACTAACCCATAAGTCACAGCAGTGTCAGTCTTGACGGCCCGTGGCACAGAGCACTCGGGGAGAAGCGCAGCAGCTCTGTCCCTCCTGAGGTTGACCGATGACACAAGTTTCAATTCACACCAGGAGATATTACCAGCTTGGCAGTTCCTCGTTCCCATGGACAGTAATAGTGAGGGAGAAATCAATTTCTTCCAAGCCTGCCATCCGAATGTGGCAGGGACAGCTATGTTAGCTTTGAGCAGGGAGCTGGCAAGCTGTGAGTGCCTCTCTCATTAAATTGACCTTCATGCCATATTTAAGTTTCAGCTACAAACTGAGATTGCGCAAGGCGATTTTTTTTTTCATCGCATCCTTTTCAGCTTCTTCCGCTGTCACATCGTTATTTGTTTTCCCCCACTTTTCACTGCAGATTAGCAGGTTTTCTACATCCATCAGCCTGAAAAGGGACTTCACAATGTGCCTGTCAAAAGCGACAATATATAGCTGAGAACTTTTCTGTAAAGAATTTAAACTTTTTTCATGTTTTTTTTTTTTTATTTGTTGATGACTTATTGACTCTGCAGATTACATACATTATTTTAATTATTTATTTTTTGCCTGCTCCTGCAGTGCACTGTGAACTGCTCCTTAAAGTGTATCATCACGGACCCATTGAGAGGCTAGGCCAGCGGGTCTATTTAATTTTGACAGCTCAGTCAGTTGGTCCTGTTCGGATGCTCTCCAAAATAAAGGCAAGCCATTTTCTTAGGCAAGGTGGATACTTCCAGTATGTCAAGAGTTAGTAATTTAGTAGTCAGAGATTGTTAGACGTATAATCATGTGCAAAGTGGCCGTGCACGGGATAATAGAAGCACTCAGATCTGCAAAGGAACCTTGTGCTTGATAGTTAGGTGCACCATGTTTCTTCAATACAAAATTGCAGGACCACAGGCAGAAACTGTCACTGGGTGGAGAAACGGCTCAGAATGAATTCTAATGTTGCTGATGCTGGGTATGTAGGTCTTTCTTTGGCTAACTAAGTAGTCAAGTAGAAATAAGACATTTAAATGTTGGTATATGGCCCGTCAGTAGACTGGCGACCTGTCCAGGGTGTGTCCCGCCCGATGAGAGCTGGGATAGGCTCCAGCCCCCCCACGACTCTTTACAGGACAAGCGGTTCCCAAAGGATCCACCAAAAATTAAATGGCTTTAGTCCCAACGGACAGATTTTATAAGATTTATGAAAACTGCTGTTGCATTTAGTTTTGGTTGTAGGCTGCTTAAACCTTCTTGCTTCGCTCAAATGCAATGAGCGTAATATATCCTTCACAGCCACTTCCAAAACTTATTTAAAAACCATGAGAAAACTAAATATTTTCGTTTTCTCTTTAGTGAATGTTTCTGTTTCTTACTCTGCATGGCAACTATCGAACTAAACATTTTTTTAAGGACTTCCAAGATTCCCTCTTTACAACTTAAAATATGCATAAACCGGTTAAAAGGCTCCAGGAACTTTGAGGACAGACTTCAGTCTCTTGTGACGTGTGGCGCCTCATCCTCATTATGTATCTCAGACAATGCCCAAGGGCCTCATTTTGACCAGTGTTGATGTGAACATGGCTCCGAAAAAGAAAGCATTGTGTATGCACGCACGCTCTCGTGGCACGGAAGTGTTTCGCATCCATTCCTTGATGCTGATCTCACTCGAGGATTATACATTCTGAGTACAGTGATTCCCAGATGTCAATGTCAGTGCTTATATTCGCGTTTCAGTGCAGAAGCCAGCAGTCTCGGGAACACGTCCTCATTAACATGCCGCTCCGTTACAATGCAATGTTTCCACTCATTGTCTCTCTGTCTGCTTCCATAAGTCTTTCCTCCCTTCTCATAGCTGTCATTCCATCTGCTGTGTATTCCTGTACCATGGTAAGAAAATAATCCAGAGTTTTTTGTCTGTTTTCTGTAATTGTCATTGTTTGAGTTACGGGCACCAACATCATTAAGCTTTAAACTATTGGTTGAATGCATAGACTGTATATAAATGTGGACAATGCGTCCCCACTACCTCACATTGGCCAAACTGACACTATTTTCCTGGGCATACGGGCAGCGCCATCTTGTTAGTTAGGAGTCAGAAACTACGCGGTGCGGTCCGAGAGTTGAACCACGCTATCGATGACTTACTTAATTTTACGCTATGCTCTCATTCAACCAGTTACAAAAAAATTATGGCTCATACGCTGTCCATTTATTTATTTATTTATTTATTTATTTTTCCAACTCTCACGGTCCTACGGGACAGCTTCACGGAGTAGTTGGCATGGCAACTTGTAGTCATCATGATGTCACATCCTGTTTCTACAGCATCGCATATCTAAAACAAAATTTTCCAGAAAAATGGACACTTGAATGTGCATCAACATTATATTAACTATCTAAAACAACAGAAACCATCCTTAAAAAAAATATTTGTTGTGTATTGCAGTGTTTTAGTTTGGCCCATGCACTAACATGGAGGGGGTGGTGCTTATGACATGTACTGCCGCCAGCCACCAGGGGGAGCTCTTCTTGCTTCGGTTTCACTTTTGAGGAGCTGTTCCATCGCCAGTCTTTGTACAGTCTTCGCCTGCATTGCGTGCAGTTCATTTTTACAGTCGCCTGTTTAATTCCTGATTAGCTGATGCATTTGCCAAAAAAGAAATATCATTAGTTTGCCACAGCCTTACGCCCCATAGAAGCGAGTGCCGTTTTAGTTTTTGTAATACTTGAAAGCGCCACTTGAATGTTGTCGATTCCTTTGTCACACACCAAAAAAGCCACTAATTCCATCCACAATTATCAGAAATCCATTCCAAGCTGCACCTCTGGAGTCTGTCTCCCTAATTAATGACTTAATTAAAAACACTTGTGGGATTATAAAAGGGGTCATATTTGTCCCTATTCAATCAAACACATTCTATTTGGGTGCCTCAGAGAGCAGGGAAAGTGATATAGTACTTAAAAGGAACCCATTCAGAGAATAGTATACAGAATGTAATCACATCTGCTGGTTTTTGCAGCTTTTTGAAGACTGGATTTACAGTGTTTCGCAACTGAAAGGTAATCGCTCGGTGTACGCATTTAATTAGTATGAATGCGCAGTATGGCGTTCTGAGCATGTGTCAGAGGCCTTGTCACCACGTTTAAGAGGGTTGAGGATCACTGACAGTGCTCAAAGTCAGATTAAGTGTCTCGCTGCTGAAGAGAAGCCAAGATCGTCAGCGTCTCATGGGATGGCTGAAGGGAAAATAACTTTTCTCCATCTGAAGCAAGACGAGTCACTTTGTTTTTATCTGTTCAATGTCGTTGCCCCGCTCTCTCATTGGCTAATCAATGAAACCCAAGAGGGCTCATCAGGCACCGAGGAATGTCAGCCAAAAGCCTTTGATCTGCTGACCTTCATCCGTTGTGCTCCAATAAAAATACCATAGAGAGTGATCCGTGTTTGCATGCTTTTAATGGGCCTCGGAGGGCCTTGTTGACAGTCCTTTGGTTTCCAGAGGGTCAGTTCTGTGGATGTACAGCGTAGCCTTGAAAACCTTTGGAAATTTGCTTGCTGACATCTTTCCAAAGACTCACACAGCATCCTACACATGACAGTAAACTAAGAGGCTTATTAGTAATACATGATTAAGTGATTACTTGTTAATCAGTACAGTAAAATACTGATTATGCCAGAGCACGGGTTAAATATGGAACTCTAATTCCTTCAAGTGAGGCACGAAGCTGCAGAGCCACTTCAGTAACCTCTGCAAAAAGAGACATAAAGAAACACACAACTGTTGTTCATTTATTTATTTTTTTATCTTCTGTACGGCTAGACAAAATTAAGAGATTAATCGCAACATGAGTGCAAAACATGGTTGTTGACTAGGCCTCGTGTGTGTGTGTGTGTGTGTGTGCCGAGACAACGTAATGGCATTCTGGCTGGGACTGAGAAACTGATTTGGTTCTCTGAGGCAACCATTTATCTTAATCTGCGGTGACCTAAATCCTCGACATCTCCTGCTGTATAGTCTTTCCCTTTAAAACAGAATTTCACACTCCATCCTCCCATGTACCATCCTTCCCTTAACCACAATTGATGACTGTAACCTTTTAATGGTCGACCATATTCATTCACAGCAAAAAGAAAGCGCCCTCCGTGTTGTCCGTGGACCGGCAAAAAAAATAATAAAAAAAGCGACGATGCCACTGCATAAAAATGAAGAGGAGACAAGGTTTATTCAAGCATGTTACAAAAGGGTAATCTATAATCAGAGTGCGGGTCTGACATCTTGACATTTGTGGGCAGATCTGGCGGATAAATCAGAAAAATGAGTAGGCTACAGTAGGCACGTTTCATCCAGCGTTTTTTGACTCACGAATATGATGTCAGAAGAAAATGACACCGTCTAATGAAGAACTTGATCGGTAAATGTGACGCAACAGATTGAATCATGCTCCACTCCAAAAGGACAGTTCTTTTCCAAGTGTTTTCTGCGGTGCCGACACTAAAAGAAATATATTCTGACTAAAGCGTGTTAGCGTGTTTGAAACATTGTCCGTTCGTGATAGCTCTACGATAACGAGCTGTAATGCTAACACATGCCGAGCACGCCCATCTGTGCTAGCGTTAGCATGAATGCAACGTTCAAGGCATGATTGGGCTTCATAAAGTGCAGTAAAACAGCAAATCAATCAGTCATCCGTTGAGGACAGGAGCTGAACAATGCACTGGTTTGTGCCGCGGCTTTCAGTTCAACACTTCTATTGAATGTGACGGTTAATTAACATTCTAAGCTAGCAATGCTATGATAATATATCAAATCCTGTGCTGAGTAACTCATTAGGCACTACATAATGTTCAACAATACAAGAATAGGGTTTGCTATCGCAGAATTAGGTTTAATGAGACAAAAAAAAAAATTAATAAGAAAATTTGTAGTAAAAAGACTGAACAATGACAGCATCGTCATTGTACTGTAAATTAGCGCGCACTTTATTAACATCCATTGTTTCTTACTACAATTAAAGCAACTTTAAACTGCTCACAGTGTGTCATGTTTACTGCTCATCTTAATGGCTGTATTTACACCATATGTTTGTGCTGCATGTTATTGATGACTTTTTTTTAACCTTTGATGAGGGGATTTTGCATAAAGAACTCAGAGCACATTACTCTTCGCTGGCAAACAGAACCGGTAACGGGCTTGTGTTGAAACAAGTATAGTCTCCGTTGTTGTGTGTGGCGCATGAATTATGATCCAGGAAGTCCATTTAGAGTGCGAACACTTACTTTATCAGATGCTGAAACACTACACATCAGTCTATCATGCTCTGAAACGCGATTTTATCTCGGAGTCAATTATTTAGTATTTTGCTGCGCAGGCAAGCTTTGCAGGGAATGTACAGGTTCCCTTTGCATAGAGAGCTACAGTACAAAGATATATCAGAGTGCATTTAATAATGTATTTAGATATAGATAGATAGATAGATAGATAGATAGATAGATAGATAGATAGATAGATAGATAGATAGATAATTATTTACAACCAACCAATTACCAAATAACCATGTGCAAAAATAGTAGTCCAGAGTGATGGCTTGAGGCAGGAAAGATTTTCTGTTGCGTTCTTTAAGAAAACTAAGTTGTCTGAGCTTCTGGAGAAGGTGCACCGCTGTCTGTCCGTTGTGTGGTGGAGGGGGTGGTCAGGGTTATCCGTGATTGATGTTCAGTGTCCTCCTCTCCACCACCACTTCAAAAGTTTCTTGACTGCAGCCAATGACGGAGCCAGCCTTCCTTATCGGTTTGTTCAGGCCGTTGGCGTCACTTGCTGCAATGCTGGTCCCCCCCCCCCCCCAGCAGACTACATCAGAGAAAAGGGTGCTGGCCACAACACACTGTAAAAACATGTTATCATAATATAATTTTTCAGCTGTAAGTTGTATCGTCAGATTCTACACGCATGCACACATTACTCAGCTGTATGTATCTGACAGATGTACGTTTATCTCTAACTCCTGTTGCTTTCTTCTCTCTCTTTTTCTGTCTCTACCCGGCCGGCCTTAGGCTCAGATGGGTCCTCCCGTATGAGCAGGGCTCTGCTCAAGGTTTCTTCCAGTTAAAAGGGAGTCCTTCCTTGCCACCGTCGCCTTCATGCTTACTCTGAAGGTTTCAGGCCGGGTTCCGTACCAGGTCCTGTAAAGCATCTTGGGACACTATATCAATAAAAATGATGAGTTGAGCTGAACTGAATTATAATATATTATAATCTCCACTGCTTCCCAATGTGTTTTAGAATCGATTTTAAGGTGTTACTTGCTTTTAAAGTGTGTTGTGGCTGTTCAGCACCACACAGGTCAGCATGTACCCTGAGATCCTCGGGCAGAAGTCTACCGTCTGTTCCAGGGGCCCTGGCTGAAAACAAAAAGGTGACAGGGCATTGGCTTTGAGGGGCCTTTGGCTGTGGAATGATCTGGAATGATCATGTCAGCTGATTCTGGGATCTCTAACATCTTTCTCAATTCACTACTTAAAATGTACTTCAATGAGTGAGCCTTTCCTGATTTGTTTTGTTTCTTTACCAGGTTCTGAGAATTAATTGAGATTTTAATTAAGTCCCTAACTGTATTGTGTTGTGGTTTATTTATTTTTTCTTTTAACTATTATTATTAGTGCTGTTATAATTATCCTTGTTATATTCAAGCCACATTAAATTACAACAAACAGCCAAAAAAAATTCAGTGATACCAGATAATGACGGCGCTTGTTTTGTCTGAGATCAGATTTCCGACCATCTGTCGCGATCAAGCGCGACGCCAAGCCTCGTGGACGGCTTCTTCCAGACAGGTGTTACAAAATCTACACTGTCACATTTCAAATATATACAGTTTGGTTAAATTATCAGAGAGCTGGTGTGCCGGGAAAATTAATTACAGCCAAATTATATTAGAAAATTCTGTTAACTGACCTGGAGCTCGACTTGGCAGAAGAAGATACCTGACTCCTTTAAAAAAAAAATAAAAAAAAATAAAAAATGCTATGCAATGTTTTTCTAGTGTCTTGACAAAACAAATCTAATTGGACATCGGCGCAGCGTTCCATGCAATTCTTGCCATCCTGCTAATCAGCCTGATCACGTCGTCCATCGTTTCTTCATTATCCCAAAGCTTTCAGCCAGACAGACACAGTGTACATTGGTGGCCTATATATATTTTTTTTCTTTAAATGAACTTTAAAAATGTTTTTCTAATGTCGTGCTGTGAAAGCGGTATTCTACATCGACGCGATAATGAGGCCGACGGGTTGATTTCCTGAGTTATAGCCCAGCTTGAGTACCGTCTCCATTGCTGCAGAAGGTGTTTGACGGAGCAGACATTTCGTCGATTTCTTGGCTGCAAATAATTTTTGGATAAATTTAATTTGAAATGGATTTGCCTTACAGTCCTAACCGGGAGGGGTTGGTGGGTGGGGGTCGCACCTCGCAACATCAGATACAGGAGGACACTTTGATTTGCACAAATCCATTTGCCGAATTTGAATATTTTTGGGGGGGAACATCTACATAATCTGGTCCTCATTGCGCAGCAAGGCACTTTGCTGTGCATTAATCTCTGCCGGGCTGTGGACGGCAGCTGTTGCTTGTGTGGGACTTCAGGACTGTGATACGATTTGCCCCCGTCCCTGCATTCCAAGCAGCAAAACCTTATACGAGCTGAATCTGACGGTGTCGCCTAAATGTAGGTGCCTGACTTCCCGTCATAATTAAACCAGTTTAAACCGCGCGGATCTCATTTGCACAACCTCAAACGTTATCCAGGTGTGTTTTGGAGCAACAGCTGGAGACTCGGGGGGGGGGAACGTTCTCCCGGTGAGTTTGAGAATGAAAGCGGCAGAGTAGGTGTTCTGTTCGATTTGTGGACTTAAATAAATGCTCCCGCAGAACCGATCACATTATGAGCCTTATATATAGTAAAAAGCCACATTCAGCATGTTTAATAGGATCAGCATATGCTTACTCAGAAGGAAAAAGAAGACCCTCTGTGCCTCTCCCAAAAAGTCCCCATTAATATTTGTGCATTCCCTAATCTACCAGGAATGTGCTCTTGCAAGTATTTAATTGGCCACCACTGCCTACTTCTTTCTGTAGACTGGGTCCAACTTTTTTTTATTTTTTTTTTAAACCCAAACAACCTCTTGCTTTCGTCCCTAGTCCCTTCTCCAGTGTCTCGTGAAATTAGCCTCATTCGAAATGAGAAGACAGCTTTTCTTTCACTCGGGTCAAGGGTTGGTCTGAATGGAACCTTTGAAGTGCACGGAATTAAATGAACTGGAAAAATAGAGAAATACGGAGTAGCTTTGTGTTTTTTTTCCTCATTTTATTATTATTTAACATAACACCGCGTAATATGACAGAAATAAAGTTAGAAAATCCGCTTTAAATTCAGCTGGCTGTGTTGTTTCTTTGTGCGTCTGCCATCGAGTGTGTGCAGTACAGTTGTAGGCACTGTCTATATGAATGAGAAGGTCTCCAATATGGAAGCCGTGTGAGCTCAAGTAAGACGCAATTTGGACGGATTCCCGGCACAATTTCAGCACCATGGCATGAACACGGAAAAAGGGATGTTCGAGCCTCAGAGTGTCACATCTCCAGCCAGACTCCTCGGCAGCGCGGCGAGGAATTTTCTGTTTTAATCTGAGACAAATTTGCGGAAAGGTGTGAGCAAAGAGGAAGAAAGAGCAGATATAATTATGTTATAAGGGAGGAGGCAGTGGGCTAGAAAGAAGGAGGGGGGGAGGAGGCGGGGAGGGGAGGGGAGGAGGGGAGCTGTTTCATTTCATTTCAGTTTCAGCTACTCTGAGGCTCATTCCGCTTTGGCTGCAGCTCAGATACTGCTTATCACCTTGTGTCTGGAGGAGCCCACCGCTCGGCGCGCCTCGGGAAACGCGCCGCTGTGCCTGAACATGAAGGGAGGCGATAGGCCTGAAAAGTTGGGAGCCTCACACGTTTTTTTGGACTCACCGGTTAAGAGCTAGCCGTGCGCAAATGCGGCGGCGTGCGCAGTTGATTTTCTTGATCTGATTCACAAGACTAGCAAACGGTGAACGCAGCTGTTCTGCAACCCGAACCCGCCCGTGCCTCGTTCTTTCCTGAAACCGATACGTGGACGCCGAAATCCTCCGAAAAGCTCCGAATCCACTCCCTGAACTCCCGCCGCTGCCTTTAAGCACTTAATTTCTCATTTAATTTCTATACAACTCTGCCGTCACATAGAAGGTAATCCCATTCTGCTAGAATTAAATGTGAAAGGATCATTCCATGCATCCATTTTCTACTCGGCCTAACATTTCGGTTTTTGCCTCTCCGCTGCCTACTGTGTGCGTTGTAATGGAGGAAAAAAGTGATTATAGACCCCATTAAACAGAATAATTAGCTGCGTGATAGTCATATTAGGAGAACTGCAACGCACGTGCTGTTCGCCGTGATGAATTGCATTATTTAGGGCGGCAATATGTTTGTTTACGGAAAGGCTCTGACTTCCAGAAGGTAAGACAGAAGCGAAAGGACCTCTGACTGTGACAATTATATCGGTGGGTTCAGACGTGACGTATCGGTGACAGATTACAGGTTTGGTGAAAGCAAGCCTGGCATTTTAACAGGGTAATGTGATTGTGGAGACAGAAAACTATACTGTGTAACAAGTGAGGTATGTTTTTTTTTAAACAATTTGTAGAAAAAGTAAAATCAAGCGTTGCCGTGTTTGCCTAAAAGCTTAAGTTATAAGTAAGTCGCCACTCCACGAAATATTTCCCAGTAGACAGCAGTGATGTTGCGTCTGATGTGCTCCATAACTGAAGACAATCTAAGGAATGACAGAAGCTTAATTTTAAGTGTAAAACCAATACGACCAGCGCGCTTTGCTTTGGTCTGTTTGCCATCGCACGCTGCGGCAAAAAAATAAAGCCAACTGTACAAACACTTTACAAAGCACCGGAATAAATGCACGAGCCAATGCGAGGTAAGGCCGGGCCAGTTGGTACTGGAGCGCCGAGAGGAGTTTAAAAATAACCGTGGTTCTGTTTTGCCGCGTGCAGGAGGTGCTGTGCAGCTTTCTTTCCAGGAGAGGAGAGAGAGCGCATTGTGTTAGAGAGGTCAGAATACGTTCGGTTCAGGGCAACATGACAGCCATTCATTTCTCTGGCTGCACGCCTCTCTGACCTTTGGCTGCCACGCTGTTAATACACACCTAAATACACACTGCAGGCACAGATACACCGATCAGGCATAACATTATGTCTACTGGCAGTAGAAGTGCACGACATTGACCATCTTGTGATAATTCACTGTTCTGCTGGGAAACTTTTGGACTTGGCATTTATGTGGATGTTACTTAGACATGTAGCACCCACCTGGACCAGACCAGACCAGGCACCCCCACCCCATAGCAATGACACTCCTTGATGCAGGATGCAGCCTGACACAGGCACACACACAAAAACGCTTTAGGAACAACTAAAAGAAAAACATGTCACACTGCGGTGAGTTTGTTTCTGTATGTGACTCGTGACTTCCTGTTTTATTTTGAAAAGTAACCCTCCTCTCGTTTCAGGTCACTTGCCTTTCCTCTTGTGTCACTGGTTTGATTGTCTTCCCCGATTCCTGATTGTTTCCACCTGTTTCCCATTACCCACCTGTGTATATACGGTCTGCGTCTTCCCTGTCTCCTGCCAGAGTTTTTCGTCTTCTCGTTCACCCCAGCCTGATTCTTGACCAAGCCACAGATAAGAATATATATCAAGCTTCTCTATCTAGTCTTTTGTCTCCTTAGGAGTGTTTTGTTTTCTCAAGCTTTCTCTTTTGAGAAAGTGTTTTTTGAAACTAATAAAACCTGCTTTTTTTGGAACCGTCTTTGCGACTGAGTCCTGTATTGTGTTCAGTTCTGACAAAGAACAGCACAAGGTTTTGACCTGGCCTCCTTACCTCAGAAGGCCCGTGTCCATTCTCTGATGAGTCACAACTGTTTTGGAGGCAAAAGCGAGACCCACACAATATTATGAATGTGGGCGTAATGTTATGCCTGATCGGTGTATATGTTTTCTGAAGCCATTTTCTTAGTCCACCCTCAAAACAGAGGCGGTACGCCGAGTTCAGTCAAACCACAGAGAGAGCTGCAGGGAACATTGTCAGGAAATGAAACCTTTGGTCCATGAATTTCTGTCCATAAATGACACCGGACCCTATTTTCCCTGAGCTCAATAAGAGAATTCAATTCCTCTTTACAGGAAGGCAGTTAGACGTAGGAGCACATGGTGATGGACAATGCAGTCCGCCTTGAAACAGCTGCTGGTGAATACAAACCAACCCCCCTGTTGACTGCACAATGCATGCACTGGAGATTATTTCTTCTTCCCAGAAGGAAATTTAAACAGAAAAACATTTGCACTGTATGAATTAAACGGCTGACTGATGTGTGTGTGACTGTGTTACTGAAAAGAGGCAAAGGAATAGTAGTAGATAGTACTATCAGTAATATATCGTCCTCATTGGATGTAAATATTACCTCAAATCATTGTATCTATAACTCAAATCCTTTTTCTGAAACAAATAATGAAAAACGTCTTCTATTTTTTGTTTTAAGCAGTTCTAGTGATGTAAAAAGTTTCAGGTTCACAGTCTTTGTGCAGTTCTATACTACAGATTTTAGATTTTACTGTAGAACCGTACCTTCTGTTCAGTTCAGTTCAGTCCAAATCACTGCATTTCAACCCAATGGATAAATTAAAAGGACATAAGTAGCTAAAAATAAACAAAATCAATCAATCGACACACACAAATATAAAAAAACACGGCCCCCGCAGTACGACATGCAAGAATTACTATCTAATGTGGTAATGTGTGTGGGTCTACAGGAGGGCCAGTGGTCAGTGTGGATTTAAGAGCTGGACCACCCTGGGGATGAAGGTCATCTCAGTCTGCGTCCTGAGAGGACGGAGGCTCGAACTCAGGAAGCAGAATATTGGAGATGTCCTGAAAAACCCTGTGTGCTGATTTCACTGCCGCACTAAATATGATGAGCTCATCAGTCTTGTCCCTGGAACACATGTCCCGGTGATTGTCACAAGAAAGGAAAACATGACCTTGGAAGAAATAATCCATACTGGACGCGTACTGTACTCTGGAACAAACCAGCATTCAGATATATGCATTCCCTGCTGTGGACAAACAATGTAGATGAGGAGCGCTTCATTATCAAGGGCTGCTACTAAAGTGCTTAGTCTGCTGCTGTTGGCAGGTACTTTGATGTGTAGAAGGACACATCTTACACATGTCCCAAGTAGCATCAACACAGCAGCGGTTCTACAACCCTCACACTTAGTCGTGTGTAATAGTCAAAACTGTGGCTGCCCCAGCAGTGCCGTCAAGTACTCATACTCTTTAAGCTCAATACCAATCTACGCCTTCCTAAAGCTACCCTTCTTGTTAGCCGCACAGGTGGGCGGTGACAGTATAAGTGCTCCCCCAATTTAGTTTGCCACCTGCCAATAAACCCAAACCAAGAAGACGAAGGTAGCCGGCAGCAGGAACAGCTTAGGTGGCTTTTAATGAGGGTCTTTTCGCTCAAGGGAAGAGTTGTCAGTTCTGAGGCAGTCAAGCATAAAATAGTTACTACTACTACTAATTCTACTACTGCTACTGCTGCTACTCCATCTTAGACTTTCAGACACTGACGGCGGAGTCTTCAGGAGGACGGACCAACCTGCTGGAGTTTGGAATATTAACCATTTATAGGGCAGGCATTGAAATAATTGAACCATATTTTACTTTTGTGACAATTTTTTCAAAACTTTTTTATTTTCACATATAAAATCAAGATCAATTAAAGCAGAACTACTTTTTTTTACAACCTGGAGCTTATTTCTGAAATAAAATACGATCGTTTACTCACCCATGTAACTTTGGTGTTATTTGGAGTCCTTCAGAAGATATTTAGATCCAGCGGAGCGCCTCGTATACATCCATATAGTGCGAGTGATGTTTACCTGTAATTTGCTCCGTTTTGTTTTTTGTTTTTTGCAAAATGGCTGAATATTTTTCTGATTCTGAAGTCGTGTTGTTGTTGTGATGGTTGTCCTTACCGTTTTGAAAAAAAGGGGAGTTCCCCTTTAAGTTACCATGTATGGTTCCTTATCCTTAAGTGGTAAACAAATGTAAACATGTATTTAGACCATTAGAACATCAGCAAACATACACATTATCACATTAGACAAGATTTGGCAACCTATCCGTGGTGCCAAATGAAGCAGTTACACTCCGCTTTCATGCATTGACTGTATATACAATACTGGACCTTGCAGACCATATTTGACCTTGATCTGACCAAGAGTGTTGCCTTGATCTTTGCTGATTGGCTGGGAGAAAACCACATGCAGCACCTCACTGAGACTGAGCACAGGGACGCAATTTACCCCATATGGTTCATTGTCCCATGAGGGGTTAAAGCTGAATGTTTATCACTCACACAAGTGGTATGGATGTATTCCTGCTCGGAGCGCAGCGCAAATGTGCACAATGTACTATTAGAGGCAGTTCCTGCAACAAAGCTATAATAAATATCACAACACAAATGCACTCATGGTGATGGGAGGCATTTTGCGTTTCACTATTTGTATCCTATCAGCTGCTCCAGTTTGCCGATCCATTCGCGCTTATGATGTTCAGCAGCGGCCTGACCCACTGAATTACGGTGCCATCCCCACTGAGAATAATGAAGAAGAATGCAGCGCGTTTCTGCCACCCAGGGCGTAAAATGATCGTGGATCTTTGTCTCGACACTGAAAACCGGGAGCATGCTATCAGACCGGACGGGATTGAAGGACACCAGCACCTATACTGTGGTTTTATAGGCCATAGCTTTTATTATCCATTAAATTACATGCGTCTAATACACTTAAAATTTCTTCAAGCTAAATGTGCTACGTATTCATCTATAAAATGAGTACAAGACATTCTCCATCCCCTCTCTCCCCATTCAAAAAAACAAAACCAACAGATAAACAAACACCCTGAATCAACTAATCTTCATCTAATTTCTATCTGCCTTGTGCGCAATCTGATATTTTATTTCAGGGGTTTACTGAAGGGTGATATAAGACGATTATTGATTTTCTCTTTGCCACCTTAAGCAGCACCGTTTTATTTGCTGCTATATTCCCGAAAAGGCAGGCCTCGGCACACGCGTGTGAGCATGGACACGAAACGCATCTACATGTGACAGAGGCTCAGCAAAACAATTAAACAAGTCTCCAGGCAGCAGATGGGCCTTTGCGAGACAGGTGTGACAAGGAGCGAATGAGATTAATTCTTATTAGATGGTTTCAAACTAAGCTCCCAGTCAGCAGAAGCGCTATCACATCACACGATCAAAAGAAGCCACATGAACGTCTCAATTGAATTTGCTTCAAAAATCCCGATTACACTTTTATTTCCATGTAAATAACTGTTTACCTTTCCAGTCCCGCATTTGCATTCGACGGGCTGGGCCAGCGCTCTCTGCGTTATTATAAATGCTGCGCTTTTTACTGCCAGTCGCAGCAAAGCGACGTAAATCACAATCATAGTGGTTCACTTTAAACGTCCATAAGAGGGCATTGCCTTTTAATAATACATGAAATTGATACGCATATTTTTTTAGTCTCCCTCTCACTGACAACAATACACATACACCAATCAGGCATAACATTATGACCACCTTCCTAATGTTGTGTAGGTCTCCGTTATGCCTCCATAACAGCTGTGACTCATCAGAGAATGGACATTGACTTTCTGAGGGTGTCCTGTGGTGTCTGCCAACAGAATGATGTTAGTGGGGGCCTTTGAGAGGAGGGGCCTCTGTGGATCATCCCACAGATACTTGATTAGTTTGGGATCTAGTGAATTTGGAGGCCAGGTCAACACCTTGTGCTGTTCTTCATGCTTTTTTGAGTTGTTCCTTACCCGTTTTTGTGTGTGTGTGTGTATGTGTGTGCCTGTGTGTCATTGCTATGGGGTGGGGGTGCCTGGTCTGGTCTAGGTGGGTGCTACATGTCTAAGTAACATCCACAACAATGACTGAATGCCAGGTCCAAAAGTTTCCCAGCGAAGTACTGAATTGTCAAAAGATGGTCAATGTTATTCACTTCACCTGTCAGTGGTTTTAATGTTGTGGCTGATCGGTGTAAACCACAACAGCCAAACTCTGAGCTGAGCTAAAGAAGACATTTTTATTTATTTTTCTTCTTCTGCTTTAGTCTTTCTTTGTTGCCGTGCTGTAACCAAACCTCTGACATAGACGGCCCCGCTTGGCTTCGCTCCACGGTGACTCACTGGCTTGCTTACTCTGTATAAACCTCATATTGTGTAAGCCAGTGTAAAACATATTGGATCCATCCAACTCAAATAAAGTATTTGCATGTGCAATAACAGATACAAACATATGGAGCACAAAAGGTCATAAAGGAGGCTGTGTTATTCACCGGCACTGGTTGCTCAGGAGAAAGTCTTCTTCTGCATAAATAAAGGTTAATAAGGGAGGCAGCCTCCATCGACTGTTTATGGTATACAAGTAAATCTTTTTTTTTTTTTTTTTTGATACCCAGGCTTGTGGTTCTTACTCTCTTTCAGGTTCGCATTAAAATCAATATGTTTTGACACTCGTGCGAGGCAATATACGCCGCGCCTCCATGTATCACTGCGACTATCATCCTTTGGAGAACCAGAGAAATAAAACCCTCGCTTAAACTAATAACTCAGGATCACCCGGAATAATGAGTTTAGTTAAACTTCACAACTGGCAAGTGTGTTTGTGTGCGTCGGCGTAAACATTGTTAAATGTGAAAAAGAATTGCGGCTGATCTGTCTTTTTGACATCCATTATATGCTGCAATATGCTCCATTTCCCCGTGTATAAGGAATAATGTAAATGCAATCATTCCACGTCGTTCATCATCTGCCGTTTTTGTCACCATCCTTGCGTCCTTATGCTCTCCCCGCCCTGCCGCGTTGATGTGCGTTCGGTGGATGCGCGTATTTCATAAGCGACGCGATGCAGCGCTGGCATCGAGACTTCGGTCGGGTCTGCCATTTAAGTGGTGATAAATTAAACCAGTCTAGACGGTGTTTGCTTGATCCAAGACTGTAAATTACTGTCTGCTGACCTGTTTTCAAGCTGTGAATGAGACAGTTACATGTTCACTCTCTGCTCCCGTCCATTTATAAAACCATATTTGTTAAATGCACTTCCTAATATTGTGCAGGTCTCCCCTTGTGCCTCCAAAACAGCTGTGACTCATCAGAGAATGGACATGGGCCTTCAGAGGATGTCCTGTGGTGTCTGGTAACAAGATGTTGTTAGTTGGGGGCCTGTGGGTCATATGGGTTGAGGGGAGGGGCCTCTGTGGATCATCCCACACTGCACTTACTTAAGGACGCCTGATCCTAAAATGAACTGGACGGACGCCCGTCTAGGAAAGCAAAGAACGGACACACATGCAGAGTTCCCTTCATTTATTAGCTCAATAACACTGAAAATGAACATTCAGTAGAGAAATATTTTTCCTCAAGAAATGTGATGGAGATGCTGCATGCAATTTATCACGGCTGCACAAATGGACCTCCAAACGTACGTTCTAATATTTAGTTTTGCTTATAGCCAATATTTCCTTTGTTTTTTTTTCTTTTGTTTGTTTTTTTGAGTGTGCCGCCACGATATAGTGCGTACGTGTCATTTCAAAAGCCATTTCCTTTTCATCTGGGGTTAGAGCTTTCTTATTTTCCTCATTACTTCCCAAGGAAATGTAGAGGAAAAAAATTTGCATACTGGCGAAATTGAAAACAACATAGAGGAAGCCAAATGCCGGCACGCCCAGAGAGGGGCTCTGATGGCTTTCTAGATGAGGCTGCTACTGTACTGCCGGGCCCTTCATTGTTGAGTGATTGCGTCGCGAGCAAAAAAGGTGTGATCTCCTCATTGTTTTACTTCATAATGAAACATAAACCGTCGCAATACTCCTCTTTGTATTTCTTCTCAGCTATCTATCTGTATCTTCTAATATATCATTTATTAGTCTCCATGGAGACCGCAGCATCTGACTGCGGCTGTTATGTGAATTATTCCAGGCAGAGTAATGATGAATAGCTTGCACTGAATCTCCACTGAAGTAGCATTCAATCAAATTTCCGGCTTCTAGCACATGATCAGGCTTCTTGTTCGACTCGGCAGCGTTCTGTGTCGTATTCACGAGGGGCCGAGGCCGCGGCTAATGCCAGCTCATGTTTGATATGAAACGACGACGGTGTATTACATTTTGATGTTCGGGAGTCATTCTATATGCGAGTGCTTATGTCAGCTGCAGAGGTGGAAGTATTGTTCAGATAATTTACTGAAAAGCTGTTACCACAACATAAAACATCCGCTTATAAGGAAAATTATTAATACATTTTTATGCTTTAACCTTGTAACTCAATGCAACTTTATAGAATATTCTACTTTCTTTAACTTGTCCTCCATGCTATCTAGGGATTAAAAACTGTATTGAAAGTACAACTCTTGATACGACTGGATGTAGTAGTCCTACCACTCAATAGTTAATTTGATTCTGTACCTTCCAATACATCCTATAGGATCATATTCTTGTTAAAAAAACCTAGATAAACTTTATTGATCCACAAGGAAACTGCTTGGTCGCAGTAGCTTAGCAGCAAAAAGCACTCTTAAGAACCACAAGTAAAAGAAATATTAAATAAAATTGAAGTAAATATCAGTAAAATCTAGTTAATAAAAATGGTATAAGCAAAAAATGTACAGAATTCACGTACGGACAAGACATGCACAAGAAACAGAGACGGAAGAATATGTGTTATATACACAGGAATGATAGTAAGGCGCAATAGTGTCCATTAAAATTAAAGAAACAGTTGGATAAAGTTGGATTGAGTATTCCAAAAAGTTTCAAAAAAGGCAGCTGGACTTGAAGATTTTTAGAGAAGACGTTTCACCACTCATCCGAGTAGCTTCTTCAGTTCTAAGGGACTGGTGGGGGGACTTTAGCAGTGTTTTGCAGACTGGATTGGAGGGACAGACTTCCCACCAGTCCCTTAGGACTGAAGAAGCTACTCGGATGAGTGGTGAAACGTCTTCTCTAAAAGTCCAGTTGCCTTTTTTGAAACTTTTTGGATTACCATGACCTGGATGACTGAGAACCTTCACAGACATATTGGATTGAGTAGGGTATGAATGAAGTGTAGCGTTCATGGTAGGAGCAGAGCTGCCCCTCTGTAGTCTGGTGTAGTGGATGAGATGGACCGTCCATGATGGAGAGCAGTTTGTCCTGTGTCCTCGTTTCCATAACTGAGACAAACATCTCCAACTCACTGCCAATAACATGATCATAGCTACTCCTTTTCGCTGGTTTTCCTCAGCAAACAACAGCAAAGTACACGGCCCTCGCAACAACAGACTGGTAGAACATCTCCAGGAACTTGAAAGGAAGACTCTTCTCAGGCCCCTCTTGTCCACACAGCATCACCGCTGTCCCTCCAGTCCAGTCTGCAAAACACTGCTAATATTAGAATAAACAGCAGCCTTTAGTGTTGAAATCCAATGTTTTGCTGACCTCTTCATCCAGCCCGACCTTATCGACCCGCACAGACCTTCTGGCTCAATAACAGTTTCATTTAAATTGCTCCTTTAAATCCTACAAAGTCATTTGCCGTCACAACTGAAGCCATTAGAGGTCGCTTAATAGTAGTACTTACTTAATAGTAGTAAGTAAAAACGTGTACGTTCTTTTTAAAGTTATGTTCTGACCACTAATCAGCTTCACAATGTGCAGAGACATTGGATATAATTATGCACATTCAATCAAGGAATCCCTTTCAGTAGAGATGCACTTAGAGCTTCACACAAACTGACAAAACACAAGCAACTGAAAAAAGCATCTTCACCTATTTGCGCGTCCCCAGGTCAGAGCTGCCAGCCACCCAAGACATTTACAGCCAGCGCTGGATCCTCTCTGACCCCGGCCACCCCAGCCACCAAAGCTATGGACTGTTTACACTCCTACCGTCTGGCAGGCGGCTCTGAAGCACCCACACTCGAACCAGTGGACTCAGGCACAGTTTTTACCCACAAGCCACCAGGCTACTGAACGGCTAAATTGCCACACATACATACACACAAGAGAAAAATCTTTTTATTCTATTTAGTGTATTTTGCATTGGTGGAGTTGAGTGGGCTCCATGCACCAAGAATTTCATTACTGGTAATGATGCTGCATTGTTACAGGGTCTTGAATCTTGAATCTATTTGTGTGGTTTTGGAAGATGATGATGAACATGATGAGCCATTAGTTTGATTTTTTACATTCCGAGTACATGATTGCATCTGTCATTAAATAGTCTTGTATAGTTATATGTAGATATATATGTGTCCAAATTAAACCTTGATTTTCCAGATAACAAAGACATTAACTGTTACTAGATTTGGTCTCCTCTATTTAATTATTAAATTAAACTAATTAAGCTAAGTACGTCTAATTGTACTAATCGCATGCTCCTGGTTGATTAACTTTGTGTATTTCCCTCAGATTATTCAAATTGGTGGGTTAATAATACGGTTTGCGAAAGCTATCCGCAGATCTTTTTCTCTAAACACTGCACCTGTGTTGTCAAATTGGTGAATTGTTTCCTTAATTTGCCTGTGCTTCGTCTCCTCGCCTGCTCCCTCTCCGGTCGTGTTCTCCGGTTTATTGCAGCAGTGAAGAGGACGCCGTACGCTCTGCTATTGGCTGAGATGTATTTTAACACTGAACCTAACCACTCCCCGTGTTGTGCAAACGCGCTGAGAAATCTAAGTACGTTTCGTAACGTCTCACTGAACTTCCTGGTGACTGCTGATAATTTTCTACCTGCGTGCATAGATTTGTCTTTTAAATTCAAATCTAATCTCAATCTTGCTGATCAAGTGAAAAACAACCTTCGGGCTACTAGTCCGCCCACGGTGTGTGTCAGTGTGATTTATTGTTCAGGATTTGATTCAGGAGTGCGTCAAAACCTTTGCTTTTGTAGCCTTTCTCATCCACCCGCTCAAATGATTCATTCACATATTGCATAATAATAACTACACGTATGTTAATAGATATACATATATGAGGTTATAGTGTAGAACAACAGAAACCTCGTGCAATTTTACTCTGACGCTATTCCCCAAACACAGGCTGATATAAAATATCTACTTCCTGAAATAATCAGTTCTACATGCTCGGCTGCTCTACCTCCAGGAGATTCTATCTGTTCTGTCTTCATCTGCCCTGCTGAACTAATTCTTAATGCTTTGGAAACAGAAAGTCTAGGGCCTTTGATGATTCACACAGGGAGGGCCGGCACCCTGGCACCAATAACACATTACAGAAATTGAAATATCACGTTACAGATTGATACGTGACTAATTGCCAGGTACAACATTTTTATTTATTTTTTTAAAGGCTTTGCTGTATATTATATATTTCACTGTAACCGGATTTATTGTAGTTTACTTTTCTTTGATAATATCGACAGTGGGGAACAGGGTCCTCAGTTGCTGAGGTGTTCCAGTAAAACGAGTGCGTATTTTTTAAAGCAAATTTCAGCAGGCACAGATCTGTTCACTGCTGCCGACTGCCATTCTGTAAGATTGACTGGTGCTGTCATTAATAACGACTGTAAGTCATTAATGATAACACACCTACACACCGAGTGTTCCCATGACATTTTAAGAAATAATTAGGCCTAGTCTTAATGTGTTTTTAGTTGAAAAGTGACTTAAAGAACTGTCGAAGGCTGCAGTGAATGTTATCACTGTAAAAACACTGATGATAACTGTCTGTACTTTGTTAAGAGGGTTTCTGATTGCTCTTTGTATGGCACGCTTACAGTCAAAACCCAAGGCGTTAAAAATGTTTTTCCTTCTTAACATCTTTTCCTTTCACTTGATGTGGTACCATTTTTATTTTTTTTCGCTTTTGGTAAAAAAAAAAAAACACGGCTGTCACTTAAAATGTTCTTTGACAAGTACAAAACTTTACGTAACACGTTACAGCCAGGAGGCACCCCTGCTACTGCAAATTGTTTACTCACAGAAGCATCATAAAAGGGTAGGATGTAAAAAAGAAAGCGTGAAGACTGTTCTGAAAACATATTTTACACATAGCTGACATGCACATACAGTGTTATAAAAAATCACAAATGAAGCAAGACAATGAGACTTCCTCAGTGCCGGCAGTTCTTCGGGGCTGTGTTTAGGTGGTGCTTTTAGCTAAATGTTAGCAGTGTTCACAATGATGATAATGACAATTTGCAGGTTTGATGCATAGACTGTATATAAATATGTACAACTCATCCTCACTTTGCACTTGCATTGGCCAAAGTGACCCAAAGTCGAGTCCGAGAGTGGAGCCACGTGGCGCCTCTATATCAGTGACCCACCCACACTTTGTCCAGACTAACTTTTGTTTTTCTTTAATTAATACTGTGCTCTGTTCTGCCTCCACCATTTTTTATTTTTTATTTTTTTTACAACTCCCTTGGCTCCATGGGACTGCTTTACAGAGTGGTTGGCATGGCAACTGGTAGTCGCCTGTACGTCACACCCTGTTTCTAGAGCGTTAAATAACTAAAACAAAGACTGACATTTGAACATACATCAGCATATTATATTAACTAGACACATAAATGACAGAAATCATCCTTGGGAAAACATATGTGATGTGATTTCATTTGGTCCAAGTCCCTCCCACTAACATGGAGGGGGTGGAGCTTATGACCTATACTACAGCCAGTCAGCAGGGGGAGCTCTACCTGCATTGGCTTCACTTTTAGTTAGTCTCACATTAGCATTCACTTATAGGATATTTAACATGAAACACAAAGCACAGATGAGAGTGTCTGTAGTTTTGGTTAGTGGTGGAGAAATTACTGTTAAGTTGAAGAGAACTCAAAACTCAAGGGAAGGACCCAGGCACAGAAAAAGGAGTTTAATGAACAAAGTTTCCAAATGCTTGAGCACAGCAACACAAAAGAAACAAAGAGGTCTACAAGAGCTGGCTGGCAAAGAAGCTGGAGCGTGGGCTGCACCTGCTCCAAAAAATAGGTAGGCATATTAGGAAAAGCACTTCAAAAATTCTGGTTCACAGGTAACTACCACGGAGGTAACTGGCGATGGGTGGGAGAGTAAAAAGTCCTTAACTAGGCTTGATTGGATGATGAGATGTTGGTGAGATAGCTGCCCAGCTCCAGTGTAACGACCATCAGGACCTCTAATCTGATGGTAGCAGACACAACGATTCAGACCCATAGAGGGTGAGTAGTGGTCAAATCTGCATCAGATTTCCTGCCAATGCTTTCAACAGCTGTCATGACAGCACATTTAAAATCATACTTTTAGAGATATCTTAGTTTAGATCAAAGCACTTGGCACTTGCACAAACTACATACTACTATAAATTAGTATAAGCAATGATAAGAACTCATTCGCATGCAACTTATTAGGTTGAGTAAAAGTTATGCTGAGTAGCTAGTTTGCATAATGAGAGGTTTCACTTGTTGGACCTTTGGACCTACAGCATGACTGAGTGGCAGCTCAGCCCTACGATCATAATAGTCTAACACAACATTTTAGCTTCAGGGTCTTACAGTGTTGCACTTTGACCTTTGCTACATCCTGGGTATCAGCTGTTGATGTCAGAGACACGCTTGTCGGTGCCGATTAATGGGTTGGCTAATTTAATTTGCTGGAACACTGCAGAAAGTTCATGCTTACAACTCATGTACCCTGCATGGAGAAGACAGCCTTATTACACTTTGATGTGCCTTCCTGACTAGAAGCCCATATTCATTCACTCATTCATCTTCTGTAACCGCTTGTCCTGTGAATGGTCTATCACAGTCAGACAGACAACCATGCACACCTACGGCCAATTTAGAATCACCAATTAACCTAACCTGCATGTCTTTGGATGGTGGGAGGAAGACGGAGTACCCGCAGAGAACCCACGCAGGGAACACTCGAGAACTTGCAAACTGCACACAGTAAAGCCCCAGATGGAACTGAACCCAGAACCTTTTTTATATGAGGGATCAGTGCTAACCACTGCACCTACCCATACCTACCTACACCACACCTGCACCTGCCCAGAACCCCATACTACTGAGCTTGCAGGTTCTTTTTCTTCAAGATCTTGGCACAACATTAGTGTGGTGGACGAGAGAGCTCAGGCTAATCCAGCAAACCGATGCAAATAGACAAAACACAAGCAAATTAATAACAATAATTGATTAATTTGACTAATTTGCCTCGGAAGCTTACAACAATATCAAACAGAAATGTGCTGCAAGAGCCAGGGGACCCTAAAAAAGGCTGGGATGTGCTTGTTAAGGGACTTTTGGAGTATTTTATGTTTGACGCCACTTGTTCTGTTCTGATCCGGATTTCTTATAAGCCTCCTCATTTTTGTTAGCTTTCGATTCAAATAATCAGACAATACGGTTGATTTGCAGATTGACAGCATTGTTATTCCTTTATTCCGAGCCTTTTCATCACTTTCTGGGGGTACCCCCCTTGTCGTTTGTGGTGTTTGTGGTACCTGCAGTGCTTTTCTTTTCTTTGCTATGGTTGTATTTACGCTGCATATGCATAATATCATCATTAAATATAAATATAAAACTTAATATTAATCCTATTACTGAATGCATATGAGTTAAGAAGGTCCCTGTACAGGCAGAAGGTTCATTGCCGATTAACGTTTTGTGAGTTGTTCTCTCAGATATCTTAAAAAAAAAAAAAATACTTCTTACATTACTGTGTTTAACAAGAGCAAGCGGCATTGTGTTTTGTTCTGTTTTTGTTTAAGTTGATATATGTATCTTGGGAAGGCTAGTAACAAGCACACCATGCACACTGTACTTCATCTGCGACCGGAACAGAGTAAATAACACTTTAAAAAATATATATAAAAATGTTGTCGCACTGAGTGTCTGCAAAATGATGTCAATGAGAAGCACTTGACACTTGGTTCTGAGGATTAGACTGAAGAGATAACAGTGTTATTGTGTTTTTCTCTGGCTGTGACCAGCACAGGTGTAAATGTGCACTACAGTTTACACACTTGTCCGCCCTTCACCCCCATCCGCTTGCATTATTTTGCTGTGTATAGATTGGGTCTCGAGGGAGCAGACAGTTACTTTAGGTTTCATCACTTTTTATTCATAATTCATAGGTTTCACAGCGATGGAAATAACCACATCAGCATTCGAGCATTTTTCAGTGATTTCAAGTACGTAGACAAACACCGCTTTGTGCTTTGTCAAGCATCGGGAGTTTTCTGCAAAAACCGGGGGGGGGATTTCAACGAATGAATTGCTAAAGCCCTCGCCAGGCCCTTGCTCGGTCACATTAGGACTGCAAGTCATTCGTCTTTTAGGCAGAAAGAACTTTTTGTCTGTCTCCGCCTTGCTCTCCTCAACTGATCGCTGGCCGGTTCTTTTTTGCTCGTTTCATTCCTTCACGTTTACTCGTTGCCTTTTTGTTCGTCTGTGTCTTTGCATTGAATTTCCGTCTTTTCCAACAATAACGTGACAATGCGCGGCGGATTAAATATTCTTTAGAAATGCATCGTATGGGAGAGCCTTTTGGCTGCAAAAGCGAAATGTGAGGACCTGCAAGATTCGCGTCACATCCTCAAGTTGTGAACGCTTTCTTGCTTGCATGCCTGCTTTGCCTGTACTCTTTTAATCGCGTAAGCAACTACTTTCTTTTCAGTGCAGTTAATTTTAAGTCCAAAACAAACTGTAAATAATGGATTACTGGAACTTTCTCCTGCTTAACCCACATGGTGTAATAACCTGTCAAGATTTCCCCCAATTTATTTATTTACCCTCTTAGTGACATACTCTCTTGGAGCTTTCCAGCGTTTGTTTGGGTCTCAAAGCGGGTGCAAATAATCTCTCTGAAGAAAATTAAGCAGACAACAACCAGTGATGCTGCTAGCCGAGGGCCAAGCGTGCAGGCATATGCTGGATCTGACTAATACTTGTATTGCATTGCTTAGACAGCTTCTTTATTTGCTTATTTGTAGATTTGAATG
Source organism: Planiliza haematocheilus (assembly GCA_005024645.1). Taxonomy (NCBI): domain Eukaryota; kingdom Metazoa; phylum Chordata; class Actinopteri; order Mugiliformes; family Mugilidae; genus Planiliza; species Planiliza haematocheilus. The sequence continues at coordinate 478,061 of SRSE01001068.1, forward strand.
CACAAAAGCTTTGAAATGTCTCCTGCTAATCTCCCCTGGGTTCGCAATAAGTTATTATAATAACACGGTTTAAGTAAATAGACTTCTTTTGGTGGTTTTTAATCTTGCGGCTTCAGCTGCCAATCACATTATTTAAATTCAAAGAGAGGATGCATTAACGTTGCGCACTGCATAAGGTGAGAGCAAGGCAGCATAGTGGAAACAAGATTTTCTGCTGCAGATGACTCACATACTGGGCAAGATGTTTTATTTGGACACAAAATTGGTGCTTTGGTGAATCAGTGTACCATACACCGGTTACATAAAGAGGAACTTCACCTCGAATAAAAAACAGATTTACTCGACAAATAAAGCATTACATAAATTCAACCTTGAGTTTGTTTATTCGGCGAAAAATTCCTAAGAGCGGATTTTGTTTCGTTATCGTTATTCCAAACACATCTTTGGGTTCATCTGGGGCCGCTGGCTTCGCTGATGTAGGGTGGACAAAGAGGTGTACTGAGGCGTGGCCAGTGATGTCAATTAATTCTGTTCATACGACAGCGTGATGGTGTTCAAATAAAAAGTCTCGTGAACAGACGGCCGTAAGTACAACAGCTGTGACAAGCTGTGTACGTCCACAAACAGAGGTCTGTCCTTGAGCTAAGACACACTGCAGGTCCACGTAATGCAGCAAAATGCATGTGAGAGGTTGATGCTGAAGGCGCCATGGGTCATGATAACTGATGAGTTAAGAAAATGTTTGGTTATTCTTGTAGCTATTATGTAATTACTACATCTGTGCATTACATAAACGACGATCAGGCATAACATTATGACCATCTTCCTAATATTGTGCAGGCCTCCAAAACTCATCAGAGGATGGACATGGGCCTTCTGAGGTGGCTTCCTGGGCTGATGGGAGCAGCCTCTGTGGATCATCCCACAGACACTTGACCAGTTTTGGATCTAGTGAATTTGGAGGCCAGGTCAACACCTTGTGCTGTTCTTCAATTTTTTTTTTAGTTGTTCCTAAACCGTTTTTGTGCTGTGTGCCTGTGTCAGGCTGCATCCTGCTGCGAATGGCTGCAGCCATCAAGGAGGGTCACTGGTATGGGGTGGGAGTGCCTGGTCTGGTCTAGGTGGGTGCTACATGTCTAAGTAACATCTACATGAAGGAATCCAGGTCCAGAAGTTTTCCCAGCAAAACACTGAATTATCACAAGATGGTCAAGAGTCACCCAACAAGTAACTGTTACTAGACCTCATTTCTGACAACTGAATCACACGTAACTCCTGGGAGTTTAAATATTTTTCATATTTGCCCTCACGGCGTTCTCACTGACAAGCACGGCTTTGTATCGTACGGCGTCACAGCGAGGAGACTGGTGAAAGCCCGGCCCTGACAAGCTGATCTCCAGTATTGAGTTATGTTATAACCCTCAGCTATACTCATGAGCACTGGGGTGGTGACCACAAGACTGAGCTGATGGATGCACACGATAGCTGAAATGAATTTCCTTTGCAGAGCGTTTGGGTGCAGCCAGAGCATTGATATGTGCAAAAACATCGACGTGTTTGCCCTTGTTTAAAAAAGAAATAAAAAAAATGTAGCTTTTTTTACATGGTTAATGGAAATGGACATGCAGATTTATTTTTTCACTGTTCTTTTCAATCGACCACATTCTGGTTGTGTAAGATGCGCAAACCAAAGGCATGTTGGTATGTTTTAAGATAGATAGATAGATAGATAGATAGATAGATAGATAGATAGATAGATAGATAGATAGATAGATACTTTATTAATCCCAAACTGGGAAATTTCTCTGTTGCAGCAGCAATGTCACACACAGATGAGGAGTTGTACAGACTGATGGCTTGGGGTAGGAAAGATTTCCTGTAGCGTTCTTTGAGACAACGAAGTTGTCTGAGCCTTCTGGAGAAGGTGCTCCGTTGTCTGTCTATTGTGTGGTGGAGAGGGTGGTCAGGGTTATCCATGATTGATAACAGTTTGTTCAGATTCCTCCTCTCCACCACTTTCTTATGTTTAAAAGAAGGTGCGTTTCTCCTTTCAACCTGGAGTGTGGCCTTTTCTTTTCGGCTAGACAATGCTGACTGTGAACTGTAAACGAGCGGCATGTTGCAAACTGCAGTAAAAGGCAAACAAAAAAAACCCACTTATATTAAAATAGGAGAATGCCACATTTGGAATAAGGCCTGATTCCGATATATAATAACCAAACAGAACATATATTGTTTACGTGGCAAATACAATATCAAATTTGGCATACTGGTATGATAGGAATAAAAGGGGAATATTAGTAGGGATGTTTTTAGGCATCTGCTCAAGATGTGTCCTGGTATTTCAGGCACATCGAGAAAGAGGGAGAAAGAGAAAGAGCTGGGGCAATACTGTGGAAGATATAAAAATGCCACCTGATCCAGGAGTCGTCCATGAGGAGATGGAGGTTAAAGCCTCGGCAGGCTGTTTGGGGCATAATGCTTAGCCTCCTGCTACCCAGACCGAGAAGAGTGACCGGAAACAGCAAATCAGTGTTTTGAGTTTTTCTTTTTACTGCCCTTTGGAAATAGTGTTAATTCAGTACTGATTTAACACTAGGTCCCGAAGTCAAGAAGCAACAGTCCATATGCAGCTGTATAATGTGCATATAACAAAACAGCTTCGCATCTGTCACTGCTGCCTCTGAAACGTTATGAACAAAGCGCTCTGGGGCGGCTCACTGTGACTTATTTGTATGATGCAATAAGAGCCCAGTGCTTCCTCAGCAGATTCTCTATATATGTTTTTCTTTATCCGTTCAGAATTCTAACGTCTAGAGTCGTACTCCACCGTTTGAGCGTCTTCATCCGATACGTATATACAGTCTGTCAGGAAGCATCGATAAAAGCAGTAAATTACCTTCCGGCACTGTGACCTTCCTCTTCCTCTTCTGCAACTTTCTTATCTGTGACAAAAAAAAAAATATTACAGAAAGATATCCAAATCAAGTTCTCCAGCGTGGCGAGTTCTCGGTTCCGTCGCTGAGCACAACAAATTTGTTGCCAGCCTCAAATGCACAGCACACACTGCCCTTTGTTTTCCCCACGGACCCTCCAGATCTCAAGCTCTGAACTGTAGCGATGAACGGGCAAACTAACTAACGACAAGAGGTCCAGCAGCTTTAGCGGGCATTTTGATGTCAGACTTTGTTATATCCATGTACAGAAAAGTGGCTGTATACAGTACTCAGACCAAAAAATAAAATAGCAGCGGGATAAATTCAAGCAAAACAATCCAGCCATAGCTACTACTAGTACCTGTGCAGCAGCCAGAGCGTGGAAAATAAATTTAGACCATTGGTTAAATAACGGGAGCATTATTTGTTTGCAGCACCTCTGTGATTTAATTATTTGAGGAATTCGGCCCCTTTTGTTTGCCCCGTCAGGCCCCATCGGTGTATTGTCGCAAGGTTTTAGTCAATTTGAGCTCACTTGTCTGATCACTTGTTCCTTGCATTTGGATGAGGCCACAGAGTCGATAGGAAAGCTGCCCAGAAGTGTCGCCTTTGTATTTGCTTCGGCTTTTGCCAAGGCGAGCTTGGCTGCCGCCGAACGCTGAGTGGTTCAGCGCGTGGTTCCAGAATATAGGACGGTTTGGTAATTTATTTTATTACTTTCTTTTTTTTAATTTAACAAAACATGTCAAAAATCACCCGTACATTATTCGTAACACAGAAGACAAGCAGCTCATTTGAACTGCCAAAGCAATTCGGCGGCTTTCTGCAGCATTCTTCTGCACAATATATTCAAAATTTGCCTGAATTAATCAAGAAGATTATTACAGGTGTCTTGTGAGAAATGCAGGCCTTGAGTTTCTAATGGCGCCGCGTTTGCTGAAGCTGTGAAAGCACCCTCGTTGGGCAAGAAATTAAGCTGTACGGGATATTTGTCTTTGCCATTTTGCATAAATATGAAAGAAATTAAGTCAACGGCTCACTGACCTTAGGCAAAGGCGAGAAAAAAGAAATGTGCTCAAACAAGTTAGTCTCGTTTCTATATAGTTTAGGTCTGCTGGTCCAGTTTTCAGTGGACAGTTTAACGTGCTCTGCGTCAGTGTATTGTACAGCATACATGCAGTATGTATCACACGCGCTATTAGAGTTAAGCAGTCCGTGTCTCCTTCTTCCTACAATCCATCTCGAGCTCATATATCTCATAAAATGAGGCTTTTATAAATCTTAATTCAAACCAAAAGACTGAACACGGTGTTCCTTTCCCTCCGTAATATTAGGTTGTAATGACTTCAGTCACTATTGTACTTAAGTCTAAATCACTAACAACAGACTGCTCCCTCAGGTAATATTCACACAGTTGTGGTAAAAGACCTGGCGCGATTGTTCTCCTCCGTAATCGTCACTGTGAATTGCTGCGACGGTCGCGCAGAGGAGCGCGGCGGCGTCTGAAGGACAAGGCTTCGACGGGAGATGGAGAGGAAATGAAACAAGTCACGTTTCGGAGGGAACGGCGCGATCACAGATCATTGCTAGCATCCTGACTGAACTGAAAAGTCGTCTCGGTGAAATGTCAGGCCTAAGACGCCGCTTTGGCTTCACCGGAGATCTTGCTGTTAAGATTCACGTTGTAGCTTGAAGGTCTTTAGAAACTCCTGTAGTCAGAATATATAGAAGCACAGAAAGAAAATAGATTTCAATGTTTACAAAATTTGTATAGCTTCCCCTAATCACGCCGATAGTCGAGAGTGACAAATGGCCTCTGTAAAAACCTCCTTCCTGCCACAGTCCACTTGCCAGGTGACTCCGGCGAGGGCCCATATGTGTGATTAGAGCCCTGAATGCATTTTTTTTTTCTGTGCTCATCGACAGTTATGTGTTATTCCCCGCGGAGAGGGGAGGCTTCCCTGCCGCTCAACCATTGACTGCCCCTTGTGAGCCTAACCAGAGATACTGCTCCGGTGCTCAGGAAATAGTATGACATTGTTACAGTCCAACAGAAATGGATGGATGTGCCGGGGCTCTTATCTGCGCCGGGCCCATAGTGGGGTAATGTATTCCCTAATGGCGTGTGTTGAGTGGGAAAAGCTGTGAATGTCTCATTTTCTTTACAAACAAGAAAAAAAGAAGGAGGAACTGTGGAAAAGAGGACAGTGCTTTTTATTATTTATGCTTTGGATACATGTATGTGCCTGTATGTTTAAATTGAGTAATGATGTGGTGTAGGGCTGTACTGTGTGACGCAGTAGCAGTGTGTTTCTGCTTTAGTATTTCCAGCTGCTTCGCTATCTCCGTAATTTTCGAATTGTTTTGGATCAATTTAGATGGAAGACACATCGACACAAATATTTGTATGAATCGTCGTCGCCATCGTTGAAAGTGAAGCAGGAAGTAGAAACAAAAATTAACCTGACTGCCAAAAAAGACACAGCGCCATCTAGTGTTTGGGTGGTGTCTTTACAGAATGAGTCAGACTGACGAGCACACAAGTATAAATGGCTCTCATTGCATGTGCATAGGATATGGCACCTATGACCTACAGCAGTGGTTTTCAAAGTGCATAACATATCATCAAATAACTTTTTAAATCATATTCATAAAGCAAAATTATTAATATCATATATAAATGTTATTTGCCGTGCTCATCGTTCTGATTCCTGTCAGTCAAAACATCGTTCGTGACCTCATAATGTAGCTGGTGGGCAGCACTTATGCTAAACAAATATAATAGTTATTGAATAGTGAAAAAAAAAATAAGAAAAAACATTATAAAAACATGATGTTTGTTTACATATTTTGCAGCATTGTCTGTAGGTTTGCAAATGGGCTCCCCGGCCAGAAGCTAATGCTGTTTTGAGGGTCCTTGGCATGAAAAAGTTTGGGAACCCCTGTCCTACAGTACCCTAAAAGAGTCTTAATGACTAGGATTCATGACTCATGTCCTCCTAAGATGCAGCCAGCAATGACTAAACAAGTCATGACTCATTTCACATGTATGGGGATGTACTGCACATAGTATCCAACACCTACATGCACTGTATGTCATATTGACACAAGATGGCTTTTAACAGGACTCTACAGAAGCCCAGTTGTTCAGCCAGTCCATGTGCAGCAGAGAAAACAGAACAAATATTGTTCTCTTTTGCTCTCTCTATAGTAGTGAATGAGAGAGCTTTAACTTGTTCTAAAGCAATTACCCGCATTTTTGACAGATGCACCAACGAGCAATGTCGGGGGGAAAACCAATTCTTTGCTGCATCCAGGCACCGCTGAAAGCACCTCCACCCATACAAAAGTACTGGGGCTTGTGGACTACTCCCTGGAGGGCATTGCAATATGGTTTCCATCAACACACTGAAGTGCCCTTCAACGAGGAACGGAACCCCGACTGCTCAAAGTACGCTGTGCTGGTGATCCTGACCTTTGAAGGAATACGGTGTGCTGTATGTCAAAGCTGTTATGTGTTGGTACCACAGAGGGATAAAGATAAGATAATTCGCAAGAAATAATGTTTACACCAATCAGGCATAACATTATGACCCCCTTCCCTAATATGGTGTAGGTCTCCCTGGTGCCTCCAGAACAGGTGGACGTGGGCTTTCTGAGGGTTTCCTGTGGTGTTTGTCGACAGGTGGGTTGTTAGCGGGGGGCCTTTGAGGGAAGCGGCCTCTGTGGACCATCCCACAGATGTTTGATCAGTTTGGGATCTAGTGATTTTGGAGTCGAGGTCAACACCTTGTGCTGTTTTTCATGTTTTCTTTTTAGTTGTTCCTTAACCGTTTTTGTGTGCAGAACACTGAATTGTCACAACATTGTCAATGTTATTCACTTCTCCTGTCACTGGTCATAATGTTATGCTTTCACCTAATAATGTAGCTTACAGATAATAAAAGATAATAAATTATTTTTAAACGATAACGGAAATAAACAGTATAATATTTTTAATAACATATCAGACTTTCTACATTCGTTTGCATTTATTCCCTGCACCATAATTGATTGTTTGTGGGTGTGCACAGGCTTATCCAAGCATGCACCCTACGTGTATGCGCAGGTGCAGTGTTGGAGTTGTGCACTGAAACAGTGAAAACCGGAATCTTAAAGCATTATCCAATACTTAAAATAACAAGTGAACCGGTGAGCAGCCAATTTGCTCCAGAGTTTCTGAGCCAGTGTATTTTTTATTACACAACACAGAACCTTTTAGTACCATTTTTACAGATACTCTCTCTGACATTTATCCATTTTCATTTTGTTTCTGATAGACAGGTATAAGTCATTATAAGTACCTGATGCCGAGGATATAGATAGCTGGGGTGATGGCCACTCTCTCATTACTGCTCCTGCTGCATATGTAGTCGAAATATTTTGACTACTCCCGATTGATGTGCCATTTATCTGTCAGCAGTGGAAAATCTCCACTTAACAAGTGGACCTTGAGTTTAGAGCATTTTGTCTGCTGCCATTTCCCGGGTCAAAATGAACCGTCAACCTCGACTTAGGTGAGTCCTGGAGGTGCTGAGGAAATCTTGAACAGACTCTACATCTCTATGGAAAGTGAACTAACCAAATGGGCTGGTGAACAACTCAAAGTATACAAACTCAAAATGGAGAAAAATGGAAGGTAGCAGGAAAAAACGGTTACACAACATCTACGGCACGATGTCGTGCTGTTCAATAAAGTGAGACAGGGCCAGGGTCGCTTTCTAATGAGTGTAATGACCTGAAAATAGATCACCAAATCTGATTGCTTAGGGATGGACCTCTGAAAACAGTATTGTTTTAATGCAGATTAAAGAGATTTCTAACAAGCAGGGATCTCACCATTGACCCTTCTCCTACGCATCATTCCCTATGCAGCCCTGCTATGTGTGTAATGTTATTGAGCTTAATGTCAATAGATCCAGGGGAAAGCCTGCTTTGATGGATGAGGAAAACTGGCATTTAAACAATGGAGGCTAAGACAGACAAGACAATCCTTTTTCCTGGAAGAAGAGCGTGCAGTATCTGTAAATAGGACGGCTGAGAATGTCCGTGCTTCCTCTCAATGTGTTATCTGGCCTGATGGTCAAGATAGTATATTTTGCCTATCCTCATCTGTCTTCTTTTTTTTTTTTTGACACTGCAGAGTAATCCATTTCCCTCAATTTCAGGTCTTGAGGCTTGCCACTGAGGGGCCACGGGATCAATATTTGCCAAGTTTAAACCACAGGATTATCCGTCTGTCAGGGCTCCCAACAGAAGCTCTCAACTGTGACATAAATCTTAGACTGTCCTCCACCATTTGAGAAGGTCACACCACCAAACAGGCCTTTGTTATATTGTACACCTAAAGACAGGATTAAATAGTCGATAATGTCACTCCTACAATACACTGTACAATGCTATGCACAGTAAACCGTGTGATTATCATTATGCTTTTACCAAAAAAGGATTCTGTCTCTCCTCCACACTGCTGTGATTGCCACTGGATTCTTAAATGCAGTCATATAAATAAATCTGTTGTGTCAGGTTTACATAATTTTCAATATCCACATGCATGTGTCTTCAGTGCATGGAAGAGGTGTGTAGTTTGCTTAGGAACACGTGGATTGCATCGTCTTCCAACTCACATTATTTTAGTTCAGCTTCATCACCTGACGCAAACGTTGTGGCTCAATCCAAACATATTGCCTCCCATTTAGAGAAACAGAAGGAGATGGCACACGTTTACGTCTGAAGCCGAGCACTTGAAGATGCTCGTTCGAACCCAAACTCGAGCCAGGCGGACCGTGGGTTCAGCTGGGAAATCAGTCTGCTCGACTGGACGTCCAGTTGCGGGCTCCGGATACGCCACTGGGAGGTCTGCAGCCATGGAGCCCCAGCTCTCAGTGGAATCGGGATGCATTGTAGGGGTCGATGCTCAGAGAGGCGGAAAGTTGCTGCTGCAAACTTGTCTGTGAGGGAGCAGCTGGTGGTCCCAGCGAGGTCGGCAGTTGGCGGCGACGTCGGCAGTCGATCTGTTGTAGTTGTTGTGCCTGGCTGTGGTGCAGGTAAAGCAGCTACCTGTGGCCGCATTGGAACCAGAAAAAAAAAGCTATAGCTACCAGCCTATCACGAGGCGGACTGGAGTACTCCTTGCGGTTGAGTGCAGTGTCACCGAGAAGGAAAGACAATCTGCCTGATGTACTCTGATGCCAGTGATATGTGGAGGAACTCTGACTGTGATGCATGCACAGATTACATTATTACAACCTGAATATCTGTTAGTGTCACTCTATACCGACATACAGCCACAACAGTTGTGTGTTGGTTTTCAAGTAGTGTAAAGATTGTGAATGATGGCTTTGCTTACACACTGTAGACCTGTACAAGATGCCAAATCAATCAATGAGCTTTGCTTTTGCTGTTTTTGATTTTTATATAAAAGTAAAACCTAAACGGGAGTAAATTATAGTGTTGTTTGCATCAGCAGGAAGACACATCAGGTATTCACTAAGACAAACTGTAATACTTAGACCGATCAGGCATAACATTATGACTCCCTTTGGCCTCCAAAACAATTGTGACTCATCAGAGAATGGACATGAGCTTTCTGAGGTGGCTTCTCATTGGCTGACTTCTCCTGTCAGTGGTTTTAATGTTATGGCTGATCGTTATATGTTCCATGTTCATACAAACGAATGACTGCAATGCTAAACTGAAGCACAGATAAGCTTAGATTAGGCACATGAACATATAATAATGCTTTACTGTAAAAAATTACTTAAGTCTTATTATGAATTCATTTACATGTCTATGTATCAGTGATTTGCATTTTTTCTGCAGACACGGAAACATTTCTTCATAAAACCGCCTTTGACGACGTTAAGCTCATCTAATTTATCTGATTAAGACCCACTTGTTTAACTATTAATATTATGCACATCAAAATATTGCTCCGCTTCATTAGTCACCAGTTGTGCCATTCAGCACAACATGGATGGAAGATGAATAATAGGCTACACTCGAATAGAGCGGTGAGCGGAGTAACACGGAGGAGCAGAAGCAGCAGCAATATTTCTGAAACCAGGCAAATCACAGCGTTGTCCTTGTTCGGCAGCGAAGGTCACCTGTAAAGTTAACTGTAATTTCCCAAAGTGCAGTGGTGGCTCTGCTGGGTAGCGTGCCACATTTAGGTTCATTACTGTAAATCTGGGCACTGCATTTCTAACATGCATCGCTTGGTTCTTAAGTAATTAAATAAAAACATGCTGTCCTTGAGTCCGCTAAGGGACTCTTCGATTGTTTTCTTTATAAGTTGGAACCACGCGCGAGTGAATAATACATGCCATTTCCCATTTTTTGATGTGAACTAAATAAATCAGTGTGTTTGTGCATGTATTTAATTTACCATCTACAGTTTAACAGCGAAAAACTTAGAAAATACGCAACCACCATGTGACTGCAGCATTTAAAGGACCAATAGATTTGTTTTTTACAGGAGATCTCTTGCCGTTAACAAGTATTAAAGGGGAATTACTGTTTTTTTTTTCAACCTGGACCTTATTTCTGGCATAAAATCTGATCGTTTACTCACCCTTTTTAACTTTGGTGTCATTTCGACGCCACGTACTGTATATCGATATAGTGGGAGTGATTGGGGCACCGAAACGCAGCCTCAAAATGACGCATTACGTGCTGCAAAACACATTCATTTCACCAATATTTTGTTATGATACGCTAGTGCTATTCCCCGTTTCCGGAGTTATCTGTTATTTATTAGCAGACATGCAGCGGTTTGTTGTTCTCTGTCCAGCTGTTCCTCATTTGCCTCCGCATCCTCTTTTCAACAAGCTTGTCATCGTATACTCTGGCTCAAAGCGGTAAGGACGTCCATCATAAACAAAGTCGTCGTCCACAACCTCAGAATCAGAAAAATATTCAGTCATGTTGCAAAAAACTAGCAGTAGCAAATTACAGGTAAACAAGCCACATGGCGTGCATGCGGCGCTCAGAGATGACGTCATCCAGGTCAGAGGTTAGTAGGTCAATCTGCAGACCCCGGGTGATGATAACAGGTAACTCATGACTCTACGGTTAATAGCACTAGCATATCATAACAAAATATTGGTGAAATAAACGAGTTTCGTGGCAGATAATGTGTTATTTAGAGGCTGCGTTTCGGTGCCCCATTCACTCCCATTATATGGATATACATGGTGCTCCACTGGATCATCCAGACTCCAAAATACACTAAAGTTATGTGGGTGAGTAAATGATAGTATTTTATGCCGGAAATAAGGTCTAGGTTGTAAAAAAAACAAAAAACAAAAAAACAGTAAATCCCCTTTAATTAGAAACATTGAAAGTTTTTCATTTAAATTCTTTCCAAGGAAATAAAATCTGCAAACTTGAAAGCATCTCAGTAGTTCCTGCAGCTACCGTATACGTGCCAAATTCACATTTTATCAAGAGTTCCAGTGTATACTTTGTGTACAAAAAAGAACAACGGCGCGAAAAGCAACGTGGCGCATTCATGTGGTTGTCAAAGGAGACTGCATATCTTAGAGAAGCGATAAGAGCAAGATCTGCCTTTTGATCCAACTTACGTAGAGTTACAGTTTGCCAGCCAAACTTGGAGTAACCCACTTCCCGTAAAGCATAGAAGCCGTCCCCTGTAGTAGTAGTACTGTATGCATTGCTCAGTGTGTAGTGGAAGAGTACACATCAGCTGGTTATCGCAGTGTATGGTAAATAGGCAGTGAAACACACTGGTATGGTCCTTTAAAGCTTTAGTTTGTAGCAAGCACTACTTCAACATTTGGTTTACTGTGCTACTCACGCGCACTCGGAGGGATGCTACTGACAAAGCTGATTGATAAACGACCGTTTTGTCCAACCACTGACTTCCTGCCGCTGGATTTTAACTTAGATTGAATTTCAAGCTCCAATGAGATGTCAGAGTTAACACACTAGAAACCCTCTCAGGGAAAATGTTGCTGTCAATGCAGAGACATTTTGGCTTTCCCTCCTCCTTTCTTGGGCTGTCTCCCAAACGTCCTCATTCATCATTCATTCAAATAAGCTTTGAAGGAATGAACGTTTACCCCACCTGGTAGATTAGAAAGAATAACTTGGAGCTTAAAGAGAACTCGAGAAATGTCTTACATTTGCTTACTTTATGCGCTGTTTCCACCGTGGGATTTTTGATTTGACGTGGGTAGATTAAATGAGAATTTAGTTCTTTGTGTAATTATGTCAATATTTAATAGATGAGTGCATCAAACAGGCATTGCATTTTTTTGCATTATGAGGACGTGCATAATTGAAACCATTCCACTTAATCATGAAGGCCTAGTTTTGAAGATAAGTTTTCAGTAAAGTAGCGATGAAAGTTAAGGTTTGGATGAGTCCGCGCAAAATAAATATAATGTCTTCAAAAGTAATAGAAAACACAACTCTGTGTGTGTGTCTAACTTTTTTTTTTAAATTTCACCTTTGAACAATATTACCACTTCTGAGTTATTTAAATAAAAACTATTTAATTCAGCACTAAGATGGGGAGGATTAATATGCCCTTATGACAGTAAGCGCATCAAAGATTTTACAGAGCCTATCACTTTACAAGCTTACACCAAAGCCCTCTTGGCCCCCCGTGTCTATGCCCTCTCATGTAGGATATGAATGTTATTAATAAATCTCATCAACATTGCACCAGTCCAAACATATATATTAATTCCAGTGTGTCCAACTCTCTAAAAATCAAAAGAGGAGTCTTTTTTCATCTGATACTGGGGCCATTTTCATTTCATCAGTGCGGCTAAAATAGCTTCTCTAAAATTCCAAAGAGCTAAAGTGGCTGGGCAGTTTTAATGTTCTAAATGAGTAACAAGGATTCTCATGGATGAGTGCAATTATTCTTAGAGGTTAATGTTAGACTCCTGAAAAGTGCCACTGTAATTGATAAATGGGTGTATAGCCCAGAGATGTATTCAAGGTTACTGGACTGCAATGTGCCTGGAGCAGCTCTTAGACTGAATTATTAAAGACAGCTCTTTTCCCCATTTCATGGGATGGAGCAGGAGCGTCAAAGATAAAATGTTAAAGTCACCAGAATGTGCTGTTACCAAGTATTTTGTTGGTCACGACTGTATATATTTAATTTCCAGTACGGTGTATACCTTCATGTTATGAGGGCTCCTTTGTAAAAATAAAAAAAAGCTAAGTTTGTAATTTGCTGAGAATTTGCCGGTTGTGTCAAGTGTGGATTATTCGGGAAGTGGCGATGGGAGGGATGCTGCACTCACTGCCACGTGGACTCCGCTTTGAGTGCATTTAAGAAAAAAAGAAACGGGATAAACAGTTTACAGTGTTTCATGTGAAGAATGTGTATTCATTATTTTTCCAACAAAGGAGACCTTACCAGGAAATTTGAGAGCATTCTTCTCAAGGTTTAGATACAACAATAATAAAAAAAAAGTTCTTTGTTGTTGCTATGCTCACTACCGCACCGTGGTGCAGCGCTGTAAATAAGGGTTGCAGGCAACAATGTTTTTCCAGAACATGCTCGGTATATATATATCAAAAGGACTGAGTGCCATGGAGCGTGCCGCTTTCAAAAAATAAAATAAGAGAAACCGCCGTCTGATAGCCACTGCAATGATGTGAAAATAAAATACACAACTTTTTTTTACAACAAAAACCTAAAGTATCACTTTAGTTCTATAGTTTCAAGATTTAGCACTATAGCTCCTTTTTTTTTTTTTTTGCTGCATGAAAACGGCCATCATTTGTTGTTAGCTCTTTGCTGTGCTCTATCTAATGAGGCAAAAAATGGAAAGGAGAATTTCATGTTATTCTATACTGACTCCGTCAGAGTCCCTGTCTGCCACTTGATGGTGGCGGAGGGAATTTCAAAGACTTAGCGATTGTTTAAAACAACTGCCTATATTTGAAATGAGAGCTAAATTTACATATGGTACCCCTGATCATCTCAAAATGAATCTAAACGTGAACTAATATTCCCTGCAAAATTTGGTATAATGATTAGTGGCAACCTTTGCAACCTTAACACCTTTAAAGTAACCCAATAGAAGTAGTAATAGCTGATTTATACTTTTTCATTAAGTTGATGCAGAGGCTACGGCGACAATGCAGACTCCTACTCCCCAAAATGTACCGCACTTTAGTATTTCCGGCTGTTTCTCCATCTGCACAATTTTCAAATTGATTGTTTTGGATCAATACAGATGGAACACATTGAGGAAGGTTAACTGAGGAGGTTTTGGCGATCCAAACATTTGTATGACTCTTCTTCTTTGGCAAAATTTCATTGAAAGTTTCAGTCACTATTGTTTAAAGTGAAACAGGAAGTAGTAGAAATAAAAATGAACCCGAAAAGCAAAAAAGACACATCGCCGGTAAGCGTTTGGGTGGCATTGTTACAGAGCGAGCCAGACTGAAAAGGCAGAAATATAAATGGCTCACACTGGCGTAAGCTACATACGTAGGTTAAGGTCCTGCAGTGTTATAAAAGCGCCTTAACTCGTAATCAAAGTATTTACTCATCTTTACTTTTAAAATTTAGAGTCTTACTAATTCTAGATGTTATCTGCCCAAGCAGAATGTGAGCATATGATATCAAAGAACAGTCAAGCCACATTCAGTGAAATAATTTCAGAGGTTGCAGAGAAAATGCCAGTTAAAAAAACAAAACAAAAAATAGAAAACCACAGCTAATGAACATTCTGCTTGTGCTTCACCTGCCTGCCCACTTGGATCCAATACTAATTCTGCTCTCCCACGGCAAGACCCACCGCAGCTAGAGAGCAGCTCTGATGGCAAAGATTTCCCGGCAGGTGCAGCTAAAAAGCGGCCCAACGGTAGTGACCCGCATCGCCACGTCTGTTTTGTCGGCAGTGATGGGAAAATGTTTCTGAAAATTCTGTCTGAAAATAAATTGTGACTGCTTGGACGAAAGGTGCCCTTAGTTGACCGAGTTCCCCTGAACCACGGCCTTTCTGGTCCACATTTTGTTATTTTAAGCCGTTATGTATGAGCTGCCTCCACTAGCAAATACATTAGGATGCAAGTTATGAGATATATATATCAAAAAAAATTCGAATTCCACAAGTTTACGACATAATTTACAGTGTAACAGATGTGCTCAGTTGAAACTTAACAAACAACAAGTAAATTGTTCTGCAACTGTGTAAATATGTGGAAATTAACTTTGATTTAAGCGCTGTTTGTCTACATATTTAACTAGAAACGGGTTTCAATACAAAATAAATGTCCTTGAATTATCTCAGGGAGAGTTCTTAAACAGTCCTAGTATCAAAGAACAAAGAAGTACACTAATACAAAATGCAAAACAACTTATTCTTATAGCTGCTTGGTATGTGGGCCTCTTCTGTTTCCAAAGCACCCCACGGGACCACTCATTTTATCCCACACACTGTGTACAGCCATCCAATTCATTTTAGCTTACATTTTTATTTTTATTTTTTTTACACAGGGTTGACAGCAGTGCATACTACTTCCAGGAAATGAACCTCCCACTGCGAGGTCATTCAAGCTCATTCGCTTGTTGCAAAATAGATGCTTACGTACATAATTCATCATAAACTAAATCACTTTATCTGTCTATACTCCCCGACCTGCTGTGATAAAGTGCAACTTATTGTCTACCATGTGGCTGCCGCCATTTGACTTTCCGTTATTTTCCCTGGGGTTTGACAAATTCAACTACATAATTTACACGCACATTTACGCACGAAGTCCCTGGCAGACCCAAAAAAAGGGTTAAAATGACATGAACATAGGTATGTACAGTGATTGTTATACTATTAAACTGAGGAAATAAGGGAAATAATACGCAGACATGAATGCAACTGACTTATTGGCTAGTACTAGCACAGCTAGCTGAGTTAGCTAACTGTGCAGCTAGCTAACTCAAATAGTAGTTAGTTTTGACTTTAAATCGGTAGCTGCTGGGTGCATACAGCTGAAATATTGCTAAACTGGTTAGGAATGGAAGTTAATTATGCCAGAGTGAATCGGATCGGGTCAGAGCCAGAGCAAAGGGCAAACGGCTAAAGTTTCAGTCCATTACTTGATATGATTTACAATCAGCGGACACAGGAGGAGGTAATTCAGGAAAATTTCACATTACCGCCAGTCTTGCATGTGAGAATTACTGCAGGTCAACGCATTGCAGGAGAGAAGACAGACACCCTCGAGGAAGAAGGACGATGAGTCAATCTACAGAGTGAATCATCTAGTTAGTTTTGTTTTTGTTGTTTAGCTGATCCAAAGAAGGCAACGCAACACAGAAACATGATGTATGTTATACACTATACGGTGTTTTTTTTATATAATTGTGTCAAATGTTTATATATTTTGAAGACATTTTAGTGATGAGGACAAATGTCTTTCTCTGTTTTATTACATTATACACTGATCAGCCATAACATTATGAAAGTGAATAAAATGGACCATCTTGTGACAGTACCGTGTTTTTTCTGGAAAACTTAATAGTAGTATTAAAAGTTAAAAAACATAAATCTCAAACCTAGCCCTTTACAAAATACTATCTCTTATTCACACTGTGAAAGTATTACGACTATTTTTTTTTTTTTTTTCTTAACACATATCATCTTTGCCACACCTGAACATTTCTGGAGCAATGTGACATTTACATATCTTTTGCATGTTTGTACAGCGTAAACAATATTTCTACTAATTCCACTTTTGTACATAGTTCTTCCTTATTTTATGTATTTAATTTCTATGCTTAGCTAAGTTTATTTCCTTTATTTTATTGTTTATGTAAATTGTGTTAAGGGAACTTGCAGAGTAAGAATGTCATTGCTCAGTGTAACCTTTGCTGTGTTTAAGACAATAAAACTTCTTGACTCTTGAATCTATTATTTCTATAAAAGACACGGTTAATAAACTCACATATGGCGTCTGTGTTTTATCAGTTTCTCTGGTTCAAATCTTTCAAAGGCTCTCAATATATTCTGCTTTTTACATTTTTTTTCCAACTATACATCAGTGTTAATGTTTATACCATAATTTTAAATTCAGATTTAAAATAACAGCAGCTCGCCCAGATAACTCTAGTGTGTGCTGCCCCCTTTTTGAAAATGATTGCTTTTTACAGCCCACAATACCGATGGCTGTGGTTTTTTTGTTTTTTTAAAAAAGCCAGAGTGCACTGTAATTTAACCTGGCATACATATTCCGTCGTCGGCCTGTCAAAAGTGGCTTGAGCCGAACACATCACATCACACTGTTTTCATCTCAAAGTTAAAATCGATCGGAAGAGCACCTGGAGGGCTGGAAGAGGAGTGGGAGGGTATTAGGGTAACTGTCCCTCTTGGTCCTTGACATCCTTCTGTGATGATGACCCAGGCACACTGTGACCCACCGTCCACTCTGCTTCAGTAGAGGTCAAGATTTATGCCACCGCTGTGAACTCGAGGTCATGCATCCTCCCTCCGGCAGCTGCTCTCTGTCTCAGCGTGCTGGCTGCACAAGTTTCAATTCTCGAGAGGAAATAAAAAAAAAAAAAAAAAATGGGGGAGGACAAAACCACGGTCCACATATTGCATTTTGTTTTCTTGGTTTAAACGCCGCTATTCGTTGTGCTCTTTGGGCCTGCCGTTGTAATTTATATGATGAAAGAAAGAGCAACAATACAATACATTTCAAGAGGAACTGCATTGTATTTTTATTCATTTGTATTTTTCTTTTCACACACAAATTCCTGCCGGCACACGGAGCCCTGTCATCTAGAAATTACATTTATATAAAAGTATTTTTCACTGCCAACATATATTGAACAAAGCTAACTCTAGATATTTCCTATCAGCAAGGAAATTATGCAAATTTGGAAAACTGAAAGTATGTTCAAGCTTAACGTATGAGTAAAATACTACTGGTGACGTCACATTTCATCAGAATATCCAGTGGAAGCATTGTTAAAACTATTCTTCAGTTAGATACTGACAGGATGACTTAATGTTTAGCATCAAGCATCTCAGTCAAATGCTGGGTTTGTTTTCTTTGTTTGCGTGCAATTCACCTGGCTTGTCCAGTTAAGGCCCAGGCGTGGGTTCTCTCCAGGTGCTCCGGCTTCCTCCCACCGTGAAAAGACATGCTCGTTAGGCTCATTTGTGATTCTAAATTGGCCGTAGGTGTGAGTGTGAATGGTTGTCTGTATCTCTGCGTTTGTCCAGGATTTACCCGACAACAGCTGGGTTAGGCTCCAGCCTCTCCGCCACCCTCCCTTCAGACGACAAGCAGTAGATTAATGAATGAATGTATTTTTGTGTATATATGTAAACTGCATATGTAAAGTCATCGGGTATGGACAACTTCGACTTCCTGGTTCCTCCCATGCTCCGCCTCCAACTCCAAGTTCCACCAATCCGACCGTTGCCCTCATCAGGAGTGCTGTTTAAAAAGCCTCGTGATGTAGTGTGGAGAAGAGTTTGTATGTGAAGCCTCATTGTCAGTTGTGTGTTTTTGTTTGAGCTTCTGGAACCACCTTTGTCAGGATTAGAATTACCTCTTGAGCTAGGTCAAGGTTGAAGTGTTTTTGCCAAGTTCTTGCTGCTGAGAAACATTAGGTTTACATAGAGAAACGTTGGCTAAGTTCTTCTTTTGTGCATGCTATGTTGGTGTTAAGTTGCACCTGGTGCTCATTTCCCATCATTTAACAATCACCATCCAATTCTCAAACCTGTTTCCACCTGGTTCTTTTTAAGTTACGCTCCTTTTCCTAGAGTGAGCTGAATCGTAACTCCTCTAAATTGTGTGTTTACGCAAACACAATTCACATGTCCTGTGTCTTGCAACAGAATTTTGTGTGGGTCGGAGATACTTGATCAGTTTGGGATCTAGTGAACTTGGAGGCCAGGTCAACGCCATGTGTTGTTCTTCATGTTTTTTTAATTGTTCCTGCTGGGAATGGCTGCTGCCATCAAGGAGTGTAATTGCTATGGGGTGGGGGTGCCTGGTCTGGTCTAGGTGGGTGCTACATGTCTAAATAACATCCACTGCCAGCGGAACATCGATGGTCAATGTTATTGATGTCTCTGTCAGTGGTTTTAATGTTGTGGCTGATTGGTTTATATGATAATACACAGCATTACTTGCCTTCTGGATGATACCATGCTGGCTTAAATCTATCAGTTACCTTTCAAAAGTTCAACCCAAATCTTCAAAAAGTATTTTTGGGTCTTATTAATGATTCATGATTATCTGTTATCTCAGCAGTGCTCCGAATCTCAGTTGCATTTGATTTGCCGCACTCAAAGAACCAAACTTTTTCTTTGGACTACTCAACATTTGTGCCTCTGTTCATAAATGATGAAGTCAGTGTGATGATTAACATGCTTTGCTGGGAACTTCAACAGCTTACAGTATAATCTAATGCAGAAGTCCTGAACTAAAAACAAATTTAGTTTAGCCGACACATATCATGTGCGGTATCTACACAACCAGATTACAGTATGTAATAAATATATAAGAAAAAACCTTGCTTGAACATACATCCTGAAATGTCCCTTCAGGCTTCCTGCTAGTGGGTGGGTGGGCCAGCTGGGGGAAAGGGGAGGGCTGCAGAGGCAAGCTCAGCACTTAATGAATATTCAGCAAGACATCGCTGAGTGTCAGCTCAGCAGGTGGGGAGGTTGTGATGTGGTGAACGCACGCCCGCTTTGCCGTTGCTGCGGCTGCCAAAGGAAGTCACAGATTTTTTATTTTGAATGCACTGTTTCTCTGCGGAAGATGCTTTGATGCAATGGCTGCATCATTAATCACAACATTACCCGCCAGTGTATGCCGCAAGCGTATTATGTGCACAAGTGGTCCTTGATAACATTCATTGATACCCAATCATCTCATCACAATGTGATGTTGATGTAAACACTTTTTTTTCACTCCTCTTACTCCAAATTAGATGTTATAGAAATGTTCTTTTTCGCTCCGACTTTTGGTTTTCCGATGATTTAAAGAGCACCCCTGTAGGGTGCAGGTGCACTGCCATTTTGCTGTGCTGAAGTTTCTGCCTATAAAGGTTTACTTATTAGGAAATTCAAGCATTTATATCTATGCTTTTATCACAACCCCTTATAGGGCACTCATTGGAATATATGGAATTCAAAATTTCAAACCACTTTTCAGACAACTTTTTTACTTTTGTGAAATCTTTCAAAATATTATTTTTTTCTGGAGAAAATCAGGATGAATGAATTTACCATGTATGCTTCCTTGCTCTCAAGTGGTAAACAAAAGTAAACATGTATTTTAAACCAGTGCTGATTCAGGTACTTGTGTGCACATTAGACGACGCTAGGACACTTCTTCGTGGTACCTTTTAAAGCAGTTACACTTGTGTTGAGTGTTGCTTTGATCTTCACTAGCACAGTTAGGAAAAATAACTGAACTGAGAAGCAGCATAGGGACGCAATTTAAAATGTGTGCTGAAGTTACCAAATGTGCTTCCCTGGCCCATAAAGGGTTTAGGGTACTAAGAGACATAGGCGGCATAACCTATGCACAGAGCCTATATGAGGGTGCGAGACCTTAATGCTTGTGCGCTCATCGGTCTAGCTCGCTCTGAAAAACGCACTCAAACGTTAGTCTTTTTGCTAATTGTTAATTTTTCCGTCTTTACTGATCCAAAACAAATTGTGGAGATGGAGAAGCAGCTAGAAAAACGTGCTACTACCAAGCGGACCAATCATGGCTCTCACAGTCTGTGTCCCCGTGATGTGTAGTTACCTGTTTGGGGAGGTACACATCAGTACAGGTTCTGCTATGGTCTGCGCTGTCGCCGTAGCTATGGTGTCAAATTGACATCTAAATAGTCTAAAAAGCCTGTTGGACTACTGCGGTGCCCTTTTTCTTGGGTTGAGCCAGACGTCACTTGTAGACTACAGTTGGTTCAGAACTTGAAACTGAAACAAGTGTATGTTACCCCTATATTTTCCGACTGATTTTAAAATGTATTTGTGTTTACATGTCTTCATGGCCTTGCCGAACAACATCTATCTTTAGTTTTGTTTCTAATTCTCAAGTGTTTTGATACTTTTGTGCTTTTTCTTTTTTACCTGTTCTCAGTGTACAGCACTTTGGCCAACTGTGTTCTTTGTAAAGTGCTTTATAAATGAAGCTGAGTATTTATAAGGGTCATTCTTTTTTTTTTTTTCTTTTTGTAGCAGTAGTTTTTTAGGGTTAGGGTCACCTTAACCCCAGGTAGCATATTTTACTGAGCAATTTTAAATTAGTATTGTGTGCCACTAGATTCAACTCAACAAATCTGCAGAGGGAACAAAATGTTGCAAGTTCTCCACATCAGTCTTAATGAATTTACGTTAAAAAAAAAAAAGCTGACTAAAGAATCATTATTTGAACATATTTACCTTTTCACAGTAAATGTAATTGATTAAAGTGACCAGCACAATGTGCATTGTCAACCTTTTGTTTTTACACTTTCAGATTCTTGTGTTGGGCTAATAGTTAGTGGAACAAATATTATACATTTTAAAGATTTTTGACTTAAATTTACACATTAAACAGGGAACAAAGTGATTTTAGGATTTAATTTATGCCCCTTTTTTCTTGTTCTGAATTTGTCAGATGTGCTGTGTAATTTCCAGAAATACTGTTATCACTACTCGGCCATTACCATCTCTGTAAAACTGAAAAGGGCTGTTAAAACTTTTACCGCTTCCTTATTCATTAAGGCACAAGTACAGTCATTTTCTGAAGCACTAAGCGGAGCTTTTGGTTTCATCCAAAATGAAAGTGTGCGATTGAGGAAAAATGCAGATCCTATGTGTGGTAGTCGGTGTGTTTTCCATGGCAACCGGGAACAGCGAGGTTCAGCCACAATCATGGCCTTTTCATTTCAGGTTTTTTGATAACTTTGCTCTCTTTCTCGCGCTCGGGCACGGTGGGTATTAATGAAACAATAACCCTAAAAGGTTGCAGCGTTTCTAAGCGCTGCCATCAAGGCTGCTCTGCAAAGACGTGTGTGAATGCTGAAGTCAGAAACAGGCCATCTAAACTAAATATTATGCAGATGTGCTCTGGCATTTGAGAAGATCGGTTATTTTCAACGTATCGGTGTGTACTTTGGGATGTTGCTCGGTCAGCTGGAAACAGTATTTCTCGTTTGAACAAAGGAATCTCATTGGCCATCATGCTCATGTTGCTTACTTCCTCTTGCAACCATCCTAAGGCTCATTTAGGGTACTGTGAGACATTTATACTTGTGCGCTCATCACTCCCAAACGTTAGTTGGCGCGGTGTCTTTTTTGTCAGTCAGATTTATTTTTGTTTCTACTTCCTACTTGCCAAAATTTCGCCGAAGACAAGTTGTACAAATGTTTGCATCTCCCAACATCCCCAGTTAACCTCTGCTGTATCCTTATTGATCCTAAGGAATCAATTGGAAAATTGCGGACATGGAGAAGCAGCTGGAAATACTAAAGCAGAAATACGCTACCACCAAGCGGACCAATCACAACTCTTGCGGTCTGCATCGCTGCACAGGGTGTAGTTACATTTCTGGGAGGGTGCGTGTCAGCTATGGCGTTAGGTCTGCACTGTCACCATAGATTCTGGGTCTAAACTGCCTGTAAGTGTCACACAGTACTGCCCTACACCACATCATTACTTAATTTAAACATGCAGGCACATGCATTTGTCCAAAGCATAAATAATAAACAGCAGTGTTCTCTTTTCCACAGTTCCTCCTTTTTTTTTTTTGTTTGTTAAGAAAATGAGACGTCCACAGCTTTTCCCACTCAACACACGCCATTAGGGAATACATTACCCTACTAAGGGCCCGGCGCAGATAAGAGCCCCGACACATCCATCCATTTCTGTTGGACTGTAGAAGCGCTGCTCTGCGCTGTCGTCGTAGCTACGGCTAAGTCTGACCCGCCTATAAGGTTGATGGGAGTTTTACTTAAATTTGTTCTTTGGTTTTGATCAGCTATTTCTCCACAGAAGTCCCACTTTCAAAGGGAGGAATATAAACCCCTGCCCTCCATCTTATTTTTCGACGCACTCAAAAATGCCTGTACTGTGTTTGCCCTGTATTGATTCGGTGGAGCATCCTGGCTGCCCTTACATCGTTCTGTGCTTGTACTTCCAAGTTGTAAACATGACTTGACTTGCACTGAAGAATTTATAAGCCTGACCATCAGAATCTTTTGCTGCCTCTATTTTCGTTCCGTTGACACATAAAACGTCTGGACATCTCAAAACGGGAGAAAATAAATAATGTATTCGTATTATTGCATCCAGTTCCTTCCTCCCCTCTGTAATGCGGCGCGTGTGATGTTCTACTCGAGTGGCGAAATATAAATACTATTATGAAAGCTACATGCAGCTCGGTACTGTCACAGCGCTGATGCCCCGTGTTTACACAGCCTTCACAAACCCGCACCTCCAGCTGAAACGTCCCTCTATCCATACGGGACGTTTTTGTGCATCAAATATTAATGTCGTACCGGGAGAAAATGGTCGCTCCAAAAAAGGGATGACCTACTTCCCACATTTAGCCCCAAAGGAACGGTCTTTGGAAAAACATGAGAGAGGGATGTTTAGCCAACAGGGCTGCTCTTTAAAGCCTCAGATGAACACGGTTTTTAATCGCACCCTGGTTCTGCTTGTCTCTTATTCTTGTCCGAGAAATCCACACGAAGTCACCGTCAGCGTTAAAATGGAGAGTCAGCATAAATAAATAAATTCAAAATGTATAATAATAAAAAATATATTGATAAAGGTTGTCGGCCACATCGCAGAAATGGCGGGCATGGTGGGATAAGGGGAACTAGAGTAGAGTAATAACTGTTATTTCCAGGTGCAGGAAATAACCTATGCTGCATATTAAAGAGGGTATGGAAAATGCACTCTGCTGGTAAGTAAGTAAGTATGGAGGATGCAAACAAAAAAGAAAAAATAGACAAAGGATGTTATTTTGAAAAGGTTTTCAAGGTTATTGTTTCTGTTCCGCAACAGGAAAATGGGACCCCGCACGCCAGGAATTATAGGGCTGTAAAGTGACATTTAGAGGCCTTTGCGCATGAGCTGTAATCCACGGCGCTAATATTAGAAAAAGAAAAGGGTGCACCGCGTGTCGACTTCCCACGCGGCGCAGAGACGGGAAGGCTTGGAAAAAACGAATCAAGGCGATCGATTAAAAAAGTCACAAAACATTCCTGATTTTGCACCCGTTTGTTGAAAGATGGCAAAACCACCAGTTGCACGAGTTAATGGTGCACTGAATGTGAACGGCGATGGAGCTGGCAGAGGTTACCGACTGCTGTCAATCATTCGCTCATTTCCATGCCGTCTGAGTCCTTATGTAAACACCTCTTTTGTCAGAATGATGAATCGCGCCAGGTGCAATATTTCAAATGATGTTCGTGACCCTTCAAGGTTGCACGGAAAGGTCGCAAACGCTGCACGCGTAGTAGCCTTCAAAATGATAATACATCTCTGCAGACTCAGACTCGGGACAGGAAAGCCTCATACGTACACTTCAACAACACCCTACCCAACCCAGAAACTCTAATCGATATGTTAAATTGATGATTGGGAAAAAAACATGTGGAATCAGAACCAGCCACAACATTAAAACCACTGATAGGAGAAGTAAATAACATTGACCATCTTGTGACAAAGTTGCACACATAGTAGCAGTCTTGTTTTTGTAAAATATTCTGCCTAGCTATCTGCAGTGGACATTTGGAGCAGTTTACATTTGGATGCTACGCTCAACTACACGGTTCAGCCATTTTTTTTTTCATCATCAGCCTCTGCAGCTCCCGCTTCTCTTCCACCACAAGCTGTAATGCGAGCGAGCCCGGATTCCTGCAGGCTATGTGTCGGCCCTAAACTTGAGCCGCTGCTTTTTTGTACTTTTTGGGGCACTTAGCGCTTCCTTCCCCGAGGCAACATGATGGTCATCACTCCATCTGGCCAAAAGCACCAGATCATGCACAAACCCTAAATGCTGTCTAAACTGCATCCGTTTCGCAGACCTTGCCTTTTCACTGGTTGTCACATGAGATTATTTTTGTTGTTGTACTGGCATTAGGCATAATAATGTCATAATACATACAAACTATTAACCATAATATGAACATATCCTCAGTTAACCAAAATTCTATACTGTAATTGTGTAATTTAAGTTATATTCATTTGTATATGTGCTTATGTTCATACTTTGTACTTACTACTTCAGCACTTCTGGGCGGATGCTAACCACATTCTACCTGAAACTGTGTAATGACAATAAACTAATATTCTGATATTTCCACGCATTTTCTTGTTGATTACCACTTCTTCTGGTCTAAAGGATTGTCAGTATTGAATTAATTATGCGACTGCTTGGTAATGATGAAGCTCATAAAAAGAATAATTTCCGTGGAAAACTGCAGTGCAGCTTCAGAATTGGCACAAGGACTCGTGTGCCGGTGATCCCCCTGCGAGAGAAGAAGCTCAGATGCCGAATAAATACGCAGATGCGCATGTGTGAGCGGCCGCACACACGCACACATACACAAACAGGAAAAGTAAACAAGAAATAATCACCACGCAGTCATTAAAATCTTTTTTTTTTTGGAAGTTACGCGTGTCATAAAAAGAATAAATTTGTTTTCCCAGTGTCTGTCGTGCATATTCACACTGTTTTCTATCCGACTGAGTCATGTCCTCGCTTATACCCCTTTTAGGGTCACGAGGTGCTGCGGTTCATTCAGTAAAACCTTGGTGGAAAAAGACATAGACTGTATATAAAGATGGGCAGCGGAACAGATACTCAAAAATTAAGTCAGAGCAAGTAGAGCTCCCCCTGGTGACTGGCTGCAGTATAGGTCAGAAGCTCCACCCCCTCCATGATAGTGGATGGGACTTGAGCCAAACTAACTATTTTTTTTCCAAGAATGCTTTCTGTCATTTTAGTCAGTTAATATTAGTTATATTCAAGTGTCAATTTTTTTGGCTAAGTTTTGTTTTAGTTATTTGACACTATAGAAACAGGTTGTGACATAATGGTGATTACAAGTTGCCATACCGGCTGCTCCATAAAGTGGTCAAGTGTGACCGTGAGACTTAAAAAATTAGTGCAGTCAAACATTTATTTGTAACTGGTGGAAGCATAGCAGAGCGTAATTTTAATTAAACAAAAATGCGAGTGAGTGTGGCGGGGCATCGATATCTTTGCTCCACTCTCAGAACGTACTGTGTAGACTCTGGCTGCAAAGTCGCACGATCGTGACGCCCGTATCCGCGGGAAAATGGCGTCAATTTGGCCAATGCAAAGAAGTGGGGACATATTTATATACAGTCTATGCTGGAAACCATCAAAAAGCCAGCACAGGTCACCCTTCACAGACCGAACAGATTAACTCATTATTCACACTCAAATTTATACCTGCAGGCAATTCAGAGCCTCCATTCCTCCCGACTTGCACATGTATGAATTGTGGGCACAAAACAAACAACAGAAGCACATACACACAGATGTGCTAACACCGGCAGAGAAACCGGGGCCAGGAGTCAAAAACAATTTCTTGGGCTGTGAAGCAGCGGTGCTGTGAGCAAGTCCTTGCACATTGAAATTCACCACTAATTCGCGATATGCCCACACATAGGAATTAAACACGTAGAGAACAGCCTCAATATGAGCTTCTAATTAAGAATTAAGTCCTCCACTTCTCTAAAGTTGAGATAATTTACACGCTGAATGGAAAAACTCCGCATTTAACATAAGGATTTGACGCCACATGTGAAAACACATCCGGTGCTGATATGAGAAAATACACTTAGAGTAAAATGTGGATACATCTTTGCACTCGCACATGTGCATAATTTTAAATCGGGATATTAATTCACTTGAGTGTGTTTGATGTGTGTGTGTGAATGCTCCTGAATTGGAAGCAAAGTCTGCTAGGGCGAAATATTAAGGCAACGGTGATGAATGAGCCGACCGCACTTTACAACATGTAAACATGCACTACCCACTCGCCATATCTCGAATCCATTAGCTATCAACCGGCGCCGAGTTAAAACTGTTTGTTTGTTTTGTTCCCCTCTCCCTCATTCCGTGCCCCTGCTTGCCTGAAACCCTCCAAGAATCACTACCTTTTTTCCGTTTTCCAATTTCAGCCGCTTCCTCTGGAGCGAGGTTTGATGAATGTCGCTCACATTAGGGTGACCTCCGAGATAACCCCTCCTTTCTTTCTCAAGAAAATTCATCAGGCAGAGTCAGGCAGCCCCAGGGATGTGTGATTCAGCACTCAAGGTGAGTGTTTGTCACAGGGGCCTCAGATGGCCAGATATTGGTGAGGAGTGAGAAGGACAGCGATGTGCTGTTTGTGCTGCTCTTATATCCGTGCAGACTCAGCCGGGACATGCACGCCCATGCAGGACGTACACATCAACAACACCCAACCCACCCCAGAAGATCTAATCAATATTTTGAATTGGCAATCAAAAAATAACATGTATTATAAGTTATTCTCATACAGAGACTTTTATTTTCCCCCACAGCTCTACAGGACACTATATAAGTTTTGTCCAAAATCTGCTTATTTGGGTCATTTCTATCTTTACAGAGTGTCAACTCTGAACAAATGATCACCGGCAGTGTTAACATGCTGACAGATGGAATAATTACTTAATCAGAACCAATATACACCAATCAGCCATAACATTAAAACCACAGGAGATGTGAAAAACATTGACCATCCTGTGACGATTCAATGTTCTGCTGGAAAACGAATGAACCTGGTATTCATTCATGTGGATGTTACTTAGACATGTAGCACCCACCTAGACCAGACCAAGCCCCCTCACCCCATAGCAATGACTCTCCTCGATGGCAGCAGCCATCTCCAGCAGGATGCAGCCTGACACAGACGCACACAAAAAAAGGAACTGCTTAACAACTCACAAAAACATGAAGAACAGCACAAGGTGTTGACCTGGCCTTCAAATTCACTAGATCCCAAACTGATCAAGTATCTGTGGGATGATCCACAGAGGCCCCTCCCCTCAAAGGTCCCCCACTAACAGTATTCTGTTGCCAGACACCACAGGACACCCTCAGAAGGCCCATGTCCATTCTCTGATGAGTTACTGGTGGTCTTAATGTTATGCCTGATCGGTGTACATGACATTTATGAATCTTTGGTTCATGCATGGAGCCGTTTGCACGCAGGATGTCACCGCGTGCTGCTTCAGCTTTTATATCATTTGTATTAGTGTTGCTGCTTGTGTGGGAGGGTGCGTGGCAAAGGTGTGAGAGATGGTGATGTTTTTTGGGTTACTTTAAGCTATTGTTATATAATTATTTGTTGCTATCAGTTGACCAGTTGAAGATTACAAAAATAAAAAAATCTGCTGTGCGCTCAAAGCTTCTTGTGTCGTCTTTTTGTTGGCGGATACATTAACGAAGACCAAACAAAGTAAAGTGCTGCCTTGAAACAGTGCCACGAATGTCAAGATGCAGTCAAAAAGCAGCATGCAGTCAAGTCCCTATACCACACATATGTCAGCGACACATTTCTGACACATGCTATGATGGATAAACATACTTACTGTTTTCAGCACATCTGTAAAATTGATTCATCATAACAGGAAAAAAAACAAGGATGTCTTTGTTGTTTATAAATGAGCCTCACATGTCAAACCTTTGTTTCGCGTTTTTTAAACCCACTGTACATCATGAAAAGGTGAGATCTAAGCCCGGCTGAATAGGGAATGACAGTTGTTTGTCACATCATTTGCAGCATTTGTTGCAAAGCACAGCACAGTTCCTGCACAAGTCACAAAAGAGCAGAGATGAGCGTGACTTCACATCTCACCCCTGCAAAAGGTGTAGCGGGAGCAGCAAAACAACAGGTAGGAGCAGCGACAGTGCGAACGCAAGCAGTGGCCTGTGTGACACAGCAGCAACGTGATCAGCAACCACTTCATCACCTTAGTGGGTCAATCCCTTCCAAAATCCACTAAATCCATCCTTGAACCCTGGGAGCAATCCAGCAACTCAAGTGTGGTGCCTTTATGGTCCAAGTCCAAGTGGTCAAATTAGTGTGAAAAGGATGTGCAGTGGGGAAAGTATCAGCCTTCAGTTTGGCATTCATTCATGGTATGGTGAGAATTTAATTATACAGTTTATAACAATTCAAATATGTTTTTTATACATAATTAGCTAATATCTATATAAAAGCATTATTCAAAGTAGGTGCTTCACAAGCCTTAGACCCTGTCGAAACAATCAAACTGCTCAAAGGTTAGTTTAATCAAGGAAAACAGTAACGCATCTCATTTCCTCCCTCACTTTAAGTTGGGTAATTTATGGTCCACCTCACTTCCTTCTCACGTCTCCCACGTCTGACACCTGGGCCCGAGTCTGAAGCCGTGCGTCTGATGAAGAGGTTGTGGAGAATGCAGCATGGCTTCATGGATTTGCATTCATTTTGGGGTTTCTAAAGTGTCCTACCGGTGTGACAGAAGCGGCTGAATATCAGTGTAAGGACACAAATGTGCACTCAGTCGCTGCAACCGGTGATGGCGCGCAAACGTAATGTTGCCTTTCTTGCAGCGGTGACAAAGGTAATACTCCAGCGTTCAATGGGTGCACACAAGAGTTAAAGGTTTAAACAAGAGTCTTCATTACTGATGTAAAATGATGTTTCTCTTAATTTTTGTTTTTTGTTCAACATACGATAATTATTTAATAATTTCCCTGAAGATTTCCCTGTGTTCCTTCCCATAACACCTACGACCCGACAGTACTTATAGTGTGTAACAGTAAGTTTAGTTCGGATAAGTGAAATCCTTAACCTTACAGAAACATAGCAGTCACATGTCAACGAGCAGCCTACGATATTCTCGTCTTTACCAGAAAACAGTACGGCTTAGATTTTAAGATAAGGTGATAAGATATGGTGTGAGTTTTAGTGATCCACCATAGGAGAAATTCAGGATTGCACGGTAGTAATCGGCCTACACCGATCAGGCATAACATTATGATCACCTGCCGAATATTGTGTAGATCTCCCTTGTGCCTCAAAAACAGTTCAACTAATGTCAGGACTTGGATCGGGCTTGTTCCAGTGCATCCCACAGATACTTGATCAATTTAGATCTAGTGAGTTTGAAGGCCAAGTCAATACATTGTGCTGTTGTTCATGAGTTATTCCTGACACTTTTTTTTTTTTTGGTGTGTGCTGCGACCATCAAGGAGTGTCATTGATATGGGGTGGGGGTGTGTGGTCTAGTCTAGGTGGGTGTAACATCCACATGCCAGGTCCAGACATTTTCCAGCAGAACATTGCTTTGCTGGTCACAAGATGGTCAGTGTTATCTACTTTTGCTGTCAGTGATTTTAATATTATGGCTGTACGTGTGGCAAGAAAATGAATAAATATGACAATTTTAAGCAAAGTAAAACTTGTAAAATCTCTTGCCAAGACAGGATTTGTTACCATGGCAAAAACAAAATAAATAAAAATAATGGCCTGCCACAGAACACAAAGCTCAGACTCTTCGCTGTAAGTCTGACCTTTGGCTTACATCACTGTCCGTCCGTCCATCCTCACTGCTTTGCTATTTATATGCTGATTGTTTATGTATGAGGACATGCCGGTAGAATTGTACAATCACTGCGTTCTTTGAGAACAAACGTCATGATCCTTAATGTGTTACATCAGGCACTGGCTGATTAAGATTCATGCCATTAGTATAATATCAAAAACTACAAGACAGCTGGCTATGAGTAAAAAAAAGTCTTTGAATAAATATTCATATGTTACTGATTTTGGCTTGTCTTAATTTAATACTGAATATAATGTGGCTGTGGTCAAGTTTATGTATGCACTGGTGTGCTCTGATAGGGCAGATGCAAACCTTGGGCAGCTGAACCAGCATCTGTCCAATGTAATTATCCAGATGTGAGATGGTGTGATGTTATTGCAAAAAGCTTGTGTATCCCCGGGCTGGGATGAGAATAATGCATGGGACCGATCCTCAACTGATTTTTACCACCATTTAATGCCGAACAAAAACTCAATTGTTTGTTGCGCACAAAGAAACTGACTTCTGTTGTAATGCAAGTCACAGATGCACAAAAAACTTCAAATAACATCCCACTACCTGGACAGACACACCTTCACCTACTGCACAGTTCATTCTTGTATCGATCAATCACGATTCAGTGAAAAAGAAACTCTCGGGTTCTCATTTCTGGCCATGAGATGAATTTTTCGCAAATGTCTGACCAAAGCTACAGTCGGTTAGAAGTAGTTTAAATCGCCTAATATACAATTCACTACTACAGCTCAGGATTTCATGTTATAATGTATTCGATGTGAAGACATTCAAGAAAGTGGGCAAAGAAAAACAATATTTTTAATGATTTTAAAGTCAGAATAATCAAATATATTTGGTCTTCTGAGCCATAATAAAACAGGAATAAAGACAGTACCCAATGACTTTGGACCATATAAAGGTGGACAAACAGTTGGTGCTCAAAGTGGGTTATTTAAAAATTGTCAAGGAGCAGGAATGGAAACTAAATTACATATAACTTTAAGGAACAATATGATTTAAATAAAAGAGTTATATAAAAAACACTTCCCTATTTCATGAATAGGGTAATTAGATATAGAGACTGAATCCATCTTTGTACCAGGCTGTATATCTTCTTTAAAGATGAGGATTTTAACATTTGTAGAAGTCTATTATTCATTCGAGGAATTGCGGCTTTTGGGCATTTTATCTCTGGGCAATGTTAAAGTGCCTGTTGACACCACAATTATATGACAAAGGACAAATGTATTCCAGTGTACTTGTGTTAAATGAAAGCAAGCCTTTAGATTTTTACCCATCCATCTGTACGTGTCTCCTTTAGAGATGGGATTTACGGCTCTTTGAAGGGAGCTGGATCTTGTGGAGCTTTTCCTTTAAGAGAGCCGTTCAAAAGACTGGCTCATTTTGATATTTATTTAATTTTAAGATGCCAGCTGTGGGGTATCTCATTTTATCCTGGAAATAATCACTGGGAGGAGTCAGATATCACCCCAATAAAGGTTGAATGAAATATGAATTCCAGATACTTTATTTACCCTATCCGAAATTCCGTACAGACCTTTGCGTTGACTGGGAAACAAACCTGTGTCAAGAGCTTGGAAGGCAGCTACGCTCAGGAGCAAATGCGGAGCTTGTGTGGGCATCTGTGTGAAGACGCTCGAAGCTGCGACTTGTTCCCTAGCATCCGTTTTAAAGAGCTGGTTAATAAAATCGGCTCGTCCGCATACGTCACATCTCTACTCGCCTTCATTTGTACACTTTATGGCTCTAAAACAAGGTCACCTGACATCCTTCATTGTTCTTGTCATTAGTGTTACAGCCACTAGAGAGCTTTGTCATTTGAATGTATTTGCTGAAACAAGTGATGGTCTCACACAACAACCAGAGGACGCTTGGCAGTAAAGCAGAACTGTGAGTGGTGATAAACTGCTTGCCCCGACTGGCTTTAAAAGCTACTCCCACATTTCAAACATGATACTCGGACTAGGACTCAAAATCATCCTGACTTCTGACACAAATATGTGAAAAACACGCAGCACAACAGTTCAGTTATTACTGCCTGAAATATCAGTATGAATATCATACTGTGTTTGGAATCCCTCACTTCAGTCAGAGCAATTTTTAATCACCTCTGTCTTTAGCTAAACTCTGCACAGTATTAAGCATGACGGAAATCAATTCCCCTAAAAGATCTTTTCCGCAGCAGTTTAGTCTCTCCAAATTTATTAATCTCCTAGATTAATTTGCATTAACAGCAGTGCAGGGCAGCAGGGACCTGGAATGCTTCAAATGTAGAGATCTATATTGTGGTTCCTCGGTTTACGGGGTGTTACTGCTTCTTCAAGTATATTCACAGAAAATCCCAGAGGTAATATAAAGGTTTCTGATCTCATTCAATCTCCCACTCAGATTTCTACTTCACGCGCAATGATTGTTGTCAAAGTGTTCGTAATCATACATATTTAATGCTGTGCTGCAGGACTGTTTAGCTACTGTTAATCATGAGATAATATGGAAATAAATTAACTCACCACCAGCAAGTCAACACATGGTCAGTCCAGTTGAACATGAAAAAAAAACTGTACCTAATAATACACTGGACTGAAATATTTGTAGATGTCAGTATATATAATGTGTTTATTATAAGATATTTATCAAGCTGTGGATGTTTCTCATCTCATCTCATTCAGTCTGATATACAGTAACATTGCTTTATGAAATCTAGTTTGTTGTTACCTATATATGTAGCCGCCCACTTCACCATTTGGTGGGCGGGCCTGCAGACACCTGTGCCATGCATTTCTTTATTTATTCATTTTTTCTGAAAGTGCACAAACACATTGTGTGCCATTATGTGCTATGTGTGGCACAGATGCAGAATTACTGAACTTTCAAAGTGGCAGAATTAACGCCTATGACTGCTGGTTTCAACTCTGGGCCGTGCTATCTGGTAAATGTGCACCGCAGGGGCTTTTCATGTGAATAATAATAATAATCCTTTGTCCACTGTTACATTTTGATGGTAAATGGAAAATGGAGAAATCTCATTTTTTTTTTCTTTTCAGCTATGCACCGCTGGAGGTGCAGATGGAAAATAAGTGCACATTATATTCATTTAAGTATTAGTGAAACATAATTAAAGCATTCAAGAATAAGTGGTCTGTTCAAATTAATAAGACTTGACCAGTGATTGTCTAAACGTACACCAGTCCGGCATAACATTATGACCACCTTCCTAAAATTTGGAGGCACAAGGGAGACCTGCACAAACAGTTTTTGACTCATCAGAGAATGGACATGGGCCTTCTGAGGGCGTCCTGTGGTGTCTGGCAACAGAAGGTTGTTAGTGTGGGGGCCTTGGGTCCTATGGGTTGAGCGGAGGGGCCTCTGTGGATCATCCCACAGAGAGATCGACAGAATTTGGAGGCCAGGTCATGCTGTTCTTTTGTTATTCCTAAAGCATTTTTGTGTACATGTGTCAGGCTGCATCCTACTGGGGATGGCTGCTGCCAAAAAAGGAGTGTCATTGCTATGGGGTGGGGGTGCCTGGTCTGGTCTAGGTGGGTGCTCGATGTTTAAGTAGCATCCACACCAGTGAATGCCAGGTTCATATGCTTCATCTGTGTATATACTGCATATAGCAGGTATGTGTTGTGCTGAAAAAGTGCACAAGTGGTAGGATTTGAGCAACTCTGAAAAGGGCCAAGTTTGGATGGCTAGGCGATTTGCTCTGAACGTTTCCAGCCTCGTAGCAGGCAAAGTCTGGCCACTGCGGTCTAATCCAGCAGATGTACCACTACAGCTCAAATTGCTGAAAGAAACTATAGCTGTTTCAGATAAGTTTCAGCACACACAGTGCATCAGTTTGTTTTACATGGAGCTGTGTAGCTGCAGACCAGTCCCGGTGCCTGTGTCGACCCCTGCCCACCGCCGAATGTGCCTACATTTGGCGCGTTACCATGAGAACTGTACCGCAGAGAAAATTGGAGAAGGTGGCCTCGTCTGACGCTTCCCTTTTTCTTTTGCGTCAATTGTCTCTTTGTTTGCACGTCTTATCTGAGAAAACTCATGGAACCGGGATGCGATGAACACCCGCTTGCTCAGATGGTACGTGCGTCTCAAAGTAAGAGACGACTCGGGTTTCCCAGAAGAACATTACATCGTAATGAGATCAGCGTTGCTCACTTCACCGGTTGGCGGTTCTTAATGCCGTGGCTGATGCGGCTGCGATGTGCGTTTCGTGGCTAAAACAAACACCAAGCTTTAAGAAAATAAGACATTCTTCATTTTTTTCCACTGAAGCCTTTTGTTCTCATTTCCCCCCTGAACGTTATAAAGCCAGTTTCTAATAAATACACAGATTCACAAATGACAGCTGAAATGAAAAGCTTTTAACTCATCACGGATGAAGTAAAATAACTTGTGACGTGCTGAACGCGGGTGACAGAAAACAAGAAGACGAAGAAATATTAATTATTATCATTATTGGGCACATGTATTGTAATACACATATGAAGCATTTTAAAGACACATTTGAGAGTTTCACACTCATAAATCATCTTACAGCCCCTCCTCAGATGCTGCTATCACACATTTTGAGACATCCTCACTTACTTAACGCCTGTGCCCCTGCTTGGCACTGGATTATCCCATGTCAAGGGATGTTCAGAAATAAAAAAAATAAAAAAAGTGAGCATCAATTTCAGTAAGCTGTATACTATTGTGTGCATCTTACTTCATGTCAGCCGTTTTTTTTATTTTTATTTATTTATTTATTGTCAGCGCAGTGAGGAAAAGCTTGTTTTGTGTGCCATTCAGCGTCTTGCTAGCGGTTTGGGTTCCGAATAAAACGTCAGCCTCTAAACAACAGCGCGATGCTGAACAGCGAAGCATCCCCCGAGCTCCTGCCGATGCATACGTACTTCACACTTACAATCTGATAAGCGATCGTGCCACAGCTGTCGCCCGAGCACTTTCGAAGGCAGGTTGTTAAAATTAACAGGTTGCGATTAACAACGAGACTGTCGAGACAGCATCCTCCAAAACGTCGCATTCCAACACAACAAAATTACGGCACATGAAACGGCCTCCACGAATAAAGCAGGCCATTTATTTATTTTTTCTTCCCCGTTGTGCCTTTCTTATATTACGACGTGACAATCACTAACACTCACTTTCGGGCAAAGCACGGCTCTCTGTAAATTGGTAGTTTGTGAACTATTCAAGAGAACTGATATATTTTTAAAGCAAAAATAACACAAAGCGCCGTTGCTTGTCGAGCTGAAATCGCTGCTATCGCTTTCAGATGGCTGTCAAAACTTCTTCGGTTCTGTCTTCAAGAATAAACCGTTTTTTGGTTTGGACTGATATCCAGAGAGAACGTGATGTTGTCTTGGGCTCGGAAAAACTTGAATCAATAATGAAAACGTCCATTCAGCTGCAACCATTTATTCATTCATTCATCTTCTGTCCCCGCTTATTCCTGTTAAGGGTTGTGGGGGTCTGCTGGAGCTAATCCCAGCTGTCATCGGGCGAGAGACGG
Organism: Planiliza haematocheilus; assembly: GCA_005024645.1. Lineage (NCBI taxonomy): Eukaryota > Metazoa > Chordata > Actinopteri > Mugiliformes > Mugilidae > Planiliza > Planiliza haematocheilus. The sequence continues at coordinate 514,184 of SRSE01001068.1, forward strand.
GGTACACTCTGGACAGGTCACCAGCCAGAGAGACACAACCATTCACACGCACACCTACGGCCAATTTAGAATCACCAATTAACCTTTGGATGGTGGGAGGAAGCCGGAGTACCTGGGGAGAACCCACGCAGACACAGGGAGAACATGCAAACTCCACACAGAAAGGATGGATTCGAACCCAGGACCTTCTCGCTGTGAGGCATCAGTGCTAACCACCTCTCCACTGTGCCGCCCTCAGTCGCAACCATTTTTCGTAATACCGGTTTAGGGTTAAGGTTACTATGTCGTCGAGGTGTGGAAAAATACTCCGGTGTGTCAGTATAGTTTAATGTCTCCAGTGGGTGTGGACTGTATTGGGCTGCAAGACAACACGCCTCTGACCTTGCCCGAAACTGTCTACCAAAAACACTTCCAAGTACATTTTAAAAAAACGACAAGAGTTACCTCCTACTTAGACTCAGATAGACTTTATTGATCCACAAGGGAAACTGCTTGGTTACAGTAGCTCAGCTGCACAGAAAAAAAAAACTCTTGAAAACCAAAAGAAACAAGAAAAAATGGGTTTAAAACAAAAATAAATGAAATCGAATTAACAAATAGAATACAATAAATAGAATACAATTGTATAAGCAAACAATTTACAAGATCTGCATATGTACAAGACATGTACAAAGGACTTGTTGTTGTGCTCCTCTACTACCAAGTTTCAGTTTGCATCCGTTTCTGTCCAGACTCATTTGCATGCCTAAGAACGCACGAATAAACACAGAATGGATTTGTCTGTTAAGCAAAACATTACGGTCTCCCTGGCAAGTTGACCTCTGACCTTTTCAATGTAACCTTTTTTTTTTTCATATATAGAAGGGTGATCCATAGCCCCTTCATTTTGAGTTGAAAGAATAGGACTGTAGCGACTGATACGGCATCAAGCAGATATTTTGGTTAAATACTGACAAACTGTTTAAAACCCGCGTCAGCAGTCGCGCACGTTTTGCCCGCGTGCCTATGTGTGTCGAGGCTAGTGGGTGGGCGGGCACACGCAGAGAAGTCACACTTTCATCTGTCGATAGCGGTTCATGCTAGTGTGAATACATACTTTATATTTTCTCCATCTGTGTATTGCTTTTGGAAAAAGAAAAAAAAAAAAAAAAAGAGGGGCTCATTAGGTCTCCATCTGGTGGATCAAGTAAATGTTACAACCCAAGCTGCTGCAAGGCCAATTGAGCAGTAAAAATATGGATTTTTGGGGAGTTTGTCACCAACAGGCTCTTTCTAAATCGAGTCCTCGTCCCCGTTTTTATCTGACTCGCCGTCATCATTTTCAGACATAATGCAAACAGAACATAAAAGAGTAAAACCAAATCTGAAAAACTTAACTTCGGCAGGGTGGCTGCTTATTCCTGCGAGAATAAATCCATTTTATTCAGAACGCTTTTGTTTTTCCCCTTGTCTTTACCAGGGCAGCAGGCAGTCTTCTTATCTCTGGCGGTTTTAATTTACCTAGAGTGTTGTAAAGCAGAGAGGAGGACAGATTAGAGGAGACACAAAGGAGGTCTAGCTCACAGGTAGCCACTACACTCTCGTCTTGAGTTACAGATTGCCATCCACAGGATATACTGTGATACCTGCGAAGGTGCAGCATTTCCTACCCTGCCGTCACACGGTTCTTAAAATAAAACTGGTGCAGCGTAAATACATTAGGGACACAGGCACCTAAAACTCTCATAACTGTGACTGAGCTTGGACATTCCTCACAGTGATGCACACAGTTTCACGTTGCAAAGGCTTTAGTGAAAGACCAGATGGAGAGGGGGCAAAAGCATAATCCATGGTTAATGCTAAACAAAGGATGGCTGTCTGGAGGACATTACTGCAGCTGAGTGGAAGCTCAAATGCTAATGTACTGCTAATTTAAATAAGGCTTTATTAGAATATAATTCATTATTAAGTTTGTGTTGTAATATAATGTGTTTATTTGAACTAATAAACCCAGTAGACACACATAAACAAAAGCTCTTTACAAAGTTATATAGTGCCATACGACTGCATCTGAAAACTACTGTAATCCTTCTTTTTTAGCAAAGTGACAGAGCATTGGGACACTGACAGAATGCCATTGTCTTGTTCATTTTGTATGGTCCATTGAAGTAAAATGCAAAACCATGAAAAACCACATCCAGAGTTGTTGGAACTGACCGACTGCTCAATACCATTCCTGTTTCTGACTTTGTGCTGCATCTGTGCTGTGCAACAGCAACTTCTGTTGAAAGTAGACAAGACACATACAGTCCAAATGTTATTTTTGGGGGGGAAAGCTGGCGTGGAGTCGCTGCGTTTGGAGTCGATAGTGCCCTGGCAAAGATCTACAAAGGCCAGTCAAATGGTTTGGGAGAACTTTACGTGATGATGCAGAAAAAGATGGAACAGCAGGACGATCCAGTTTTTTTTTTTCTCACTGTATTGGTTCTGATAAGAACAAGGCTCATTCATAGTACTGCGGGACATAGACGGCGTAGGCTACGCCAGTGCCATTTGTTCTCGTGTTCTCGTCAGTCTGGCTCACTCTGTAACAACATCACCCAAACTCTAGTCTGCGCTGTGTCTTTTTTGACAGTCTGGTCAATTTTTGTTTAAACTTCCTGCCTCATTTTCGACAATGGTGACTGAAACTTTCGGCGACATTTCGCCAAAGCCGAGTCATACAAATATTTGTATCTCCGAACCTGCTCAGTTAACCTTTCCTCGATGTTTTCCGTCGTTATTGATCCAAAACAATTACTACTGCCAAGCAGACCAATCACAGCTCTTGTCACTGCGGTGTGTAGTTACATTTCTGGGGAGGTGCACGTCATCTATGGCGGTAGGGTCTGTCTAGGGCGTTCAAATTGACGCAGAAGCCCCATTGGTCTGCGTAAGGTAGGATACCAAATGCATCTGGTGGAATCTTTTGATACCAAAACTGTGGCACCAGATTTCACACACTGCTTGGGGTATGGAGACAGACTGAAATGTACAAACTCCTTGTTGATTTCATGTTGCATCTTTTGGGTTTCTTGAATTCTTCAAAATAATTGAGCTTCTCCAGTTGAGCACCAACCTGAAGTGTGCAAACAAATGTTCAAAAGTGCCGTAGCCTCACACCGAAAGCTTAACATGTGACTGTGTAGTTATTTACTTAACCCTTGTGCTACCTTTGGGGTCTCTGGGGCCCCAAGTGAAAGGACAGACAGATAGAGAGCATGCAGGAGGGTTAATATAAAAACATCTAAAGTTAATGGTACCTGATCACATACATCCTCTTTGGGATATAGTTTGAAAGTATCAAGTGTGTTGAGTGTGAGAAATGTTAATTTTAAAATTGGATTATGTCCCAACACTCTTGGGATAAATACTTCTCAAGATGAGGTGTGAGGTGTCCCCACTGCCCGACCAAGTGACCTTAAAGAGAAACATTTTCCATCTTGTTGATTATTATTAACACTATTTTTTTTTGGCAGTGTTGTAACTGACCTACCAGCCAACACTGACTGCTTGAGTATAAAGATGAGAAGCCGAAAGCTTTTTAAGCTGCAGGTATTCCTATTGATTATCCTCAATTATGAAACTTCTACTTTTGTCTTTTAGAAAATAAAAATCTATTGGCTAGTTTACTGTTTATTTAGAGAATTCTCTTCTTATGTTTCTGGTTTGGTTGTATTCTGTGAATAATAGCTCCAGCATGCATGCTAGTGCTTTACACCTAGGGGGTGAAAACATTATTTGCTGTGCTAAACAGATACACAGTGGACAAAGATTCTTGATTCACTCCCAGCTGAGCATCAGCAGAGCAGGGCCACTGCTGGGATTTAAAGAAGTAAAAAATGTGTCCCTAGGAATGCTAAATTAATGATGAAAATAATTAATCTATTCCCGTTTGCAAACAACGCGAACGCCTCTCTGTGGACTGCAGCGTACCGTGTGACAATAACAACCCTACTGGGCTGGCTGAGAAATACAAACAAAAGAAAATGCAAGGGATTTCTACTTGAATGTGTTTAATGGCTGTGAGATAAAACATCTGAACAATACAATCGAGGGTATTTAAGACAAGCAATTTATGGCTTTGACAATGTTTGGGATCCTCATAGGTGCATATTGAAAGAAGAGGTCTCAAGACTTAATGTACCTTCAGTGCATTAAAACAAATTTTAGATAAAATGAAATGCACCATGCTGGATGTTTGTTCACCAAAAAATAAATAAATCTTATGTACGGTTAGAAAGAAATCATGTTTTTTTTGTTTTGTTTTTTTAAAAAAGCAAATGGAAAAATCAGGAACCAGTGCTATACATTCAAGATTCAAGGAGATTCTTGAACAGATTTGTAATGAGAAATAAAAGCGTCATCGCTAACGTCCCTTGGCATTTTGCTTGTTGGACCCATTCATCCCCCCAACCTCCTCCTTATATAGACGTTTTTGACTCTATAACAATATCAAGTCACTTCTTCTTTTCCCCTCATCATCACTCCCATGGCCACTAGAGGACTTTATTATAAACATGTTAGTTTGGGACACATACTGAAACAACACCTCTCTTGCACAACCACTGCAGGATGCATAATAATCAGAGTAACCATTGGTCAAAATAACCTGCTGCTTGCACACAAAAAAACCATGGGGTTGTGTTAATTGGAGAAAAGTCTAGGATTGAAAACCTAACTGATTGAGAACAACTGTGCCTCTATAAAATGATTAATAGTGAAGCCACGGTATCTTAACAAGAGACACGTGGAAGTTATCCTTGGTAGTGTATCTCTACCTGCTGCTGGATTATTGCAAATCCCAGCATGTTTTTTTTCACAGCTTTTATCTTTGTGTGGGATGTGACGCACACTGTGAAGTTAATAGAGCCGTCTTATTCCAACCAGGACGAGAATACCATTTGATTGGCCTTTTAGTAAATTTATGAAAACATAAACAGCTCCAAAGTCAGAGAAACAAATGTTTTTAATCATCTTGCAAGTAAAAAAACTTAAACTGGAAGATAGGCGCGTTAAAAAAATAAATAAAAGATACATATATGAATTACACACATTTGACTGTTACTTACAGTAAGATGGCCAAAAAGCTCCTAAACGATTTTAACTAAAGAAAAGCATCACGTTTAATTTTTTAGATTGAAACTCTAGCCGTCTGTCTCTCTGTGTTAGCCCTGCAATAGACTGGTGACGTGTCCAGGGTGTACCCCGTCTCTCGCCCATTGACAGCTGGGATAGGCTCCTGCGACCCTTCACAGGAATAAGTGGTTACAGAAGATGAATGAATGAATGAAACAAACTCTAGCCTTCAATCAGTACCGTGCGTAGCTGATAAAGCGTCAACCCCAAGCTATGTCAAATGTTTTATATTATCTTTTTAAAAGGTTTCACCAATGGTAGACTTCTTTCTGTTGCTTCAGTAAGGAGAGATCAAGTAGGAGAAGAATATATATTTATTGAGGAGACATGAACATGCAAGGTAATAGTTTAGTGGTTAGATTCTGGGAGTGACGGTATTATTGAAATGAATCTTAGATGGTGCAGGTAGATAGGGACAGGACCCCGCAATGTCTTGACACCGTGGAGAACGAGAAGTTGACAGGTGGTTGAAGGAAACCCCTAATTGAGAAATTTAGGATGACCACGGAGAGGTGGAGATGAGGGGAAGGAGCAACAGATAGCATCTGAATGGAGCAAAAGAGTGACAGTGACCTTAAAGCACAGGGACAAGAGAATGATTGGCTGGGAGAAGGCGTGTCAGTTGTTAATTGGATGAAAGGAGTGACGTGCCGTTTGGGGACGGACTGATTTTGACGGCGTGGGAAAATGGAATAGATGGGAGGGGAACTGAACATATCAGGGGACAAATCTTTCTATGTTGAACTTTCACTTAAGTCTCATTTAAAGGTACTGTTATGTAACCAAGAAGCATCCAAGCTGAGCAACAACAAACTGTGCCCACACTTTTTGGACTTACTGGCTGCTTTTACAATGACCAAGTCAGTGTAATCTATGTATATATAATACATATATATATATATGTCATTATTTGTTGCTACACTGTTGAAAGTTTTATCCATGTGTCTTTATTTTTCTAAAAGTAATAACTGTTGGACAGCACCTTTAGAAAACAGCTCTGTCCCTTTAAGAAAGATCGTCGTCTTGAGTTGTTGATGTTTGTTGTGCACGGCTGTGGATGTGTGCCGCTGAACTGAGGGCACGCTGCAATGAAAACTTCAAAAATAAAGACAAAAGTTTGCCTTGCTGTTTGTTCCGGAGGTGCAACAGATAAATAACAGGCTAACATCTACAGCGTTTATTCAACTGCACGACACCTACCTGCGCTAACTTCGCGACCTACCAGATGATTGCAATGAACTCTTACCCTATGGCTCTGATTACGGAACATGTTTTTGGTTAGAAGAAACATCGATTTTCGAGAGTAATGATTGAAACCGAAAGAATTGTAGTTTGAAACGGGAAACAGCATCTCCTGGAGCAAAGGGGCGATGTTTCGCCAACCCCTCCGTCCACCCAGACCTCTTATGCCGCCTCCCTTTCATCTGGGCTGCAGTCAAGATTGCTGTGAAATTACACGAGAGGGCTTTGTCGATAAAACATAACGATGGGTCGCAATAAGCTGCCTGCACAGATAACCTACAGGGTCATTATTTTATGGCAGGACTGCTTCTACCAAGCTAACACAGCTGTCAGTTCTTCGGTTTAATTCCTTCAAGGGACAGTAAAGCTGTCTTTGGTGATGTGTGATTATGTCTTTCATTGTCACAGTGGGTTAGTGTGCTGTGTCTATTGTTGTATTGCCCTTTTTTTTTTTGAGGACGAGTGTGCGATGCCCGTCGTTATTTGTCTTGCACATCATTGCGTCATTTGTCCACTCACTGCTTTTGGGCTTGTGTTCGATTAAAATGTTACATATTTTAATTTGTCTCGTCTGTTTTGTCTGCTCCTCGCTGATCTACGCTCTTTTATTCTTGCTGTTCTTCTTTTGTACGTGGTGTTACCTAATTGTGTTTGTTTGCAACTGACTGACCATGTATTAGTCTATATTTATCTGTAAATGCTGATACTGATATGTAATTTAACGCTAATTTTCAGGTGGAACTGGTCAGACATGACATATGGCAATAACTCCATTTATTCCACTCATGAGCGGCGTCCCTGTCAACTCATGCGGATGAATTAAATAAAATAAATAGAAGAAGGGAGATGAAGGGGAGGACATATAATTTATTCCACTGGAAGTCCTCAGTAAAATAGTTGACTGACCCCAAATCGTCCCCGCGATGTGCTTTTTGGCCTGATTTACATCCGCCAGGTTGTCACCATCCTTCTCTTCCTCCTTGTCTTCCTCCTCTCACGTGGGTGCCATTGCCTCGTCAGCAGCGGCGCCGAGCGTAGCCATCACAGTGATGAGTGCACGGAACTTTGATGGAAAGAAGTGAAGGCCTTAACTGGACTTTTATGTCAGTGTCATGCCGCCCCTTCGGTTTATCCTTATTTGTCAGTGTGCCCTTGAATCTAGTAAACAAGATGTCCCCCCCCCCCCCCCCCCCCCCCACTTTCTCTTATATGCCTCTCCCAAAGGGCAGAGAAAAGGGCCCTTTTCTTTGACTATTTGTTTTGAGTTTCCCTCAACCCTGAAACTTCCTGTCAGATTTTAAGGATGCAAAGAAATCTGCATCCTTTTTCAAATGTGCAATGTGTTAAGTGTTAAGAAAAAGGTTTCCTGTACCTTTCTCAAGATGGCTTAATGTATTAAATAGCCTTGAGATCATGCTGTGTTACAGTGTTGTGTTAATACTGAAACATTTAAACCAGTGCAAAGTGAGAAAATATATTTTAAAAAAAACTCCCAACTGACAAATATGTGGTAACAGCACCCAATAGTATGTAGCGGCCAAGGCTAATCCTATAAAACCCTATTTTACTTAAAGTTTCTGCAGCATAAGGGCATTGAGACCTGTGTCAGTGTTTATCATGCACGAACGGAAAAACTATCCAACAACTAAACTTCAAGGCGAGTTGATGAATAAGCTGAGAGATCTCGGCTTGCTGCAGGGACTGGGCCTGCAGGGACTACGCCTCCAGTCCTCGGCATTGGCTGACGCCTGATGATGTCGCCAGGGGACGCCAAGGGGTCCGTGCTCCAAGAACATATAGAGTAGTTGCTGTCCCATTTATTCTACTCTGAAAGGCTCACTCGCCAAGAGTTTCAGCCCCTGTTGCGTTTTCTGTTTCATTCATTGACACTTTTGGATGAATGAACTATACATTATGCTATAACATTATGACCTCTGGCAGGACATTGAGCATCTTGTGACAATACAACGTTCTGCTGGGAAACTTCTGAACCTGGCATTCATGTGGATACTCTTTTGTCTCTGTTTTTCTTTGTCTCCACCCATCAGGTGACCGTCAGCTCATTGCACACACCTGTGTGCGATGAGCTGGGGTATTTAGGATGAAACACGCCTCCACTCAGTGGCTGGTGGGTTCTTGGTGCTGCAACCACGGTTGTAGTTGACTTCATTTGTTAATTTCTGAACAATTCAATGTTCTGCTGAGAAACTTTTGGACCTGGCATTCATTCATGTGGTTACTTAGATACGTAGCACCCACCTAGACCAGACCAGACACCCCCACCCCATAGCAAAGACACTTTAGGAACAACTCAAAAAACAAGCACACGGTGTTGACCTGGCCTTCAAATTCACTAGATCCCAAACTGGTCAAGTATCTGTGGGATGCACTGTAACAAGCGAGATTCACAGAGGAGCTTAGGAAGGTGGTCATAATGTTATGTCCAAAAGGTGCTTTATTGTTGTTATTTGCATTATTTTTTTTCCTATTTTTGCCGCACATCGCATCTGCAGAGGGCTATCTTTGATTGAAAATAATTCAACAAAGATGTTCAAGCTGTATCAGTGATGTGTTTAAACTTATCCAATTATATTTAAGTGTAACGTGCCGCTGAGAAAAAACAACAAAAAAACAAACTAAAACCGAACAAAGAGGGTAAATTTTCATTTGGGTCGTGGTAGACTCAACGTGACGTCTTCCACGGTCGAACTTTTTGTGTCCATATAAGTGACACCTCTTTTTCAAAGCGGCACGCAAAAGCAAAATGTTCAAGGAAAAATTGTTGAAAGAAAGAAAGAGCGAAAAAGCCTGTAAAGATCTGCAGCATATTCATCTGTTGCCTTGGCGACAAGTTTATGGAATTCACCACAAAAATGTATACCATCAACTCAAACATTTGTGCCCTTAAAATTATTTGACACGGGCCCACTGACTAGTAATTTCAAGTTTCTGCAGTTGTAGAGGTAGCTGGAGGTTGACTGGGTTACTCATTGTACAGGAGACAGGCAACAACACGGCTTTAAGATTTAAAGTGAAGGAATCGCAGGAACAATTACTGCTCCAAGATTTGGTGGTTCTGTGTTAGCCATGGTCACCATATGGTCAACACCGCTGATGAACAGAGTCAGAGACAACAGTGAGTTCTTTATTAGTGGGGAGTACACCAATCAGCCACAACATTAAAACCGGAGAAATGTGGAGTTGTGATGATTCAGTGTTCTGCTGGGAAACGTTTGGACCTGTCATTCATTACTTAGACATGTAGCACCAACCTAGACCAACATAGACCAGACCAGGCACCCCCACCCCATAGCAATGACACTCCTTGATGGCAGAAACCATCCCCAGCAAACACACACACAAAAACGGTTTAGGAACTACTAAAAAAAACACTTGAACAGCGCAAGGTGTGACCTGGCCTCCAAAACCCCAAACCCCACTAACAACACTTACCAGACGCCACAGGACACCCTCAGAAGGCCCATGTCCATTGTCCAATCATAATATTATTTCTAATCAGTGTATCTACTGAATAGTTTTATTAGGCTTGGTGGAAATCATTGGGTAGAGGGACCATAGTTTATTAATTCTCCCTTTCAGTCACACCTCTTGTTACTGTCCAGTAAAATGTATTACTGCTTCGCTCTATGATTCTATAATGTTTGAAACTCATACTTATTTTAATTCATCCCGTCAACTCATCTTCAAACTCTAACTCACAAGGGGTGATGGCTTTAAATGTATCAGGTTGTATTTGCATCAAGAGCTTCCACAATTAGCATTTTTACAACACAGTCTGAACTTACTGAACTGATGATTCTGTGTGTGGTTATTTCATGATTTTTTTTGTGCGTGTGTTACACAGCTCTATCTTATAAACCATTTATTAATGTGTCTATATCTGATTGTATTTGTGATCCACTCAGTCTGGACCATTATGCTGTGAATGCGTCAATGTGGCTTGCATCAATACACTCTAAACTTGCACAGTTACTTATTTTAACCGACTGAATAAAAAGATTATGAATGATTTCCTCCACTGCGCTGTGATCTAAAGTGGACATAGAGGGATGCTCGACCTTATAAATCCATTCAGTTTTAATCCTCTTCAGAAAACTTCTGCTGAACTCCCTCCAACCTTTAGGTTTGCAATTATGTTGGCGCTCATGTCCGCACCTGAATATGTACACGAGATAACCTTGGTGCCTCAAGGAGAATAATATGACTCTCTAATGATACTGATCTCTGTGTAACCATAAAATCCTAATCATCTTTCATATATTCTTTCAAGGGTAAATTCTTTCATTGATGATCATTTCGGTAACATAAAGAAGCAAAGTGTGCCCTTCCTGCGGTTTATGATTGCATCGCTCCTCCAGCCTGACGCACTTCTTCTTGCACGGTGTGTCACTGCTTAAATCACAGAGTCACTAGGGGCCGCATTAGTATCGGAGGGGCTCGTACGTTGCAGCGGGTGCAGTGGAGAACGGCAAATTAGGGTCTTCTTTTCAATAAACGCTCCTGGATCAATATGTTTCATGTCACCTTATAAATAGCGTTCACATTTTGCCTCAGACTTGCACATCTCATCCTCGACTTGACAGCAGCTAATCTCAGAGCTTTGTTTTTCAGCGTGATCCAGTGCTTATTTGAAGCGGCTGTGTATTGAATCTATCAACCTTTAAAAGTTAACAAGTTGTCTGGGGAAATGCCATTTGTACCAGTTCAATAGGAAATGTCAGACTCTGATAAAATGGTGAAGTCTTATACACATGTCAGTTGTACTTGAGGATTGAGTTGGAAGGCTTTGTGCCTTTGTGGCATGGTTAGCTCTCTTACACATTTTCTTTCGATAGTAAAAAAAAAAAAAAAAACAACGGAGAAGGAAAATAACATTTGAAAAAAAATACAAGAAATAGTCTCATGTAGCTCCAAATATGTCATCCTAATGGTAATTTAAAGCACTCCGGTTCCTGATGAGACTATCTCTCGATGCTGCCTGCGCTAATGGGGAAGGGGTTGTTGTGATCACAGTGTTCAATGATTAAAGCCCCAGATTCCATTTGTCATCTGTAGTTGAAGTGATCGGCAGAAAAGAGCTGTGCGGCTTTCCTGCACGGGAGCGGATACGCGCACATCGGCGAGTAGCGTGTGTTATGAAGCTCCTCGCTGACGTTCTTGACTGAGATTGTTCAGTACACACGAACAGCACGGTGTCTCACGGTGTTACACCTGAATTCCAAAATGCTTTCAGCTTTTGCAGTCATGGAAACTACAATTTATTTCAACCTGGTCCTTGTATCACATGATATTATGTGCAAATATATGTGTGCAGTTCAGCTGAGTTCACTTGCTTCTTGAAACACAACAGTGCATTCCGCCACTGTTCAATGTGCAAATTGGTGAAATGGTGTTAAGAGCTGCAGTGCAATGACACACCGTGTAAACTGAGTGGCTCCAAAATAACCCAGGAGGAGTTGACTTAAGGTTTTTGCGCTCCATTTTTCCTTTTTTTTGTTTTTGTTTCTAGCATGATGTGCTGCCTTATGCTATGTCACTCGTGAGTGCCAAGTACAATATTTATTTACAGTAATGATACACTAGCTACCTAAAAGACAGAAGCCCATTGTTTTGTTTCCCATTTTCTACTTTTGGGAAACACATATAAGCAGAATTATGGTAATGAGCACCTGTTGTGGCAAGATTACAGAAACAAGGAGAGATGCTCTGATAAAATACCCATAACCGCCGTCAAATTCAGCTCGTCTCTCTCCTGAAATGCAGCAGCTGTGATTTCAATATGGCTATTTCATCCGTGCACATATTATACATTTACAAGCAACAGTTCCAGGAGGCCAGTGATAGACATGAACAGAGGCATTTTGACTGTAATTAGACAAAGGACGTCTGTTGAGATTTGCTTCCCGTTTGTACCTCTGTGGTCAATTTAGTGACATCGGTGGAGGTGGTTCACCAGGTATTATGTTGCATTTATTACCCCGCCGTGTTGTGACCTTTTCTCTTGTGCTGCGATATTAATGGACAAATGAATGAGTGGATTAATGAATCAACGTTACTTTAACTTGCTGTCCTGGAAATGTGGACTGTCGTGTTTCCCCTCCTCGAGATCTGGAACCTAGAAGATCTGGAAATATACTAGTGTGTCTATGTGGAGAATTTTATCCACATAGACGTAGATATTTAGATGCCGTGGAGCGCTGTGTATATCCATATAGTGGGAGTGACTGCAGCAGCCTCTAAGTAACACATTAAATGCTGCAAAACAAGTTCACTTCACCAATATTTTGTTATGATACGCTAGTGCTATTCCCCGCTGAGTCCAGAGTTACCTGTTTGCGGATGTGCAGTGGTTGGTTGTTCTTTGGCCAGCTGTTCCTCTCTCTGCCTCCTCATCCTCCTTTCAACGAGCTCCTCATCCGTGTACTCTGGCTCAAAACAGTAAGGACGTCCATCATAAACAAAGACCACAACCTCAGAATTGGAAAAATATTCAGCCATGTTGCAAAAAACAAGCATTAGCACAATACAGGTAAACAAGCCGACTGTTGCGGGCTCAAGCCGTGCTCAGAAATGACATCATCCAGGTCAGAGGTTAGTAGGTCAATCTACAGACCCCGGGTGATGATAACAGGGACTCAACGGGAATAGCACTAGCGTACCATAACAAAATATTGGTGAAATAAACTAGTTTTGCAGCAGATAATGCGTTATTTAGAGGCTGCATTTCTGTGACCCTTTCACTCCCACTATATGGAGATACGCAGAACTAAATATCATCTAAACGACTCCAGATAACACCAAAGTTTTATGGGTGAGCAAATGATCGTATTTTATGCCAGAAATAAGGTCCATGTTGTAAAAAAACGGTAATTCCCCTTTGATTTTCAATCAGATAATGCCTGCTCAATTAGAAAACCAAGCCGGCCTAATCAGCAAAGGGTCATTCGCTTATAAGAGAGTTAATCACTGCAGACAGTGCCTGCTTTTTTGAGATTTTACAGCAGGACACTAGTTCAGAAGGTTGGGATCAGAAAATTTTGTCCCACATTTATCAGTTATTAACATTTTCTGCACATCGTTCCAACAGATTTCCCTATTTCATTTCTAGTTTGTGCAAATAGGGGGGAAACAAAAATCCAGGAATTACCAAGCTGTCTTTGTCTCATTCACAAATACACTCACACACACTCTAACTTGCGTCCTATTTCCTTTCCTCACACTCCTCGTCTTCTCTCCCGACCTTGATCCATTGACTCTGCAGGTCACCCAGCCCACAGGTCACCACGAAAGAATCCCAGATGAGCAGATTTGTTACCATTCTGTGGTCGGATCACTGTTTTCCAATGGGATCTGGTTTGGAAGTTGATATGCAGCTGGGACTATTGAGGATCTCTGGCTCCATGCCATGTCCCTGACTGTCCTTTTCTCCTCTCGCACATAAGACTTTTGTTTTTCTCTCTTCTCAAATACAGTCCCTTAGTTCGCTTTGTTGCCCCGCCAAAGACTTACCTTATTTGTTGTTTGTCGACCGTGTGCATTTTATAAATGAGTAAATAAAAAATAATCGAACCAAACACCAAAGCTGATTTTTTTTTCCTCTCCTCTGCTTGAATCTTCTTAACAGAAACCCACAGAACTGTCAACACATTTCCGGTACTTTTTTTTTTTTTTTTTTGAAGTTGCCATTCAACACAACAGATAAGCTCCGCCGCAACTTTAGAGAATATTTGAAAACTGAAAAAGTTACAAAGGCTGACTCTCTTAGCCTATAATACGTCCATAAACCAAAAAACGTCTAGCACAAATGAAGAATGTCAGTCTATCCCCAGCAGGAGAGACATATTCATTTACATAAGTTCATAAGAGGCTTACCGCGCCAGCTCCGAACTCTTTATTCTCCCCTTTAATTATGTCCCCTTGTTCACTTTTCATTGAGATATGCCTATCTTGATTATTTTTTACTTAGTTTCGGTTGTGTCATAGTCTTACAATGGCAGTGTCCTGCTAATTTATAACATTTTCAAGCTGTTACAAACAGCTGATATGAATGACTGTTGGTTTCACCATCTGCCTGTGACATCTGATATCAGCCTCCGACAGTCAGCTGCAAAGATTTTACTCTTTACTTGCGCATGTCATGGAGAGGTTTAAAAAAAATATAATATAAGGCACAATGACAGTTATCTTTGACGGGGAAGCTTTGCGTCGCCAGACTGATCCTTGTTCTAATGCCAGTAATTTGGTTCAGCACGGCCATGTTGTTATGGATGTGGGTAAAAAAATATTAATAATAAACAAAACAAAACAAAAGCCAAATTGCTGAGTGTCTCAAAGAAAGCAGAAGAATGTAGGTCAAAAAGTAATTTGCACCAGAAAATTGCACATTTAGGACTGTGTCATGTTGGCATATGTTGCATTTTTTAAGGTGCCACTGTAGGAAAAAAGACAGTAGCTCCTGCATAAAGGAACGGCTGCTCCACTAAGTCTCATTAATCAGTTATAGCGTAACTTAATTGTGTAACCATATTTGGTCACTGAGATGAATGTTTAAATGACAAATTTCTTGTCTTTTAAAAATTTCATGAGAGCATTAAATCTAGTGTTTAAACGCAAAGTACCATTTGATTGAATTTATCATAAAGAACTATATTTGAATCAGAGGAAGACAGCGCTGCCTCGGAAAATAAATTATCTCTAATTGACGAATTACATTGCCTCAATTAGTCTGCCGCGGGATTTGTCTTTGTAATGTGCAGCTTTCTACATATAAATGTTCCTTTCTCTGCTATTTTCAGCCCTATTCTAACTCTGCCACAGAACATGAATGCTTTAATATGCATGTATTAATAGGAGGCATTACAACTCCCATGAATCATAACAAGGCCCGGATCACCGAGATCAAATTAGATCAGACACTGGGCTGTCAGAGAACTTAAGTCTGACTGTTTTGCATTCGTCAGGTCCATAAAAGGTGATTGTCATTTTGGTGTGTTCGTGCTATAAATCGATTTGACATTTAAGGATGGTCGGATAGTCCTAGGACCAATCAGAGCCATTTTACTGTCAACAAATTCGTCCATCAATGCATAAGACCCATCCAAATGGTTTGATTGGCCGAGCAGATCTGAGCGAATCTAACCCCCCCCTTGAACATTTTGTAGGTAGGGGAAGCTGGGTCTGGCTTCCAGGGTAAAGAAATATATCATTTTGAGCTGTACTTGGAAGATCACCAAATGTTGCTCTGTGTGGCAATGTTTCTCCTCATATATCTTAGTTCCAGTCTTTTTTTTTCCTTCAGTTGCCTTATTCCACAACATCAAAACATTTAAGCCCCGTCAACGTTTAAAATGAATCACTTATTGCCCATCTCTTTGTACTAACGGTTAGCGTCATAGGTTGTGGATGTTCCAGGTTCTGTTGGCTGTGTTTCTCGTGGCTTCCCATGTTCTGTGACACATATGGGCCCCTGTTACTGCCCAGAGTGCTGTGCTCGTCTGCTTGATTTTTTTTTTTTTTGTATCAGTGCGTGGGATTACCCTCCTGTCTGTTTACGCCAACGGACCTTGGCAGCTTCCTGTTTTGGATTGCAGCACCCTGCTGGTTTCTTGGTTCAACCCTTGATCAGCCATGGGTCATAGCAGTCCCCTAAATACCTCTGCCAAAGTGTCTTTTTTGTCCCTTTTAATTGTCTTTTTGAACTTTTTTTTTAGTATCTGTAAAAGATATTTTTTGGCTCTTCCTTCGATGCCTTTCGCTAACAGGCCTAGTTGAGCCACCATTGTAATTTTTCCATTAAATACTTAATTAAGTGTTTCAAGCACATATTACCGTTTCCATTTTTGGGCATAGCCAAAGTATGTGGATCTGCTAAAGTTTCTCCAGCATTTATTTGAGTGTGTAGTGCCAAACTTAGCTGCAATTCGAGGTGTCTGAAAGAACCTCATGATTACCTTCCATTTAAAGAGGAATTACCATTTTTTTACAATTTCTAGCATAAAATACAAATGTTTACTCACTCATATAACTTGGGAGTGGGAGCACAGCACCCAGTGATGACATCATCCAGGTCAGAGGTTAGTAGGTCAATCTATAGACCCTGGATGACGATAACAGGTGACTTTGGATTCAACAGGGAATGGCACTAGAGTATCACAACAAAATATTGGTGACATGAATGAGTTTCGTGGCAGATAATGCGTTATTTAGAGACTGCGCTTCGGTGCCCCATTCACTCCCACTATATGGCTATACACAGATCTAAATATCAACCTGAAAGGCGAGTGAGTAAACAATCGTATTTTATGCAAGAAATAAGGTCCAGGTTGTAAGAAATGGTCATTTCACTTTAAATCTCCTCCATCCATTCAAACTAGTTAACATCATCCCATCTCTCTTTAAGCTGGGAAGTATTTTTCAAATTTATGCCCAAATATATTTGGAAGCAATAGCTTATTCGTTTCTGTCAAATTTCTTGTTATCACACATTGACATGCACACGTTCTGCGATTTGACCCTTTGGCAAATCAGGAAGCGACGCAAGCCTAACCCGGATCAGAAACAGACAAACAAACTGGTCCTTCGAATGGCAAGCTCACCTCCAAAGCCCCGCCAGATGGCACTCCTGATAAAACCAAACCCAACTGCATTTCACCATTGCCGCGAAGCCAGCCACCCATCGGAGTCGGACAAGTCCCAAACACCGCCGGCGAGCGCATAGCAGATGCCGTGAGAGCCCACCTCCCCCTCGCATAGGTAGACCACCCTAGACAGCCTGCAGCACAGACGCAGCTTATCCCCTGAGCATGCAGCGCCTTTGAGGTTATTCTGGGGAATATTTTGCACAGTATGCGTCATTGTGTTGGATTTTTGAAATAATTATAACATACAGTGCATTTGTGTAAATCAGACAGCATTTGCAATGACACAACTACTGTCAAGAACTCCAAAAATACCCCTTTAAGGTAAATGTAGAAGAGATAGAAATGTGATTAACTGACAACTAATTGCTTGTTAACCAAGCGATTAATTGTGATTAAATATTTTTACTGATCATCACCCCTAGTTTCCAACAGAAACATTTTCTTTGCCAACAAACCACAGAATCAAAATAAAGACATTCTGTCTGTAAGTGTTTGGTTTTTTTTCTAATCCCCTTTATTTTATTTATTTTTTCTTGCCAGCCTCTCTCATGCCTTTTATCTGGAGCGAACCAGCTCACTTTGACTGAAGCCCGGTGTAATGACGCCCCAATCAAGAGATCAAACACCTAATGTCTGATCTCTCTGTATCAGTCGCAACGCTGAGATCAGGTGAATCAGAAGATCTGCAGGTCGACGCGTGCTCGACGGACCAGGGCTTGATGTGAGGCTAGAGCGGCAGAAGAAAGAAGAAAACTGCCAAACGGGCTTTTAAAACGAAATGAAAACAGATCACAGATCCATTTAACTCTTAAAACGCGGTTTATTGTTTTTGTGAATAACTGCAACTTCTCTTCTTCCAGGAGTGCGTTATTTATTAATGCAAAATAAAAGTTTGAAAATTGAAAATTTGAAAATTGGTTCAGCTTTTCCCCTTGTTACACATTGCCTGACTTATACTAAAGAAACTGTAGGAAACCACAGACCCCACGTCAATTCACAAAGACTACCAACAATAAATGTGGCTACACAGTATGCATGTGCCTTTGGAAGCCAGAACAGATATTAAACTGTTCAGTCCGAGTCCGCTTAAACTTGTAGAACGTATTTGTTTTTTTAGGTGAAACCACATCCTAGCCCGACATCAGCTAAG
Source organism: Planiliza haematocheilus (assembly GCA_005024645.1). Lineage (NCBI taxonomy): Eukaryota > Metazoa > Chordata > Actinopteri > Mugiliformes > Mugilidae > Planiliza > Planiliza haematocheilus. Next base: position 532,394 of record SRSE01001068.1, read on the forward strand.
TCAGCTAGCGAATTCATTCATCTGCCTGCTTAAGACAGCAGCTGCGCGCACACCCTTTGAATCAGGTTGTGGGTTGATAGGTTGCAGTGACAGATGGGTTGAAAGCGTGTAGTGTGTGGATTGTGTGTGCGTGTTGCATAGACCTAAAGATCGCATCGCCTGAACCAACCATGAACACGAAAGCCAGTGTGCATTTGTAAGTTGTTAACAAGCGCATTGTTGACACCGGCCTCCATCGGATGACGCATACACCACGCGGCTTCCACCTGGTCAGTAGTGATATGTGGGGCACTTTGAGTCATAGCCTGCAGCTCTGATTTGCACGACAACAGTGTGTTGAATTCCGTTGGTTTTACGAACAAAATCACTTTTTCTCAGCACAGAACGAATTTTCTCCTTTCTGGCCGTGAACCCTGCCGGCCTCTCATTTCTCACAGTAATGCAGCTGTGACCCCTGAAACAAAAAAGGTAGACTTGGGGAAAAAAGAACATCCAAACAGTATAGGCTCTTATATGGTGTTAAAACTGAATGAATTCAATGTGAATTCATGAAAGAAACGATTTTTGTCTCAGTTTTATTTTATGTATAATTAACGAAATTTGCATTCCTGTGCATTATTCATGCAAAATGAATAAAAGCTAGTACTTACACCAATACAGAAACAATACAGTGAATACAAAAACGCAAAAAAATGTGAAACTGAATGAGTCTGAATTCATCTTCTGGGTCACTGGGGGTGCTGGAGCCTATCCCAGCTGTCACTGGGCGAGAGGCGGGGTACACCCTGGACAGGTCTCCAGTCCATCGCAGGGCTAACACAGAGAGACAGACAACAATTCACATGCACACCTACGGCCAATGCAGAAACACCAGTTAGCCTAACAGACATACTGTATCTTTGGACGGTGGGAGGAAGCTGTAGTACCTGGAGAGAACCCACACAGACACAGGGAGAACATGCAAACTCCACTCCCATTCGGCCCAGGGATTCAAACCTAGAACCTTCTCGCTATGAGGCATCAATGCAACCCACCATCCCACTCTGCCACCCAAGTCTGAATTCAGAATATTCAATATCTTGTTCGTCACGAACTACAAATTTAAACATGATCTGAGCAAGTTTCAATAAATATCATAATGATACTGGGACACAGTTCTGTTGTTGTAATTGTTCACCACAAATCAGCCTATAACAAATGACAAAGCTCACATTGTACACAGTACAATTGCTCATTTATCTGACAAGCTATTGTTGGTGTAGCATATGGTGTTGATTCACCTTTCAGTGGAAATGCTTCCATTCTTTTTTTTCTTTTTTTATTTTGTAAGGCAGCTGCTTGTTCTAATTAAATGTACATGTTTCTGTTCTGACTTGATGATGCAATTGTTTGTGGCGATGCTCAATTAAGGTGCGAGCACTGAGAAAGTTAACCGGTGGCGCTTTTGTCTTTTCTGTCTTTGTTGGATTGCGAGATTGACTGTATTTCAGGGTAACAGCTGTTGCGCATTCATCGATCTTCATAATAAACTTTTCATGGATCTAATTACCTAAATTGGGATAATTTGATTTGACAACTGACTCTCCGACTGATGTCCGTGAGTTTATGGTGGAGCCTTGTTTGTTTTTTGCTTCTTTTTTTTTAATGGCAAAGATCAGAGAGGTTCACAGTCGGTTGCAGATCCGTGCAAGCAAGCTCCAAAGTGCAGAGAGAAAAAGACCTGTTTTCCTGCACCAAGCTCTTGGCTGGTGTTTATTTAAGTGCTCACCACATGGTCATTAATATGTAATAGAAATGTATGGTGCACGTTACAAGCATTGTCTGGAGATTGAAATATGAAACTGTAAATGCATCTTCAACAAAAACATATAATAATGTGATTTCCAAACTATTAAAGGCTACTGACTATATACTTTAAGCAACCAGGCAAGACAAAATGATGTAAACGTAATTTTTTATTGCAGTCAGTGTATAATTTTTTCCACGTTTAGCCTCAGCTGCATAATTAGCAGATCCTCTGAACGACGAAGCGGCTTTCATCTTTCATTTTCTTCATTCAAAAGCTCCGAACGACACAATAAGAAAGGCGTTCTTATCAGAATGTACAATATGTGCTTTAGACCGCATTGGCTGTTTAAAGTACTTTTTTCTTTTTTTTTTTACAAAAGCTTCTGTGGAGACTAAATGAATACTTTTGCATTACAAACACTTCAGTCCTTGTTTATCAAGGGACCTCTCTCCCTCATATCAAAGGGCCCCCTGTGGGATCTTGATCCCAAGGTTAGGGAAGCTTGAGATAGGGGTTTAGAGGAGAAATAAAATGGTATTGCGGATTTCCAAAGGCGAACTAAGCAGTTCTCGTCCGTGTGTGCGCGCACCCTCTTGTCCTCTGAATGTGAAAGGGGGGGAACTGCAGAGCAGCTGAGATGCGAAGATGGTACAATTGCCCACAGCAAGTAGCTGCATCAACTCTCCCTTCAAAACTTGAAAGGCCTGCTGGTCCTCTCTCATGTCTCCTGTCATCACAGTAGTCCACACTGGCAGGGGGTCCCCTCTACGTCCATGTCATTAGCTCAGCCCTCAGCACGATGCTTTTCAACTCTTGACTCTCCTTTTTTTTTTTTCTCCGTTTCTCTTTGACCAGCGGTACATAGGGAAAGTAGGGAGGGGGTTGAAAGATAGTGGCAAATCCATTTTTATACTCTCAAAGCAATGTTAAACTATTAGAGGCCAACGTTTAATGTGTTTTCAGTAAGCCCAATTTCAATTTCACTTTATTTCTCTTTTGGCTATATTGTTATTTGGAATTTTCTTCAGAAGAAGACAATAGTTCTGTTCTGAATATGGTAGTTATTCTTCTCATTGTAGCCTTGAACATCCTTTAATTGCAACAACAAGTAGTTTTGTTTTGATTTGTTTTATTGTACAGTTGCCTTGGGCAGCATCCATTAAATATATCGCTGGATACAATACTTGTGCAAAATATTGGGATGTTTTTTTTGCATGCATGCATCGGTTTTCTTCTCTTTGTGCAGCCACTGATTTAGATTTTTAGTAAAAATCTACTAGAACTGAACTAGAACAGAAACATAAAGGACTGTCAACTAGAAGGAAGTTCAGGCTTTTGCAGGTAAACTAACTAACAAGTCAATGCAGTCAACATATACATACAGTAGCAAGGTCAAATGCTTAACATAACATGTCCATGCTGCACACATGCCCAAGTCAACAGTGGGAACAAGCACAATGTTCACTGGGGTGGGTTACTTGTCTCAGTCATTCAAGCATCTGTGCACTGATCGGCTACAACATTAAGAAGTAAATAACATTGACCATTATGTGGCAATACAATGTTCTGCTGGGAACGTTTTGGACCTGGCATACATCCATGTTACTTAAACATGTAGCTCCCACCCAATATCCTGTTACCAGACTCCAGAGGACATGCTCAGAAGGTCAATGTCCATTTTTTCACAGCTGTATTGGAGGCACAAGAGAGACCCACACGATATTAGGTCATAATGTTATGCCTGATTGGTGTAGTTACCATTCTTTGCAAATTTTGATTAATCTATTCTATTAATCTATGTTCCTGTAAATTTTGGTGTAACAATTACAGATTACAGAGTGTACAAGCAGCCTTTATTCTGCAAAAAAAAGGGCGTGGGGGCCTTAAAGCTTAAACATTAGCACTAATCATTTAGCTATAAAAGAAGGAATTATAGAAAGAGTTAGAATAGATGGAAATGATATCCGGACATTAATGACCTTTACTAAAATTACAGTTTTAATTAAAGCCGCACTCAAAATAGAGTGCAGTCTACATTCAGCGCAAGTGTGGTGGCTAAAATATAAAATATTAATTGATTCATCAGAAAGTAGAGAATTACAGCGAGTAAACTTTGATTTAAAGTAAGATTTGACTCAACAACAAAAGTGTTGTACAAATTAGAATAAATAGCAGCCGCCAGTGCCCAAAGCTCATTGTGTCCACTTCACTTTTGACGTTGCCAGAATGAATTGCAATAATCACATCATTTAACTCGCTAATGTAAGTGCCGAGTTTCCTCCAAAAACGTCCATTTTAAAATCAGGACCGCAACTCTGGCAGACAGTTGGATGTTTCCTCACATCAACAGGTCAACAGTCTCCTTTTCTCCCATCGTCCCGTCAATGCTCTTGAAAGACAATCGTGGAGAAAGTCAAAGAGGTAAGAATAGTTATCTAATGTGGCATCGCACGAGGATTTGTTCGCAGCTGACTGAGGACAAGACTCTCTGTTCCTTCTTTCAACATTAGCATAATCTCCCGAGATCCATCTGACCCGACGCGGCGCCCCCTCATCTATGGAACAGTTCTGAGAAATGACTGTGCGCTTTGACGCCTCAGATTATTGAGCATGTCAATTGGTATTCTTCTCGCTCTAATGTGTGGTAGATGTAGTGTTTTAAATTAGTTTTAAAACCTGAGAATAATGGAGACATTCACACCGAGCCCATTGATCTGGCCCGCTATCCCCGCTCCCTCTCCCTCTCTGTGATTGTGAAGCAAAAAAAAAATGTCAAGATTTTGATAATATTTGACCTCATTTGCATATAGTGTACCCTGATACCAGACACCGACTGCCTTTCCAGCATTTAAATTTCTTAAGTGTACTGGGTGGCACCAGACCTCTGCAAGCTGCTTTGTCTTCCCACCATATGGCATCTTGACAGTGTTTTCCTCACTAATTAGTCTTTAACACATATGCCAAGTCCAAATGACTGTAATGTCAGGCTGCACTGAGGATCCTTGTTGCATCAGAAATTAGTTGCCTTATATTAACATCGGGAAACATCAAGCCCCAGTTGAAGTATTGCACAAATATTGACTAAGTTTAAGTTATTTTGGCAGCAAGTCTTCAGTCCCACCTCACAACACTGTCACGGTCGAAGATCTTATTAGATTCTTAATATTCCAAGAATAGCATGTACTACATGTGTTAGCGCGCCGCCTTGCCAGAGCCGTCAGTGTATGCAAAGCAACGGCAGCAACTAATGTGATGACCCCGAGGGAGCTGAGATCGGGAAGCAGAGCAGGTTTGAGGTTTGATAATCTGCACCTCCTGCCCTCGTGCCACAATGTCCAAGTGTAAGAGGCTGATCCGCCCGTTGCTCCCGAAGGACGGACCGGTGTCTCACACAGCAGCACGAGTGTGTATGTGTGAATGGGAGGCAAATTCTAAATTACTTTGTCTGCGAAGGTAGAAAAGAACAATCCATTGTTCATTTATCATCCGTGCGCGGGGTGACACTTACCTCGTGAGCCATCTGGTTTCTCGTGAGATTTGTGACGTCACGAGATCACGGAACAATCCATCTTGCCAGGCTTCAAGCTATGTGCATGTAACTCAGTGTTGCCGGATGACAAATGAAGAAATATTGTACTGTCGCTTTAAAGTGATCGTTCTTTGACCCAAACTATCATGTGCACTAAAACAGCTGGAATAATCGCACGCTAGGCCGGCGCATTTAAAATCCAAGCTATTCTACGTGCATGAAACTGCAATAACTTGAGGAATAAACACAGAGGCTCGGCCATTTGAACGAAACATCTTCTTTATTCATGGTCACACCAATCCACCCAGTCAATTGATCCTCTTTGCACGACCACCACTTCCATCCTCAACTATTAAAATAAAAGCATCTGAACTACACACTGCTTGTGTAGGAAAAACTGAACTGTTTTCTTACCAGTGTCCTTGTTTGTGCTGCCAGATTCTTTTCTTCTTGTTTTTTTTTATCCTCCGAGGCCAAACTCACGTTTGCTTATTTTTTCAGTTTGTTGCGGTGCACTGATGTAACAGCACAGTGGTCTGGACTAATCAACCAATCTAGACCAAAGACTGTATATAAAGATGGAGGGTGGAACCGCTCCTCAGAAGTGAAGCCAAAGCCAGTAGAGCTCCCCCTGGTGGCTGGCTGCAGTATAGGTCATAAGCGCCACCTCCTCCATGTTAGTGGATGGGACTTGGGTCGAACTGAAACACTAAAATACACTTCAGATGCATTTTCTTGAAGGATGCTGTCTGTCATTTCAGGTAGTTAATATAACAGATGCATTTTCAAATGTCAGTTTTTTTTTTTGAAGTCAATGTCGCGGCACTGAATGGCTCCACTCTTGGACCGTCCTGCATAGACTCTGGCTCCAAACTTGCAAGATGGTGCCACCCATATCCCCGGGAAAGTAGCGTCAGTTTGGCTAATGCAAGGACTATATTTATATAGTCTATATAGACTATATTTATATAGTCTATGATCGAGATAAGTGACGAGTTACTGGCAAGCTCTGGGTCTGATTCATTTGTAACAATTAAACAGAATTGCAATAAAAATAAAAATCTTTTTTTTTTTTTGTACAAGGCTGAAACATGTTTATTGACTCGATTTTGGAGCAACCCTCAACAGGCCGTTTCAGCAATGCCAGATTTTGCCACGTCCATTTCTTATTTAGCTGTTTCAGAAATAGAGCCTGCATTTTGTATAATTGTTTTATTTGGTCTCTATTTGGACCTCCTCTGTTACAGCTAATAATAACATCTCCAAATACTGTTATACAGTTGATAGACATGGTATGAACATACAATTCCCTTTGAGGTGTTAGTAGTAGTTCTCTGGTTCCAGTAAATGTATAACATTTATGAATAAACACTGCATTTGTCATGTTTATACAGAATTTAAACTGCTGATTTTTTGAATCTTCTTTCAGTTTCTGGGACTAAGAGTGGGTCTACAACAGTCACAGAGACATTAGAAGACTTTACAAGAGGTAAAAAAAGGCAGTTGAAGGACAGGTGAGCGTTAATACGAGTTAAATGCAGGACAATTTTGAGACAAATTCAATTTTTTATTTTTTGCCAAAAAATAAAAAATAAATCTTCACAAAAGAGTGCTTAGATTGCTTCCCACTTCGAGTCTCCTTTTCTCTGCACCACACTGTGCAGCTTTGTCTTTTTGTTCTCCGCGTTGCACTTTCCAGTGCTTGGAAATTGTCTGAGCACTCACATGCTCAGCAACAAATTGCTCAAATGGAGATCTTCTTCCTGTCAAAAGCAGTCTCTCACAGCAAACGCTTTAGAATAAAATTAACATAATGGTCATGTTACGGAGGGGGGAGACCAGGCTCGTGTCTCACTCGTGTCACAGTTGCAGCATATCCAGTGTTAAGTTCAGTTGGTGTAAGATAAGAGGAAAAATGTTGCGAGCTGACTGACCTGGATAAGGCGGCTTTCAATACAGATACCTCCCTCTTGACGCTAGTAAAGTCCCACATTTGAGATATTACTAGCTGTTAACCCTCAGCAAATCTCACACTAAACCCAAGCATATCAGTTTGGTTTTCAGACCATCTGTTATGCCTACAAAATACTAATTGGTGGTACTGCTAGCCTTGTCAGATAAACCAAGGAGTTCTATTCAAAGTAATGAAGTTGGGAAACTGCAAAATTGGGAACACATTTTATTTTAGTTTTGCTTGATCCAACATTATTAAGTTATTCATGTTAAAATTAGTTTAACACCAAAGCAGAGGAATAATTAAGTGTGCATTCCTGTCAAATAAAAGCTGCCAGGTGAGGAAATGCGTGTTAACGTGTTTTGTTGATATTAGCTGGATATGTCTGCTACACAGGAACTTGAACTTTGCCAAAGGGTAGAGATGGAAATTTATGACTCTTTGAAGGGAGCTGGATCTTCTGGATCCGTGCTGTTCAAAAGACTGGCTCATTTTGATATTTATTTATTTTTAAGATGACAGCCTAGGACTAAGTCGTTTTATCCGGGAAATAATCACTGGGGCAGATGATAGGATAAGTAGGACAGGATCAGAATCATTCAAATTTTATTGTTGGGATATATCTGAATTTGAATATTGGGTGTAGATACTTTATTTATCCTGTGGGAAATTCGGTAAAGACATTTGCGTGGACTGACAATGTAACCCATGTCAACTGCTTGGAAGTCAAAGGAGAGGCTTGTGTGTGCATCTGCAGCAAAAACAAAAACGAAAAAGATGGCTAGCGTCTACGACTCGGTTCCTATCATTCATTTTGAAGAGCCGATCAATAGATTCGCTTCTTTCGCAAACGTCACATTTCTATTTCAAGCGTAACTGTAGCTGATCCATTAAGTCAAATGCAGTATATCAGTAAATGCAAACTGTAAAACAGTCAAGCACTACATGTATGTGCCCTTTTATAACGTAAGCCGAGCGTGAACAAGCGAATAAAGCCGATTACGGAACGATTCGGTTCGGTGGAAGAACTGCGTGGATCTGTGCTGTGTGAAGAACCTGTGAAGCAATCTGAACGCAAACCATATTTAATGTATACATTTCTGTGATTAAGTGCTGCCACTGCTCCTACAGTTACAGTAAATTAATCAGTAATTGAATTTGGGTTAATTATTTACACCCGGGGCCATTTCACCTGTAATCCACTCTTGTCGTTTTTACATTTAATTTCTTGACTTTATGACCAAGTCAAATTACCCTTGGTTCAGAAGGGAGGTGGAAGCGCCGCGATACATCTGTTCTGGTGCGGGCCGCTCACCGTGCCGTTCAACAAACCATTCTGCTCCTCTGCTCTATGTAGAGCTGATGATAACTTATGGATTTAGAATGTAAATCAGACGCAGAGCCAAAACAAGTCGTGCAGAGATCAGCACAGGGATGGGGTAGGGAAATCTAATCACACGCGAAAAAGGTATTTTGTATCATTTATTATATCAGATCATTTATATCATTTATAATAGTATCTGTCTGCTTGCAATGCAGAAAAATGAGACCAGATCTGTTTATCCCAGAAGACGAGAGATGTCACTATGGCACGTGCAGTTTCAACAGCCTAATTGGCTACCATAGATGCCAAAAAGAATAATTTGGCATCCTGTTTGTGTGCCAGCTAAATCAGTATACAGTATTTACTCTCTTTTCCCTTGTTGCTACTCACTTCCAGCTCACCAACAGCAGTGACTTCAATTGGACTCCTTTGTCTTGCCTACATAAATTACAATCCACCTTCTGCTCAACTGCAAGTAAATTATATCGCAAGTAATTTACTAAAAGAAAATTCTGGCTGAGGCGAATGTTGTTTGTTCTGTGTGCGTGCGATGCAGATGATGATGAGCATTTAAGTATTTGACGGAGAGGTTAAGATTTGTCTGGGAGTAGCCTCAAGGAAAAATTGGAAACAAACAGATCCGCTAAACGATTTGGAAATAATAACAAGCCTGTGTGAAGACTGTTTGGTAGACGTGGCCTTCCTGGCTGAACTTCTGCAATAAAATCCCATTATTGTTGGCCACTGAGCAGATAAATTAGAAAATGCACACTGTGTACACATGCAACATATCACTCTGGAATAACAAATCTGTCTTTGGTGACTTGGCTAGATTAATCTGTGTTCCTGACAACAACACAGTCTCTTGTGCGGCTTTTACTTTTCAATTTGTCTCGAGACCAGATAGCTGTAGGTACTCTGAGCACAAGCACAGAGAGGGAAAACAGTAACCTTCTGGTTATATTTTCAGCACATTTCAGGAATGCAATAAATGAATAAATGTCTGCTTTCTTTGCATTTCACCAAGCACACTGTCACATGTGACTGAAGAAGTGGTAAGAAAGTGCACAATTTAACCAATGGACCACACTGCTGCTGTTGTTTTGACCGTTACTCATGCGGACAGTGATGCCTGGAAGGGACTTGCGGGCTTAAAGAAGAGACAACAGTCAGGAGAAAAAGAGAAGACATTGGAGTAACACAACCGTGTCTGCCAACGGTTCAGCTTTACTCACACTCTCTATGTAACAACACTGGTTCTCAGATTGTACTGTGCAGTAAAAATCTCACTCTGAAGAGAAGAAGGAACGGTTGGACAACATTAGGCTTTAAGTTAGTGAAAGGTTTAAATATAATGAATAGAGAGAGAGAAAAAAAAGAGTCTTGATCACAAATTCTCACTAGATCCCAAACTGATCAAGTATCTGTGGGGTAATCCACTCAACTCATGGACCCAAAGGCCCCCCACTAAGTACATCCTGTTACGAGACACCACAGGACACCCTCAGAAGGCCCACGTCCATTCTCTTATGAGTCACCACTGTTTTGGAGGCACAAGGGAGACCTACACAATATTAGGAAGGTGGTCATAATGTTATGCCTGACTGGAGTATAAAGGAGAGGTTATGGAATTATTCTGTACGTAGAGCTAACATCAAATAATATGTATTCTGGCGCTGAGATGTGTGACCTTTTCTTATAAGAACTGCTGATATTTACTCAACGTATATTGAAACGGCTTAACAGGCACAAATGTGCTTAATTAATTTTCTACTCAAATTTACTGTATGATATAAAAAGCCCAAAACAAATATGACTTAAAGGTTACGTAATATGGAGCTCTTCCAAGACAGCATGACGAGTAGGTCATCAAAAACATGCAATAACAACAGCAAGGATTATCTGATTAAGTGGCATGCTATCATACAGTGTAGCCTAACTGTTCCATCCAGGCTTCATAAATCCCATTAGACTAGCATAGCTACTAATCAAAATACAAAAAAATAAATCCTGATTATTCGGGCCGTGGTTAGTGATCTTATACCAAAGCCACGTGACCGCATTATCCATGTTAAGCTAGCCAAAATGCACATAATACATACATACTGTATTCTTTGATAATACATTATCACAAATTCTCAAAAAGAATAAAGTACGTTTAAATGCACAGTGATATTCCACTCGTCCAGTAGGTTGCAGGTCTGGAGAAGAGATGCATACCCAAAGGAATCAAATAGTAGATTTTAGCTGGTTTGGGAATCTACTGTTCATTCAACCATTATGAAAGCAATGGATATTAACAAGTTCTCCAGGACGCTTGAAAATGTTGCATTTGAGTGTAAATATTGATTTCATTCATTCAGTCATCTTCTGTAACTGCTTGTCCTGTGTAGGGAGCTGGAGCCTATCCCAGCTGTCATCGGGTGAGAGTCGGGGTACACCCTGGACGGGTCTCCAGTCTATCGCAGGGCTAACACAGAGAGACAGACAGACAACCATTCTCACCTACAGCCAATTTAGAATCACCAATGAACCTAACCAGCATGTCTTTGGACGGTGGGAGGAAGCTGGAGAACCTGGAAAGATCCCACGTAGACCCTTGGAGAACATGCAAACTCCACACAGAAAGACCCCAGTCAGCCATAAAAAGATTCTGATTTCAAAAACCAGTCAAACTTTTCTTTTAATGCTTTAGAGACCTATGCACATTGTGTGTGTTAACAACTCTCATGTGAACGTATCTCCCTTAAGCACTGTAAGATAACTGCATTAAAGCACGTGACCATATTAAAAAGTAACGTATCACTCAAGAGAATTACAGCGTTAAAAGCAAACAAACAAATAAACAAAAACTGTTTCAGCTCAAGGCACAATATTGCCCATATGGACGAGCCCGTAAATACACCAGAGCATAGCCTTTAGGATATGGCCATCCTGAATCTGTAATTCGTCCCCTAACACTTCTGGCAAGGTTGCGTCCATGTGGTCAGGTGTGCGGGGGCTTGACCGGTCGATGTTGAGCTTCCTTGCACACTAAGGAGTCTGGCACTCAGGTCAGTGGTAATGGCCACAGCCAGATGGTACCTATCCACTGGGGACGAAGGACACAGACATGCTGGTCACAGTTTAACTTTGGAGGTTGCATATTCTAGCATTATTTAATGCTTGATTACATGCATCATTTATCACAATTATGTCTTGATAAAAGTTTGATGCAAAACACAGCAGAGGCATGCTGAATATTCAAACTTTGCCCTCTCCTGTCTAATCAACCCCGAAGAGGGAAGCGAAGGAGAGGAAGCAGAAAAGCGAACAAAAAAAAATAAAAATTAAGAGCAGGCAAATAAGACTTTGAAGAAATGATAACGGTGTCTTTTTTAACGAAGAGCAAGGTTAAGTACACGCTGAAAATAAAAGAAGGCAAAAGGTGATGATTACAAAGATTTTTCAGAAAAGAAAACATCTTAATAAACCTTAGTAATGATGCGTCTTCCACAAATAAATCATTGCTGTTTATTTTTTGATTGCAAGGGAATGACATGGCTCTGCTGTCAAACTAGGACACGACTGGTCCGTCTGCATTAAAAATAAACCACACAAGTGATAATGTCTTGTAAGCACAAACATGACCCTGGCTCAGGCAGTATTTCATTCAAGTAAAATGTATGTTATTATTATAATTGCATGTTTGAATTTAAAATAAAATGTAATTATCAGGCACAACATTAAGACCACCTTTCTAATATTGTGTACATCTCTCTTGAGCCTCCAAACTGTTCTGACTGGTAGTCGGGGGAGGGCTTTGGGTCCTTTGGGTGGAGAAGAGGGACCTCTGTGGATCATCCCACATAGACTTGATCCGTTTTGGATGGCTGCTGCCATCAAGGAGTGTCATTGCTATGGGGTGGGGGTGCCTGGTCTGGTCTAGGTGGGTGCTACATGTCTAAGTAACATCCACATGAATGAATGCCAGGTCCAAAAGTTTCCCAACAGAACACTGAATTGTCACAAGATGGTCAATGTCATTTACTTCTATTGCTGTCTGTGGTTTTAATGTTGTGGCTGTTGGGTTATGTAGATATGATATCATTATTTGTGTCTTTTTCCATTTACAGGAAACTGGGTGCCGGGTGTAACATTTGTCAAAGGTTACCGGTTGAACACAAACAGAAAACATTGGGATTTTAATGGTATGCGTCTGAAACCTTTACCTGAGATTCCCGGTGAACCTGCGACATCAGGCCGACCGTAAATTAAACACCGTGATACAAAAGTGACAACTCAGGAGCGGTGACTCACGAAAGGATGACACCGAGGTTCCAGGGTTTCCGAGCCGTCGGCGCCTCATTTCAAAATTAGACGTACGCGTTATTTTCAAACACGCGAGCCTGGGAGATCACTTTGCCTGTCCCCTGTAGTGTACTGTGTGCACAATCAGTAAAGTGCTCTTCAGATTTTCTCATGCCTGTTAGAGAGCAGGTGCAAATTAGCACCGGTGTATTAAAAGCTGCTAGTCTGGAGAGTAATTTATCTGATTCCTAGAGACTCTGTGATAGCAGACAAAGAGACACTCAAAAATGCACCAAGAAGCTTCGGGTGAATTATTTCCAAAGCAAAACAGAAATGAAGAGAAAGTGGTGCTGTAGCCCAAAATATTTGTATAATAATACACAATTTAAAACACAATTTAATACACAATTTAAAACAAACCAAAGACGTAATGATTACATATGTTGATTTAATTTTCTTAATGAAACTGTTGCTTCCATGCAATAGACTGTATGTGCAGTGCACTTGCCTATTCTAATATGAACATCTGCTGGATTCGTTGCCTTCCCTGGCTGGTCTGAATTGCTGGATGTAAACTGCTTGGATAAAGCCTACCACTGGGCGAGCATTTCATGAGGCATTCCTCCAGCCTCACTCTTTTTAAAATCCCTTTTGCTACGGTAAACAACAACAGCAACCTCTGAGATAGCTGCTAACATGCTGAAAGGTTTCCATTAAGATCTGGAAGTGAGGGAAGATTTACTGGGTCTCGTTGCTCGCTGTTGTTTTTCTACATCAAGAGAAATTCCTTTTATGTGTAACGTACTTAGCAGTGAAATGAATTCTGGGTTGTTATGTGGATATTTCTGTGACAGCTTGTGAAGGAGCAGACCGACTTGCAGCGAGCAAATCATCCAGAGTCCAGTGAGCTAGAGATGGGGTTTACAGCTCTTTGAAGAGAGCCGGATCGGTTCCTTACAAAGAGCCGTTCAAAAGACTGGCTCATTTTGATATTTATGCCAGTCGGGGGGAACTCTGGGAGGAATGACAGGATAAGATCTGGATCAGAATCATCTACCAATATACAGTATATTCTATTGATGGGATGTCTTAGTTTGATATTGATTCTGGATAGATGGAAAATTTGGTAAAAATCTTTGTATTGACCAGGAAACCAATGTGAATCAGCCGCTTGTATGTCAACTATGCTCACCACTATTCAGATTCAGATTCAGAAATCTTTATTTGGCCCCAGGGGGCAATTTAAGGCACAATATACCACCAATGCTATAATATTCTTGCAAATGTTGCTTTGCTGTTGCATTTTAAAGAGCCGGCCAATAGATTCAGTTCATTCGCCAACGTCACAACTCTACAGTGAGCTCCTCCTAAAAGTCATATCATAATAGGGAATTGTGTGAGCAGTTTTGTATTGAAGTGACAAAGCTCGCCTTCCCATGTGCAGTTGTTCAAAACAAGCTAACCACTGGCAATATTTTGCAGCATTACTGCATTTTGTGCTCAGCTCCACACAAAACAATTGTGATTGGTCCCTATACGGGGGTGATACATGAAAGGAAAGGTCTGTGCCATTTTCACCGCTGGCTGCAGTGCTTGGTTACCCCAGTTTATGTCAGGAATTTGTTTCATAGCTCCTAAATTATATATTTTGAGTCAGCTCCTCTTTTGCTTCATTAGAGTATCTTTCCAAGCTGTCAGCGTGTGTTTACCTCACTAATTAGGAGAACAATTTTAGAATCTCAACGTTTAGATTTTACTTTAATTCCTCAGTGTGTTCGCAACTCAGTGAAATTAAAGCTTAAAAAAAAACAAAAAAACTTTTAAGCTCGCTTTTGTAGCGTGATTAGTAAGCAGGACCTGACACCGGCACGTAAATTAGCCTAGCATTAGCATAGAATGTTAATTCGAATGCATATTTAAACACCAAATGCATGAAACATGCAGAGCAAGCTGCACAGCACCTTTCGCGCACTGTAAGGAAAATATGGCTCTGTGTTGTTGCGGGACGTCTCCAGTATAACAGCAGCGGTTTAGCTGCACATTAACCTTGCATATTTAAAAGCAAGCTGACAACTTTTCTTTCTTTTTTTTATGAAAATGTAAATTATAAACGAGAGTCATGGTGATAACCCCTATTAAATACCTCCAGAGTGAACACTTTCCTCTCTGCGTAGCTTTAATGCATAATGCTGAATATATAGACCTGATAGATGTCAAACTTTAAGAATACCAGATTTAACTTTGCGAGCACCAGGGGATTGATGTGTTTGAGGATGCATTCACATTTTTGATTGGATTATGTAAAAATAAAAATTGAATTCTAAATCCATTTGACTGAGACTCTGTGGAAGGCTATCCAGGGACGGAGACATCATTATGAATATTAATTGTTAATAATTATCCTTCTCCTCAGGGTAACTCATTTTTCAGGACAGTGGAAGTTAATTTAGAGAGGGAGGGAAAAAAAAGAATGACGGAGGTGGAGAGACAGAGAGGGAGAGAGAGCCGGAAAAATAAGCGAGGGGGAAGAGGTGCATCAGTATCTGTCGGCCACAGATTTTCTTTAACTTGTCACGAAAACTCTCTGTTGTGTGCATTGCTTAGTTACTTGAGGCATTAACATGGAATCCAGATTAGCGTCAGACCATCTGCTTTTGAATATTTGTAACCCCTCAGAGGATTTCATTTAATACCGACACTGTAAAGAGATGTGCCACATTTTGTCAGCAATGCTGTCTGTTCTGAAATTCTACAGACACTTAAGTTCTTCACACCATTAATTTCATTTTCTGGAAGGTTGACGACTATGAACCTTAGTTGGAGACTGTTGTCTAAGCGTTCAACTCTGTCTCATAGAAAGTAACTGTATATGTGTTAATATGTTTATATTATTAATTAGTTTTCCCAATTATTTTGGATTTATGATTGTATAAACGAAGCTCTTCAAATTTGTACTGCATTGGATTTACCAGGAGGTGCTTGGGGTGGATGGTGGGCACGCAAGCTAAGGAAATTTATCAGTGGATACTGGGGTATTGGTTCCAAACTCTTGTTTTCTGCCCCATTTGCACAAGGTTAGGGTGCAGTCTCTGCTACTAAGTGCCTAGAATACCCTATAAACATCTACACCTATTGACAGCTTTGGTTACTTAGCAGATCTGGGTGCATAATAAAAAATATATTTTTAAAAATAAAACATGACCTGATCAGACTGTATTGATCTCAGGGGGAGAACTACTGATGCAATGATGTGTAATGCATTGGTGAATGCGCTGCCTGGCACCTCATCTATCCCGTCATCCTTCGCGATTTCGTCCTTCTGATGGATCTGAGTTGATTTTTTCCATGAAAGGGTTTGCATGATGCACAGGGACATCTTGACTCTGCACGGGATTAACATCATAGTTGACCACGGCATTTATTTCAAATTACGTGAGATCCCCAGGTAAAATTAGTCCTGCGTGAATAGGGCTTTACACAGGTTTTAGGCACCAGCTATTTGGACAGCAGAGGGGGCAACACATGTTTTGGATTATTCTATAAGGTAAAGCATACTTGGTTCTGTTATTGTCATGCATCAAACATCAAGAGATTTAACATGCTTGGAAATAAAGTCAGTTCTGACTATGACTGAGGATGTCTGATGACAGGTTGTAGAGAACTACAGATGAAATGTTTACAACATTTCCTATCGAACTGAGACGTTCGTGCATGGTCTGTTTTATCCTGGGGTTGAGTTGTACCTGTGCCAATCTGTTCCACTTTTGGGATATTGGTTTAATACATCTCTGCCAGAGCAAGATGCAGAAAAGTAAAGATTTTGGTTTTGCTTCACTGGGCATTAATTCCACCTGCCCCCGAGGGGAGACTTTGGCCAGTCACAGGTCTTTTTTAGAGCTCTTACTGGCTGTTTCACATGTCCAATACATGTGCAGGCATTGATTATTCTAAAAGTCTTAATATGCACAATACACTACTATAAAAAGCACATCTCAGCATCATGTTTCCAGATCATATTTACTGCTCTTCAACTTTATATTAGCTTCTAGGAGACGCTGCTATACACAATATCACAATATCAAAAAAAAAAAAATAGTTTTGTAGCCAGCATATAAATCTTAAACTAAACATGAAATAAATAAATAAATAAATAAATAAATAAAAGAACAAACACTGGTGCCATAGCTGCAAGTGTACCCTCATCAACTCGGAGTGGTGTGCTTTGAGTTTGCATGCAATCTTCTCCGAGATTGGGATCTTCCAGTAGCGAGAAAACTTGAACAATCAACCTCATTTCCGGCTGAACATCACTGTAATAGGGTCAATAATTGCAGGCAGGCGGTCCTAACAAGACCACAGTTTTCTGCGAATCAGAGGATTTTCACTTGACTGTTTCCAGGAAATTGTTCCCTGCATCGTCTTCAATCACCCAGTGCTGATGAGCATTATCAAGGAATGCGCAGACAGGCATCTACACTGGATATCAGCTCTCTGAGATCTCATTGCGGACTACAAAACAGGCTCAATGACTTAATCTGAACAGCACTTCGGCGTTAATGGGCAGAGTTGCTGATGTCAATCACTTTTTGATTTCCTGATTCTGGCAACTTTGAGATTTTTTTTTTCTTTGCGTACTTTCTTGCCTTTAAGCTCTTTATTTTATTTTCGTCTCAACCCTTCATGCATATCATTGTGTGTACGCCAGTCAACCTGGGATTTCTAGGCCACATTTTATAAATATATAACCTGTGAGGGTGGTCAGCCTCAATTATGATCATGCAGATTAAGTTCTCCACACTACTGTAATGAGTTGATATGACTCCTAAAGGTTGGCCATGCCTTCTTAATCTTGCTTTTGAACAATATAAATATTGACTTCGCAAGTTTTTCTTTTTATATTTTGCAAAAAAAAAAAAAAAAAATGCCCCAGGAATGTTCATATAAATTTTGAGAGTGCTCAAGCTTAAGAGGCAGGTCAAGAGGTCAAAACTAAAAGTAAAAATTAGCTGAACTGAATTTAGATTCCTTATAATTACATGTGATGGCATGAAGAAAGGAGGCAGTCTGATAAACAAAGAAAATAAGAAATATGGCAATTTCTAAAAACAATTATGATAATTTGGAAATATTTTAGCAGATTTGTGCGACTTTTAGGTTACGGAAGTTAAAAAAAAAGAACACAGCTAGACCATGCCCTCCTTTAGAGAGGAAATCTTGCAAAAGAGCATTTTAACCTTTAGCCCGTGCTTAATTATTCATAAAAGCTATATAATAGGAGCACTCTTACAGTCAGCCAAGAAACACCACATCCATAATGTAAAGGCCTTTTGCTTACCTTATAGGTTGCCAAACAGCACAACAGCGAAACATATTAGCCACAAACGTCTTGCCGTCATACCGTGCAGGCAATGAAGAGGTCAGTTGGTCCAGTGGGTATTTTACACCCACTCACACAGTTTTAAACGAAAATGGCCTACTGCTGTTCTGATGCTCCAATGCATGCGTGTTACAGTTTTCGAAAATAGTCTGGAACTGATCGCAGCATGTGCAGAAAAAGGCAGTATTCAAAGCAAAGCAAAAAAAAAAAAAAAAAAAAAGACAGCGAACGCTCATGCATTTCATCAGTTTTGGTTTCATCTGAGAGCTGATGCGATCCAACGTCTCGAAAGCTTAGCTGCTCGACAGGCATGATTGCTTATTGTTCAAATGAATTTTCTGAAATATGGCTGTTCTACATTGTCGCTTTTATGCATTTAAACATTAAGTGCAACCATCCATGCACTGCTGAGCAGCAGCATTACAGGGCAGAGAATTGTTGTTGGGTGGAGTGTGCTAAAGCAGAAGTATGACGCTGATGTTTTTCTGATCTCAACTGAGGGGAGTTTTATTTGTCTTAACAAAATCCTCTTTGGCAGGAGATCAGAAAACGCTCATACTGATCTTCTGTGGGACATTTACATGGGATCGGACGACAGACGCTGTATACAGTACGTTAGGAATTATAAAGTGACCAGTCTATTGTGCCTCCTGCCATCACTGAGAGCTGTTGTACAGTCTGATGGCCAGGGGGACGAAAGAGTTTTTAAGTCTGTTGGTTGAGCAGGACTGAGACAGCAGCCTGCCACTGAACACACTCCTCTGCCTGATGAAGGTGTTGTGCAGAGGGTGGTGGGCGTTGTCCAGTATGGACAGCAGTTTGTCCAGGGTCCTTCTCTCTGCCACTGTCACCAGAGAGTCCAGCTCTGTGCCCACCACTGAGCCAGCCCTCCTCACCAGTCTGTCCAGTCGAGCGACGTCCCTCTTCTTGCCGCTTCCTCCCCAGCAAACCACAGCATAGAAGAGGACGCTGGCCACCACAGACTGGTAAAACATCTGCAGCAGTTTTTTGCAGATGTTGAAGGACCCCAGCCTTCTCAGGAAGTACAGACGACTCTGTCCTTTCCTGTGGAGTGCGTCCATGCAAGAAGTCCAGTCCAGCCTGTCGTCCAGCTGCAGCCCCAGATACCTGTAAGTCCGAACGACCTCCACATCCACCCCACTGATGGACACAGGTTGGAGATGTGATTTCTTCCGTCTGAAGTCCACCACCATCTCCTTGGTCTTGGAGGTGTTCAGCTGCAGATGGTTGGACCTGCACCACCCCATGAAGTCCTCGACCAGGCTCCTGTACTCCTCCTCCCGTCCATCCCTGATACAGCCGACTATCGCAGTGTCATCTGAGTACTTCTGCATGTGGCAGAGCTCAGAGTTGTACTGGAAGTCAGATGTGTACAAGGTGAAGAGGACAGGAGAGAGCACGGTCCCCTGTGGTGCTCCGGTGCTGCTGACCACAGTGTCTGACGTGCAGTCCTTCAGTCTGACGTACTGTGGTCTCTCTGTGAGGTAGTCTGTAATCCATCTTACCAGGTGTGAGTCCACCCTCATCTCTGTCAGCTTGTCTCTCAGGAGGAAGGGCTGGATGGTGTTGAAGGCGCTGGAGAAATCAAAAAATAGTATATATCTTTTCACCACATCAAGCCCACTTTGTATCTGCACTCCATTTAAAGATCCATGAATCAGGATTAAAAGAGAAGTAATTCGCTATTGAGGTTTGAAAATATTAAGGAGGACACAGGTGAAAAGGGTGTCGATTCTAAACAAACTGTTCAAAGGTAAGAGTGATCCCCGCTGTGCAAGTGTGAATTGGACTGCCTCTAACACGCACGGCGACATAAGAGCCACCCGTAATGGGCCACTAGTCATTTCACCATATTCCCCACTGCCTTTTTTGACAGTCCTTTTTCAACGCCTTCCAGGGACTCCCTCCAGTGCCCAGAGATTTCATTCACCCCCACAGGGGACGGGATGTTCTCCCCAATAGCAAATTATTAGACCACAACCTCCATCATGGTGTGTGAAGAACAGAGTGGAGCAGAATGGAGAATGGAGGGAAAGGGACTATTTCCGATCAAAGAGGATCTTACCGAAACCAGCTCTTGATGCGCCCTTGTCTCGGCCCCTTTCTCTCTCAGTAATTTGTTTGTTTGTTGTTTCTTGGTGAGCTCCTGAGTACTGATTTTGTGATTAATCCAGAGTGGCATGAGAGCCTCTCTGGTGTATGAATTATTCATATTATTATCAACTTATTAATTTCATGATATTTGGAGCTTGTCTTTCATAAAAAATTGGAGTGGAAATTCGGTTCTGGCTCCCAAAAGGTTTGCCAAATAGCAAGATGAGCCTGGAGCAGGTTGTAGGTGAGGAGAAATACAGGCTTAAGTGCTGCATTCATTTAGAGAACTGTCCCCCGGTGTTAAGAAAACAGAAAAAAAAAGCGTGTTTAATGTGCCTATAGTCCACACTCAAAGCATCATCTAGTTAGAGACTGTGGATTCTTCACAGCAGCAGCAACCTCAATTAAAATAAAGCTGCATCACAATGCTCTGAATATGTCGCGTGCTTAATTGGCCGCTTTCCTTTCAAAAGGTTTGCCAAACAGGAGACTAATGTGGAAAAACACAAACAGTAAAGATTTTTTCCCCCCTCCCACTCGCGTGACATTTTAGCCGAATTACAAGTCAGAGATTCACAAACTTGCACGAGGAGTTTTCTACTTCATTCTCCTTATCTGTGTCAAACGAGTGGGGCACACCAAAAAAAAAAAGACCTTGGGAAAATTACAGACTACAGTAATTAGACCATGTTTTTTTCACTTGGAGGATCTTCCACCACCCATGCATCTCACCTCCACAGCATTTCAGTTTTGACCTTGAACTAAAAACTGTCTGTAAAAGAGAAACTTCCCCTGAAACTGACTGTAAAATCAATACATGTAAACTTGTAACCTCGTTACCTAATTATCTCTCACTCCGTCTTTTCGTGGCTGTGTATCACATGTTACATGTTGTTAATTACAGATACTATATGTTATGTGTTAATGTGCATACAATTATATTAGAGAGAGGTTTTGTATAAACTGCTTTTGTGCTGTTACAATACTGCTTGTCATCAAGTGTCATATAACCGGCGCTCGGACTGAATTACGACTCATTCCTTTCACCGTCTCTGTGTCCCTGTTTGTCCCTGTATGTCAAAATGCTTTTAAACTGCCAGTGCATAACGTGTATATATGGACGTTAATATTTTATTGTAAACCATTTATTATTTTATTCATGTTACATGCGACTCTAAATCGGTTGGATGGTCAAAATAGGAAGCGAACACTTAAATCATAAAGTCGAGTAGAGATTACGGGAAATACACAAACTCAGTCTCTATGCAGATGATACCTAGCTCTCCGTCACAATGCACCGCCCTCTTCTGTGCTGCGTGTTTTACTGTTTTACTGCACTACAGAAGTGGGTAGTGACAACTTACATTTACCTGAGTAAAGAAAAGTACTTTTAGGAGTACTTTGACTGCACCATACTCTTTACTTTGACTTGAGACGTTTTAATTTGCGCATTACTTTATCTCTGCCTGTCTACTTGAGTAGTATTATATTGAAGTAGCATGACTCTTACTACAGTACAATTTTAGTTTTTTTTGACCCACCTTTGTTGTACATTGAAGAAACACATCGGAGCAAGTTGTTATGCTTGTTTTGTTTTATGCTTGTGTTTTGTTATTGTTTTTTTTTTTTTTTTTTTGGGGGGGGGGCATTTTCCTTGAAGGGGAATTACCGTTTTGTACAACCTGGACCTTATTTTTGGCATAAAACACGGTTATTTACTCACCCATACAACTTTGGTGTGATCTGGACTTCTTTGGAATATACAGTATATAGATCCAGTGGAGTGACCCATATCCATATAGAGCGACTGGGACATGCATCTCATATGGGACTGAAATACAGCCTCTAAATAAAGAATTTTCTGCTGTGAAACTCGTTCATTTAACCAATATTTTGTTATGATATGCTAGTGCTATTCCGGGGTCCGGAATTACCTGTTGTCATCATCATCTGGGGTCTGTAGATTGACCTACTAATTTCTGACCTGGATGATGTCATCTCGGCACTGCGCGCACATGCAACGGTTGGCTTGTTTACCTGTAATTTGCTACTGCTAGTTTTTTGCAACATGGCTGAATATTTTTCCGATACTGAGGTTGTTGGCAACAATTTTGTTTATGGACATCCTTACCGTTTTGAGCCAGAGTATATGGATGAGGAGCTTGTTGAAAGGAGGATGAGGAGGCAGAGAGAGGAACAGCAAGAACAACAAACCGCTGCGCGTCCGCGAATAGACAACAGATAGGCAACAGAAATAAACGCAGAGACTTGGCCTTTTGAATGAAATAACCGCTTCATACATTTTCGTTAAAATTGCAAACCAATCAATCAATCTTTATTGATAAAGTGCTGTACACAGACAAAAGAATATAAAAACACAAAGAAAAATTAAAAACAAGATTTAAATCATAGAACCAATTAAACCATGTTAACAATTAGAACAAACATCTTATGCTGAGTTAAAAGCCAAAGAGAAAAAATGTGTTTTAAGAGAAAGGAAACCATTTGACCTTATATTGTATAGAAGCTGAAATATCATATAAACACAAAAATGATTGTTTGTCTGGCAACACTGATTAGAATCATTGTATTTCTTTGTCTTTGTCCCCAGACAGCAAATATGACCAATACAAGCTGACATGACAGAATTACAACAAGTCCAACTGAAGGAAAATCCTAAAGTATATCCTTGGTATAAGTGTAGCAGAATTAATAGTCGCCTAATTCAGATTTTTCTTCTTTTTTTTTTAACTGTCTTGCAACCTTTCAAAAGTATGCTTCATCTACATTTTAATTTTACAGTTATATTAAAACCTAGCTACTCAGTAAACACGCCGCGTTTGCTCTGGAACTGAACCATGACATCTGATATCGTGTCACTGAAACAAAATATCTCGCTTAAGGCTCCCGTTCCTCACCTCTCGTAGCTTCTCTGTGCTGTCCCACATGCTTTGAATCATTTAATCAGAGCTTCTTGTTTGAACACGTCGTTTGTTTAGTCCTTCCGCTGAAACGCACATCCATCCGCCCACCTGGGACCGTGCCATGCTGTTCATTTGGCCTAATTTCTTTTCAATTATTTCTTTGTGGTGGATTTTCTCACCTTATGATATTTTTACCTGTTTTGTTTGCCTTTCGCTGAAAGGTTTGCCTGTGTCTCTCTTTGTCTAGGTGTCTTAAGCTTTTAAAAAACTGTCAGTGTGTTCGGTGGGAAAATCTCAAGATGCACTCAACACAAATAAATGCTGGTAGAAGTCTTCAAACACACGCAAAACGTCAAACTTCTTCAGTCACTCAAGCACAGAGATGCAGGAGAATGTTATTAGTCAGGTGGCCTGTTCATGACAATTACACATAGTGCTCCCAAATAGTAGACACAGATATGAAATATTTAACACACACACTAAAAGACTTTGTAGTGTTTTGCTATTTTTAAAGAATGTAGGAAATAGAACGCTGCATGGCATCCATATGTGCAAACTGTTGCACAAAATGTTTCAAGACAAAGAATCTCATCCTATGATCTCATCTCATCCAATTATGAAACAGCTCAGAATGAATGTATGAATCATTTTAAACCCTTAGCTGAAGCATGTTGAAACTTTTTCCAAATATCACAAACCACGTACGTAACCAATAACGACTTATCAAAACTCCCCACACTTATTCCCCTCTGTGTGAGTGCCTACAACTTTTCTCCCCCCCGCATGTTTGAATAATTAATGGATTGCTATTTGCAGCATTACAAATATCCCCATAGTCATTGAGATTCTTGCAGAGCAAACACAACGTTACTCACCCAGTCACCGATCTGTCTGAAATGAAACTTTGTCTCGGAAATGCGCGCAAAAGCTGACACCCTTGGGTTGTGCAGCTAATAGAGGTGACTGAACCGGGTACTTGTTAAGATTCTCGGGAGAAGTGTAAACAGCAACTTAAATTGCATTTTAAAATGCTAATTCCACGGATCTATCTAGCAATGAGCTGATAAGTTGCTTGATGCTTTACCAGTGTAAATAGCACCAAAGGCTAGATAGTTTGCACATTTTTCATCAGCACTACCGGAGAGATATAAGAGGCTGACTTTTAATTATTTAACTTTCTATGCTTCAACTTGCCACCAGATACTATAATAAATCAATAACATTTCCATGAATACTAATTGTGGTTGCGGGGATCGCTGGTGCAGCTGGTAGGTGGGAATTTGATCAGGTTTCGCGAAACCAGCCGGCCGAGGCCTCTGCCTTGGCTGCCATGCCCCACGGAGGCTGAGCGCTGCTTCTCCCTTTGAAGTCGAGGTGCAAAATCAATTGAACACGTCTGGGAGTAAATGAACTTGTTTGGAGCTTAATTTCCAGCAGCTGAAGGCTTTCCACCAAGATATTTATGAGAACAGGTGGGCTTTTCTCTCTTCCACTTATATGTGTTTTCACGCCTGCGCCTTGGATAAATCCCTCGGCCTCTGTAAAATCATGAAATCTTAAAATGAAGGGGTAAATGTATTATTCAGGCCAGATACACATGCTTTGACAGGGAATCAAACAATACGGTCAAAGTCAAAATACTATTCTAAGGAGCAGCCATTTTAGAAGCAAAACAGGTCGTCGTTTCTGCCCTCGATTCATTTGTGCTTGCAGTGAAGACTCACCTCAACTGATGTCCTAATTGGATGGTGCATTTATGTTAATGCGTTTTTTCCCCCTTTCCATCACCTCAGGTTTAATCCCATCATTATTTTTTTGGAGCTGTGTCTTACTGAATGTCAGTTTACAGTGTGAAAAAAATAATAATTTGGGTTGCATGTCAATTAAAGCACTCTGGACATATACTATAGTAAGTACAGACTCAACAGCAAGCACATTTAAAATTGCTTTGAATACCATCAATTTTCAATAAGCCAGTATTGAGGATTAGTCTGTCATTGGTGCTTGTTTCAGCCCTGATATGATTTTTTAATCAAAGCAAAGTCTACTGGACTGTTGCCCTTCAGCACTCACAGAAAAATTCTCTTTCTAAATGTTAATATTGGGATATCATGCACATTACACACACACACACACACACACACGTGAACCAGGCGAACAGTGGACTGACATTTTTCATTGACTAACAGGGGACTTGTGTTTCTGGTCATTTTTAAACAAAAACAATTACATGGAAATTTTACTTTAAAGATCTTTACTTCAAATGTGCTTTTTAATCTTTTTTGAAGAAAAAGCAAAGAGGCGACTTACACAGACACGCACACATACATATATCTTTAAAATACATGTCATGTCAATACAGTTTAAGAAGAATAACCCAAATGATTGATTGATTTTAGGTAAGTCTATTAATTGGGTTTAACTCAACAGTTTTAGTTAAGATTTCTTTTAAAAACTGCAATAAAATAAAAAATTATAAAGCCATAATTGCTTCCATTCCTCGAGACTTCTCTCTGTAATATTAGACCCTGGACATTTCCCTCATACAAAGCCAAAAAGAAATGATAACGGACTGCCGCTCTGTTGTCAGGAAAAAATAAATAAATAATTAAAAACAGGGGCAAAGGAAACAGAACCAAAAGAGAAATAAAAAAGTAACTTGATTAGGGGAAAAAGGAATCAGTAAGACGGAAGAAAGTCTAAGCTCTTTAACCGGCGCTCCTTTGCATATAAATGAGAGATTAGGCAGAAACTATATCTTACTGCCTGTTAGAATACATATGCCTAATTACAATATATTCATAAAGTGAGAGTGTAATTTCCACAAAGGAGATTACAAACGAAGCACAAGGTCAGGAAAAGCCCTTTCTGTTCCACGCATACCATTAGGATGATGATGCTGATGCTGCACGGAAAATGACTCATGCTCATTGGTCCTCCTCGGAGATTATGTTTTTAAGACTAAGTATAAAGATGGGATAAATGGAGGGAGAGTAAGTACTAATGAGTTGTGCGTTAATAATGTTAATGAAAACACGAAAGTAAAGCCGGGGTTCGTCTGAACTTTGTGAACCCATTCCTGTTTGAGCAGCGGCTGCTGGCTAACCTTGACTCGTGTGAATTATAATGATCTGCCCATAAAAAATCAACAGTTTGACTCTTCAGGTACTTTAAAAACACACTTACATAAAACCTTGGAAATTGTAGCTGTTTTAAGATTCAGGTCACGTTTCCTGTCGCTTCCACAGTATGTTAATAAAAACATACAGAGGTGGAAAGGCTGTTTCTTCTAGACGGTTGCTGAGTTTGATTTCCTGGCCTGCGCCTGACCCTTTTCTTGATCGTGTGCATGAAAAAATCTCAACTAAAAGAGACGTAAAGATGTAAAGGAACCCAGACACGTTTACATAGCGTGTGCATGCATTCTTGCAAACCTACAGCATGCATCCTCCACCGCTGTCTGTGCGTGAGATCCCAGCTCAATGCAGGAGATCCACAGGAGATTTATGGTCCAAAGCACCGGCTTTAAGTCGTGGGCTGTGACCCATCAATGAGTTTAGGGAGACTTAGAATGGGTCGCTTAATGGTCGCCAATAAAATCACGGTCGGCTATAGAACATCTGTGAGTAAAATAGTTCCCTGCAATCCCCCCTCGTTGCCCTTAAATGTGGAGGTTGTACAGATTCCTCGGAACTCGTCCAGCTCTAGCGATCTACGCCGAGTAAATCAAACATCTATAGGAGTTACGGCGGCACTATAGTGTGGGGAAGCCTCGGCAGATTCTGCTTGTCATTAACTCTAACAATTAAGTGCTTCATTCATTATCAAATGGAGTATCATATATTTGTCCTTTTATATCGTACAGGCCCTAAACAGTCATATAAATACAAGAATTACCATATATCTAGTAAAACTTATGGTTTTTCACCATTAACTGAACTGAACACCTTCACCTAGAGAGGGATATATAGACACGTGTGCCAGATAAACTGTGCATTCTGGTGTCATTGTTTAAAATGTTGAAGATTTTCCGTGACCCTGTCTGGTTTTTCCTTGTGTCTCCAGTTTTTATTTTGTGAAGTTCTTCCATGTGGTGTTTCTTGTCTTGCTGTGTTTTGCTCCCTTTGATTGTTGGATTGGTTTCTCCTTGTGAGCTCCACCCTCATTAGTTTCACCTGTGTCTCCTCATCCCTCTGCCCACATGTATATATAGTCCTGCCTTTCCCTTTGTTCTCTGTCATGTCGTCTGTTCTGCTGTCCCTGTCAAGTTGTCTGTGATATTTTCCCTTGTAAAGCTACCTCATGTAGCGTTTGTTACCAGCTTGTTCTTGTACCCATGTGTTTCTGTTCTTTTTGTTTAGTTAATTAAGTCAGCATTAAACTGAACTTACTTATTTCAAACAGTTTTGCCTCCTCCCATTTGGGTCCTACCTCACAACTCCGCTCGTGACATCTGGTGCAAGTTTTCCAACTTTGCACGCACACAAAGCTGATGGGACTTAATGCTAGAGGATACATTCAAATTGAGGAAAATCATGAGCAGTTGTGTGAATTTCTGGGTTATGGATCTGCAATGAAGGAAATAATTGCATGCAGAACAACGTGGGTGGAGACTTTGGAGTCTATTATCTGAGATAAACCCACCTAAGAGGGAAAATAAGTTTCTCTTTCTGTGATTCTGTTTGACAAGTGTTTTAATCTGGAAATGGTAAACACATTTGCTTGATTTCACTTGTTGAAGCGTTTTCTTTACATTTGGTTAAAACAAAAGTGCCAAAAACTGCATGCACAATATGAGTGCAACAGTGTGCACTTGCAGTTAACGCCGAATGAATATTTTACAGTAATCTATCCCATGGTTTGAGGCTGTGGCTTCCACATGTCTTGCATCTTAATTTATCAATCTCCTCCAAATCAAATGTCACAGAGGAAGTCGCTGAAAATTCCTTGTCCAATTATTAGCAAGTGAATGACTAAAAGCTCTTATTTCTGGTAATGCTCATCCGCAGTCTTTTCATTTGAATTTTAATGGAAATCGCTTATCTTGGTCCTGTCTTTCAGGTGTTCAAAAGACCTTACATTAAGGTAAAATAATCCCCAAAGCCGACACAATTACAGCTAATTCCATTTTAATTCAGCCAAAAGGTGACGAGACGGGCGGCATTTCAAATGTCGGGTAGATGGTTAAAAAAAAAAGGAGGAAAAAAAAAAGGAATGAAATTTAGGTTTCAATTACGGGAACAATGACTGTGTGAGGAAATCTAAAATCTTGTAACTGTACATCCTCAGACTTTGTACACTAATAAAATATCATTTACTTCTCACACTTGGAGAACAAAAATTGCAGGTTGCTCTCTGTACGTGTTGTACATTATGCACATATTGCTGTTATTGAACTGGGACATCAATTTATTTCAGATGAACAACATTTATTCTTACCACAACAATACATGCAAAAATGATGCACCTTTTATTAATTTCATTGATCTTTCTTCAGATATGGGTCACTCGCTTTTAAAGCTGTTTTGAATGTCATGACCGGAGACCAAATTAAGAAGAAGATCATACTTAATTCTTTTCTACACGAGAATTTTTATGTGACTGATCCATTTGTACTATAGTCTGTATAAAGATTTAGGACAGAACAGCTCCTCAGAACTGAAGCCAAAGCAAGTAAAGCTCCCCCTGGTGGCTGGCTGTAGTATAGGTCATAAGCTCCACCCCCTTCATGTTAACAGATGGGACTTACACTGAAATACACTTCATTTTTTGTTTTTTGTTTTTCTTCCAAGGATGGTTTCTGTCATTTTAGGTAGTTAACATAATTCTGTTACATATACAGGTGAAAATCTTTTGGTTTTGTTTACTTGATGCCGTAGAAACAGGATGTGATGTCATAATGACTACCAGTTGCCATGCTCTTTGAAGCAATCCTGTATACAATCCGCTCCCGTTTTTTTCAAGGATGGTTTGTGTCATTTTAGGTAGTTAATATGATTCTGATGCATACACAGGTGTAAATCTTTCAGATACGTTTTATTTTTGTGTATTTGATGCCATAGACACAGGATGTGACCTCATAATGACTACCAGATGCCATACCAGTTAGGTAGTTAATATAATCCTACCTAACTACCTACTCTCTGAAGCGTTCCCGTAGGACCGTGAGAGTTGCCAGAAAAAATAAATAAATAATTACAGTGTATAATCCAACATTTCTTTGTAAATAGACATGATATAGCAGATTTAAATATGAGAGAGTCTGGCTGAAGTCTGGAGAAGTCATGGATAATGCAACAGTTTTGGGCAAGACTCTGGCTCCAAACTCACTGTATCCCTGCGAAAGCAGCGTTAGTTTTTCCAGTGCAAGGGAGTGGGGACGCATTGTCCATTTTCATATACAGTCTGTGATTTGTACACTCTCACATAAGATAGCGAGCACATTCGGAGCAGTGTGCAACACTGTTTAGCACCCAGGGTGTCTTGCTCAAGGGCACTTCAGCCATGGATGCTGAGAGGAGAGCTCTGCTCCTTCACTCCACCCTCCCACATGTCTTCCCATCACTCTCAGGATTCTGTCCCAGGCCTGCTTTTCAAACCAAATAAATATATAAATGAAACAAAGGCAGATAATATGGTATTTGTATAATTTTGCACTGCCTGTTTCTAAATTGTATGTATTTTACTGTATGATTCTCTTTAACCTCTGACCAGGCAATGGCCCATTTTATTTGGAATTAAATCACAGTTCAAAATGCATCAGTGTGGTTATTATTAGTTATAATAACTAATAAGTGTGGTTATTATTAGTTATAATAATAACCACACTGGATAATTTAATCCTTATACTGCCACTTGGTTTGAACTTTGTCGGCAGCAGCCATCGGGAATATACTTTGCAAATTAACGCTTTCAGTTCATATTTCCAGATGTGGCACGCCTCCACAACGCATGCTATATTCATGCGTGTTAAATTAACATATGATGAAACGAACTGGCTACAGGAATTAAGATATTCCCTCATGAGCATGCACAGACTTCATATAAAAAGTCCAGTATTTAAAATTGCAAGTTCAACGAGTTCAAGTGAATGGTGTGTGTCTATATGTATTCTTGTGGTCTCTTTGCGGTTTCACAAAATTTTCACGAATAATTTTAGTTCCAGGTGCAATGAAAATCACTCATGCCCATATAATACATAGTAGATGTACATTACAGGTGAATTTATTTACTTTTTTCATTGCGAAAGCAGTGTAATGTCAACAAAACAAAAATTGGACATTTAGACTTTTGAATCGTAAAAGTTTTTTATCAATTTGTAGCTTTTTTTTGGCTCAACAGATTTTTCTTCACTGCATCAAAGTGGCAAGAGCAAGGCCTTGGTCATTACAAGGTACCACAGAGAAGGCAATAACAGCTGAGAAACAAAGTGGTCGACAGCCTACTCCAACACATTGTATGACAGCTGGTGTTGACATGAATCCTTTTCAAAATTGCAGTGGTGGACATGTATGAGTCTCCTTTCTTGTGTACAGATTTACTACAGAGTACAGAGGTTAATCAACAATCCCTCACTGCTTTCTCTTTCATCTCAGCCCTCTGTTGAGAGCTCAGGCCTCATCTGGAGGGAATATTGGCAGAGTGTTTGCTCCTTGATTGGCTTTGCGGGAGCAATCCATACAGATGTGTCTGTTGGGCCCATGTGGATCAGATTTCTGGAAGGGCCAAGACAGACTGAAGCCATCAGATCTCTCTGTAAATGGCCTTTGGGGCGAGGGAATGGCTCTCCCACAATGTGGAGCGCACATTGATCCTCACTAAGGCATTAACTGTTGATGAAACAGTCGGGGCTTTCCATCAGTGATTTGTCCGGTTTTAATATTTTTCTTTCTACAGGCGTAGCAATGGAAGCAATAATCTTAACAGCAATTTCCGATTGAAAGTCTAAGAATAAATCACCGACTGTACTGTGTGTAGGCTACTGTAAACAGTGTGCGGTGAATCAATTTACTACGTCTGAAAGTAGACAAAGAGAGGCTAGACAAAGAAATAAAACAAATATTCTATATTTTGTGGCTGTTCATTAAAGAACATGAATCATTTGTACATATCTGTGTGTTGAACCCTTGTTTTCAGTATGTGCTGTGACCCTCTTCTCCAGGATAACAGTAACATAACATTTCACTGCAGATCACTCATTCATCTACAGCAGCTGGGATGAAGTTTAGCCCATTCCTCAGTGCAGAATCACTTCAGTTCTGAGATGTTTGGGGGCTTCTTCACACGACCTGCTTGCCTCGGATCCTTAAACAACATTTCTATTGGATTAGGATCAGGACTTGGACTTGTCCATTCCAAAGCAAATAACTCTTGTATCATTCTTTTGTGGAACGACTTGTGGTCTTGGGCTCGCTGTCTTGTTGTATGACGCAGTCTCTCTTAGGATTCTGCTCCCACGCAGAAGTCTGGACATTTACTTTTAGAATTTGCTGGTATAACACAGAATTTATTGGTCCATCCATGACAGCAAGCCATTTTTCATCCAACTGTCTTGTGGCTTGCCCAGATGATAAGTAAACTGCCTACTGGCTGAAATGTTCTTTTTGGAGAGCACTGCCATGCTCACCACGGTTGTTCAGTGTTCTCCTGATGGTGGATTCATGAACATTAACATTAGCCAAAGTGGGAGAGGCCTTTAATTGGTTAGAAGTTACTGTGTTCCTTTATTATCTCCCTGACTACTGTGCATTTTGCTTTTGGAGTGATCTTTGTGGGTCAACCACTCTTCTGGAAGGTTAATAGTTGTCCTCCATTTGTTCACAAGCTATCTGACTGTGGATTAGTGGGTTCCAAACTCTTAAAAGATGGTTTTGCAGCAACCTTTTCCGGGCTGATGAGCAACAGCAACTCTTCAGAAAGCTCCTTTGTTCGTGCCATCATCCAATTCCACAAACATGTTCAGAGTGTGACACATCCCAGATTTTTTTCCCAAACAAAACGGGGTACTGAACAGCACCTGAGTCTCACAACACTGACTGGAAACACTCATGAAAAGATGGATTTTAATTTGACCTTGAAATTAACTTGTAATCCTAAAGGTGCACTTACTTTTGCACCTCACAGATATGTAATATTGTCTCATTTTTTTCTGAATAAACACACACAAAGGCGCAATATTTCCGGAGACTGGATACTAATATCTGCTTTTACGACATGTTGCAAATGAGCCATAGAAGCGTGGCTGACAGAAGTAAACAAAGCATTGCAGTAATCAAGGCGTGACGACACAAGAGCATGAATAATGTCGTCTTTGCCTTGAAATGACAGAACAGGCTTCATTTTGTTTCTTGACTGGGTGCCAAATCATTACATCCGTAAGAAAACTAATGGCCTAATCAATCATTAGACCAAATTAATTACAGGTCATGGTACAGGTGGGCTGTTTATGATGAGTTTTAAATAAAAACATATTTATTTGTTAAAGGTTTACACGCAATCTCAGTTTTGGGAATCTCCAATCAAGGACAGGTGCCCGAGCTGCATGGATCTCAATGCTGTCAGTCAGTTACACAGTAAAAGTGTTAAGACATTAAGACATAAAATCATATGTAAAATAAAATCAATAGTCTAAGATAAATAAAGGAGTATACATTTTGAAACTAACTGCACGTTGCACATGCCTTGCATCAACATGGTTCTCTGCCACTCCTGTTACTTTGTCAGACAAACTAAAAATACATGAAAAAAAATGTAAGCCGGCAAATACAGAAGAAGCTAGTAAAGATAATGACAAGGGCTAAACACGGACGTTTCTGTCTCTGCCATGTGACACATACATGATATATGCTAAGAACGGACAGAGTGCTTAATTGGAGTCAACATGTGATGTAAATACGATAATGATGATTCTAGAGTCTCTAATTAATAATGAAATGAGAGAGGATGGCGTGTGGAGAACATCCACACCCCAGGACTCCAGTCTTGGAAGCAGATGCTATAGATCACTTTGTTAAAGAGTAAAAGACTGAAAGACTGAGTCAGTCACACCTTTTCCTTTACTACTATGTCAAAGGCTGCGCCTCAGAAATCCATGGCAACAACACCAACCAAAGAGCTTTAGCTTTAGCTTTAGCTAAGTATGCCAACTCCAGACGGTGATACACAACTCTAGTTATCGTAGCTAATATTGCACAACAGCATACCTTGCTTGATCATAGCCTCTCTTTGACTTCTGTGACTTACATTGATATTACAATAATTTCAGGACGTCTTGTTCTTGTAGTTCAGAGTGTTAGCATTAGCCAAATTTAACTACTTAAGCTAATAAAATGCAATGAATGTGCTGATTGTGGTGGGACAGTGGATCATGTTGTCCTCAGCACCATCTAACCTGTGCAGCGTATATTTGTCAGACGGTGCTTTCTGAAGTGCCTCCAGCACATGTAGGGCTCAGTTTTATTAACTATTAACAGATCTACATGGTGTAGCTTTCAGTGATACTGGGCTTACTTCCATTGACATTGTCCATCAAATAGGATTCATTTCCCAATTGTATTGACTGTGCAAGCTCCGTAGATATATCAGACCTTCTCTCCTACAACCAACCTGTGTACAGTCTGAGATCATCTGACAAGAGCCTGCCAGTCAGTCGTTCCCGCGTCTAGACTTAAGACCTGAGGGGATTGTGCCTTTTTGCTCCGAGGGCACCTAAGCCCTGCAATCATCTCTGCGAGGAGCTCAGGCTAACCACATCATTATGTTCCTTTGAACTCTGTGTTAAAACTCCCTTTTTATCAGTTAGCTGTTGAATAGATTCATCATTATCGTATCTCTTTGTGTCCACAGCCCTGGGGGGGGGGCAGTGCTGCTGAAGAGAGAGAAAGCCAGAAGAGTTATGTATATTTTAGAGATCTGTTGGTTATAAAAAAAATAGTTCAACCTGTTAGCTTCACATGTATGGTTTATAGGGTACACAGACATCCAAATACATACCTCCCTGCCTGCATCCTTTTTCCTACTGACAGTCATTGTTTTCTTCTTGTCTTGTTTTTAATGTTGGCTGTAGTTGGTGTAGCCATAATCTTTTACCATTTTGTAACGGTGCCAGTTTGGCAAGTCATAGACAGATGATGTGGTGTAAACAGAAAACTCTGAGAGCAACTGCAAACAGCATGTTTTGCCATTTAATCTGAATGAATCTAAAATGGCAGTGCACTAGTGAACTCGTGCCCCCATTTGAAAGAGAAAAAAAATGGCAGCAACAAACTTATTTCAGGATTTAGTGTTTTATTTTTACTGAATTTCTAAAGAAAATGTGTTTTTTAGCCATGGAAACGGCAGGGCTCCTTGGCAGTTGTTATGTCCACCATTTTGGTTCCAACTGAAATATCTCAACTATTAGAAAGGAGTACGATATTTATAGTCTCAAGTCTTCTCTGATATTTTGAAACCATTGATTTAGCATTATTGGCTTTTAATTTAATTTAATCAACAACTATTGGATGGACAACCATAAAACATCCACAGATGTGTTTGTGTTTTAGTGCAGAGTAGCAAATGTTAGCATCGTAGGACATGTAATCTGGTAAATGGTAACATAACATAATATAAACTTAATTGCACAAATTGGTCTTGAAGCGTCTTGGTACCATAAGCATTTAAGAGCAGAAATATTTCTGACCAGATGTTTCTATGTTTCTCCACTGTGCTGGGCTCATATATCTGCCATTGTCCCTCTTGCGTTCCTTGTTTCCTTTCTCTTCTCTTGTCTTTCTTGTTCATCGTCTTTCTGTTTGATCTGTTTGTCCATCAGGGCACGGATCACATTCTCCTCCATCTCATCCGTCTGCACGCCCTAGCTTCATCTGTTCACCTGCAATGGATACAGGATACTCTCAGCTGCAAGGCGTTCTCTGCCCAGTTGTTCAGCTCATCAACACGGTACTTAGGTCACAGCTTGTGTTTACTCTGGGAATCCTCACGTTGCCTTTGTCTTTGAATAACCTTTTCGTCTCTCTACGCCTACTGCCTCTTTTCACCATGTGCAGGAGTCTTCCACTAGCCCAGGCAGCCGCACTCCTCACCTGGAGTTTGCATAAAAATCTGAAAGCTGTCTGACTCGCTTTTGGCTTTAACCCCCAGGCCTCATCTCCAGCTTTGCCAGCATGACACGATACTGAATAAAACTTGTTACCTTTCACAAGTCAGCCCCTGAGTGCTGCTTTTTGGTTCACTGGAAAGCTGGTTCACTGGAAAGCTGTTATAACCACAGATGTTCATGCCAAAAGAGCACACCATTTCAACAGCTCTATAAACTTTGTCATTATGTTTCTTGGCTCAAATTTAATCAAGCCCACAAAGGTAATGTAAGGATTTCATCAGTGTTTTGCAGAATATGTCAAATACTTGATATATTCCACTACATATGAATGAACAAAAGCCCCACAAAGCTGCTTCCATAGCTGTATTTACTCATTTACAGTCTTCTTCAATACAGACAGTAGGCGCTGAAGCTTTTCTTGAAGAGCTTTGGAATTCAGCTCCAATCTACAGTATTTCACAGTGACCTCTGTAAATGTAATGATTCACGTTCGTAGTATAAGGTCAAAGTAAGAGGCGCCACACACGGTACAATTCCTCCTGACACACTCTTAATCTGTCACAGTTATTGCAGTGGCTGTTGCACGACAGTTTGTGTTCTGCCGTCGTCTTCTCCGCTGACCTTCATGTTTCATTTGGTCAGTCACCTCTTCTTCTTGGGTATATAAAATTAATACACTGCCCCGCTGTTTATTTAAATGGAGACCGATAAGGTTAGTTTTGGACTGGATGCATGGGACGCAGTCTTTGCGGAGGAACTCGCGGACATTTCTAAAGGTTGTGCTGTCATGTTCGTACAGGAAAATGCATTTAAAGAACATTACTGAAGCTCTCACTTTCCATTTATAGACTGCTTTCCATGGTGCTGTACATTCATCTGGCAATAAAGGCCAGAACAAAGCAGTCCTGTTTATTGACCTTATGAAACAGCCATGGATGTTTTCCCCAGAATAGATGCGCAGATGTCTGCCACTGGGACTGTTATAGCGATAAGTGCTGTTCATATACTTTTGCCACTTTTAATTTTCTGTATATTTTTTAGTTTTCATGTCTTTACTTCATCTTTTATTTTCGAGTTGACATGTTTTTCTCGTTCTGCACAGTTCAGTGTATTGTTGTCCCCATGTAGATGTGAACCATATCTTATAGCTTATCTTGATTATATAAGCTAATTCCAAGCAAGGTATAGTGTGCATCGCTATATGTGAAATGAGAAACTGAATCTAGAATGGAGTTTGGGCATAAATAGACTTGTGAAAAGCAGCCAAGATCCTGTTTTGTACGGTTAGCTAAACCTTCTGCATTTACCTCGGATAACTTCAAACGACGGCAGTGAGTGAGAAGATGAACTACCTGGTCAGAGTCGACAGCTCGGGTTACACAGCTTGAGGGTCATTCAGCTCTTGCCTTCATTTGACTGCGATCTACAGAGAAACTCTGTCCTTTTTAAAGCCCCACTGTAACTGGTTTTAGATATTGGCTTCCCGCAGAGCTCCTCTTCCAGTGAGCCAAGCAGGAATCCCTCCTGGCTCAAGATATTTAGGCTCACAAGGCCACAGGGTCTGTTAGGCTGGTGCAGTTCCAGATCGAATTCTCCTACATTCATTAGATGAAATGAGACTAACCGAAGTGTCGGGGCGGACTAACATTAATTTGCGCTCCTTATTATCTTCAAATACGGCCTTCAAAATATGTAGATGGTGCTGCTTCTGCCTGCTGTATCTTTGTGGAGAGTTCTCTTCTGCTGTCTGATGTGCATGCCTTCTGTGTAACTGATTCCCCCGCTGAACACTCACCCTGTTCCACTTTGTGCACAGAGGCTTTCCTCTCTGGAAAGAAAAAAAAAAAAATCTCCAACTATATAAAAAGCAAATGTGATTGGGAACCTTTTTTTTCCTTGGTTGTGGCGTGACACTAATTTACTTCCCCTCACACTTCCAAGGCAATTAGCTTTGAAGCTTCTCAGAAACTATTCTTGCACAAGCCAATAGCTAGCATGACAAGTAAAAATTTAAGCAGGTCCATTGGGCGACGGCTAATAAATATATCAAATGGGGTTACAGTGGGAAAGAAAAACCTAAGAGAATGAAGAAAAAATATAATTACTTCACTAGTTAAACTTGGTGCATGGACCTTCATTACTAGCCAGTGGCAGCGTGCAAATCTATATCTGGTTGTCTGTGGCTGGGTGAGCGCAATGATGCAATATTATCCAAACAATTGTGGGAAATGATGCAGAGAACTTTCGAGAACTTCTCAGAGGAAAATATGTGATAAGATATTCACTTTGCTATGTAAAGTTTGCTATTTTAGGCATGTGGGAATAGCCTCAAAAGACATTTGGGGTGCCAGAACAAATAAAAAATACATAAATTTAAAGGCCCCAGAAGCTTGCCCACTTAATCAACTCCTTACTATGACTGGTGGGATTTCTAAATCAGCACACCAGTCAGGATTCGGAATATTTGAATTAAGTGTGGACTTCTTGTTTGGTTGTTGGTGGGTTATGGACATAAGAAACTGATCAAAGTAACATCCACACGGTCCTGATAAAAGTGGCTTTTGAGTTTAAAGGTGGTAGAAACTAGCACTGACGTGGCAACTGTGGAGATTTAATGAAGTTCAGCTAAGTTATAGCGATGGTGAAAGGTCGGCCGATGGTTTAATATATCTCAGCTTTGAAGTGACGACTAATGGGAGCGACCGATGCAGTGGATTGACGTATGACACAAACACAGAGTTCTTCAAACATTTAGGTGGTAGGAACCACGCAGGCGGCATGCTTGGAGCGCTGAACCCAGATGGCGCAGAGGCGTCATTAATGATATTTTCTTTTCATATAAAGAGAGCAGTGACTGCAAGAAACAGATCATTATTGTTAATATTAGTTTATGTTCTGCTTGTTTCACTAAGATACTGGCAACCAGAGGCCAGACTGTCCAATGGTGACCATCTGTCAGCTACAAAGTGATCGAAGAAGAGAGTGGAATGTTTTGTACACTGATCAGGCATAACATTAAGTCCCCCTTCCTAATACTGTGTAGGTCTCTCTTGTGCCTCCAATACAGTTGTGACTCATCAGAAAATGGACATGAGCCTTCCAGGTCCAAGGGCTTCCCAGCAGAACAATGAATTGTCACAAGATGGTCAATGATATTCACTACTTCTGTCAGTGGTCATAATGTTTTTCCTGATCGGTGTATATATGGTGTGGTGAGTGGTTTTAGACACAGTTAAGGGCTTTAAAGACGGAGATTGTGGATATTATTTTTTCTAGTTACTCTACAGTTAAAAGAGTTATTTTGAAAGTATACCAGCGTATCAGCTTGCCTGTTGCCCCTCAACTGAAGAAGCAGCAGTTCACCCTCTATACATTGATCTTTGGATCCTTGCCTTTACCCTGTAAAGTTTCCAACAGGAATGTAGCTAATATTTTATCATTAAGCTAACAAATTCAAATATACAGGCTTACTCATTCAAACTTAAAGAAAATTTCATTAAAAAGTAGGAAACGCAATTTGTTTACATCAGCATGCTTACAGACTAACCATGAAGAAAGACTAGTAATGAATTCTGTCCCTACCACAGTATACATAAAAGACACTGAGTGTTGCCTTTCTACTAACTGCAGTAAACGATTCCAGCAACATGACTGGAACACGACTATTCACAAATATTTTGTTTCAGAAAGTTGGTCTGGAATTGCTCTGTTGGGAACTGATTATAACCCCAGCAAAGATCCACAGGGCCAATCCAGTCGTTCTGGTGTTAGCCCATACCCTACACCTTTCCAGAAATGTCACCATGCATCACAGTGACACAGACCACAAGAGTGTGATTGGTCTGCTTGGTAGTGGCGTGTTTCTGCTTTAGTATTTCCAACTGTGTCCTAATCTCCACAATTTTCAAATTGATTGTTTTGGATCAATACAGATGGAACACTTCCGAGAAAAGTTAACTGAGGAGATTCGGAGGTACAAACATTACTGTGAAAAGTTTCAGTCGCCATTGTTGAAAGTGAAGCACAAAGTAGAAGCAAAAATGAACTCGACCGTCAAAACAGACACAGCGCCAACTAGAGTTTGGGTGGTGTTTTCACAGAGCGAGCCAGACTGATGACAAGTATAAATAGCTCGAAACGGTGTAGGCTACATGTGTAAGTTATGCCATACGGCATAAACCATGCTTGACAGCGACATGGTCATACACATAATTTAAATTTGTTCAAATGTGAAAAAATAAATAAAGCTGTGTAATTGATGTCACTAAGATGATTGAAGTTTTAAAAACTGAATGTGTTGCTAGTGGCACATTTGGGCAAGCGCACTTTGGATTACTGAAAGGCGAGACGTTGCACTTTCCAGCCAACATGGTGTTATTACGGTAGTTTCACTTGCCCCTCTATGACACTCTTGTTAACACCTGCCAAATATTGAAAGGTTCCAGGTATTCTGGAAACAATGGGCAAACGCACTTACTCACAGGATATATGACCCTGTTATAGTCAAAATAAGTAAAGTCCATCTGATCATATTGAAGTATACTGAACTTGTTTTGCAACTCAAGAGACAAATTTAAACTAACCTCATAAATCAGCTTAAATTCAGTTAACTCTCATTCCAAACCACTACAATAAGTTCTGAATTAAATGTCAACAGTATACTGCGAAAGAGAGAAAACTCGACAGTCTACTGTGAGGTTCCTCTTGGCTGCAAAGAGGTTGGATTTCCATGGCAACCTCCTTCCAGAAATGTCCCCTTCTTAGGATCGGCCTTCCTCAGGTTTTTTTTTTTTTTTATTGTTGCGGAGGATTTGTATGCCACGGGGACCCGAGAGTAATGTTTTTAGTGAGCGTTTATGGTAAAGACGCAAGATGCAAAACAGAGCAATATCCAGAGGTCTATTTATCACGAGGAAACAGGGCGTCTCATGGAGGGAGTTTTAACACACCGGCGTCTTCTTGATTCCTGTACAATCGCGCTGTCATCCTTTTCAAGGTTAATTATGTTAAGCACAGTAAATGCTGTCGGATAATGGGAAGGATCTCGGCGTCCTACAAGAAGGAAAATGACTCTGAAAATTATGAAAAAGTCAGTTGCACCTGATGAATGTGCTCTCAGAATAAATTGCAGGCTTATTTATGTTTTTGTACCACATTATTGCGGGGAAACAGGCTCATGTGGGCATACACGACACAGACACAGACCTCCTGAGGCGATCATCCCGCACACACAGAAAGCATACACATAATCAAAACATTTATTGCAGTAGCTGTATACCTGTAGAGTAGTAACAAGGATTAATTGTTTCAGTATCCGTGATGCCAAACACCCTCACAACTGACAAACATACTGCGAAAAGCGAATCACTCCATCCCACTTAACTTCTTTATATTGTGACATAAATATGAAAGTGCTTTACAAACCGAACGTCTCCTTAATGCACAAATCAACCATATCCCAACAAAGTAAAATGACACAGGAAAAAAAATGAAAAATAAATGATCATCAAGTTAATTTCAAAAGCTATATCTTTTTTTTTTGCATGCTATTCCATTGTGTAATTTGCCTTCCATGCTGTGGAGTAAAACAAACCTTTTCAGACAGTGGAAAGACGGATGGGCTCTAACGGCTGACCCATTATCTGCACATGCCTTTGTGTTTTTCTTCAGGATCAACAACTTGGGATTTTTGTACTTTTACAATCCGCGTGATCACGTCTCTAAATTTGGCAAACATTCAATGCGTAAAGGCATCAGATTATAAGACTGGATTATTCTTTGTAGCCAACATGTTCTCGTCGTTTAAGTAAGCGGCAATTCAGTGGTTGAAGAAACATCATGAAGGCACAGTGATTAAAGTATTATCCTAACCTGTGTTTTCTTATGTACGGAAAATAACTGTGTGGAAATAATATTTTTTTTCAATATATATTTATATATATACACACATATGACAATAAATTGCAGGTACTACTGAGGGATTGTACTCAGTTAAATCACAATTTTGAGTAAAATCTATACAGTAATAAGATCAACGTTAGATAAAACATTTAGCCATTTACAAATATATTGCTATTTAATTGTACTGAACACTTTCAAAATCAATTTATATAGGAGAGCTTTCAGAGCTTTTCATTTTTATAATGCACATATTGAGCACTGACATCCTTCATACAAAATGTTCTGTTTTGTTTTTTTTTAAAAATGTCTGCCTGTGGTTTTGCATTACTCGGAGGGGGAAAAAAAACCCAAATGATTATGAAATAATATGGGTAACACTCAGTTATATTACGGGATGGACATTTTAAAGTAAACTGTTGGGTTTTTTATCTTGTACATTTTGCCACATTGTAAAATCTTCGTCCAGCTGAAATCCCCCAACGCCGACGACGAGCCGTTATTACGACAAGAACTGTCCTACTCACTGTGGATATTACAGATACATGATAGTGGTTAATAAGTCTTATTTACAGACACACAGACAATGACAGAATAAACGAGTGTCCACGAACAGTGTTATCAGAACAACACTTTCTGAAATGTAATTCCATTTTCTTTGATTGTGTCGATTAATATAGTCCTGAACAACTCAATAACAACCACACCACAAATATTTGAATATATTGGTCAGCCATGGTAGTCTTTTTTTTTTTCTTTTCTTGTAATTTATTTTCTCCATGTCCTTCCTCCGCCTGTCCAATTCGTGCATGAAGTGGACAGCGGTGTCGCTGAATGTCGAAGAAATCCATAAAAAGGAAAAAGGAAAAAAGGGGGTTTCTCTAGAGCCATAATAAAGTTGGGTTGTAGAGAACACGGCATAAGCACTATTTTGTGGCCTACGTACAGTAGCACATGTGGCAATCAAACTGCAGAAGCGTCAACTTAAGTGGAAAGAGATGGGGGGAGGGGGGAGAAAGGAAACGGGGGAGGAGCTCTGGTTAGATGCTCCGCTTGTTTGCTGCGTCCAGGTGCAAGGACGTTCCACAGCGTAGAAGCAAAATCCCACTTATAGCTGCTGGTCCTTAGGGCTGTCTGGACAGGAGGCGGGCTGGCAGGACTTCAAACTCACCAATGGAATATCAGCCATCCCACTGCTGGTGAAGTGTCCCTCTCCGCTCCCAAACTGCTTCCTGTCACCAAAATGCTCCGACCGCCCACTCTCATTTTTCCAGGTTCTCGTCAGAGTATGTCCATTGAGGAGTTTTTCCTTGGGGCCCCACTCCCTCTGAGACCCAAAGCTGGACACGGGCGACTTGGGCTGCTGGTACGTTCCCAACGTTGGGGGCATCCAACAGTTGTCTG
Organism: Planiliza haematocheilus; assembly: GCA_005024645.1. Lineage (NCBI taxonomy): Eukaryota > Metazoa > Chordata > Actinopteri > Mugiliformes > Mugilidae > Planiliza > Planiliza haematocheilus. The sequence continues at coordinate 575,098 of SRSE01001068.1, forward strand.
AATGTCCCAAGACAAGGCACTCTTGTGTGCACATCTCTGTAGCTTCCACTAGGCCACGTGGTCCCAGGGGACCGTCTAAAAACAGGAGAAAGAGAGAAAGTAACAGATTAGACGTTATTGAGAGCAGCTGTCTACATAACCTGTTCACTGCAGACCTATATAAGATTACATAGCGTAAGGCCAGAAACCCTCAAGTGAATTCTGAAAGGGAGTAAAATGGTCTTGTATTTATGCAGCACTTTTCTACCTATTGGAACTTAAAGTGCTTTAGAGTCTTAAGGACATGTCTAGCAGTTCGTTCACACATTGCTTACACGTAGCAATGCCAAGAGAACTGGGAGCAACTCCGGGTTCAATGCTTTGCTTAAGGACGTGGCTTTGGCATGTCGTAGATATACTACAGATCAAACCACTAATCCTCTGGTCCATGAGCAGCACTCTTTATCTATTGAACCACACCAACACCACCACTCTAGCACTTTGAATGACACAGAAAATAACATCAGTGATGCAATGAAACCGGTTGCTGCAGACACAGTGCACGTAAAAAGGTGGAAAACATTCTTTCTCTGCGATATATTCTCGTGTTACCTAGGGGTGTTATGTCTTGGTACTCATGCCGCAGTTTGGCGCGGAAAGACCTTGGGTTTTGGTAAAAAATGTTGGAAATTTTTACAGCCCAACTGGAGCACCATGTGTTACACAGCTAAGCTACATTGTTTGCCCAACCTTAGCCAAAGTAGTGCTGTTGCCCAAAGCAAACCACCAGCAGGATTCACTATGCAAACCCTGTCTCTGGTGTCAGCGTATTGGTCAGACAAGATGATGAACCCCACTCTTCAGTGGTAATCTTGTGCAGCAAATATTAAAACATCAGGCATCAGGGGCATTCCTTGAACAAACTATGGGACATTTGAGTAAGAGCCAACCAGCTCTAAAAAGTAAAATAAAATCTATCAACTGTTTGAACTCCTTTGCTGAGTTGAGACATTCCGGCACACAAAAAGTTATGAGACTGGAATGTAATGGACCAACCAGCAGTGTGTCTTTATACCAGTATGTCTGTTTTTTTTTAATACACTGCCATATGGGCTCAAAGGCAAATTAACACAGGAAATTAACAAAACGACAAATACTGTAAGAGATGGTGTGACAATGCAGAGATATTGCTTAAAATTCAGTATCCCAAAACAACAAAACTTCTGTCCTCTGGTTCTTTTTGTCCTCACAGTTTCTTGAGTGCGAATTGTGTTTCTATTGAAAAGTGAAAATGTTTCATTTTATTTATTTTTTACATTGAAAAATCGCTCCCAAAAAACCAAATGGGTCAAAAAGAAAGTGAAGGTCAGTTTGCAACAAAGCAAATCTTTCTTTTCTTGCTCAGTGCTACCCTGGCTACTCCTCTGATAATTCAAACAGTCTGCAATTGAGGTGGCGTTCTGTCGTTTGAAGAAATCTTCTTTTTGTCAAATTTATTGGAAGAAGGAGAAACCAGTTATGTCTGTGTTTTAAAGGTTTAGAAGGCAATAAATCGTTTCTCTGTCCTGAAAGAGAAAACTCGTCGTCCTAATTTGTGCTGTCGCTTCACAAAGAGCTAATTGGCTGGTGTTTCCCCCCCCCCCTCCAAAATCCTGCATGGACCTGTTTTTCCCATCATCGCTGTGACATAGAAAATTTGAGCGTATTTTTAAGAAGAGAGCTTGTTACAGGAGCAGACAGTTGTGGTGAAATTATCTTCTGATTTATATATATAGAGTCCTTTCAATAACATAATGCTGTCGGTAATTTGAGACTTATACAAAAAAAGATGACATCAGTAAAAACAATATCAAGTAAATTCCCGCGTAAGCTCCATTTAATTATATTTTCACACTGAATCAACAGAGTCACTGTGACGTTAAAGGCTTTTTAGCGGCGATCCCGCTGAGAATCGATAACCAACTCTGCAGCTTTCAACTGCATCAGCTGATTGTTTTGCTTTCTGACCTTTCCAGTTGACTCCAAAAGGTTTACCCTGCTCCCTTGTGGTCAAAAATTGGTTGATAAAGATTTGAAGCTCGGCTCAAGACCTTGCTTTGAATGCAAATACGGTGCATTATTCACTGTTGAGGTTGTCGTTGGGTAAAGGTGGGATTTACAGCTCGTCGAAGGTAGCTGGATGTTATGGATGAGTTCCTTTCAAAGAGCCACTCAAAAGACTGACTCAAATCTGTTTATTTTGAAGATGGGGTAACTTATTTTAGCTGAGAAATGATCACTGGGAGGAATTATAGGGTAAAATGTGGATCAGAATCATCCAAACTTTGACATCCCACCAATACATATATACATTTATATTCTATTGCTGGGATATCTGAGTATGAATTTGAGATTCTAGGTAGATACTGTGTTTACCTGAATTTGGTAAAAACCATTCCCTTCTTGAGACACTGAGTACTGAGGAACTCATGTAAAGACACTGAGTACTGAGGAACTCATGTAAAGACACTGAGTACTGAGGAACTCATGTAAAGACAGAGTATGCAGATGTGATGTCTTAAAGAAGATGTTTTAAAGAGTCGGTTACTAGATTTGGTTTGTTTGCGAACGTCACAACTCTACTGTTGGGGCACTGTCTATCTAACCATGGAAATAAACCACATTTGTATGTTAACAGATGTGAGATTTATTTAAGAGTAGCATGCTCAAACTGAATCTTTTTATCTGCTGATATTCGACAAAGTGCAAGCTGTAAACTCGCCCCAAAGTTTTAAGTCTAATGTAATAGGCAGCCCTTCCATTTAAATGTGCAGCTCACAAAAATCATTTCTTGACACATGTGAGATTCAGTCTTTCTGTAACTGTGATCTGCTTTGATATTCTTGAATTAGTCTCCACATAGTTAATATTTATGAATCGTGTTTGTTTCTCGGTGTCAATACTTGAATCACCAGCCTGACAAAGCAGACATTTGCCTCGGCAAAAATAAAACAGTTTTCATACTGAGAGTAGTTTTTTTTTTTTCTTCCTTCCTATTCCCACTACACTTCTTCTTATTCAAATGTAAACACAAATTTGAATAGGAAGAAAAGGAGAGAAAATGGTATTACCTATTGGCTCATTTCACTTGCTTTTTTAATGACAGGATCTTTGAGGGCCAGTCATGTGTAAGACAATATGAATTGATGTAGATATAGTTTAATAAGAGCATGTCCTTATCCTCCACTAAGCCTCACTGCCAGAATACTGGCTTCTGGCTTTCAAAGCCCGTTCTGATATACGATGTGAAGAAACCCGAAGAGAGAGCCAGTCACTCTTCTGCATGGATGTAGAGTCCATCACAATAACAGGCGCCGATAATTGGCATGTGAGGAGTCTAACCAAGACACACATTATCATAGTTGCATGAGGAACCACAGAGGGAAATAATACATGGTTCCCGGGAGACGGCAAGATGAATTCCTCAAATGAGATTGTAGGCGAGTGAGTAGACATCTGGGGAGCTGTTAAGGAAGAGAGATGGTAGAGATGGAAAGGGCCGCGCACATGTACGTGGTGTGCAGTGTAGAACCGAGGCACTAGTTACAGACCTGCCATTTATGTGACATTTTGCTTTTTTTTTTTTTTTGTATCATTAGATAAATGATTATAATGAAGGGGTGATAATCGTGATGTCACTGATGGCATTTCCGCCGACATCTTAATCATAGGATGCCTGGGAAGAAACATAAATAGAAGAAAGTGTAGAAACGGCATATATGTGGCATTAACAATTCAGTATCATTTACAGCAGCGTTAGATGACCTTAATGTCTGTGGATTTTTTTTTCTTCTTCTTTACAAAAGCAGAGCGTGTCATTAATCAAGGACACTTTGTGCTTTGCTATTCCCCTGATGTAATAAACATGACCATTTGCATGTAGATTGGTACAATCAGTGGCCCCAGTGGGCAGCGGAGGATAATTTGAATCAGCCATTTTCCCTAATAATCCCTGCATACCTGCTGTTTGAGAAAATGCAGCGGCAAAGCCTGATTGAAAGATCACTTAAAGTACAGAGCTGATGGATTAAAACCCCATGCATATATAGGAGCGATATAACACTGGCCAATAATTCCTAGCCTTGGGTGGTCAACGTGAAAGCTGAAATACACCTGATGGCTAAATGAGCCTGGTGTAGCCGGACTCAATTCTTACATGAATGTGAGTCTGGTAACGCGGCATTTAGATTTACTTATGGCAGCGACATTGTATTGCATTGCTTTGGATGGTCCTGCAACAAATCAGAGCATTTTTGTTGTCTCCATGGAGACCAGATGACTATGTATGACTACATCTATGTAACTCCTCCGTTCGACGTGGCGTAAAGCCCACTCAATTTTGACTGTCCAGGAAGATCTTCGCAGGAGCATGATCAAATGACAGCTGACTAAAAGTGAGTGCTTGGAAGTTGGTCTGGCTTCAAGGGCTATGGCTGAATATAAAGGATATAAAAATCTGACTGCCCCCTGCCACCTTAAGTGGTAGCAGTGAAAGCACAAGGAGTTTTGTTGGAGAGTGTTCACCACACCAAAATGACTGGTTGATGGACAGTTTGAGTTGAATTGTCATTATTATTAGGAACATATGTGCACACGTGAAGCTCACATAAGCTATGAGTCATTACAGTAGCACCAGTTGTGGAAAAACAGGACACCACCAGGTTGATCTGAACAATATCCTCTATTGTAAGTGCGTATAATGATGTTAATATGGGACTTGATTAAAAAAATAATCGAATTATTTAGAGGTGTTGTAATTACTCAATCTCGATTAATCGCATAACAATATTTGCCCCCAAAAGCAATTTTTTTTTAATTTAAATGGATTTTAGTGGGTCAAATAAGAGACGCAGTTACACCGAGCTCTGACGTGAGCATCAGCGTAATCAGTGTACCAGGAAATCGTGCACTGACAAAAGTTCTGCGTTGTTTGGAATGCAAATGCGATTAAATGCGTTATTTATTTTTTAACGTGACTATTATTTTGTTTTTTAAATAATGAATTAATTGCACTGATAGTCCCGGGTTCGAATCCATGGGCCAACATGGCCTTTCTGTGTGGAGTTAGTATGTTCTGCCTGCGTTTGTGTGGGTTCTGTCCTTGTACTCCAGTTTCCTCCCACTGTCCAAAGACATGCTCGTTAGGTTAATTGGTGATTCTAAATTGTCTGTAGGTGTGAGTGTGAATGGTTATCTGTCCTCTGTGTCCTGTGATAGACTGGAGACCTGGGGGTAGGGGGTACCCCGCCCGATGACAGCTGGGATCGGCTGCAACAGACCCTGTGACCCTTCACAGGAAGTGGTTACAGAAGATGAATGAATAATTGAACAATTAATCGCAATTAACACATTAAAGTCCCGTTTCTAGTTGTTAGCAAATCCTACTCACATGAGTTTCAGGTTAAAAGAAAACTATCCTCCCCACTCTGGTCTTTTTGGAGCAAAGAAGCCACTTGGATGAGTTGTGAAACGTCTCCAATGAAACTCGACTAGTCTTGTCTTTGTTTCATCTTGTTTATTCTGGACTTGCAACTTAAAGGTTATATTTATGGGATAAAACAAATGAAACGGTCCAAATTCAGGTCCAGGTCATTTTCTTGCAATGTCTCATCGGTGCATTTTTACAATAATAATAGAGACCTTTAGCAACAACTCTGCGACGTCTGATATCTGCCTCTGATTTAACAGCTGTGGGAAGAAAATAAGACAATTATTTTGTTCCCATAATAATAAAGTATTACTCTCTACGAGCCAGTCTCCGCAATAAAAATAAAAACAAACAATAGCAGCACTCTGGGCATTAAAAAATTAGCACACCAAGTCCTATTAAGGGTACAGCAATATGCTAGTGCATTTAATTGAAAGGACACAGTAAGAGGTAGGATATTTTCCCATTAGTCCTCTTCTTCCCTCTGGAGCAGACTTTTTGACACTGTGAGAGAATGAGTCCAAATTCAGAGCCTATTTATTTTTAGCACAGTGTGCAATCTACCTGAACTCCTCATTATGTGCTGTACAAATTTTGCAGTTTGTCATGTATTCATCCTCTTCTAGTTTCACCTGCTATTGCTGGGAGTTTTCATATCTAGCGTTAAAGCACGCGCGCAGACAAATACTGTTTTTCTGTATAGCTCAAGCTGAACTTAACTGTTAGTACAATTAAATTAAGAGACACCTGACCACGTACGTCAACAGCTGCCTTCTTCAGTTTTTCTTGAGCTCGTGAACCTGCTTGTTAGCCTCATTACGCTCTGACTTCCCGCTCTGTAATCAGAACGACATCCCGCGTCACCACAGTGTACGCCGTGTCAGTGTCGCCGACGCCGGTCATTTCCCTATTTTGATTATACGCTCTGCTCGTTCTCAGTATCGCGCACAGCTGACATAGCTGCACGGGCGAACGGCGTAATCAAGGATCTGTCACTGTCGAAAGAAGCCGCGCGGCTCGAATAAAAGGCCCGCGGGCGTCAAGTGACATCCTGCCAGTCCTGGAGGAACCTTGAGGAGCTGCGGACACATGATAAGCACCAGCGCACCATGACACTACAGCTGCAGATAAGAAACCGCTGGGCATGCACTCCATTGTACTCCAGCCTGACAAACAAACAGTGAAATGTAGGCATTGGGTTCTTTTTGGGGACTTGTGAAGTCGTTTTAGGGCAAATGCCTCAGAAACTGTTGCAGACCTTTAGCATTGGGGTGATTTAAATGAAGTTTTGTTGCTGTTTGAGTTTTAACGTGAAGGTAAAGCACTAAACACTTTTTGTAATACTGCCCGCCTTCAAAGGGCTAATGCACCTGCACATAACAGCACGTGTTCTTCACAGAGAAAGGAGTATATGTGTAGGATGATGTTCTTTTCATTCACATGAAATGGCTTCCACAGGGTTTTGTGCTACTTTTTCTGTGCGTAGCTCGTTGCTCATGGTTACTATGTTCCAGAAGTCACACATGTGCACAAGCGCACACGTGCACAAGCGCGCACACGTGCACAAGCGCGCACACACACACACACAAGCAAATAGCCGGTGGCTGGTGTTTGGTGCAGAGCCCCTGAGTGCTTTAAATAACATTGAGGCACAGGTGTTGAGGAATGCAAGGGATTCAGAACTGTGTCAGATGGCGCTGACTTTTGCTTACAGCGCTGTGCAAATGTTGCAGATGTCCACAAAGACAGATACCTTAAAGACAAAGAAACCATTAGATTGCCTCCTGATAGGGTGTCATTAGGACGCGCCGGAGGCTGGTCTATTTAATTCTGCAGAAGCCGCGGAATAAATGTGAGCCACAAGGAATACGCTCTGACCAAACAGCATTTACATGCCTCTCTCTCTCTCTCTCTCTCTGTCCTCCTACTCAGCATCAACAGATCACAGAGGTTACAGAGGAGGAGAGAATCACCCTTAGTTTTGACCAGAGGTTGTTTGCAACTAGAAGGGAGTATTCTTGTTTGAGTCTTCTGGCTAGAACTAATGAGATAACGTTTGGCTAATTAATTGGATGCACACTATCAGCGCTGATGTGCCAGTCCCACACCAACAACATACAGCCTTCAGAATGGCAAGGGGGAACAAGCGGTGAGGGAGTGAGAGTGATTGAATGCGGGGGTTTCAGTGTCCACGGGGCTTGTTTATTTATCCATGCTGTTAAGCATGCCCAGATGTTGTTATTTGGGGATGAATGAGGTTTTGTTTTGGTCCAGCACGGAGGCTTAAAATTCCATAGCGCGGTCTCCAGCTGCCGCTCAAAAACCCTCAAGATATGTCTGGCAGATTCGTTCTGTATGCTTTAAATCTGCTGTAGGTTTTCTTTGTGACCCTTTCATTCTCCTCTCTACAGAACATACATATATCTACCATCCATCACTGCATACACCAAGGCATGTAATGATATACAGTATTATAAACATAACCTGTATTCCAAAAGATCCCGCTCACACCAAGAGCAAATATATTGTAAATAGCTTGGGGAAATGTGGGAGCGGTGTGGTGGTTGGTGTCCAACAAGGCATAGAATTACAGCTCCATACAGCTTTGCAGCAAATTTGAAAACAGGCCCTGTGATCTACAGTAAAGGCTATCTGGGGTTGGAAAGATATAATAGTGAGCGGAGCAGAACAGAGCAACACGCTGGATGCATTCTCCTGAGAATACCAGTCTGGCTGATGGATCCTTTCTAGTGCTCCCTTTGAGGCCAGGCAGCAGCTCCTCATGAGAGGAGATGAAGGGCAGGAGGTAGTCAAAATAGAAGAGGGAAAAAAAAGAAGACAAAGCTGGAGAATGGAAGGGAAGGGCGGTTGGGGAGAACGAAATCAGGAGCAAGCGAGATGGAAGAGAAGAAAAGGGAAGTTAAGGTGAGAAAAGGCAAACGGCACGACGGCTGTCATGAGAAATGACAGCGATACGCGTGATTCCCCTGATCACCGATAAATATTATTGGCTTAGACCTCACTAATACTATTCTCAGATCAATCTGTAATTCAAATTCTCAACTAAAGATACTCTCTAATGGACCCACAGATTTTTTTCAAAGTTAAAAGCAAAGTGTGGCGGTGAGGAAATATGTGTGCAACTGATGTTTGAACGTTTCTTGGGAATTAAGTAAAAAAAAAAAAACATTTCCCATCATTTTCATTTATCAAATCAGTGTTTTATATTCTGGATAAAGTCCATATGTTCTAGTTTGTTCCCCTAATATTTACCTAATACTAACTGGTTGTAGGATCAGCACCATTCTGTGTAATTGTACAGCAATATATATGTAGTGCTTTAAAATGGCACGCGGCCTGACGGCTCATGCTACCAACATCACAGCTTTTAGTCTTTTTTATCAAACTGTATCAATTATTTGGTAAAAGCTGTTCACATAGGGCTCAGTTCATTTGTCATTCTCACTCACTTACGTTACTAATCTTAGGTCACATTTAGAAATTGAGACTTGCAGCCGCTCTGTCTTGGTGCTGATCACGTTTGATGTTTTTTTTTTTCTTTCACTTGAAAGCACCCACTGCTGTTCCCAGTGTTATTCCCAGTGTTATTTTTTTTTAGTCAGCGTTTCCATCGGTGCGGCACTCTGGGGGTTTACTTCCCTTCCTCTAAAAAGTGGAATATTCAATCAAAGTCGCGGAGTTTTAGCGAGCATTAAAAATTAATCGGTTCTTTCAGGATTTAGTATATTACTTTCAAACATTAAAAGCTAACTTGATGTTTCTTACATGCATATACATATATATGGCCTGGTATTGACTCTGAATTGATGTTTTGGTTGCAGCATAACCAGTCAGTGATAACAAGCCTGTTTTCCCAGCGTATTGCTTCTTAAAACATCATAGCAGCCACTACACTTGCACTATATTTGGCCTCCTCTGCAAACTCCCACCGGTGGTACCTGCGCCTCTTGTGGCGAACGGCTGATATAGCAATCAACAGTGGATGGTTGCTGCATCGGCGAGATTCCAAAGGCATTGTGCAAAAGCACAAAAAGCTCAAGGTGTTCAAGCTGTAGCTCGCGGATTCACTTATCCATGGTGGAAAGAAGAAGAAGGGAGAAGGGAAGACCCTCCAAGGGAAGAGAACGTGCACAGTCCCACCGGATGCATCCAAAGACCAACAACTCCGAGACCAGTAGATGATGTCTGATCAAGTGGATCACTCTCTAGTCTTTACTGACAAGTCAAGGTCCAGATTGTGTCTAGACGGACAACAATCTTCTGCAGTAAATGTGGGGTTCATCCGTGCACCGTCACTGGGAAAAAGCCTACAAAACTGCTTTCAATTGTTCCACAACAAGTGAATATATTATTACTTTAAAAAGGCAATAGATCCTGGTAGATGCAACTCATAAAATACAAAAAAAATGTTTTACTTAGGTCTTAAATAGAAGAAAAATAACATTATTTTTTGCTATTTTGTTTTCCACTCGCGCCTGTTTAAGGGTTAAATAAAGATGCATGTGCCTTTTGATGCATGTCTGACCCCAGAGTTCCCATCGCTGCTAACAGCCAAAAAGAAAAATGCTAGTAAATATGATCTGGCTCGTCTCCTGCTTGGGAAGAAGCGTAGGGATGTGAGAGTAACAGCATAGGGGCGCTCCAAAAGACGTTGACCTTTCCTGGTCGTCTGAACCTACACCTCAAATCTCATTTGCAGTCCTGGGTCATGCCACCTCCACACTCTCCCAGGAAACGCTCGTCTTTTACCTCGAAGCCGTGACGGAAAGTGCATGACACTAACAAAAAAAAAAAAAAAAAATATGACTTCAATGGCTGAAAAACAAAGCTGACAAACCAGAGACACGAGTCTGATGTTCCAGATAAGCAAGTGTGGTGCTCTTGACAAAAATAGCTGAAACGGAGCAGTGACCCGCAGCAACATATTATACTTACTCAAAATGCAGCGTACTGCATTATGAAATCATCATGAGTTTCAATTGAACTCAACAGGGATACTTTTGTGTAGCTTGAGAGCAAACAAACGAGAAATCCATAATAAATCAGAGTTTCCTCGGCCCATATCAATCCATCAAAAAGGTAGAAACTGCTGGCATGCCTCCTAGTTATATAAAACTTTTCCTATGGGAAAACAAGCAACTCCAACAGTCAGCGTAAGTGAAGTGAAAATGCAGTGAAGCTGCAGGTGGAGACGTGGAAGGATTTCCTTATCAAAAACAAACTGTACCGGGCTGATAACATGGAGGAATGGGGAGAAGAAGGTCAGATTAGACTGTTGTCATGGGTTCCTGGTCCTTTAGTGCATGCAGCAGAGCACATATTCAATCGGTTAAGGCAAACAAGAACACTGCACTATGTGTCGGTGCACTGGACAAAAAAAAAAAAAAAAAAAAGGTGCAAAAAGTAAGGTCAGTTAACAAACCAGTGAAAAACGACTATGTGGCCTGGAGGCATCAGTAAATGGGGCGATGACGACGGAACATATTCGCTTTTCACCTCGCATCCACTACACTTTATGACCAAGCAACAATCCGAGCCCTAATAAGGGGGAGGTGATGCTGGATGCCTGCGCTGCCCGGCAGAGGCTAAACAAGCCACCGCGGACCGCTGCCTACATTTGTATGTATCACAATCGAAAGCATTTTCAGTCTCGTCGGAATATTGTCTCCCAGACATGCCTCTGCATATTTCTGCAGACTCTGTGCATGAGTCAGCACATACTATAATTGCTACTGTAGCCCGTGTTACCCTGTACACATTTGCATATTACATGTAAACTAAAAATAACATTTTTTTTTCATATACTGGTATTTATTCCTCCATTTGTTAACTCTGCCTTGGAGCGTTTGTAAAGACAACATCTAGGAACACAAATCATCATTCATGTGGTCCATTTCTCTTACCAATACAGTCCAATATGTCATTGAAGGTGCCATTTTCTAGACTTAACATCCAATTAAAGTTGGTGTTTATGTAACAAAACACTAAATTTTCTTTTCTAGATATAAAAGTTGGACAGACAGATTCATCTAAAACAGTTTTGATTGCACTGTCATCTCCAGTACAACTAACACATCTGACATCCTGACAGTCAGTTTGATAGTTATCTGTGCTGCCATCTTCGTGTTATCATCATCCTTCTGTCTACCTACACCAGCCACACAGACAACAGCCTCTGCTACCAACAAGCAGCCCACGGACACTCCCCCACTTTTAATTATATTTTTTGTTATATTTATTACCCATACTGCCTCTGCAATGACATGTAAATATATAATCCCTGTTTACATTTGCACTTTATTCACTTTAGTCTTGCAGTTAATGCATTTATGGCGTAGTTGCTTTTGTATATGCTTCATATTGTTCTGTTTTTTTGTTCCTTTCAGACTCTACGTCTGAAAGGTTCAGTTACTTTTAGGCTTTACACCAAGAGAGGAATATATCTATGTACAGTATCTGTCAGTGACACCATCAGTGACACTAATTTATTATTGTTATAGTTAAATGTCAACAACATATGAAAGGATATCATTGTCTAAAAAAAATAAAATCTGGAAAAATAAGGACGGTAAGGCAGATTTTCAGACACATTTTCAGACGCTGGTTGAGGTAGTTTGGAGAAAGCGTTCAGTCTCCATGACAACAGCAGAAACAATCATCTCTCTCTCTCTAATATTCAGCTACATTAGACTCAGCCACTGACCTTATAATCTAATTTCTGATCTAAGTCAGTGAGTGTGTCTGCTCGTCTCCACGCTGAATTGTGTGCATGTATGTGTGTGTATAGATATATACACACACATACATGCAGGCTGTTTGTTTTGTTCTTTCTACATTATTACAGTTAATGAGACAAACATGTGACAACACATTCAGGTTTTTTTGTCTCTTTTATCCTCCCGTGGACGAGTTGAACGTTGGACAAGTGGAAATTTTAATCAGCAGCTGTCTCTAATTCGTCCTCTCGGGACGGCAAATACGCCGCGCCAGATTTCATGATAAGGCCTGGCCAAAGCGCTGCCCTGACAGACCTTGTCACTAATGTGGCTAAAAATACATAAATGGCCTACAAGCCCTTACGTAGAGTACGCTCGACACGCAGTCTGACACCCGGTCGGCCATCTTGAAATGGTCACGTAACGTAAGACATACAGACAGAGGCTTGTGTCAACCTTATAAAACGTCTTTTTTCTTTTCACTACATGAGACGCCAGGGACATTCAACCGTCCAAATGTTGCTCAGTGGTTCAGCCCAATCGCTTCACGGTTCTCCGTATTACACCATGTCTTCATGTTTTGATTTGGCTGTTTGTGTTAAGCGGTATTGATTCTGAACACAATGAGAAGAAGAAGAAATTGACACTGGTGCTATGTTATTAAGGTGGCCATCATGAGTATGAATTACAGTTTAGGGTAAATAATTGTCAGTAATCATGTTTCTAGCTGGTATGTATCCGAAACATCGGAAACTGTCGTGTGTCTTGAAACGGCTTTCACTTTTTTGTTAGATGGTAAAATAGAGCGACTCCTTTCACTGTTGGATGATTCTGGGCTATATTTAGTGATCTTTGAGCTGCATGTCGCCTCTTAATTTAACATGGTAATGAAATTTCCTTGAAATTTGTCTAAAACTATTATAATATAATTTGGAGTCATTGTTGTACTGTCTACTGTACCCTGTGGCGCTCACCTTCTTTACGAGAACTGTGGTTAATCCAAATTTTACATCAGCAAAGCCTTTTTTTTTTTTCTTTCTTTCTTTCTTTCTTTCCTAAAAATGTTTCATATTTTGCTGAAATATTTTCCCATTGGTAATAGACTACTACTGAACCATTAGGTTAAGGGTCTGATTAGAGTCTGAGGTCAAACTTTGAGTTTATGGCAGCTATATTCTGTAGTATAGAAAATTTCCTACAGCTATCTGCTCCTGCCGCCTACGGGTCCAACACGCTACTTCCGCTATTTCCTTAGCAGCAAGGCACGCAGTAATGGCGGCGCTGCTTTACTTCCGTGTTTCACCGGATTTGTCTATAGTAAAGCACTGTGTCCATCTCCACAGCTTTCTGCAATAAATTGCTGGTAGAAACAGATAAAAAATAATAATAAATAATCAAATTTCTATTGCTAATGAGTTGCATACACATATATTTGCTTGAAGGAGCTGACCCTTGCGGTTTAGAACGTGCAGATTGTGGTTTATTTTTAGGCCTTCACACAACGAGTGTACCACAGTTACACTAATGCACTTTCATGCTATGAAACAATGTGCTATGTGCAAATATGTGAGAACATATTTCTCCTGATGAAGACTACTATAATCAATGATAATGTTTTTCTCTTGTGCTCTAAGGTCGTCTCACCCTGTTCCATTGTTTCTCATGTGTATGGCAGTCAAGCTTTATTATGAATAGCTAATGTCTATGAAACATCTACACACTGACTGCAATTTCAACTCTTCTGTGGCTGCAACTTAGAAACAATGACCTGATTTAAGCGGATGCCTGAGCTCTCTGCACAGACGGGCCGGTGACTTCTGAGTGAATTAGCTCCCTAACCTGGTGCTAAAATATGAGGACATACAAAAAAAAGTCTAATACACCTTTCAGTATTATCATTTATAGGGTCATTTCGATATACGGATCAGGTATCAATAAGGAAAACATATGGGAACAACAGCTGTAACATTTCATCAAGGAGGAAAATGCTTCTTTTAAAAAAATAATCTTAAGGACCTTGTTCTTGTGTAATTAAAGAGGAAAGGAGAAAAGGGGAAATTAGGAGAGCCTGTATTAATGGAGCCTATTCTTATGTTAATGGCCAGTGTGTGTATTTTTATCACGTTTCTTTTCCTGAATTTGTCGTCCTTACAAACTACAATTATGACTGAAGTGAGGTCAGTAAAAAGTGTTGTGGCTGTTTTACACAGTAAGAACAAGGTTTTGTGCTTCCATATTTCACTTTATTTCCAGGCCTGTACCCTGTAGTTACTTGAAATTAGAAAACTACTACAGTATAACTGCTGTAATTGAGTTTTTACGACCTCTAAAATGTTAAGTCAGAAACCATTAATTTTTTTTTTAGAAACCTGATTAATTTGACCAGATTCACTCTAAATTACCCACTTTGTCAGAACGTGTTATCACCCTTATAACTTATAACACATTTAACTAGCTGTTAATACTTTAAAAAAAAAAGTCCCCCTGCATGACACTGATGGGATTTCATATATCGAGAAATACTTGTGTGACAGTTCTGTTTCATATATATTTTTCACACCCTTCATCTGCCGTCTCAACCCAGCTATGGCTGCGCAGATTCATAATGAACGCCAGAGCCGAGTGAAAAGCTGGAAAAAAAAAACTGCATTTGATGTCGGGTCTCAATTATTTTGTAGTACTTTTCCAGGCATGTGCTCTCCTGGCAAAGCCCACACATCGTGCAGGAACCAGTACAATGCATTAGCATAAAAAAGGAAAGAGAAAAAGGGGGACACGGTGAGTACAGTAACCGCTTCCTACAGTGGTACAACAAAAAGCTAAAAATGCTAGGACGTGGCAGAGTGACAGGTAGGGGAGGAAAAGAGTGAGGAAGAACTGAGGCTTCCACGGTGACAGTGAGACATGTAATTCTGTGTTGATCAGCCCTGAGCCTGAAGGAATTCGATAATAAAACTGAACCTTGTTAATCCCCCGAGAGCTCTGTAATTGCAATACTGAGGTACATCTCCTCTCTGTTAATAATTGTAATTTCAGACGACGCTCTGCCTACATATACATTTATTCATAATTACCTCAGGGAAAGGATAGTGTCATACTGTCTATTAAAAGTGCGCCAGAATGAAATGGATATAAGGTATCCTTGAGAAATTAAGGCCAGTAAGCTGTTGATTTGGTTCAAATCGAAGGGGCCGGGAACGTTATTTATTTCTTTTTTCTTTTTCAAGGTCATTGATAAAACTCTGAACATTGTGTAAAGTTTGTATTTTTAGAGTTTTTGCGTCTAATTAAAATGGACTGCAAGACAGATGCACTAAATAGTTGACTGACACTTGTTTGTGGTCTCCCTTGTCTCTCGTGCCGTGGTTTGTGTGCTCTTTTGTCTTTGTCTTCTGTCGTCTCCGCCCATCGGGTAAACCCCAGCTGATGCGCCCAGGCGCGGGCGATTACACGGATTACTCAAGACGGAAGATGCCTCCGTTCAGATGCCTCTGTGCTGCAGTCGTGATCTTACATGATCTCCGTAGTTAATTATGCTGTACAATACACATTTATTGTGAATTCTTTTGTTTTCTGTTCTTTGTTACTTCGGTGGGCGGCACAGTGGCGTGGTGGTGGTTAGCACTGATGCCTCACAGCAAAGAAGGTTCTGGGTTCGAATCCATTGGCCGACTGGTGCCTTTGTGTGTGGAGTCTGCAGGGGTTGTCTCCAGGTACCCCGGCTTCCTTCTCACCGTCCAAAGACATGCTCATTAGGTTCATTGTGTTAGAGAATAATTTCTCTTCCCTACTACTGGGGTCAGGTATCTGCCCTATTTTCTCTCTGAGGAACATGTCAAGGCCATGGTCCCTCTTTTGGCTTCTTCAGTCTCACTGTCTGGCTGTCTACAGACACAGCTGTAGAGTTAGATGATAACGCCCTCCGTCACTGGATGACACTTTGTATTTCCTAGCTGGAGTCCTTATCTTCATGTTTATGTACAACAGCCAATTAGATATTGACACATCTCCCCCCTGCCTCAGTCCACCTTCTTAGTATAAGACTTTGTGTTTACTGTTTGTGCCTTAGAATTGAGGTGGAACTCATGAACATATGTTGTGATGACGAATCTTCTTCTTCATCGGCATCAAAAAAGGTCTGTTGTGTCTGCCCGATCCATGTCTGCTAACACTACTGGCACATAAGAGTCATAGTATCATACAGTCATACTATCAAAAGTGCGCAGAATTAAATAGAATCACCAATGAACCTAACCAGCATGTCTTTGGACGGTGGGAGGAAGCTGGAGAACCTGGAGAGAACCCACGCAGACACAGGGAGAACATGCAGACTCCACACAGACAGGACCCAGTCGTCCTGCTTTCAAACCCAGAACCTTCTTGCTGTTAGTCATTGCTGTGCTAACCACAACGCCACTGTGCCGATATAAGGTATCCTTGAAAAATTAAGGCCACTAATGTTTCCATTACAACTGGTGCCTCCTCGACGTGGGCGGGGTCGTCATAACACGGCTGCGCGAAACCGCTGTGACGTCATTTACACGGCGCCGAGCAACGTACAAATCCGGAAGACCTCCCTCTGAATCCGTTCTTCGGCAACCAGAGTCAGGAACGTCTGGACCTCCTCCACCGACCAAGGAGCGGATTTTTTCTGAGAAGCCATCTCGTTCCAAGTCAAAAAGCAGTAAAAAGTGTTGTCTTGTCTCGCGTCTTGTTTTTATTTACATTCTAGGCGGTCGTCGCGCGGTTATGACGCTTCCAGTGACGACACTCATCGGCCAATCAGTGGAAGGCAGTCGGCTGACGTCACGTTTTAGTAACGCTTCGGCTCGCTTGGAACCAGGGCTGAGGTGATACCAAAAATGTACCCGGTTCCAGGTACTGCGTGCTAGTGGAAACACGCAATAGCGCGCCGAGCCGTGCCGTACCGAGCCGAACCGTGCTAGTGGAAATGCGCCATTAGTCAGTCAGTCAGTCATTTTCTAATCCGTTCAGTCCTGTTAGGGGACACGGGGGTCTGCTGGAGCCTATCCCAGCTGTCATCGGGCGAGAGGCAGGGGTACACCCTGGACAGGTCACCAGTCCATCGCAGGGCCAGGCCACTAAGTATTTCTTTTCTTTTTTTTTTCTCAAGGTCACTGATGTAACTTAAAAGTTAAACATAGTTTTCGAGTCTAAACCGCCAGCTAGACGCACTAAACTGTTTACCCGCACTTGTTTTTGGTCTCCCAGCCTTAAACGTAAGCTTTTTTTTTTTTTGTTCTCGACAAGCGAACGTGTCAAACTTTTCAAGTAGCTTGAGACGATAAATTGGCAGTGGCGGGAAAAACCGTTAGCACCTCCTCTGTGAGAACCGCCAGCCTCGGCTACGGTGATGTTAAGGTGTTACATGGTAATTGGCAGCTTTATATTTATAAAGCCACTACATCACATGTACTCGCTATAGGATATTTACAGTTTAGAAATGAACGAGGGGTTGCAAGACTGATGCTGGTGTTGCTGCGCAGTCCACATGTGGTATTATTTTACATTTGTAAATAATTCTCCAGTGGATCATATGGGCGTACGTGAAAAACAAGTCACATACTCTACTTTCGGCGCTGGCTTTGATAGAAAAGAAAGAAAAAAAATGGGAGTAGAAACCCGATAATGATAACATGGAATGTGAGTGATAGCCATATGCATAAATCTGCTGTGTGACTTGATGGGTGCACCGGGAGGAAGTGGAGGTCAGGGCCTGGCAGAGACCCCTGTTGGGTGCAGGTGGCGAATGACTACTGTCAGCCAAGTAATTAAGTGTCCATCACATCTTCGCAGGAGGGCTGCGAAACCCAGAAGCTTCTTCCAATCTCCATCTGTGAGGGGGAGCTACAATATGTCCCTACATATGATCAGCACATCTATACCCACACATGCAAAAAAAAAGAAACGTGTGGGTAAAAAACACATGGCAAATAATCAGTTTGAGGAATGATTTACACAGCTCAGCTTCGACGGGGAGAATACAAATAAAGTGTTTTTGGTGCGTTAACTGCTTGGGTTATAAATGTAGTGGGGGATAGTTTGTTGAGCGAAGAACTTAATCAAAAGTAATGATTAAACATGGATT
This sequence comes from Planiliza haematocheilus, assembly GCA_005024645.1. Classification (NCBI taxonomy): domain Eukaryota; kingdom Metazoa; phylum Chordata; class Actinopteri; order Mugiliformes; family Mugilidae; genus Planiliza; species Planiliza haematocheilus. Next base: position 593,390 of record SRSE01001068.1, read on the forward strand.
TAATTGATATAGTTTCTGACCTTTGGCGGGGTTCCTGAAGGCAAAATGTCAAAAAAAAAAAAAGAAAAAAGAAAGGAAAACATATTCAATTCAAACAGCAGCCCACCACAAAGTAGATGTTTTCATTCTGTTGCATGATAAAAAAAAAAGATCTCATTTTTACTGCGATTGCTCTGCAGCAGTGACAAACTCGCGTGACATCCAGCCGCGGTGTACTACAACATCTTTTTTGACAGGGTGGATGTTTTCCCCCCTTTTTTTTTCCTCCCGTGCGGTCACTCCGTCTTAATGTCGGACCGTGTGAAACTAATTTGTTGTTTTTGAAGATGGCAGCAATTAATCTCTCAAATGACCTGGCTAGATTAAATCAGAAGAAGGAGAGGATGCTAGGAAAATAAATGCCAGCATTAGGGAAGAAATTACAAGATGACCTTACTGAACAATGATTTATGGATTCCGTCGTCAAGCAATTACAGCAGGTGATACCTTTGAAATTTCAAACCATGGAAATTAAATTTGCTCCTTTGCAAACCGTGCACTTGTCAAGGACGTTTAAACTGTTACCTACACTGGAAGGCTCCTCTCCTCTGCGGCCCCCCTACCCCCGTCCCTCAGCAGATCACTCCGTTTTTTCGGAGCGACGGAGCGAATACGATAAAAAAACAACTGACGGTACATGAATATCAAATACCCTAAAAAGCAGTGAAGCTCAAACACGTGGATTTTTTTTTTTTTTGGAGGCCCTGGGATATGTGGAATGGAAAAGTGCAATTGTAGGTGGCTAATACGCCAACCTCTAAAATATTATGTGGACAAATGGCAGTGCTTTGCCTTCAGCAACCGCACTGAGCACGGCTTAACAGGTAGCCTGTTCCCTGATGATTACTAGAAAAGTAACAGATATGGTGGGCTGCAGTCGCTGTTTAGATGAAATAAAAACCATGGGGCTAAAGGGAAAGATGAGATATTCATCAGAACTTTTCAAAATGTTGTTGTTGTTTTTTGAGAACTTCGTGCATCTCATACCAGGTTCTTCAGCATCTTTTGGCTAATGAAATGGATGCCCCAGATATTATCTTTCATGGCTATTTTTAAAGGCTCTTTTGTAGTGGTAAGCAGTGGACCTAGTATATGTACATTAGCACTTTTGAATGACAAAGCTCCAGTGAAAAAGACTAAAGTACAGTCACTGACAAATTAGATGTAAATGATAAATGTGGACATTTGGCCCATTGGAAAGCAAAGCCCCCTGTCATTAAAACACTAATCCAATAGCAGAGTAGAGTATCATCGAGCTTTCAGTATATGCTCTTTTATTCCACTTCGATAAAGATGAGAGCTCATTTCAGAAACAAGTCAATCAAACTGATCTTAAGGAATATATTCCCCCACCGGCTCCGAGAACGCGCCGATAGGGGAATACTTTTATTGCGCTGCCTCGTGTAAATGCGAAAACATCGAGGCGCTCGTAAATCCTTACATCTGCGCCCACCATCATGGCTCTCTCCCCAGTCACTCCTGTTGTAATAGCCCCCTTTTTCCAGCATGCAACCGGAGGACATGAGGCATGGGGATGAAAGCAGAGCGGCACGCCACTCAGGTGCTTTCGGAGCACGTGTCTCTGCCCCGCCATATGCCACCGAAACATGAAATTGCAAGGAGGATGAAGATAATGAGCTTTCATTTCAAATGAAGATCCTAATAATGTTCCGTGAGACACGCGGCGATCAGCCATAACATTAAAACCACTGACAGTAGAAGTGAATAACACTGACCATCTTGTGATAATTCAATGTTCTGTTGGGAAACGTTTGGACCTGGCATATGTGTGGATGCTACTTAGACATGTAGCACCCACCTAGACCAGACCAGGCACCCCCACCCCATAGCAACGACACTTCTTGATGGCAGCAGCTATTCCCAGCAAGATGAAACCTGACAACTCAAAAAAAAAAACATTAAAAATCTGTGGGATCCACTGGAACAAGCCCGTTGCACAGAGGCCCCTCCCCTCAGTCCATAGGACCCAAAGACCCTCACCTCCTGTTGCCAGACACCACAGGACACCCTCAGAAGGCCCATGTCCATTCTCTGATGAGCCACAACTGTTTTGGAGGCACAAGGGAGATCTACACAATATTAGGAAGGTGTTTATAATGTTATGTCGGATCAGTTTTACTGTACACACTATATAAATGTAGATTGTTATAACCGCAGCAATGTATTCTCCCTACACACATAAGTAAAATAAATAAATAAACTGCAAAATAGATTACTGCTAGCTAGGCAATACTAGCTTAGTCGTGACCCCGGGCAGTTGCCTTGGAATTGCACCTGTAACGTTGCCTGCTGCAGAACATCACTGCTGCTGTTCTTGGGAAAATTAGTGTGAAATGCAAACAGTTCCTACTACGTGTTACTCTGTGCTGACCTAGATAATGTCCACCAGCTATCACTGCATCAGTCTCATTTGCCCGAAACGCGTTTTTTGAAATGAGTTATGCTACAAACTAAGGTTGCAAGCTTGCTTTCTATCAAAAACCATCGGTTCTCAGGCTGCAGGCCGTGGCAGCGTACCTGGGGGGCAAAGACGCAAAACTCACAAGTGTTTAACTCCACAACTGCAAAGACAGAAATGTTCATACGTGTTCTTTTCATCAGATTCCTAAAGCCACACAGACATGGACATCTGCTGTGTTTTAAATCTCTGGCGTGCGGTGATTGCAGGACGCGCACAAGCTGCATTTCCACTCTTACAGTCCACAAATGAGTGTGAAAACAACAAACTTGCACGTTATGAGCGACCGTGGCCATCCATCACGTGCACCACTAATTTATCACATGAGCGGCGTTACACGAAGTAAAAACCCATAGGTTGCTCCGCATTATTGTATTATTCTTTGAGCTAGTTTTTGATTAAAGGGGATCGCATGCGGCATCTAAAACTCCACAAAGAGAAATGTTGGCATCGCTGTTATTTGGGCAAAACAAATGATAGCAAGATAGCCTTTAGCGGTCGAAGTAGAAAGGAATAGCTGGTAAATTGTAAATGGCATTCTGTCAAAACCCATTCCTCCTACAGTCCTCTCAGTCATTGGACATTTGATGAGTAGCTTTGTCTGTTCCCCTCTCAATGTCAAAAAATCAGCAGGCACTCTGACTCTCTGATGGGGTCACAGACCTCTGCCGCTGTGAGAGGGTGACCATGTTGAGTCGAGGACACGCTCTGTCATCACACAGGGACAGACACACATTTCCTGGGACACAATTGAAACGGTATACGAGCGGCTAGTGCATCAAAAAAAAAAGAAAGAAATGAAATGAAATGAAATGTACACAATGTACGCACACTGGTAATACTTAGCCGGCTGCCAGACGTGCGGGTGTCATCGGCGTGAACGTCTGCGGTTGTTATTTTTATCCCGCATTTGAATCCTGTGACACATTAAATAATGCAAATCTGAATTCACCGACAAAGAAGTGGATATGAAAGGAGAGACGTTGCAGGGGGCACGAGCAGAAACGGTGCCAGCGGCCTCATCATTTCATTTATTTTAGCCCATCTATAAATGGCATGCATTTTAATCCTTTTAATTATGGATCCTCGATACAATTACCTCAAATTAAATTACTTTGCAAACCTCAGAAGGATACATAGCGAACTGAGGAGAGGATCATTCTGCCAAGGATTTAACCTCAGTTTCACTGTGACACATTGAGCTATCAACCCCACCCCCTAAATCCAACTCCGTATGGAACTGAAATATTGAGAATGCCTAAAAGCCCGTACTGTACCCATTCTCGAACCCAATCAGCCCTCAAACTGCTCCAAATCCCCTCTTTCCCAGTCCTACTCTATTCATGGGGCTACAGAGATTACAGAGAAGAACCCTGCCTGGCAGGCATGCCACACTTAAATAATCTCTGGGTGAAATCCCAGTGTTAATGTGGGGTTTCTGGATCATGGCACTGCAGTGTGTTGTGGCTCTCTGTGGCACGCTGGTCGCAGATGACGGCATGCACCAGGAGGCAGAGGATGTGCGGGGAGAGGGGTGAGACAGTTGAAATGAAAGGAGGAGAGTGATGCAAAGAGAGAGAGAGAGAGGGAAATGGAGAATGGGAACAGATTGAGGAAAGAATATAACAATGTGGCATGCTGCATTGGAGTAGATGAAAAGAAGAGGCAGAGGAGACATAGAGGGAATAGAGAGAATGAGAGAGATAGCACTGTGGAGGCGAGATAGTCCCCCGAGTGGGACACAAGAAGCTTGCCAAGGTCTAAATGACATTACTCTGCATGTTATATACTTCATGGCCTTGGGTGGGTGTCCTGTGTGCCAAGAGATGCATAAAATCCTGACTGCTATTCTTACCCTTCTCTACAGCTGACCCATAAACACACTCATCTCACACTTGAAGTGTGGCATCAAACCAAGCGTGCTCAACACAGGAAATGAATTAATTACTTGATGTTTCAATTGCGCCGCAGTAATTGCTTTAGTCCACGGGATAACCAAGAAAGTGAGAAGATAACATATGCCAGTGAAGACGACAGCATAATGACAGGATTAGTGTAGGTCTTAAAGACTTCATCTTACGGAGATACACACAGAAGCGGAGAGAGGGGGGGAGGGGCGGCGAAAGACGGCGAGGACGGAGAGGAATCCGTCTTCTTTAACTAGAAAGGCACACTGTAGAAGCAGGAGCGCTCTTTTCGCTAAAAACGTCCACGCAGGCTCCTGACTGCTTCGCATAAATACAATAATGGAAAGAACAACCCACAAAAGCCTTTAAGCTTTGTGTCATTACTTCGTCACCTGGCCTTGGCCTTTTCCCTTCTCCTGGCTCTCCAGTGGAATAAACTTCCCACTCAAGTCAGGACAGCAGACTTACTCATCAAGAGCAAAAACTTGCCTGTTTAAAATGTGATTTACACGTATACATATACTCCCACTCAACCTGCCTACAGGTGCTCTCAGTACCTTAAAGCACAAAGAAAAAGGCTCCTCTTGATACATGTGCTTTGTAGTGGCACATTAATACTTCTGGCTCTGAAATGCGCGCCGCTTGATGGTGCTTGAAATGTATAGGATTCAAAAGTAAAGGATTGCTTTCTGCTTAAAATACAAAAATATATGTACAAACGATTCCCTTCTAAATATTAATCCGATCTTAAATGCTTTTAACTGTTGCGGATGAAAAGGCGGGATGTCCTGACCAGCTGAAAGCAGAGTAATTAAGCGTAAATAGTATAACATCCTGTTGTGTCGAGGCCTTTGACACTTCTAATTGTATTTATTTTAAGACTGTGACCTTGCTGTCCCGGGAAAATTCGTTAGAAAGTGAAGCAGGCTGAACATCCAACAATGAGTGTCAAGAGTTTGCAAAGAACACAAGGTTTTTTTTTGTGTGTGTGCTGTTGCAAAGGGGTGGAGGGGGCTGGCGTGGACTGTTTCGTGCGAGGAGGCAGGGGAGGGGGCGAAGGGGTGAAGGGGGTACAATGTGTACCGGTTAATTAGCACACATGAGGGGCCATCAGAAGAGCCCTGTCTAAATCCTCCCCTTCATCTCGTGCCACAACAACAAGGCCCGCTAGATTAACCTGCGCGTATCATCATCTCAGCCAATGGGGTCGTCAATACACAACACCGCCGGACGGATTCTATTGAAGCGGGAGAATACACATCTAAAGCAGGATTATTGGCCTCTAACAACAGCGGGGAAGCTTGATATGTTGTATATCCATATGTAATTCTTGTGGCGTTAGAAGACTACAACAATACATGACACGAACTTGGAACTTGACACCGGTTGTTGAGGCATACGCGGACGAACCGAATCTATTGAACGGCTTTTTAAAATAATCGACGGGAACTGAGTCGCAGTCGCAAGCCGTTGCTTTGTTGCTTTGCTTTGAGGCCGTGTTGGTGACGGAGCTGATATAGCGGTGTGCATAGCAGTGGACCTGCGTTTGATTCCAAGTCAGCATAAAAGTATTTACCGAATTTCTCACGTCATAAATAAAGCATCTGCCTAAATAGACTCAGATATCCCAGTCTGAATGATTCTGATCCAAATCTTACCCTATCACAGTGCTTATTTCAAGGATAAAATAAGTTACGTCGCGTCTGGCATCTTAAAAATAAATAAATATCAAAATGAGCCAGTCTTTTGAACAGCTCTTTGAATCCACAACACCCAGCTCCCTTCAAAGAGCCGTATAAATCCCGTCTCTACTTGACACCCAGCGCTGGCTCCCTAAGACAAAAGAGCGGCGCTTCGTTGCTTGTTTTTGTTTGTTATTTTTTGAATGTGGTCTAATGACTGAATAAAATATGCAAAAATATGAAAATTCAGTGAAGGAAATGTTAAGTAGGATTAAGAACACACATCAGATCAAATACAGCTATGTAGATCATGTGAATTACTGGAAGCCTTAATAAGTTCCTTTCGCCAACTCTTTTAACTTCATGGAGTTATGACCTTATAACCATAGTTGCAGTAAGTCAACACACAAGTCCAATGATGCGTGAACTCACAGCAAACTGTTCGTCTGGCTGTTTTACTGTTAGGAGGCTGGGTGCATTATTCGAAAATGCATTTATTCAATG